>ONZH01027495.1:0-616655 GCA_900303285.1 Rhinella marina
ATAATACTGCTCCTATGTACAAGAATATAACTACTATAATACTGCTCCTATGTACAAGTAATATACTTACTATCATACTGCTCCTATGTACATAGAATATAATACTATAATATGCTCCTATGTATCAAGATATAACTACTATAATACTGCTCCTTGTACAATAATATAACTCTATATACTGCTCGCTAATGTATCAAGAATATACTACTATATACTGCTCTATGTACAAGAATATAATTACTATAATACTGCTCCTATGTACAAAAATATAATTACTATAATACTGCTGCCTATGTACAAGAATATAATTACTATAATACTGCTCATATGTACAAGAATGTAACTACTATAAATACTGCTGCCTATATTACAAGTATCTATAAGCTACTTATAATACTGCCCTCCTAAGGGTGAGGTTGTGTGTTGGTAGCTCTCCATTCTGGAGCTAGCCCAGGAACTGGCCGACCTGGGCAGGGAACCTCCCTGAGAAAGGCCCAGGCTCCAAGCCTATTCTGGAGGTAACTCCCAATCTTCTCAAGCTGTGGATGGAAATCCAAAAGTTACCCTGATGCGTAATGTCAGCAGTCCAGTGAAGCAGTAACCAAGCTGCAAAGAAAGTAATGTCTGGAAAGAAAGAAGAACCTGCAGAAAGTAAAGATTATGTGAAACAAGGTACCGGTGCTCATGTGAAGAATTGTGAAGGAACAAGTGTGACCAAAGTTTTGGATCATTCAGTGTCTGGAGGTCAGCAGAGTCTACAGGTGAGGACTCCATTACAGGCCTCAGCTGTGCAGCCCTCACCTTCCCCCTGCAGACAGAGGAGAACCTCTCTGGAGAGACAGACCATGCAGGAGAATCTGCAGCTAGCCGTCATGTTACCAGCAGACCGTACCAGATCTGGAAGCAGCAGCAAGAAACTTGCAAAGACCATGGAGGATGGAAAAGCAGGAAGGTATCAAGGTGCCACAAGTGCAGTCACTGTAAAAAACCTGGGAGCTGGTCCCCAATCCGGAGACTGTGCTCCCCCCGCAGTGATTGCAGCCGCAGCACGTCCAGGGTCACAAGTGTCTTCACCATCAGTGCAGAGGCTTGTGCCCCAAACCAGCGGAGAGACCACCGAACCTGTCAATAGCCAACCTGTGAGCCCGAGGTCTGTGAATCCCAGCAATGGACGGTCTGATAGAGGGGGAGGGCGCGCACCTGAACTCTGCCTGGCCGACCAGATCCCAGCGCTGGTGAGGAAGATGGACAAACTGAAGAAAGATCAACTGCATATCCAGAAACAGATAAACTGCATGTATAAACTGAAGGCAGCGAACCCCGACCACCATGAGCTACATGACCGTAAGCTGAGCTCGCTGGCCATACAGCTCGCTGATAATGTAAGGGAGATGGAATGTGTCATAGAACAACTGGGACCAGTGGGAGAAACGTACAGGAACCAGCAGCGATTTGAGGAACACAAGCAGCGTTCTAATTCTGAAGCAGTCTCTTTCCAAGATGGTGCCCAGCAGTTCCAGGGAAAACCCATACTGCAGCCGGCAAGCTTTGCCTTTAAAGAAGGTCCTTTGTATGGTGAAGCAGCAAGTAACCAGCAGCAACCAGAACCTGCAGCAGTTTCTAGTGTGGCACTACAAGCCCCAGCATCCAGCGCTGTGCAGCAGGACTGTGGACTCACACCTGAGGGTAAAGCTGCAGTAACACTTCAGTCACCACAAGCACCTGGGGGCAGCACTGAGCAGCAGGACTGTGGACTTTCAGCAGCAGGTAACGGTGCAGTAGCACTTCAGTCACCACAAGCACCTGGGGCAGCACTGAGCAGCAGGACTGTGGACTTTCAGCAGCAGGTAACGGTGCAGCAGCACCTCAGACTGTTATTACTGAGCAGGGTGCTCCAGGCTCTGCTGTACAGGACTCCACTGCTAATAACTGGGCTGATGTGGGGGAGGCTATGGATGACACTGTATGTGATAATGTTACCCCAGGGGAGAGTGAACCCCAGTCTGAGGAATCAGTCTCATCTATGGGTCCATCTGTGAATGCTGGTGTCATTGATGGTGGGCAGGGTGCAGTACCGTCTAATACACAGGTTTCCCAGACAGTACCGGACCCCCATAGTACAGGTGGTCAGCAGCCCACACAAGGTCCACAAGGGCGGCCGGATGGTGGACCTGGTCACACCTCCTCTGGGAATGCCTGGAGCCGTGGGTCACCTTTCATTGCCTCAAACACCAATTTTTCTGGCCAGGCTTTTAAGAGGAGGAATGTGGTCAGGTTCAGACATAGAGGGGCCAAGGAAGATCTGCCCGACAGGAGATTCGTCGTCAGGGAAATGCTATGTAACCAAATGTGTTTTGTGCCATCTGACATCCTAGCTGTGATAAACCTCCCGGACAGGCAGGGATATGACATAAGCTTCAAGCTGATGTCCGACCTGGACCGCTTCTGGGCTAACTTCACCAGGTTCAGAGAAGCAGAGGGTTGGAATAAATTTAGCTTTATCCCCATCTCTAAGCCAGATACTGTGAACGTAACTATCATCTTCTGGAATGAGTCTGTTCCCCACCAGGACATTGTGGTCTGGCTGAGGAGACATTGTGACCTCATGTCTGAACTCACTAAGACCAGAGATGAAGACGGTATCTGGACTGGGGGATGGAAGGTTTTGGTAAAACTCCATCAATACCAAAATGTAACCCACCACCTTCCTAATTCTTTCTTCATCGGCCGGGAGAAGGGTGTATGCTTCTATGCTGGTCAGCCTAGGAAGTGTTTTAAGTGTGGGAAGACGGGTCATCTGGCGAATGCATGCAGCATAGTGAAGTGCAACCTGTGTGGTGAGGTCGGTCATGTCAGCGCCAACTGCCAGGTTATAAGGTGTAATCTGTGTGGCAAGACTGGTCATCCCCACAGAAGACTGTCCTGATGCCTGGCATAACATCTGCAGGGACCTCCCTGATGAGGATCTATTGGCAGAAGTAGATGATCTGCAGGAGGAGGAGGCGTTGGTGTCAGGGTCAGTGCCAACAGGGCCAGAGCCTCAGCAGGAGGTGCCGCATAGTGACCCAGTGCAGACCCAACCAGAAATCATTGAGGGGGACATGGAGGTGGTCACACAGGCTGTAGAGTCTGGGTCTGTCTCTTCTTCTTCTCCAGCGTTCACTACTAGTGAGAACAAACAGACCAAGAGAAAAAAAGATAAGTCCAGCCGTAAGCCTGAGGCTGAGTGGACCACTGTCCAAAAACCAAGCAAGGTGAAAGTGGACAGTAGACCAGATGGGATAATGACAGTAAATAGATTTAGCGTCTTATCTCAGGCAGAAGCAGAGGATGAAATGGAGCGTGAATTGAGGCGTATGATGGCTGAGTATGATGGGGACCCGGATGATGACCCTCCATCTAAAAAGAGGCCTGTTCGAATTGAGGGAGAGTTTGAGTCAGACATGGACACAGGTGGTCAGGGAGAGAGTTCAGTCTCTGATACATGATGATGGCGTTAATCAATGTGTTCCTTGTTCTGTGTCTGTTTATGATGGCGGATTTTCAACTTAAAGTGACATCAAGTAATGTCAACAGTATTAAAGTGAGGAGAACGAGGCATACTGTTTATGAACATCTGAGGTATTTGGATGCGGATGTCTTCTTCCTGCAGGAGACACATCTGAATACTCAGGGACTTGTACGTGAGGCAGAGAGAGAATGGCGGTCGGGTCCTTCCTTCTGGTCACTGGCTGTGGAGCCATATGCCGGGGTCTCCATACTGTTTAACACCAATGATGTCACCATACATAGATTAACGGAGGTGTCGATGGGAAGATGTCTAGTGCTGGAGGTCACTATCCGAGGTAGGAGGCTCCGGCTCATCAACATCTATGGTCCACAGACAGTGACTGAGAGGATTGACCTGTTGAATGAGGTGAAGCCTTACCTGTTCACATCTCTTCCTGTGATCATGGCAGGAGATTTTAATGCCACTATGACACCAAGTGACAGACCTACTGGCAGACCTCTCACCAGGGACTCAAAGGTCCTCAACAGAATGGTTCTCCAGGCTGGACTGTCCGATGTGTTTGCAATGGGTGGTAGAAAACCCAAATTTACCTATTCGTGTGCTGGTAGAATCAGTCGGATAGATTTGGCTCTGGTGAGTCCTTCTGAACACATTAGTGGGAGGAGTGAGAAAGTAGTTCCATACTCTGACCATCTGGCCTTGTATTTCTGCCTGGGGGCTACTAAGCGTCCTGACATCGGGAGAGGGTTATGGAGACTGAACTCTAGTCTGTTGGAGGATCCCTATATCCAGAGCTGCGTCCACTCTCTTCTTCTGAGTCAACTAGAAAGAGTGGACTTTTATGAGAACATGGCCGACTGGTGGGAGGACGTCAAGGATGAGATCAGATCCCTCTTAAAGAGACTGTCATTTAAGAAGGGGAAGAGTAAGTATAGCCAGTATCTGAGACTGCGGAAAGAATTGGAGTCATTGTATTCGGCAGACGGGAGGGACCAAGAAAAGATCAACCGACTGAAATCTGAGATAAGGCAGTATCAGTACAGTAGGTACGCCTCCCTGGTCCTCGAACGGGATTATGGGACCTTAGGGTCACCTGATCCCTTCGAGAATTGCCGGGAACGTGTGGCTAATAAATCGGTCGCAGGTCTCACTGACTCCCAGGGTGTTTTGCAGGAATCTCGGGAGGGTATCCTGGGGGTCGTGAGATCTTACTATACTGACTTATTTCAGAAAAAAGTTTTGGATAAGGAAAAGATGGCTCAATTCTTGGAGGCAACTCCAGGCCCTGATACTAATGATCTGGACTTTTCTCCTTTAACAGCAGAATTAACGGTGGAGGAGGTTAAAGTGGCCATTGATCAGTTACATCTGAAGAAGGCACCAGGTCCAGACGGTATTACCGCAGAATTTTATAAGAAGTTCAGAGACCTCTTAGCTCCAATCCTCGTGGACGTATACAAAAATTGTCTAGAAACTCACCTGATGCCTCCGTCCATGAGGGTGTCCTCGTTAATTCTGCTGTCTAAAGGTAAGGAGCCTAGTGACATCAAGAACTGGAGGCCGATTGCCCTCTTGAATGTCGACAGGAAGATTCTGGCAAAAATTCTGTTCTCTAGATTAGTCTGTTTGTCCCGGGCACTGTTGTCAGGCTGTCAGTTCGGCACAGTAAAAGGGCGGAACATCTCTGGAGCAGTCATCTCGATAAGGGAGATGTTTGAGAGATGTAAAGCTCTGAGGTGTGGGAGATATGTTGTAGGTCTGGACCAGGCTAAAGCCTTCGACAGAGTCGACCACGAGTATCTATGGGCCACTTTGTCAAAGTACGGTATTCCGGGACAATTTGTAGATTGGCTAAAAACTTTATATTGTGAGGCGAAGAGCTTTCCTCTGGTCAATGGTTGGCAGGGGGACACATTCAGGGTAGAGGCAGGGGTGAGACAAGGTTGCCCCTTGAGTCCCCTCCTGTATGTGTTTGCCTTAGACCCGTTTCTGAGGTCGCTGCAGGAGTGTGATTTTCAGGGGGTGCCGGTCCCCCACTGCTTGCCCCTGAATGTTGTCGCCTACGCGGATGATGTGACTGTGGTGATATCTGAGCCTCGTGAGGTGGAGATGTTGTCTGCAGCCATCAGAAGCTACTCGGAGGCCTCAGGGTCTCTGGTCAACCTTGAGAAGAGTCAAGCTCTCTGGACTTTAAGTTCTGATCCAGACTTTGATCTGCCACAGTTTGCGAAAGCCTCCACCCATATTAAGATCCTAGGGGTTAAATTTGGGAGGGACGATAACGCCAGGATAAATTGGGAAGAAAAATTGGAAGCCGGAAATGCAAAGGTTCAGCGATGGAAGAACTGGAGGCTGACCTATAGAGAAAGGGTTAAAATGCTGAAGACTTACCTGGTCCCTGTCTTCTTGTATGTCTCTGTCATCTTTCCTTTGCCAGAATCTTTCTCGGCTAGGCTCTTCAGCCTGTTCTTCCAGCTTCTTTGGGGGAACAGGTTGAACCCAGTAAAAAGAGGGATTACCTACCTACAGAGGAGAGAGGGGGGGCTGGATATGATAAATCCAAGGGTGTTCTTCGACTCCATGTTTCTTAAAGTTAATTTTGGTTGCTTGGACTCAGAGAACAGCTCCCTGTGGGTGAACAGTGTCAGGGACTGGATATTGCCTTTTGCAGAATCTTGGATGCGAGGCGGCAGTCTCAAGAGGGGTCGATTGACTCGTGGCTTCCTCCCCCAGTACCTGGACTATGGCATAAGATGTCTGAAAAAATGGGCTATAGACAAGTCCTTCATTGAGAGTGAAACCAGGAAAGAGCTGTACTCAAGAGTATGTAAGACCTTCTATTGTTTACAGCTAGCTCTTACAGACTGTCCGACCACCACCTTAGAGGATAGTCTGAGGTTTCTCAATGGACCGAGGCTGCCCCCTAAGTTCTGTGATATCGCCTGGCTCTCATTACAGGGAAAACTGTTTGTCAGGGGGAATCTAAAATTCCTCAGTGTGTCGGATCGCATGTGTCCCTTAGGTTGTCAGGAAGAGGAGACTATGCGTCATTTTATTTCAGAGTGCTGGGGTGGACGAAATATCTGGCATGACATAGCCGCCAAGTTAAAAATCCCGTCACTACAGTCCCTAAAATACCCAGAAATCCTCTATGGGGTCACATCTCGTGTGAATAACATCGACCGGGGGACCATGTATCTGATAATCACTGTCGTCAAATATTACCACTGGCAAACCAGAACCCGAGTGTCCATCCATAGCGAGCCATTCCATCATACCAAAGCCATAACCCTCATCATGTCAGAACTCAGGTGGATCCGGTCATTAGAGGTCAGGAAAAAGGGAGAGAACATAAAACTATGGAGGAACGTCCATCTAGACTGATGATTCAATTGTATAATGTGACTGTCTGTTCTCTTATTTCATTTATTTTTCTTCTTTTCCTGCTCTAGATAAAATGTATTTCTAAGTTACAGTTAATATATATTTTATTTCCTTATGAACATGTATGATTTATACTGAATGATCTTTGGTTTATTATGATGGAAAAAGTATTTCTGTATTTATGTTTGTTTTATACAAATAAAAATTGCCTCCTATGTACAAGAATATAACTATTATAATACTGCTCATATGTACAAGAATATAACTACTATAATACTGCTCCTATGTACAAGAATATAACTACTATAATATTGCTCCTATGTACAAGAATATAACTACTATAATACTGCTCCTATGTACAAGAATACAACTACTATAATACTGCTCCTATGTACAAGATTATAACTACTATAATACTGCTCCTATGTACAAGAATATAACTACTATAATACTGCTCCTATGTATAAGAATATAATTACTATAATACTGCCTCCTATGTACAAGAATATAACTACTATAATACTGCTCCTATGTACAAGAATATAACTACTATAATACTGCTCCTATGTACAAGAATATAACTAGTATAATACTGCCTCCTATGTACAAGAATATAACTACTATAATACTGCTCCTATGTACAAGAATATAACTATTATAATACTGCTCCTATGTACAAGAACATAACTACTATAATACTGCCTCCTATGTACAAGAATATAACTACTATAATACTGCTCCTATGTACAAGAATATAACTACTATAATACTGCTCCTATGTACAAGAATATAACTACTATAATACTGCTCCTATGTACAAGAATATAACTACTATAATACTGCCTCCTATGTACAAGAATACAACTACTATAATACTGCTCCTATGTACAAGAATATAACTACTATAATACTGCTCCTATGTACAAGATTATAACTACTATAATACTGCTCCTATGTACAAGAATATAACTACTATAATACTGCTCCTATGTACAAGAATATAACTACTATAATACTGCCTCCTATGTACAAGAACAAAACTACTATAATACTGCCTCCTCTGTACAAGAATATAACTACTATAATACTGCTCCTATGTACAGGAATATAACTACTATAATACTGCTCCTGTGTACAAGAATAGAACTACTATAATAGTCTAAAAGTCTAAGGGGGTCAGATCAGGAGACCTTGGGGGCCATTCAACTGCTACATGATGATGTGTTTCCCTCTTTATGCACTGAAGCTGGCACGTTCCCTGAGTTTTTCCAGCAAGATGGTGACCACCACATTATGGGTGTCAGGTCCGAGCATTCCTAGATGAACAGTTTCCTGGAAAGTGGATTGGTCATCGTGGGCCAGTTGAATGGCCCCCAAGGTCTCCCGATCTGACCCCTTAGACTTTTATCTTTGGGGTGATCTGAAGGCAATTGTCTATGCTGTGAAGATACGAGATGTGCAGCACCTGAAACTACAGATACTGGAAGCCTGTGCTAGCATTTCTTCTGCGGTGTTGCTATCAGTGTGTGAAGAGTGGGAGAAGAGGGTTGCATTGACAATCCAACACAATGGGCAGCACTTTGAACACATTTTATAAGTGGTCAGAAAGTTGTAAATAACTCATAAAAGAATAAAGTTACGTTAAAACCAAGCACACCATTGTTTTTCTTGTGAAATTCTAAATAAGTTTGATGTGTCACCCGCTTCCCATCGAAAAAACTAAAGTTGGATCCAAAATGGCCACCATGGTCACCACCCATCTTGAAACGTTTCCCCCCTCCCATATAGTAATGTGCCACAAACAGGAAGTTAATATCACCAACCATTCCCATTTTATTTAGGTGTATCCATATAAATGGCCCACCCTGTAGTAGAACGTAAAATATGTGCTTTATCCTGAGGCATGATGGGAGTGACACAAAAGGAATGGTATATAGTTAGTTTTTTTTACGTAGTTACCATTTATCTCTGGAATGTACATTGTATCACTGTGGTTAATAACAGCTGGAATTTTACTTTAAAATAGAAAATAGACTTTTTACGTGAATGTGCTACTATTAAAGTACAGCAAAGCATATTAATATGTATTACTATTCCCAGTGTCCTGCTCATTTGTATAAAATCTACACACAAACTGATTAGACTGATGGTATGGTAAGAGTACATATGTTTAGTACAGCAACATATAAACCAAATGTGACTTTAGGGAAGAGTTTGGTGCTTGGACTGAACATTTGTAGCCCAGTTGGTGCATGATGTCTGCATTCTGTATCAGGATTCTGTCCAGGCTTCTCCCATGTTTTGTTGATGGAGGCCTTAAAGGGGTTGTCCGAGTTATGACAAAAAATATATAGCACTGTAAATCTGATGGGCAGCAATATATAACTAAGTTAAGCAAGTTTTAGGCAAAAAAAATCCATATTTCCTAATTTCCCTGGTTCTCTTCTGGTCTTTGTTTACATGCAATAATAACAATCTCAGCCCCTCCCCCTTCTCTGCAAAGGGAATGAATACAAGTGCTGAGTGACATGTCTGCCTGCTGGAATACTCAGCAGCATGTTGTATGTGTAGGACTACAAGTCCCAGCTGTACAATGACACTGCTAATACATACAGGAATTTCTCCCTACCTGTTCTTGTACAATACAATTCTTCTACAGCTCTTGTGCCCAGCATTTGTCTCCTCTCACTGCTACAGCTACTGTTTATTGTAAAGCCTTGAGCCCTCAGTGTGTTCTGGCTGAAGGGGTTAATGTTTTATCTGAAGGAATCCAGGGAGAGAGCAGATAGCAGCCCGGCAAAGAAAGGGGGCGTGGCCAGTGACGTCTCGAGTACAGACTGTTATCTGAACTCTGAGGCTTGTACAGGAAACATCACAGAGCAGAGAGATAAGGTGACATCACAGGTCATGTGACCCTCAGTCAACTCTGAGAAACCAGCAGCTTTAGAAACACAAAGTATATGGGAAAGTTGTTATACCTGACAAGTTAGAAACATATAAAGAACAAAAAAATAACTTGGACAACCCCTTTAAAGGGGTTATCCCATGTAACGAAGCTTGAATTATTTTGTTGTCCATGCCACGACATGCAACTTACCAAATACATGTGATTATCGATTCTTCCTCCTTTTCTTTATATCTGACCTTCTTTCTCATCATTCTTTACTTTCTGTAGTCAATGGTTACGGCCACCCCAGCGATACCGCTTGCGCGCCATCCTCCTTTCTATGCATTGTAGGCAGTCCGACTTGCTTCGCGGGCTTGCGCATATTCGCGCCTGCGCCATAAATGTCTTGCCTCCGTCCTGCTCAGTATGCCAGAATGAAATTTCTGTGCATGCGCGGTCGTTCTGTCTCCTCCGCTTGTCACTCCTGTCAATGTAGTGTAGAAATGACGTTCAGACGGGAGTGCGCACGCACATAGAGGAGGCGGAGTTAGTAGATCAGCGCTCTCAAGTCAATCAAAAGAAAGGACAACGCCCCCTAACTGAGCGGTTTGTTGAAGAAAACAGAGCAGCCGCGGCATGAAAAAAAGAAGGTGGGATAACCTCTTTATGGACTTCTTACATGGGAAACGCTTCTGCCTATAGCAATCGCTGATCGATGATATTCATTTGCTAGTTTGTCGGCTGATCGCCGCCAGTTTAAAGGGATCTTTATTATTCTGGACAAGGTTGCTGGTAGCTACATATATATTAATTTCCACTGTGCGCCAATTACTATTATTCAAGTCTATACTTACCTGAATTGTCTGTTTTAGATTTCCCATTTTGATACCCCTTTATAGATCTCTGAGTACAGTAGATAGAGGTGGCCACCGATCTCATAGCCAGAGGTTAGCGACTATCAAGAGTGTCTGTAGCTGTGGAGGACCAGACACGTCTATGTTTTACTTGGTCAGCCCATTGAACTAAGTGAGCACCATGCAGTACATCACTTCTCCTGCGGTGGCGCTGTGGGAAAACTAACAACAGCAGCTTACATATTTACAGCTGATCACCAGGGATCCTCCTAACAAACAGGTATTGTCCAAAGCAGAAAACCCCTCCAGCGGTGGGTCCCGCACCTATAAGACAATGGGGGCATATCCTAGCTATATGTCCCCATTGTCTGTGATGAGACAACCCCTTTAAAGACTATTTCCATCTATCATAATAAAAAAAAAAAAACTTCTTCAGTCAAGACATTAATAAGATCTGTTCTGGGTTACAACTAGGGATGAGCGAACCGAACCGTAACGAACCAGATTCGTTACGAACTTTCCCAAAAGTTCGGTTCGGTGACGAATTTTGACAAAGTTCGTAACGAATCTGGTTAAAATAACGGCAACGCAAAATATACGCATATTTATTGAGAATGTACGCTAATTCGTACATATTCAGTTAAGTAGCGTACAATTGACAACGCTAGACTGTATGTTCGTTACTTGAGTAGGAATGTTCGCAGACGCAGTGTATGCGTACGCTAATGCGTACATATTCATTTAGTTAAGTAGCGTACCTTTGACAACGCTAGACTGTATGTTCGTTACTTGTGTAGGAATGTTCGCATTAGCGTACGCATTAGTGTAGATTCTCAAATATGCGTATATTTTGCGTCGCCGTTGTTGAAGTCACTTGGATTTTTTCCACTTTTTTCATTGTAATAGCAACTGCAAGTAAACGAAACTGTACCCTATCTGACTCCCATTATTGTAGAAGCAATTATTCAGCCGTTATAGCAAGGTTCGTTTTAGGTTCGGTTCGTACGGATCCGAACTTCAAGAAAGTTCGCCGAAGCGAACCGAACTTTTCAAAAGTTCGCTCATCCCTAGTTACAACCAAAAAAGGCTACTAGTAGGCCCCACAAGAAAATATTTTTGTAAATTACCCCCCCCTTCCCAATTCATGACGGCCATATTGTTATCTTAGAACTTAGAAGTCTATTAAGTGGGATGATTCAAGGACTTACATATACTAGGAAATTTCCAATTTTATGGGAAATCCTCTGTAAGGGGTTTGCACGCGATCCCTGCCCGATGCGTGTCTCACCGTCCCATTCTAATTTCCCACAATGACAGGACTGTAACGGTACTGTATGCTTATTATGTGCACTTTTATGGGATAGCTGTGTATTTTTTAGGACCGTGTGTGAAGTCAGAGGTCAGGGTGAGGCATCTGAAGATCTAAGGGGCAGCCGCCCACTCTGTCAGTAGGGGCGCAGATGTCAATAAATCTATATAGGGTGGCTTTTGGCTTTTTGTAAAGTGGTCGAATATTGTAGGAAGAGGTCACATTGTTAAAATTACACATGCGTTGAAACTAACATCTAAGGCTCCATCTGGGCCCATTCCTTAGAGACCCCTGCGCTTAACACCATCAGGCCGTATATATCTGTGCTGCTTCCTACCACTCATTAACTGTATCGGGTTACATAGGCTCCTAATTTTCACCTGTTGCTGGGCTTTTTCAGCTTTTAATATGACCGTCGTCATGTTTTCCACCCTGTTGAAGGAGAGCAGATGCTGAGAGGAGCATTTATTTAATTTGTCTAAATTTCAATGATAAAATAAAATATCATTTGAATAATTCGATTTTTATGGCTTATACCCTATATAACGGCATGTGCAACCTCTGCGGCTCTGTATTAAGGGCCAATAGGCAATCTGTGAGCTAACGTGTCCATCTAGGCTTGAACACCTCCATAATACGGCCTGCCATGGAGCACCCTGCAATTGTTTCCTCGTGGATTTCACTGGAATCTGTCAGACGATACCTCGGTGTGCCATTTTATGAAAATATGGACAATGAGATGTACAGTAAGAACCCATAACAGTCCAGAGTTATGATACTTTTAAGAATATGCAAATTAGGCTTTTGGTGCAACCCAAGCTCTGCTCCTTTCTGCAGCCACTGCCGGGCCCTGTCAACCAAAGTAGCGAGGGAGGGGCTGGCCACAGAAAGGAGCTTAGCTTGGGTTCAACAAGAGCAAGGGCAACACCCTTATTGCACCAAAAGCCTAATTTGCATAGTTAGAAAAAGTCTCCTAACTCATAAATGGAGCCTCGGATCAACAAAAGAAAAACATCATTTTAAAGAGGACCTCTCCCCGCTCCTGACATGCCTGGTTTAATAGCTTCATGCATTCCCCATGCAATAACAATTCTGGAGCATCTATTCTTATTATCCTTTATTATTTCTACTAGAAGTTATGAATGAATTGCTAGCAGTCTGCAGTAAGGGTACAGAGGGGAGGTAACCAGTTGGGAGCGTGTCCCTGCACAGTCTGAAAATGGCAGCACTGATAGGATAGAGTGAGTCTGTGCAGGTACACCCCCCCAACTGGTTACCTCCCCTCTGTATCCTTACTGCAGACTGCTAGCAATTCATTCATAACTTCTAGTAGAAATAACAGAGGAATGGCACAACATAGAGACATAAGAATAGATGTTCCAGAATTGTTATTATATGGGGAATGCATGAAGCTATTAAAACAGACACGTCAGGAGAGGTGAAAGGTCCTCTTTAATCAGGCGAACCACAGCTATGTGTCTAGGGAGGTCTCTGGGGACAGATTCCCTTTAAATCAATAAAAAGGAGTTTTTTTTTGTTTCAAACAGCACCACTCTTATCAATGGTTGCATCTGGTATTGCAGCTCTGCCCCATCCAAGTGAATGCTGCAGTACCGGACACAGTCCAGGAAGAAAATTTACCAAGATCCATATTTGTCCATTGCCGATACATTTAAAATAAATCTACTAAATCATCTGAAATAATATAATGACCCCCCCTCCCCTTGATAAATCCCTAATATCAAGTTTTGTTATACTTTCTCCTGCGTTTCCATTCATTCTGTATTGTGAAAGAGACAATTGGTAATCTTGTAAAATGTCATAAATGGCTTCAATCTATAGAAGATCGTCCAGTCCCATGCAGTAATCTGAGCTCCTCGGAGGCTGTTAGGACCTGTCCGCCGTCGTATTACAGAGTCTACGTGATGCCAGCAAACAAGTGACCGGGGAACATTTGTTTCTTTTTATTCTAATTGACTATTTGTCAGGGTGCCAGAAAAATTACAAAAACATGTCCAGATTTATGGCCGCAGCAAGTAATGAGGTCCAGGTCAAGTGGCTTTTCTGCCCCCTGATCAGATTGTCCAGATCAAAGCATAAATCTTAAGGAGCGACACATTGGTAGATGGCCACCGAGGGACTTCATTGTGAAGAAGAGTCATTATATTGAAAGCCGCCTCAATGCCTTGTGGACAAGATTTATGATACATCATTTTTACTATGCAAACTTAATGGGGTAAGAAATGTTAACAAACTGCCCTACATGACGGGGTGTCATTGCCACTAAATACACCTAGGGGCACGCTCATAAAAATTGGTAATTTCTGAGCAGTTATCAGGTGGCAAAAAATTGAATCATAGAGACTGAAAAATTGTGCAAATTTCCAAAAACTGTGCATGGAATTGTAAATGAATTAAAATGTAGTAGCTGAAATCCTTTCGAAAATCCCTTCTACAATATAATTTTGGTGCTAAAAAGAGAGCCAGGGAGGGGGCTTGTGGGGAATGTGCCGAGGGGGCGCCATGAGTATTTAGACACAGGGATGGGAAACAAACTGAATCCTCACCCCTTGGTGAAGGAAATGTTAGGGTAAAATGCACACGGTCGGGATTTATCTGCGGACAATCCGCACTGAAATCCGCAGGTGTTTGCAGGGAAATCCGTGCGGTCAATCAACTGGTGCAGATTTGCGTGCGGATTTGGTGCGGATTTTACCGTCCCCATTGAAGTGAATGGAGAAAATCCGGACAGGAAAAATAAAATACATTGACATGCTACGGATTTTAAAATCCGCACCGTAGGTCAAAATCTGCATCGTGTGCATGAGAATCTCAAATTTTCATAGAATATATTGTACATGACCTACGGTGCGGATTTTCCGCACGCAAATCCACACGCAATCCTGATCGTGTGCATTTACCCTTAGGGTATGACCAGGGGACCACTTAGCCTTTCTGCTGCCAGAGACGAAAGCTGAAACGGCGCCACCCTCTTCCCCAATGCCAATTTCTTAACCTAACCCCTTCCCTTCAGTCCATGACTTTTTGGATGCCCCTCTATTGCTCCTACCTAGTGCTGCCTGAGGCGATCGCCTCACCTGGCCTCATTGGTGGTGCGCCCCTGGGTACGACCACACACAGCCAGGATTCTGCATGCAGTTTTGAAAGCCAAAATCAGAAGTGGAGAGAAAGATAAAAGACAGAAACGACTTCTCTTTTTTTTTTTTTTTTAATTCACTCCTGGTTTTGGCTTCCAAAACTGCATTAGGAAACCTGACTGTGTGTCCGTACCCTTAAGACTCTATCTGGGCTGAAGCTGATGTTAGTTATCTTATATAACATAAATATTTGGTGCACACTTCTGACAAATTAAATCAAACCCCCAAAATGTTACCCTGTTGGCCACAGGAGCATCCCGAAAATGGCAAATGTTTGTTATGCTAGTGAGGGGAATTTTTTGGGGGGATTTTTCTGGACAGGTGCCGTGGGTCACATACTTTAGATGGCCATGCAGAACCACTATAATGGGCTTTTGAGGCACAATAAGGCTATACAGACCAGGCTCGGACTGGCCCACGGGGGTACAGGTGAATCCTCCGGTGGGCCCCTGAGATGACTTCTAGGTATGACCCCAGGACCTACCTTCTCAAAGTTGCTGCAGGGACCCCCATATACAATCATCTGGTAGCATCTTGCTGCTGTGTGAGCAGATATTTGGATGTATCCATACGGTGGGCCCCCAAAATAAATTTTACTGCTGGGCCCTGGGCACCCCAGTCCGACACTGATACAGACTTCTGTGTTCACCGTATTACAGCCGTGTGCCATAATGTTTTTGGGTGTTCCTGTAGCTCCAGAGCCATCCTTTTCTCATATACTCTAAACCATTGTAGCAAACTCTCATCTGTGAGCAAGATTAGCTTTTTAGTTTTCTGTTCATGGAGAGAAAACCAAGAAGTTTTGAAAATGATGAGAAACTGAAACAGTTATTAGAAAGTTACATTTTTTTTAAATGATACAATAATTAAGCTTTATTTACATAACAACAGAACACTCTTTAGGCTTTCTTTACAACATTTTTATATGTTTTTTTTTTCTTCTTTTACATATTTTTGAATGGTATATTTTTGCTTTTTTAAAGCTTTTTATTGGGGGCTTTTTTTCTGGTATTTTTCATCTCCAATAGAGATGCCAAAAAAACAAACAAACACTGGTAATAATGCTAAAAATGTAGAAATGCACGCACTACTTTTTTGCTGTGCGGACCATCGGATGCAGATTGCGGACCCCATTCAAATAAATGGGTCTGTATTCACAGACAGCGGGCACATCTTTGGTGCCCGTGCATTGCAGATATAACCAGCTCCTGCAACTCTATTGATAAATCTGCCCAATGTCCATTTTGTTCAGGGAGTCTTCAAGGTTTCTGCATCAAAACTATGCAGAAGGTTGGAGAAATCCATGGTCGGAGCCTGCCCGTCCTACCTGCCTATTATACACAGCGCAGGCACCTGGAGTTATTATTACTGCCGAGAGTTATGGCGTCTCGTGTTACAGAACCAACTGCGCACAAAGAGCTTCCAGCAAAGTGCAAAACACAATCTGGAGAAACGAGGGAGGGGGCGCTCCCCAGACATGAAAGAAGCAGCGTTTTCCTAGGGGACGGCTGCCTGCGCCCACAAGTGTTTGACAAACACCATACAATAAGTGCAGGGTTTGCAATTTCTTTTGTGCTTTTGTCTAAGGTCCAAGGCTACAAATCTGGGCCTGTCAAGTCTGAGACACGAGTAATCTCCATTTCTGGAAGACGTTGCTGGTTACTTTGGCACCGGAGCTGTCACAGATTGCAGACGCTTTATAAACACCAGCGTGGAGCTAAATCATATTATCAGCATTGGTGACATCTTACAGTGTCAGCACATCAGATTTCCATCCCATCTTTTCTATTAAAGGGTTTGCAAAGAACCCCATTTTTAAATACTATGTTAGAGGGGTCCTTTGTTGCAAAACTACCACTCCCAGCATGCCCTAATAGCTGTAGACTGTCTAGGGATGCTGGGAGTTGTAGTTTTGCAACAGCTGGAGGGCCGCAGGTTGAGCATCCCTGGTCTACAAAAAGTATCTCTTGTCCTGTAGGACCCAGTCCATTAATAGCCATGGGAGCAGTGCAATACCTCTCTTCACCTGTGGTGGTGCTGCAGGGGAGTTGAACACTTGCAACCAGATTCCACCTTAGATCACATCTTGATCACTTGTGGTCTCAGCAGCAGGAGGCACTGTGGCAGGAGTATAACTGGGGGAAGGTTTGGCAGGGCATGTGCCCGGGATCAAGCAGGGTTCAGGCTTTACCAGGGTTATTTGGGTACAGGGCAGGGAAGAAGTAGAAAAGGCCTAACTACAACTCATATTGTTGTGGGACGACTCTTACAAAAAAGAGGTTAGACAGACCCCTTTCCTTCATTATATCTGTTCCTGTGACGCTAGATGACAACCAACATGGTCACTGTGACCCAGGTCTTCCAGATTTTGAAATTTGCTTATATTGACTATGATCCACATGCCACTCTGTACTGTTGGAAAACTAGGTAACAACCCCCAGGGTCAGCTGTCCTACAAATCCCTGACAGAGAATGCTTCATTACTACTATGTTTTACCCCCTTGTGCCTCATGGACCATGACGTTTTATGAAAGCACCACCCTGGATGCCCACAGTGACCCATAGGATCATCATAGCATATTGTCATTCTGATTGACAGCATTTGGATCCACCACAGGTAAAATGCCCCTCACCCACCAATCCCAGGGAACCCTTTATTTGTAAGGTATGTCCCGCAGTCTCTGTACTCACCCACCCATGCCCCTCTTTGTGCCAATATGTATAAATCTACATAGGATTTGGCCAGGGGCATAGCTAAAGGCTCATGGGCCCTGGTGCAAGAGTTCAGCTTGGGCCCCACTTCCCTCAGTGCTTTGTGGCCAGGGGCAGGGGTGCACATAGCCTTCATGCTATGTGAGGCAGAAATTGAATGCCTCCCATGCCAGAGATGTAACCTGACCAGCACGCACTTTCTATAATACCGGCGTCTTCTTAAGGACCACAAGGGTCTTTGGGCCCCCTCAGGGTAGCGACTGCTACCTCTGCACCCCCTATAGCTACGCCTCTGGATTTGGCCTCCAACAATACCTCTGGATCCTTCTCCATCCTCCACCCCTCATATTATTGTGCTTTGCAGTTGTTTGGCCGCTCGCACACGCAGGTGCCTGTAACCACACAAGTGACTGGCTATTTTACTCATTACCCGTTAAGTGTTCTTCTTTGTCCGGCTGAGATGTTGAGAGGTAAGGATTATGGCTCCTAATCTACTCACAAAACACAAGCCGGAGGCACAGCTGTCTACTGAGAGGGCTTCATGCAAGACTAGGCCTGTACAGGTTCAGAAGACTCAGGAGTGTAAGTATGAAGGAGTCGCACCAGGGCCCCAGAGTCTAAGAGGGCCCCGAAGCTCCATTTAGCCTATATGAGAAGACCAGTACTATAAAAAAAAACTATTTACAAATTTTGCATTGAGGCCCAGTTATGCATCAGGAAGCAATCCCATATTTTTCATGATTGGTATTTTTTTTTTTTTTTGGGGGGGTGGGGGAGGGGGCGGTGAAGGGACATCATTCCCATCACTTACTTGAATGGGACTGAGCTGCAGTACCAGACACAGCCACTACTAAATGTATGGCACTGTACCTGGTAAAAAAAAAAAACAATTGGGGAGACAGCACTTGCTAAAGTACCGCATCTCCGTCACTCAGTTGATTGGTGGGGGTGCTATAAATCAGATCCCCACCAATTGGATATTGATGGCCTATCCTAAGGATAGATAATCAGTTTTGTAGAGCTAGAGAGGTATTCCCATCTTAGACATTTATAGCATATCCATGGTATAAGACATAAATGTCTGATAGATTCAGGTCTTGACTCTTGGACCCTCTCTTATATCAAGAACAGAGGTCCCCAGACTTGAACCACCTGATGAGCCGCATCTGGGAGGAGAGCAAATGGAGATATGGCTGGGCATAGGCATGGCTTTCTCCATTCACTTCTGTAGTACTTACAGTAATAGTCTGCTTGGGCCACTCAAGGACATTCACAAAGTTGTCCATAAGCCACTCCTGTGTTGTCTTGGCTGTGTGCTTAGGGTCTTTGTCTTGTTGGAAGGTGAACCTTCAGCCCAGTCTGAGGTCCAGAGCTCTGGATCAGGTTTTCATTAAGAATATCTCTGTACTTTGCTCCATTCAGCTTTCTCTCCACCCTGACCAGTCTCCCTGTCTCTCAGCATGATGCTGCCACCACCATCCTTCAATGTAAGGATGGCGTTGGACAGGTGACGAGCAGTGTATGGTTTCCTCCAGACATGATGCTTAGAATTGAGGCCAAAAAGTTCAATCTTGGTTTTATCAGATCAGAAAATCTTGTTTCCTTTAGGTGCCTTTTTTCAAGCTTTTCTATGTCTTTTTCTGTGGAGAGGCTTCTTTCTGGCCACTCTGCCAAGTCTAAATTAATGGAGTGCTGCAGTGATGATTGACCTTTCTGGAAGTTTCTTCCATCTGCACACAGGATCTATGGAGGTCAGCCAGAGTGACCACTGGGTTCTTGGTCACCTGTTTTACTAAGGCCCTTCTTCCCCGATTACTTAGTTTGGTCAGGTGACCAGCTAGTTGTTCAAAACTTTTCCATTGAAGAATTTTGGAGGCCACTGTGCTCTTCGGAACTTTCTGAGCAGCAGAATTTTTTCTCCAATTCTCCAGATCTGTGCTTCCCCACAATCCTGTCTCTGAGCTCTACAGGCAGTCCTGGCATGTTTTTTTGCTCTGATATGCATTGTCAGCTGTGAAATCTTATATAGACAGGGCTGGGTTGTTCCAAATTATGTCCAATCAGCTGAGTTTACCATAGGTGACACCATATCAAAGATGATCAAGAGAAATGGGAGGCCCCAGAGCTAAATATCGTGTCACAACAAAGGGTCTGAAGACTTGGGTCCATGCAAAATTTTAGTTTTTCAGCCTCAGATACACCCAAACCCAGCAAGAATACTTGCTTATGGGCAGTGCTTACTCAAACCCTACCTATTTTCGGGCCAGGACAGTCCGGATTTGCAGGGACTGTTGGCAACTATGGATATGGTGCGCTAATGCTAAGAGCGGTGAACCCTCTTAACTGCTGGCTAAACTGAGGTGCAAAGTTTAAAGGGTTCCCCCATTTTCACCCTTTACAGGCAGGGGTGGATTGACCATAGACCTTACAGGGAAATCTCCCGGTAGGCCGATGCCCATGGGGCCACATGGGCCCTCCTCACAGCCAGCCAGTGAAAGTTTTTGGGGATGTATTTTGTGACGAACTGTGATATTTGGCTCTGCTGGGCGGTATAATGTGCCACAATATGGTATTGCTGGCCCTGCCTTCCATCAATTTGGGCCCAACTACAAAACAGGGCCACTTTTACTATTTTTTTCCAGGGCCACTTTAAGTTTCCAGTCCACCCCTGTTTACAGGGATGTGGTCTTTGTTCTAGGGAATCCTTGGGTCATGACGTTTGGAGAAGTCTCGAGTTCATGGCAATAGTGTATAAGTATTGGAACAGTAGTCAGCAACAGGCAGTTGTCAGCAACTGGAAGTACTAGAGAGGAAGAGAGCAGGTGAAGTTGTAGAAGAATTAATAACTGCGTAGAACCAAAAGTACCATGAAGAAGTCCAAAGGGTAATATGAGAGGAATGTCACTAGTAAATTCAAGGTGGGCAACAGGAGAACGATGGTCAGTAATTTGCCAAACACAGTACAGAACCGATCAGGAGAACATGTTATCATTAGTCAGCATCCAGAGGCAGGAATGGACTTTGAGGACTTTATCTCCAGACACCAGTTGTATTGGCAACCCAACGCTGCTGGGAAGGAGAACTTGGATGGAGCTTCTGGGAAGAAGAGTAGGTAGGTGGGATAGGAGGAGGTGAGACAGGTGCTCCATATTGCCTAGCAACTGCACATCTGAAATGGCTGGGACAGGGACTTCCACCAAGATGCAGTGTCAGAACCTGGACAGGTGAGTAACACCATATTACGCTTTTTTTTTCATGACTTGATTGACTATATGAGTCTCAGTACATCCAACTTATACTTTTTATAGCACAATAGCAAAATTTCTGCGTCTCTAAAATGGACTTTCAAGATGGAACAAGCCCAGATACAAATAGCACAAGAGGCTAGAAATAAAGCTTCTATTTACTTGAGAGGCTCAGAAGTCCACTCACCCAAACCGCAGGAGAACCTGCCTGTCCTATGAGGTCCATTGTTCTCAGCGGCGCTCCCTCAGGCTCCCTGTCAATAGACTCCTTTTAAGAGGTTTTATGCACAAGCCGGGAATAAAGATCAAACTGAAGAATATCAAAGATGTCCCTGAATACAATCTTCCCTTTATCTGAAGACACATTTATGAAGCGTGTGTAGACGGCGGGCTCTTTTTGTAGATGATAATATAGGCACACAGCTACGTTGCTTTTGGCTGCTGGTTACGGCTTACACTGTGGCCTATAAGACACCTACAGTTTTGATCTGTTTTTAGGAAAAAGATATTTTTCTCTCATAACTGAAGTTAGCCCAATGATTGGCTGATCACTCCGATCCAACTTCAGCCATACATTTTCCCTGCAGCGGCCACTACAGGTGAAATGCAGTAATACATGCTGGCCATTCACTTTAATACATGTGTAAGGTGCGCACAAGGGTCCAACTTCTTAAGAATGGACTTATTCTAAACTGAGAAATGTTACATTTTGCTTGTTGTTAATTTTTGTTATTCTTTCATTTTGTTGCAGAAACAAACTGTATTTGGTCTGTTTGTTTCTCTCTGCTGCCCTTGATTGATATATGTTTTAGGACCTGTGGTCAGAAGTCCATTCTGGCAGGTCCTCAAGTCAGAGATATACAGGACTTGCTGTTGCAGCCAGGCTGTGGTGGTTCTCCCTTGGCGTCGAGGGGAATGTCTTGGATGCCAATACTAAGGAGGCAAGGCAATATATCTCTAAAAGTGGTGAAGTATGAGGATGCTACACTAGAATGCTCAGGAGGCATGGCAGGATATTGTAATTTATTAAAGGGAACCTGTCACATTGAACATGGAGTCTGAGCTAAAATCAACATGTTATAGAGCAGGAAGAGCTGAGCAGACTGATATATAGTTTTATAGGAAAAGATTAAGTAAAACCTGTAATTTATTCATTTCAATTTCTGCTCATTCCAGGCTTTGAAGTCCAGGAGGTGGTCCGATCATTGATTGACAGCCTGCCCTCTATGGCTGTCTATACAGAGATAGCTGTTCCCTTTAAAAGACTCGCGGGGCACTATGCAAAGCTTTGGTGCGGCCTTATTTGGAATATGCAGTTCAGTTCTGGGCACAAGTCCATAGAAAGGATGCCCTGGAGCTGGAGAGAGTACAGAGGAGAGCGACTAACCTGATAAGGGGCCTGGAGCGTCTTAGTTATGAAGAAAGATTAAAAGAATTAAATATATTTAGTCTTGAGAAGAGACGTCTGAGGGGAAAATGATTAACCTACACAAATATATAAATGGGCCGTACAAGAAAAATGGGGAAAATCTGTTCCATGTAAAATGCCCTCAAAAGACAAGGGGCACTGCCTCCGACTGGAGAAGAAAAAGTTCAGTCTCCAGAAGCGTCAAAACTTCCTTACTGTAAGAACTGTGAATCTGTGGAATAGACGACCTCAGGACGTGGTCACAGCAGGAACAGGGGACAGTTTTAAAAAGATGAGTTCTTAAAATAACATTAATGCTTGTGTAAACGTGTGGAAGTCTGGCTCTCACTCCCTTTTCATAAAATTCATCCCTTGGTTGAACTTGGATGGAGTTGTGTCTTTTTTTCAACTTTACTATGTAACTATGTAACATCACTGCCTATCTTTGTATGTTTCCTTCTATAGTCCTCTCATAGCTGACTTTAGGAAATAGTTTAATTTCTGTTGTCCTTTTTTTAGTAGCTATGGAGCTAGAATCTAGTCACATGGTCACCCAGGCCTCACAGATATGCATAGACCCTGCTTTCTCCTCCCCATCATCTCTCTGTCTCCTCCCAATGGGTTTTACATTGAATTTGATGTAGCATCTAATGTATGACAGCCTTGAAGGAAAATTTTGAGAAATCTGGTAAGGTTTTTAGTAATTTTCTTTGTCTTATAAAACCATACTATAACAGTAATTTCACCTGCTGCTGTGCTTTTCCAGCACTCATTTTGCACATTGAAGTGAATGGTGAAACAAAATGTCTACTGATTTTGAAAAACACTGTGTGACCAAAAAACGGTGGGTTGGCATCAGCACAGAGCAAACCTGGGCCGGGTCCACTGGGTTTGTAGGACCTGAAGTTGGGGTTGTCAGGTGGCCACATGCACCGGGAGAAGGCCTTGTCTGCTTCATTGAAAGCATTTTTTTCAGAATTACAGAACATGGAAACATTGACAATTCTGCTATAAGATCTGGCATTCTGGACTTTCCTTGGCTAAATCTGAATTAAGTAATTACGCACTTCTGCTGAGTAGTCAGAGCAGTAAATTGAACAATTTCTCTGGACTCGGCTCTGTGTCATCTCTGCTTTCCTCTGGGATTATTAGAAATATAGTTCAACTTGTAAAGCAAAAGTTTACACAATGTATTTTAGGATTTGGAATAACAGGAAGATATTATCAGAGTCATCAAAGGGCCTGCAAGAAATGCCAATAAATGTGGGAATCTTATATTTTGCCGGATGGATGATCACTCCATTTAAATCAATAGCAGGCCTTTGTAAATGGGCCCTTACTAGTGTATTTTTACAGGGCTTGGACTGCTTTCTCCACTGCGTTCTGGGTGGGGGTTCTCCCCAATGTCATGTTCTGGGATGACCTATAGCCTGTCATAAATCATTGAAGGTGGAGCCACCATTAAATGACATTTTATTAAAATTCAACATGACAACTAGTCTCTTTTCTAATTTACTTTTTATTACAATAATGCTCCAGTTATGAGATATTCTCGTTACTTCATTATAGTGGCGACCCCTGCTGTTTAATCTGCATAATAATGTGTACGTCCACCTACTAAGGTGGTCACACATGCTCAGTTCCATTCTTCAACTGCCGCCAGCCATATCTACTCTTAGAAGATGAGACAGAGGTAAAAAGGACAGGACCCCTGAGAAAGGACACCCCCTTCTAAGAAAGGAAACACCCCTTGAGCTGTGATAGGGAGAGAGCTGCAGCATAAAGGACACCCCCCTGAAAAAGGACATACCCCCGAAGCTGTCAGCCTGGAAGATATCTAACAGGGCAATGGATGGGGAAATCTCTGGCTCCATGTGAGGTACAGGGCTGGTTCTAGCTTTGTTAGAAAGAGATTGTCATGTCCTATATGATGTCTGATTTTAATTTTTTACATGATTTTTTTTTTATATCAGTCATCAGAGAATCCCTTTAATCGGGTTGCATGACACTGGAGCAAAAAGTTGTTTTTTACCAAAACAGCACCGCTCCTGTCCATAGGCTGTACATGGTATTGCAACTGAAACCCAATAATGGGGATGGGTCTGAGTTGCAATACCTGTTACTGCCTATACAAAAGAGTGGTGCTGTGTACAATGTCACACCATCCCCTTATTAATAATACTCATGTACACGACCGTATGTATTTTGCGGTTCACAAAAAACGGATCCACAAAAAGTATGGATGATGTCGCTATACATTACGTATTTTGAGGAACAGAACAGCTGGCCCCTAATAGAACAGTCACATCCTATTCCATAATCCGGACAATAATAGGACATGTTCTATGTATTTGCGGAACGGACATACAGAAATGGAATGCACACAGAGGAAATTTTTATTTTTTTTTGCGGACCCATTGAAATCAATGGTTCCGCATACGATCCGCAAAAAGAACGAACGGACACGGAAAGAAAATACATTCGTGTGCATGAGCCCTAAGAATGTATATCTGGACATGGTAAAGTTACTATCATTAATGACAGCTGTTATCTAGGTCTTGACAGCCTGACGGCATTGACAGGATGAAAAATGGACAGAAGATATTGCATCGGGAGGCTGGCTCGTGTATGATAAGCCTACTTCTCTAAGTGTGGTCAGCATCAGGGTATGATCACATTTTTGTGGTTCCCATGTATTTTCACTCCATAGAAACCACAGCGACAACAATAAATGTGACCGTGCCAGGGTACTGTACAGTTCTCGGCACGATGTTGATGGGTTCAATGCATTTCTTAACACTCCTCACGTGGTGACCAGATCTTATAAGCTTCTCCCACTGACTCCTATAACGTAGGACACTTTGAGCTTTGACTTCCAGGAGGAACCCCGTTTTGATACCAAAGAGACTTGTCTTAATCCAGAATGTAGAGCCGAAGGACTATCATACTGGAGGATCAGGTGCACCTATTGAAATCAACGGACCACCTATTGATTTAGTGTCATGCAACTTTTTGAAAGTAGCAATTAATGCTTGGGTCTCCTCAGAACAGAGAAGAGTCTCTCCAAGCTAAAGAACCCCTTTAAAGAAGTTAAAAAATTAGGACAACCCCTGCCCTAGGAATACGGATATCATAAAGGAGGGGTAGGGTGCCATGCTTGGGAACTCTTTATTAGCCTGAGCCAGGGGCGGATTGGCCATAGACCTTACAGGGAAATTTCCTGGTGGGCCGATGCCCAGGGGGCCGCCTGAGTCCTCCTCACGGCCGGCCAGTGGAAGTTTTTGGGGATGTATTTTGTGCTGCTGGCAGTATTTTGTGATGAATTGTGGTATTTGGCTCTGTTGGGGTGGTATAATGTGCCACAATAAGGTATTGCTGGCTCTGCCTTCCATCAATTTGGATCCGACTACACAATGGAGCCACTTTTAGTATTTTTTCCAGGGCCGCTTTAAGTTTCCAGTCCGCCCCTGGCCTGAGCAATGACTCTCAGTAAAGAGTAGGTCTTGCTCTCTAAAATATGGTTGTCTATACATCTGAACGATCGCAATGTAGGACCATATTTCACCTCCAATGGCTGCTACAACTCCTTACGCTCCTCATATTCAGCTTAGGTAGGGTACCGAATCTTCTTGAAGAGACCAGTCCTGTATGGAGACTTATTGGGAATGCGGAAGAGGTGTATAGGTATCTCCCAAGAAAGAGAACCATCTCACTAGTGCCACCTATTGGAAGTGGCTACGTATAAGCCAAGATCCGACAAGCAGGGGCGTAACAACGATATCGGCAGACCATGCGACTGCTATGGGGCCCATGACAAGATGTGGCCCAGTCCTAGTTGGGATTATCTCCTCTTCTACTGGGGGTGAAAACTTGGTCAGGACTTTACCCTCTAAAGCAGAGATCTCAAACTCGTGGCCCTCCAGCTGTTGTAAAACTACAACTTCCATCATGCCAGGAGAGCCTACAGCTATTGGGATCTGCTGGGAGTTGTAGTTTTACAACAGCTGGAGGGCCATGAGTTTGAGATCCCTGCTCTAAAGGAACAACTTTTAGCAAATGAAGCAGTGGAAAAATGGCCCAAGGGTCATTGAAAATGGTTTAGTTAGAAACCCTTCAGTCCTGTGTGGGGGGCCTGGTTTCATCCTTGCTATGGGGCCCTTACTTCTCTATGTACGCCACTGCCGACAAGTGATGGGATTTGACAAGGGAATATAGCCAGGTCAGAGTGGTGGCCTTCATAATTTCTGGGTATAATTAGATTGTGGCAACTGCGACCCTTTCATCTGTCCCTCAAGAACTAGTTGGCACCAGGGTTCTCCGGCAGCCACTTCTGCTTACTCCTCCATGGTAACAGCCATGTTTGTCCAGGCTGAAGGTGCATGCTAAATGGTGGGTTTAGGCTAAAAGGTGATTCAAAAGCTTCAAAAAGGTATGGAAGTGAAGGTATTAGAAAAGCACGGCTATTTTTACGCTTTTTGTAGGTACTGCTACGTAAGTTTATGTGTGTGTTAGCGTGTCCTGGAGTTTAGCATGTTGATGTGTTGCTCTTTCTTAATAATTAGCAGCAGCTGTTTGCAATATAAAAGCTGGCTCTAAGCCTGGTCTACATGGCCTCCAAGCCTCACAGTCAGCCTTTGTGGCTCCTGCCATTGTCCTGTCCATCACACAGCTGTGCCTCAGCGGCCAAAAGGCAGAAAAGTCAAATGGCTTCACATCCATCTCTCCGTCCCATCATAGTTAACAGCAGGAATGTTGGACCTTCTTCGTTCCAACATCCCTGACATTCCCCTCTCCACCAAATCCTTCATTGTCCGGGGCCCCTTTTTATGTCCTTTCTTCAAGGGTTTCTCTTCCAAGAATGTTAAATAATCCTAACAATCCTGAATGAAAATATGGCTGTTTATTAATCAAAGCCGTGACCTAGTATAAAGCTTACCAAGCCTACCAAAAGCTGTTCACCTCAATACCAGTCTGCGCTCCTAAAGGATCGTTTTCCTTGGAAACTAGAAAACCACAGTTAGATAGCGGTTGTTTTTGTAATTAATAATAAATTATACATATTTTGGACTATAAATAAATTAATACTAGTATTCAGTGGGATATGTAATAGGGGCGGGCCTGTGACAACCTCCGTAGTTTCATAGACATCAAGGTGGAGGAAAAGTAAAACTAGCAAAGGACTTTCCTAGGCATTCGGGCATTCACTCCTTTGACAAGGACCACTATGGTCATGTTGGGTGAAGGAGCACTACTTCCTTAAAGGGGAAGTCCTCTTTGTCAGAAGTTAGTAGATGTGAGTTCTACATATCACACCTCTATTAGTTATAACCTTGACTGAGTTTGTGGGTGATTTTTGTCATGATTTGAAATCCCCAACATACATTTCTTACGATTACAATGGAAAGATGGCAAGACGCATGTGAAACAGGGGTGGATTGGCCATAGACCTTACAGGGAAATTTCCTGGTGGGCCGATGCCCAGGGGGCCGCCTGAGCCCTCCTCACGGCCGGCCAGTGGAAGTTTTTGGGGATGTATTTGTGATGGACTGTGGTTTTTTCCTCTGTTTGGTGATATAATGTGCCACAATATCATATTGATGGCCCTTCCTTCCATCAATTTGGACTCAACTATGGCCGCTTTTAGTATTTTTTTCCAGGGCCACTTAAAGTTCCCAGTCCGCCCCTGATGTGAAGCAATATTTACCCTTACAGAATCTCCCAAAGGGTTTAGGGTACTTTCACATTTGCGGCAGGGGTTTCCAGCCCCCACACATGCACCTGCGGCAGTACGGATCTGGCAGGCTGTTCACCCGCCGGATCAGCCTGCCGGATCCGTGCTGCCGCAGGTGCACGCGTGGGGGCGGCACTACGCTCCGGCCCCATTCACTATAATGGGGGCGGGCCGCGGATCCGGCCGCAGCACGGAAAACTTGCCGAGAGGCGATCGGACCAAAATTACGACATGTCGTAGTTTTGGTCTGGCCGCCTCTCGGCAAGTTTGCCGTGCTGCGGTCGGATCCAAGGTCTGCCCCCATTATAACGGCCCCACACGTGCACCTGCGGCAGCACGGATCCGGCGGGTGAACAGCCCACCGGAATCCCCTGCCGCAAATGTGAAAGTACCCTTACTCATTTTAGAAACAGAGCCTGAACACATGGTCACTCAAAGCAACAGTCTAGCATGATGCTTACCAACCTTACCAAATATTATTCACCTCAATGCCAGTCTGCTCTTCTAAAGGATCCTTAAACTCATAGAAAAAAACAATAAAAACTAGCAATGGACTTCCCCGGCCACTCGGGCAGATGGATTCATTCACCTGTGGTTCATGCCATTGACCAGTCCTTGATATTGGACCTCTACATGTTCAAACCCTGTTGGACATTTTTGCAGATTTTGCCATTGGAAACCCGAACACAACTCTTTCATTATTACAAGATATCGCGAGGAGAGCTAAGAGAAGGGTTTTCTTCATTAGTAAGGCCTGAGGACTCTTCATTTTAGGAACCATCATGGTCTGAAGGAACTCATGGACCTCCACTAGTGATGATCGAGCACTAAAGTACTCGTATGCTCGGGTGCTCTGGCCGAGCACTCGAGCACCCCTGAGTGCTCGGCCAGAGCACCCGAGCATACGAGCACCTTAGTGCTCGATCATCACTAGTGGAGGTCCATGAGTTCCTTCAGACCATGATGGTTCCTAAAATGAAGAGGGTGCACCCAAGCATAATTGAAGTCTAT
This sequence comes from Rhinella marina, assembly GCA_900303285.1. Taxonomy (NCBI): domain Eukaryota; kingdom Metazoa; phylum Chordata; class Amphibia; order Anura; family Bufonidae; genus Rhinella; species Rhinella marina. The sequence goes on from ONZH01027495.1 coordinate 29,211, forward strand.
GGGAGTAAACCAGGCACCCCCCGCTCTTCCGAGAGCGGGGGGTGCCTGGTTTACTCCCATAGACTTCAATTATGTGTCTGTGTCTGTGTGTCTGTGTGGTTTTTTTTTTAAAAAAACACACAGACACAGAGACACACTTACCTTCCCTGGCAGCTCCCGACCTGCTTCAGCAGGTAGACGGCGCGCAGAGTGGTAATTTTTACCACAGTGCCACCTGCTGGACGGGAGGAGGGAGCTGCAGGGAAAGGTAAGGACGGATCCGTCATGACCCCAATGCAAGTCAATGGGGACGGATCCGTTTACTAGTGTATCACACCAAACGAATCCGTCCCCATTGACTTGCATTGGGATCATGACGGATCCGTCTAGGGGACTCGAGCTTTGCGCTCGAGTACACTCGGTGTTCGGCCGAGCATGCTCGCTCAACACTAACCTCCACCCATACCATCATCTGGAACAGGGGTAGGCAACCTCCGGCACTCCAGGTATTGTGAAACTACAACTCCCAGCATGCATACTTACTCTGCTCTTCTCATAACTCCCATAGAAATGAATGGAGCATGCTGGGAGTTGTAGTTTCACAACAGCTGGAGTGCCGAATGGTTGCTGATCCCTGATCTGGAATGTTACACATATTATGAAATATGTTCCATGTGAACCTCTCCTTTAATGCAAGCAAATTACTGGAAGGCGCTAACCCCCCCGTCCCATCCCCCGCCACATTTCCCATGGATCCTGTTGTCTAGAACGGGACTGAAGGGTTTCATCTTGTGTCATAATCGTCCCTCAGAGACACAGAAGAAATTCTATGATATTTTATGGAGAATCCGGCCCCTCTGGCTCCTTGTGTTGCTTCTCCTCGCATGACAGTTTCTCCCACATAATCCGACAAGATAATGAAGTGGGCCATTGGCGCTCATCTTTGTTTTACATTTTCATGGTCCGACCTCCGTGGAATTGAATAAAAGCCGCACTTAATGGGGCACTGAGGATTTTAAAAGCATTTTGGGAATGAGAAATCGCCTACTTAAAGCCCGTAAAACAAATGACCCCCCAGGGGCGATATCACTGAGGGCTGAGAGACGGCTCTCATTCACTAGTGACAAGGAATGGGTTAAATGTCTATACAGAACCTAGCAGAGAAGGAGGGGGGGGTCCTGAGCCGAAAAGTAAACAGTATCTTTCTATACCAGGTTCACTGGTTCCCGACCATTGTGTGATATGAAAGGGCGGCTCACAAAAGGCGACTATTGTGAAGTATCAGAGCGGTATTATTCTGTGGATATCCCATTCAGGAATATATTTCCTCAGGCAATTTCCTTTCCCAAACCAATAAAAAGACTCAATGAAACGTGGACCCCAGAATCGCTCTCTGCAGCCTGTTTGACAAGGTCACTTGTTACATCCGATTATTTCTGCGCTATTTTAAAGTGTCCGGCACGATGGGATCAGTCAGATGGGGAAAATAGACCTAATCTATCTATCTATCTATTATCTATCTATCTATCTATCTATCTATCTATCTATCTATCTATCTATCTATCTATCTATCTATCTATCTATTATCTATCTATTATCTATTATCTATCTATTATTTATCTATTATCTATTATCTATCTATCTATTATCTATCTATTATCTATCTATCATCTATCTATCTATTATCTATCTATTATCTATCTATCTATCTATCTATCTATCTATCTATCTATCTATCTATCTATTATCTATCTATTATCTATCTATCTATTATCTATCTATCTACTCTATCTATCTATCTATCTATCTATCTATCTATCTATTATCTATCATCTATATATCTATTATCTATCTATCTATTATCTATCTATCTATCTATCTATCTATCTATCTATCTATCTATTATCAATCTATTATCTATTATCTATCTATCTATTATCTATCTATCATCTATCTATTATCTATCTATCTATCTATCTATTATCTATCTATTATCTATCTATCGATTATCTATCTATCGATTATCTATCTATCTATTATCTATCTATCTATCTATCTATCGATTATCTATCTATCTATCTATCTATCTATCTATCTATCTATCTATCTATCTAATCTATCTATCTATCTATCTATCTATCTATCTATCTATCTATCTATCTATCTATCTATTATCTATCTATCTATCTATTATCTATCTATCTATCTATCTATCTCATATCTATCTATCTATCTATCTATCTCATATCTATCTATCTCTTGGTTGTATTATCATAACCGAAGCGTTTTTGCTGAACCCTGCCGGATCCAGCAAAAACGCAGATGTGAAAGTAGCCTAAGGCCTCTTTCACACTAGCGGCAGCACGGATCCGGCAGGTGAAGGTTGCCGCCGAATCTGTGCTGCCGCATGGACATGTGTGGGGCCGGAACCGCGCTCCGGCCCCACACATGTCACACAGTACATACACATAAACACACACAGACATATACACATACGTAGTTACATGCTCCCGGCAGGTCTCCACAGTGCAGGAGGAGCAGGACGGCGCACACATAGGACGATTCCTCACAGCGCCCTCTGCTGGGCGCCGGGTGGAATCGTCTTATGTGTGCGCCGTCCTGCTCCTCCTGCACTGTGGAGACCTGCTGGGAGCATGTAAGCATGTATGTGTATTTGTATGTGTATATGTCTGTGTGTGTGTATGTATGAATGTGTGCAGGTGATGGATCCGTCATGAACTCCATTGAAAGTCAATGGAGGATGGATCCGTTTACCACTGTGTCACACCAAACGGATCCGTCCCCATTGACTTTCATTGGGGGTCATGACGGATCCGTCTTGGTGCGGATGCCTGGCCCGGAGAGCAAACCGCAGCATGTTGCGGTTTGTTCTCTGGTCTGAAGACGGAACGGAATGCTTTCAGGAGCCTCCATTGTCTTCAGTTCAGTTTTGTCCCCATTGACAATGAATGGGGACAAAACTGAAGCGTTTTCTTCCGGTATTGAGCCCCTATGACGGAACTCAATACCGGAATTGAAAAACGCAAGTGTGAAAGTAGCCTTAGGCCTCTTTCACACTAGCGGCAGTCCGGATCCAGCAGGTGAATGGTGCCGTCGGATCCGGACTGCCGCAGCGACATGTGTGGGGCCGGAACCGCGTTCCGGCCCCACACGTGTCACACAGTACCATATACAATACACACACAAACACATACATACTTACATACTCCAGGCAGGCAGGCCGCACGTCTTCATGCCCAGAAGTCGCGCAGCTATGACGATTCCCCACAGCACCCTCCGCTGGGCGCTGTAGGGAATTGTCATAGCGGCGCGCCTCCTGGGCATGAAGATGTGCGGCCTGCCTGCCTGGAGTATGTAAGTATGTATGTGTTTGTGTGTGTATTGTATGTATGTCTGTCTGTGGTTACGGATCCGTCCTGAACTCCATTGAAAGTCAATGGAGGGCAGATCCGTTTACCATGTTGGTCACACCAAATGGATCCGTCCCCATTGACTTGCATTGGGGGTCATTCCGGATCCGTCTTGGTGCGGATGGCTGGACCGGAGAGCAAACCGCAGCATGCTGCGGTTTGTTCTCCGGTCTGAAGACGGAACGGAATGCTTTCAGGAGCAGTTCAGTTTTGTCCCCATTGACAATGAATGGGGACAAAACTGAAGCGTTTTTTTCCGGTATTGATCCCCTATGACGGAACTCAATACCGGAATTTAAAAACGCTAGTGTGAAAGTAGCCTTAGTCGTCTGTAGGAGCATTGACGTTAGAAAATACACAAAAGCCACTCTGGAAATCGCCTTGAAGTTCTGGACTAGTGTTCATCCTGTTATGTCCCACTAGAGGGAAAATCACATCTTTATCTCCCTGTTTGCTTTTCTTTGAGTTTAATGAATGTCCACAAGGACAAAGAGCCCTTTAAACCCGGCCTTGAAGCAAATGGATGCCCCAGTGACCATATGCAGAGTGACATTTTAATTTAATCAATGAAACTGGCCATAAAATAACAAGTCAGCCAGATAAGGAAGACAGATCATGACAGCGCACAGCCAGGACCTCTACCTGGACGACTTCCTTCCAAGGAACTTCAATTAAAGACAAATAAAATCAAGGGAAACTGGACAAGTGGAAAATTACCTTTTGGATGAGGAGAATAAAGGGATGGGGTGTTCATTAGGGTCACTGGAATATAAACAAACTCTGGGGAATTCTCATTGGGGCGTCATGAGGTTTTCTAATGGAGGAATCCTATAGGCTGCACTGTGTTCTTTAGGCCCCTTTCACACGAGCGAGTTTTCCATGCGGGTGCGATGTGTGACGTGAACGCACAGCAGCCGCACTGAATCCTGACCCATTCATTTCAATGGGGCTGTGTACATGAGCGTTGTTTTTCATACATCATTTTTGCATTGCGTGAGAATCGCAGCATGTTCTATATTCTGTGCTTTTCACGCAGCCCTGGACCCATAGAAGTGAATGGGGCTTCTGTGAAAAACGTAGTCCGGGTGCAATCCGTATTTCACTGATGGTTGCTAGGAGATGTTGTTTTAAACCTTAAAAACGCATCAAAAAACTGAACCATTGAACGCAATCGGAGACAAAGCTGACTGAACTTGCTTACGAAATGGTGCGAGTTTCACTGAACGCATCCGGACCTAATCCGTATCATTCGTGATCTGATCTTAAAGGGGTATTCTAGTTAGAAAGAGTTATTCCCCTAAGTGCTCATGCACATGACCATATGTATTTTGCGGTCCGCAAAAAATACGGATGATGTCCCTGTGCATTCCGTATTTTGCGGAACGGAACAGCCGGCCCCTAATAGAACAGTTCTATCCTTCTCTGTAATACGGACAATAATAGGACATGATCTATTTTTTTTGCGGAATGGAAATACGGACGTACGGAAACGGAATGCACATGGAGTAACTTCCGTTTTTATTGCGGACCCATAGAAATGAATGGTTCCGCATACGGTTAAAAAAAAACAAAAACGGAACGGACACGGAAAGAAAATACGTTTGTGTGGATGAGCCCTAACCAAAAGATATGGGATAACTGTTCGACCACTGGGATCCCCATCAAGTGGACGGTGGCCCCCTGCCAGTGGCTGGTTGACCGTGTGCAGTGCTGCTCCATTCATTTCTATGGGACTTCTTGGGATAGCCAAATACAGCGGACAGCTATCTCCGTCAGTCTCATACAGAATCTATGGAGCAGAAGTGCGCAGAGAATATCGAATGTAGAATTTTTCACCCTTTGTTTCTCTGGGATAAGCGGTGTCAGAGTGATAAGGGTGCCGCTTATCTCCATCCTTCTATCGAACTGGCTCGGCTGTCATTGAAGTTTGTTTGGCTGAGATCCTACACAATGTTTATGACCACTTGAATTGGCTTCTGTAAGGCCCCTTTCACAGGAGCGAGTTTTCCGCGTGGGTGCGATGTGTGACGTGAAGGCATAACACCCGCACTGAATCCTGACCCATTCATTTCAATGGGTCTGTGTACATGAAAGTTGTTTTTTTTTTTTCACGTATCAGCTCTGCGTTGCCTGAAAAACGCAGCATGTTCTATATTCTGCGTTTTTCACGCAGCCCTGGCTCCGTAGAAGTGAATGGGGCTTCAGTCAAAAACGCATTGTATCCTGAAGTAAGTGCGGTTACAATGCATTTTTCACTGATGGTTGCTAAGAGATGTTGTTTTTTGTCACGCACGTGAAAAACGCATCAAAACTCATCGCACCTGCGCGGAAAAAACTGAACAACTGAACGCAATCGCAGAAAAAACTGACTGAACTTGATTGCAAAATGGTGCGAGTTTCACTGAACACATCCTGAGCCAATCTGTATCGTTCGTGTGGGAGGCCTAATACTTTACATTGAGATATCATCCGTTTCTTGGAAAGCTGGATCACCTCCAGCATGGCCTTCTCCATTACAGCTCACGTGGATGAGTTGTCACCAAGCTTTCCTGGAGCCTTACATACATACGGATACGATGCGTTTTTCACTGAAGCCCCATTCACTTCTATGAGGCCAGGGCTGCGTGAAAAACGCAGAATATAGAACGTGCTGCGATTTTCACGCAACGCAAAAACGCTCATGTACACAGACCCATTAAAATGAATGGGTCAGGATTCAGTGCGGGTGCTATGTGTTCACGTCACGCATCGTACCCACGCGGAAAACTCGCTCGTGTGAAAGGGGCCTATGGCCGTATTACACCTGCCCCTGGAGTTGTCACCCAGCTTTCTCAGGGATAGAACTGTGAAATAACCTGAATGGAAATCTTAGGAAGAAGGGGATTTATATTTTGAAAGGATATTTTGATTTTTAGGAGGAAGTGTCCTTGAAGCCTTCTGTCGGCAGCACCGGGCGCAGATTCCATGATGTGCATAGAAATTAATTGTTTGAGGTCCATTCATACAAAAGACGACTCCACGGGTCATGGACAGAAGCCCTTGAATTCCTTCATTACAGCGTATAAATCAGCGGATTCCTGTCCCTGACCATGTAATGTGCCCATGACGATGAAGGATTCTGTACTTTGTTGAAGAATGTGATTTATGTAAATGATGAGGACAGACATACTTCCTCTCCCCTCCCCCGCTGCGGGACTATTCAATGTGTATTCTCCGTGAACGACATAATTCATTATAAACACATTAGAAATCTGCACCGTCTCAAGAAATGTCCCCCTGACCATAGACTCATATGTCTCATTTAAAGGGAATCTCCACTTTTGCACAATTTCCCCAGTGTAAATTTATGTAAAATCTTGCCCATCTTGGTAAATCCTTTTTTTCATTGTATGATATTTTATTGTCTATTCACGCAGAAAGCTAAATTCAGAATTCTGCTGCTTTCCTGTTACCAGAGAGCAGTGCATTGTGGGAGCTCAGATGACAGTGCCCAGAGGTCTAACATGACGTTTCTGGGCCCCATTCCAAAATCCGTAATAAGACCCCCTAATTACGTGGAATTTATAACACTGGTCTCCAGGGCCTAGGTGCAGCCACTATGTTCTCACCCCTAGAGTTAAGCCTCTTATGCACAAATATAGCTGGGATCAGAAACCTCCAGCCGAAACTACTACTCCCAGAATGCTTGTTCCCTGCTATGGGAGTTACAAGAACAGCTGCGCAAGTGCACATGCTGGGAGTTTTAGTTTCACAGCCGCTGATGTGATGAAGGTTGCTGACTCTTGGTATACACTCGTGCTTTCCCTTTCCGGTATTGAGATCCGTCATGCGATCTCAATAGCGGGGAAAACACTTCCGTTTTGTCCCCATTCATTGTCGATGAAGACAAAACTGAACCGAATGAAACGGAGTGCACCAAAATACATTCCGTTCCATTTGGCTGCGTTCCCATCACAGACAGAATAACGCCGCAAGCAGCGTTTTTCTGTCCGTGATGTGGTGTGGAGCAAGAACGGATCCGTTTTCTATCGTGTCAGATTGTGTCAGAGAAAACGGATCCGTCACCATTGACTTACATTGTCTGTCAGGACGGATCCGTTTTCTCTGACACAATCTGACACCATAGAAAACGGATCCGTCCTCCATTGACTTTCAGTGGAGTTCATGACGGATCCGTCTTGGCTATGTTACAGATAATACAACCGGATCCGTTCATAACGGACGCAGACGGTTGTATTATCAGTAACGGAAGCGTTTTTGCTGAACCCTGCCGGATCCAGAAATAACGCTAATGTGAAAGTAGTCTTAACTGCATACAAGAGAGACCCAGACTCATTTATTTCACTTTGAGAATAAACGGAGAAGAAAACAACATGTGGCGCAAAATGATAATATTTTTAGAATGGGTAAAAGTGTAGCAAACCCTCAGTTGTGGGAAGTACTAGGGATTGTCCTATTCACCGACAGCAGAGAGATACACCGACATATTGTAGCAAACTAACAGGCTACATTATGTACTTTGTTCAAAGAGAATTGCATAGACTGGATACAATTGTAGCAAACCCTCAGTTGTGGGAATCACTAAGGCTACGTTTACACTAGCATTTACATTTCCCAATATTGAGATCCGTCATGGGGTCTCAATACCAGAAAAAAACACTTCTGTTTTGTCCCCATTTATTGTCAAGGGTTAAAAAACATAACTGAAAAGAGCGGAGCGCTCAAAGATGCATTCTGTTCCGTTCTCATACCGGAGAGCAGCATGCTGCGGTTTTATTTCCGTCCTGGGATGCGGAGCAAGACGGATCCGTCATGACCCACAATGCAAGTCAATGGGACGGATCAGTTTTCTCTGACACGATCTGACACAATAGAAAACGGCTTGGATATGTTAAAGATAACACAACCGGATCTGATCATAACGGATGCAGACGGTTGTATTATCAGTAACGGAAGCGTTTTTGCTGAGCCCTGCCGGATCCAGCAAAAACGCAAGTGTGAAAGTAGCCTAAAATCTATTGGAATTTTCACTTTGTGTAATCAAAAATCTTCCTATTCATTGACAACAAACAGAAATATAAACTGATACATTGTAGAGGATTGTGTAGACTGGATACAATTGTGTGAGTTTACTCCCATTAGACCGGGTTCATATCTACTCCGGTGCTGTAATTGGCTCACTGTATTCAGCGGATACGCCGGCTTTCAGATGGACAAAAAAATACGAAACAGGCGAAAACCGGCATATATGCCGGAAAGCGGCCGGATCCCCACCGGATCCTGTTACAGTAAACAGGGGACCGGCGGTGGTATCCGGCTATGTTGGATACAGTTAAGGCTACTTTCACACTGGCGGCAGTCCTGATCCGGCAGGTGAAGGGTGCTGCCGGATCAGGCCTGCCGCAGTGACATGTGTGGAGCCGGAACTGCGCTCCGGCCCCACACATGTCACACAGTACATACATACACATAAACATAAACATACACACACATATAGACAAACAAACACACATACATACTTACATGCTCCCCGGCAGGTCTTCGGAGCGTCAGAGGGACAGGACGGCTCACACAGGTCACGATTCCCCACAGCGCCCTCTGCTGGGCGCCTGGTGGAATCGTCACCTGTGCGCGCCGTCCTGTCCCTCCGACGCTCCGAAGACCTGCCGGGGAGCATGTAAGTATGTATGTGTGTTTGTATGTCTATATGTGTGTGTATGTTTATGTGTATGTCTGTGTCTGTATGTGTCTATGTGTAGCCGGATCCGTAATGAACTCCATTGAAAGTCAATGGAGGGCGGATCCGGTTACCATTATGGTCACACCAGACGGATCCACCCCCATTGACTTGCATTGGGGGTCATTCCGGATCCGTCTTGGTGCGGATGCCTGGACCGGAGAGCAAACCGCAGCATGCTGCGGTTTGTTCTCCGGTCTGAAGACGGAACGGAATGCTTTCAGGAGCCTCCGTTGTCTTCAGTTCAGTTTTGTCCCCATTGAAAATGAATGGGGACAAAACTGAAGCGTTTTATTCCGGTATTGAGCCCCTATGACGGAACTCAATACCGGAATTTTAAAACGCTAATGTGAAAGTAGCCTAACTCCGGCAGTCTGTTCCAGCACAGATGTGATCCCGGCCTTACCATGAAATTGATTCAGTAATCCATTTCCAGGGGAAGTAATTTTTATGCTGCACCCCATGACACAGACCGTGTTGCTATTCTAGACTGTCGTACTGGTCTGACGAGACACCGTAATACGTAAACGACGGCTGTAAAACCGGGCGTAGTTGGATTTTTACCCGAGAATTGATAAACTGAGGAAATTCCTGTTTCACAATCTTGAGGCTTTAATCCCGCTGTGATGAGAAGACTTCATATGCAAGTGGCTTCCCTTTACATATGCAAACAGATATTAGCAAGTCATTGCAGGGAGCAGCCACGATAAACCTGTTTAGTGCTAGACACAGATATACAGATAATTCCGCAGATAAGACCCCAATGAACATCTTCATCCGTGATCTCAGCTGCCATGATCAAATGATCGCTTCCCATGTACTGCTCTGGTGGCACAGACTCTAAGCAGCCATCCCTTTGGGTCTTATGGGCCGATACCGGGCAATAAACAAGCGCCGATTGAGTGGATCAGTGTTCATTTAAAGTGTCTTTCAATGCAAAGTGAAAGGGGGATGAATGATCGTTATTACGATTGTTTGTTTCCAATTCACTTTGCATATTGTTGCACACAGAGTGATGCGCTGGTGACGAATGATGGTTTTGGGTGATTGACGAACAAGGCACCAGGGATTGGGTTCACCGTCTAGATCTGTGCCAACGATGGCTACTCACCCATTTCCTAACTGGCAAGTTTGCCTACTTCTATAGGGCTTCATAACTTAAAGGGGTTGTCCAACCTTGGAGCTGACAACCCCTGGGGTCCTCCCCGTCCACTTGGACATAAAGTACACATTCACCAGTCCTGGTCCTGCTGCTGCTCTGTTTCTGGCAGCTACCACTCCCCTCAGGACCAGAAAGTGGTTTGGTCCATGACATCACAGCAGTAGGTACCGCTGAAACCATGGTGACCACTGAGGCCTGTGATTGGCAGCAGAAGTCACAAGACCAAGTCATTTCCTGGCCCTGCGGGGATTGGAAGCGGTCAAGAAGGGAGCAGTGGTGGGACCGCAAACAAGTGTGTTCCATTTATGCTCAGGGAGACAGGGGAGGACCCCAGGGATTGTCGGCTTTATGGCCGGACTCTTGTCAGAGACCCCTTTTAAAATGTGACTGCTGATCACCCCCTGGTTCCGGTACCCCTGGTAAACAGCTGATTTTGCCAGGGGAAGCTTCAAAATGTAGCATCAGTCCCATCATGGGACTACCCATTTAACATAAATAGGACAATTTGCGGTTCAGGACTCTAACCAGGCTGAGTGACAACCTAGGCAGGAAGCTTGGGTGGCGGCCATGTTGGTTGTCAGTGTGTTTCTTGTAAGTTGTAATTCATGGGATTTTAAGATGCAAACCTAAAAGGCCCTTTACACAGACTAAGAATCCGGCGGATGATCACTAACGAGTCTAAGCGATTATCTGTCGGTGTAAAGGTGTCGCTAATTGGATCGTCTGTAGGCACCTAAATCGTTGTTTGCCTGCAGTAGATCATGTTTCTGCAAACAACGAGTCTGTATGGGGATGAGCGATGGCATTAGTGGTCTCTCCTCTTCATACTGTGGAGGAGATTGCTGCATGTAAATGCTGCGGTCTCCTCCACTGACGAGCAGGCAATTGCCGGGAAGGAATGCTTCCTTCCTGACCATCACCTATTAAATTGTCCCGTCTAAAGGGGCCTTTATTCTTCAATAGCAATTCAGGAGCTTTATCTATTAGCTACATGGCACGTCCATTAAATAGACAGCTTATACAGTAGGTGGGCCAGGGGCGGATTGGCCATAAACCCCATAGGGAGATTTACAGGTGGGGTGCACCACCAATGAGGCCAGGTGTGGCGATCACTTCAGACAGCACCAGGTAGGGGCAAGAGGGGGCAGTGGAAGGGTCATGGGCTGAAGGGAAGGGGTTAGGTTAAGAAATTGGCACTGGGGAGGGGGGGGCACAGTTTCAGTTTTCGCCTCAGACAGCAGAAAGGCTAGGTGCACCCCTGTCTAAGAGGGCCACTCAAGCCCTCCTCATGGCTGCCAGGTGGGTACATAATGATCTGATTCTCTCCTACACACCCAGCAAGGAGCAGGTGCCCTCCTGAATTCAACTGCATGGACGTCTTCAGGACAGCAATACAGTTCAATACTGTGGTGCAGGTGGCAGTATTTTGTGGTATTTGGTTCAGTGGGGGCGGTACCTATGGTATTGCTTGGCCCTGCCTAATTATGTTGCCTTCTGTCAATTTGGACCCACCTGCAACATTGGGCCACTTTGAGTTCCCAATCCGCCCCTGAAGTGGGCATCGTGTAATGCTTCATTTCTCCTGCAGGGGTGCTGCAGGGAAATTGAACAGTTGTTTCTCATTTTTGCCTCTTTACAGACTAACATAATAAAAATGAGTCAGTTATTGTTTGACTCGGGGGTAAATATTCCCATCTCCGGAAGCTCTGCTGGCATATGTTCAGGGTATAGCATTTCCCTAGATAATCAATGCAAATGCGGTTACCTGTTAATTAATCTCCATTACTCACAGGCTCATTAGCTGGTGCAGGGCTCCTCTAGTCTAGACCACTCTTTTCCATTATCCTTTTGCTTTTGTTTTTACGGGTAAATAAATGATCCTGTTTAGACTTAATTAAACAAAAATCAGACGATTGAGCCTGGTGTTGGAGGGGAATAAGAGACTGCAGCCAGCCTTCCTTTTCCTTATAGAAATGAGAGTGGCCACATACACATCACACAGAGAGGGAGGTGTCTCAGGTCTGTACAGTAGAGGTTACGTTACTCCTTGTACTACATTCCTCAACTGCTGCAGAACCTCTTTTTGAAAAGTAAGGGTGAGATTCCCATCCATCATTGATATAAAATGTCCTAATTTTTTTCAAAAAGAAGATTTGCAGCAGCTGAGGTGTGTATTATGAGGTTCTGCAGCAGCTGAGGTGTTTATTATGAGGTTCTGTAGCAGCTGAGGTGTGTATTATGAGGTTCTGCAGCAGCTGAGGTGTGTATTATGAGGTTCTGCAGCAGCTGAGGTGTGTATTAGGAGGTTATGCAGCAGCTGAGGTGTGTATTAGGAGGTTCTGCAGCAGCTGAGGTGTGTATTACGAGGTTCTGCAGCAGCTGAGGTGTGTATTATGAGGTTCTGCAGCAGCTGAGGTGTGTATTATGAGGTTCTGCAGCAGCTGAGGTGTGTATTATGAGGTTCTGCAGCAGCTGAGGTGTTTATTATGAGGTTCTGCAGCAGCTGAGGTGTGTATTAGGAGGTTATGCAGCAGCTGAGGTGTGTATTAGGAGGTTCTGCAGCAGCTGAGGTGTGTATTACGAGGTTCTGCAGCAGCTGAGGTGTGTATTATGAGGTTCTGCAGCAGCTGAGGTGTGTATTATGAGGTTCTGCAGCAGCTGAGGTGTGTATTATGAGGTTCTGCAGCAGCTGAGGTGTGTAGTATGAGGTTATGCAGCAGCTGAGGTGTGTAGTATGAGGTTATGCAGCAGCTGAGTTTTGTATTATGAGGTTCTGCAGCAGCTGAGGTGTGTAGTATGAGGTTATGCAGCAGCTGAGGTGTGTAGTATGAGGTTATGCAGCAGCTGAGTTTTGTATTAGGAGGTTCTGCAGCAGCTGAGGTGTGTATTAGGAGGTTCTGCAGCAGCTGAGGTGTGTATTAGGAGGTTCTGCAGCAGCTGAGGTGTGTATTAGGAGGTTCTGCAGCAGCTGAGGGGTGTATTATGAGGTTCTGCAGCTGCTGAGGGGTGTATTAGGAGGTTCTGCAGCAGCTGAGGTGTGTATTATGAGGGTCTACAGCAGCTGAGGTGTGTATTAGGAGGTTTTGCAGCAGCTGAGGTGTGTATTAGGAGGTTCTGCAGCAGCTGAGGTGTGTATTAGGAGGTTCTGCAGCAGCTGAGGTGTGTACTATGAGGTTCTGCAGCAGCACAGGTGTGTATTAGGAGGTTCTGCAGCAGCTGAGGTGTGTATTATCAGGTTCTGCAGCAGCCCAGGTGTGTATTAGGAGGTTCTGCAGCAGCTGAGATGTGTATTATGAGGTTCTGCAGCAGCTGAGGTGTATATTATGAGGTTCTGCAGCAGCTGAGGTGTGTATTAGGAGGTTCTGCAGCAGCTGAGGTGTGTACTATGAGGTTCTGCAGCAGCCCAGGTGTGTATTAGGAGGTTCTGCAGCAGCTGAGATGTGTATTATGAGGTTCTGCAGCAGCTGAGGTGTATATTATGAGGTTCTGCAGCAGCTGAGGTGTGTATTAGGAGGTTCTGCAGCAGCTGAGGTGTGTATTATGAGGTTCTGCAGCAGCTGAGGTGTGTATTAGGAGGTTCTGCAGCAGCTGAGGTGTGTATTAGGAGGTTCTGCAGCAGCTGAGGTGTGTATTAGGAGGTTCTGCAGCAGCTGAGGTGTGTATTACGAGGTTCTGCAGCAGCTGAGGTGTGTATTATGATGTTCTGCAGCAGCTGAGGTCTGTATTATGAGGTTCTGCAGCAGCCCAGGTGTGTATTAGGAGGTTCTGCAGCAGCTGAGGTGTGTATTATGATGTTCTGTAGAGAATAAAAGGTTTCAGATTGCATTTTTTAAAGGAGTGAATATGATCTAATCTCAAAGAAAACACATACAACTGTGATTCCATTTCTTAAGAATTTATTAAGAAACACTCTGTACATTGTTCAGTATATGGCTTGTAAGGACGGCAGTACTGAAACGGAAACACAAGAAGACCTAGGTTAACAGTCATATCACATCAGGTAAGTGCAATCACATACAGCATGGCACAGAACATCCACAGCGGTCCTCAACCATCAGATGTCTTCTACATTAATAAAGGCTTCAGCGCAGCCCCCCAATATCAATAGGAGGGGATCACCATATCCATTAATGAGGGGGTTCAGTAACATTAGTATTACTATGTCTTGGACTTGGTGGCCACGTCATTGATGTGAAAGACATCTAATCGGTCCAAGGTTACGGTTCCTGAGATCTATGAGGTTGGATGGTTTAGCAAAGTATACGGAACTATAGAGGGTTAGAGGGACCAAGACCCACCCAAGGGACCTGCTTCCTAATGGGCGGTGTCAACCTGAGCTGGGTTTACCCACCATAACATAGGATGAGGGACGCAACCTAAGGTCTCCTTGGTCCAAGGGAATGGAGATGGTGTCAAGTGCTGTCCTGGATATGGTTTTTATGTATGCCTATGTGAAATCATAATATTTCATAATGCCCATTCTCCTCTACACTACTATATGGATCCTAAAATAAGATCTCCCATTGGCACAGATCCAATAAAACCAGACCCTAACTGTTGCTAGCTAGTCCTTGTACTACGTCCTTTATGTCCTACGTACACACAGAATAAATAGCCACAAGACAGTAATGTTGCATCTGTACATATATACAGATATGGGGGTGGGTATGGGGGTTGGGGGGTATCAGGCAGATTTGCCCTTTGTTCACTACAATACTATAAAAGCATCAGAGCGTCATATCCTTGAAATGCTGGAGGGGTCCCTGTACAGAGACAATAAATTTGGCAATGTAATGGACAAATACAGCAAGTTTATTGTGAACCAATCAATAGTCCTTAGGCCCGGCCTACGATAAAGATACAAAAAGGGGGAAATTTTTTTGCATAAATAGGGTTTATACCTCTCGGTCAATATGAAATATCTATATACACATATTACAAAAAAAAAGAAAGTCCTTGTCCTCCAGACGCTGTTAGCTGGAATGGAAACTGGAGGATTCCGACTCTGTTGAGACGGATGAAAGTCCAGCGCGCTTTTTGGAAAGTATTTTTAAACTGGATCCTCTGCTGACGGACGTAAAGGCGTTTTGGGCAGAGGTCTTGAATTTGGCCCCGAGGAAGGCGTATAAGATGGGGTTGAGGCAGCAGTGGAAGAAGGCCAGAGCTTCTGTGATGGAGATCCACTTGTGAAGCGTATTATCCATGTGACAATCAAACTTCAAGAGTCCGAGTAAACCAAAGGTGTCGATGGTGAGGCCGATATAGTAGGGGAGCCAACAGGCGAAGAATGCCAGGATGAGAATCACAGTCGTCTTCAAGGCTTTACGTTTCTGATGGCCCTTTGAATGCGACAACTTGGAAATGATGACGCAGTAGCAAGTTAAGATGATGAGTCCGGGCAAGACAAGTCCAACTGTGATGTGGAGGAAACGGAAGCCAACGGTCCAGTGCTCTCTGTTCTCCACCGGGTAGATGCGGTCACAGACAAAGTTGCCTTCAATGTCCGACACGCTGGCAAATACAACGTCGGGCACGGTCAACAGAATAGCCGGAAGCCACACACCAGCGTACACAATTTTCTCCGCCAAGAGTTTCCTAGATCCTTGGCTGTTGGTGGCATGGACAATGGCCAAGTACCGATCCAAGCTGATAAAGGCCAAGATTAAGACGCTGCTGTAGAGGTTGACCGTGTAAATGACGTGGACGGCTTTACACAAGAATTCTTTAAAGTACCAACCGATGGCGGCATCCACAGACCAGAACGGAAGAGTGAACACAAACAGCAGGTCCGCGACGGAGAGGTGCAACCGGTACTTATCAGTCATGGTCCTGGACTTCTTTTGATAGCCCATGACCAGCACCACCAGTCCATTGCCGATAATTCCAAGAAGGAAGATGAAGGAGTAGACGGTGGGAAGGAATATTCGGTTGAAATCATTGTTTTCTTGGGCGAAGCATGGACCAAGAAGATCCAAGAAGTCATCGGTGGCATTCAGATCTGTACTGTTATCATCCAAGATATCGAATGACCCGGAGAACTGTAAAGAGAGAGAGAAAAATAAGTCATTGGTACAAAGTCTAAAGGCCGAATATAATACAAAGAATTAACTATGAGTACAGGGTTGTGATGTGATACATTCGGGACACTTTGCATAAGAAACAAGCAATGTCTCAGAGTCACATCTCAGCACTGTGCCCTCAGACAACACACAACGTGGCCGGTGTCATCGCTAAGTGTGCAATACATGATTTACACACACAAGGTTTCTCCTGCGCCGCAGCTGACAAGGTTTGTTCCCAAAAAATCCTAATGCAAACACATCAGCATTTAACCTTCAGCTGGCAGATGGCGATTGATGGACACAAACCCAAGTGTGGAGCAAGTGCCGACAGCTTCAATCCATAAGGCCAAAGGAAGCAAATGGGGACGGTGCAACAAGAAGGTCGTTCTGCTTCTACAACAGCTTAACCAGATACTGTGGCTTTAACAAATGGGCAACCAAAACTGAAACTATAATTTACAGTAACTATTATGAAGGATGCTTTTTTAAAGCCGCAGCTCATGTTATCTGAGGCAGCAGTTACCGCTTGGCTGACTATACGAATGTCATGTCGCCCTCTAGCTGAGATTTACAGAATTTCCAGTTGTAACTCAATTCCCTGCGAAATTTTCTGCTGACTAGACAAAAATTCATTTTTATATGAAATAGATATAAAACCTTTCATGCTATTTTTGGGGGGTTGTTATCTGTTTTGTTTTTTTTAAAATATATCTGCATATTTTATCTACCCACAATTATTATTAAATAGTCATCTGCCACAATTCAGTGATAATGGCCATTTACTGATAAGTGTCCAGCGGACCTAATGTTTTTGCTGGTCGATTAGGAGCACGTCCTGATCATTTTACATGCTCAGGTTGGGTGATATCAGCCGGATTACCGGTGGGTATGACCAGCAGTATCTGTTTGTGAAAATGCTGAAAGGGGAAGTTCATTGCACAAACTAACGATTTTAGGGCAGTGACCTAAAGGCAAAGCGGGATTTTTAAAAAGGTGGATAAAGGCTTTGTTTATTGCATGTATGAAGGGGCAAAGCAACAAAAAAATAAAAAAACTGAGTAGACAAAGCTGATACAATATGTGTGTAACTGTATACTAAATTGGTCTACATACTACAGACCTGTGGTCACTCTAGATCAAATGCATTATGGGGCTATCTAGCAGCAGGTCCATATAACCCCCTGGGACCACCCTGTCCTAAATCATGCAGGTTCTCTTTTCTCTATTTAGTATGTTTCTCTATATTCGGCAGCGCTCTACAAACATTATCATCACTCGTTATCCCCAGTGAGGCTCACAATCTGAATTCCCAAATCAGTATGGGAAGGAAGACGAAGTACCCGGAGGAAACCCACGCAAACACGGGGAGAACATACAAACTCCATGCAGATGTTCTCCTTGGTCAGACGTGAATCTGGGACCCCAGCGCTGCAAGGTACCAGTGCTAACCACTGAGCCACCTATTCTCTCCGCTGTTTTTCTAAAGACTTTGGTAATTTCCAAAAATGCAAATTTTGTACTAGATTCTCTTTCTCTTTCATGTCTTTCCCATGCATCTTCTTAAACAATCAAGGGACTTTTTACACTAGCATCACTGCCCTGGTTTTGAAGTAAAGACTATAAGATACCTTGTTATAACAACATGCTGCTAGCAGCACCGTGTCCAAATACAAAACTGCTGATACAAAGGCACAAGCAAGCAGAAGAAGTGCCAAGCTGAGCAGTAGGTGGTACCTGATGCCCACCACGATCCATGACCAATTCACCTTGACACCAGCAGAAATGCCTGGGCTACCTACAACTCTTCATTAGCTGTACACAGCTAGTCCTGGATGAGGTAGGTAGCTAATTCTGTGACAACCCCTTCAGTGCAGCACATCGCAAATTTGCAAAGTTGTAACAACTCTTGCAATAAACATGCGACTCAAAGTCATCGGATTCCCCCCCAGTAGACAAAAGCATTATCATTGTATTTGCCAGGTTTGCAAAACTGCTGGTAGAGTAAATGAAGGCACTATGAAAAAAAAAACCCGGACTCTTCAGGGATGAAATGCTCAAAAAAGCAGCAGAAATGTGAATGAGAGTCAGAGCCCCCTGATCTGTGTACTTACAAGCTCCATGTCTGAGTGTCCCTCTGTTTTTTCCAGGGTGGACAGTGGCTGGCTGCAGACTGTGTGCACTCTCTCAGGGAGTCCTAGGTTCAGTGATCAGCACTCACTCAGCGCTCAGCAGAGAATGAATTGACTGCTGGATGCAGGCTGCAGGGCTATATATAAGTGCCCACCCATGGGCCGCCCATCCAGTGCCCTCAGCCCTCACAATAGCTGCTGATTGTGCTGCTCCGGGACCTCCTGTTGTTTATCCTGCAGCTGGCAGGGGCTTTGTCTTTCAGATAAGCATCTGCAGAAAACATCAGCTACAAAACAAGTCAGCAACAACAGCACAAGAAATGTCAGACTGTCAGAGCAATGGAGGCTCAGGCACAAGGGGTCTAGGTAGAGTCATGGTCAGATATACCTGTAATCAGGCAGCTTATTATATATCTATAGGGGGGTGGAAGGAGCTTGGTGTCTGGCTGGTTCTGGGCACAGCTGGATGCTTTTGCATTGTCCAAATGTGCAACGATTTTTTATTTATTTATTTATTTTTTTGTAGGCACAAAAAATTCCCAAAATTCAAATAATCATAATAATAATATGGTCCAGTCACAATTATTATTATGAATGAAAATGATTTATTTGTAGATATTATTGTTAGGGCTCATTCACATAGCAGGGTTGGTATAGTGGATCCCAGAATCACAGCCACAGAAAAACGTAAATAGGAACGCAGATTATGCCATTAGGGAAATACTTTTTAATACTTGGTCAGATAGGATGGAAGACAGTAGGTTAAAGAATTATTACATTTTAGAATATTATTAAATAATAATAACACACCAACCATTATTATTTGGGTGACTAATATATTTTATAATTTATTTTTATTATTAATATTATGTTTTTTTATTTTATTATGTCAGATTTTTTTCCCTTAAACATAGGACAAAATACAGAATACTGCATGTGTCTTGTAATGAGACAAAGTTAATGAGGTTCAGTATTTTTTTTCCTTAATAATGTTATTATTAGTAATAATAATAATAATAATCATTACATTTTAGAATATTATTAAATAATAATAACACACCAACCATTATTATTTGGGCGACTGATATATTTTATAATTTATTTTTATTATTAATATTATGCCATATTATTTTATTATGTTAGATTTATTTTCCTGAAAAATAGGATAAAATACTAAATACTTCATGTGTCTTGTAGTGAGACAAAGGTAATGATGGTGGGTATTTCTTTTGCTTAATATTGTTATTATTAGTAATAAATAATAATAATAATAATAATCACAATTCAATGTATTTCAATAGAAAAGCAAAATTGCAAACATATCTGCTGATATTCCAGGGAGACGTGTGGCGATAGCAGGTACAAAAAAAAAAAACACAAAACACTCATCCATTTTGTGCCTATTATTCTGTGAGCATCCCCTCCCCCAATACACACTGAGCTCATAGGTGATGACTGAATACAGACAGATCTGCCTCCTCTTTCTTGTACGTGGCTTGTATCATTGAGGATATTAATGATATCATTATTCTTATAGATGTGTGATGAGGGCAGCTCTGTAGGCAGAGTATCTATTCTATGTGTATCTCAGGTGGAGTTGAGTGAAACTGCTGTGGAGAGTGGGGACAATGGGGGGCTTGTGCCCGGCACCTGTAGGGCATTGTGATGTAAATGAGAGGAAGGGAGGACTCGGTATCTGTGGCACACTTTATGGGGAGTCCTAATACACAAAGTCCTTTGAAGCTCTGGATTTGGGGTTAGAGGAGACAGAAAATATGTTACCTGTGGGTAGTACCAAAATGTTCTTCAACAGTGGGGTAGTAGCCGCACCCTGTCACTAACACTCTTTGGGGTAACAGCTTCACCCACAATTTTCACTTTTCCCCTGTTTTCAGGGAAACGGCCTGATCCACCATTCTTAGATATTGGAATAAGCCCCCCTACTTTTTGAGTTAAGAGCCCCATGTGGTCCTGATAGTCTCACTTGGCTCCTCTGGTCCTTGGAGAAACTTCACTTGCTACTTCCAAACCTCATCACCCTTCCAGTGACTGCCCTACCTGTTATTTCCAGTCTTTGGCACATTTGCTGTACCAGCTCTTCCAGTCGCTTGGGGTAAGATTATTACATACTATTGCCATCCTTTAGGATAGTAGCCTCAAGCTGCAATTTCAGGTTTTAGGGTAAAACCCATATCCTGTACTTCCAGTTCTTAGGGTAATATCCTCACCTGGTATGTCCAGTTTTCATGGCATTGGTGTCACCCATCAGGTTCTTGAGAATACTTAACATTTGGGTCCAGGATTGTGAGTTGCTTCTCCATGTCTTCCATTTTGACTCCCATTTCTTCATCACCGGGGTCACGATATATACTGCATGGGGTCAGAGATTTGGGGAGCTCTTACTTGCCTCTAGCATGTCCTGATCCTTGCTGTTTCCAGTCACCCTAAGCCTGGGAAGAGTCCTCTCCATACCTGCCCCAGATAAGTCAGTGTGTATAGCTTAAACGCTTGTATTGACCGAGTCCTGACAGATATCTCCAGGTTAGACATTTACTATTGTACAGACCCAAACATACCAAGGTCACGTGAAGGTGAGAGCCATTTAATACCCTTCTATTTAGATCAGGCAACTTACATGGACTCATGTCTTCCTATTAAGTCTGGGGTCTACTGTCCCTTCATATGGCTTGAAGTATAGCCAAGACACCTCAACATAGACTGTATTTTAAGTTGACACAGAAGATCAGAGATTCCCAACCCTAAGTTTCACACCTGCATAAGGGGACTCCGCCATGCTGTTCCGGCGGGTGAACAGCCTGCCGGATCCGTGCTGCCGCAGGTGCACGTGTGGGTCCGGAACTACGCTCTGGCCCCATTCACTGTAATCGCGGTGGGCCACAGATCCGGCTGCACGGCAAACCTTGCCCATGTTGTACTTTTGTTCCGGGCCGCCTCTCGGCAGGGTTTGCCGTGCTGCGGCCGGATCCTTGGCCCGCCCCGATTACACTGAATGGGGCCGGAACCATGCTCTATGCCCCCATACTGTCCTCCGTGTATATATATGCCCCCATAGTGTCCTCAGTGTATATATACCCCCATACTGTCCTCCGTGTATATATATGCCCCCATAGTGTCCTCAGTGTATATATATGCCCCCATAGTGTCCTCTGTGTATATATATGCCCCCATAGTGTCCTCTGTGTATATATATGCCCCCATACTGTCCTCAGTGTATATATATGCCCCCATACTGTCCTCAGTGTATATATATGCCCCCATAGTGTCCTCAGTGTATATATATGCCCCCAATAGTGTCCTCAGTGTATATATATGCCCCCATAGTGTCCTCAGTGGTATATATATGCCCCATAGTGTCCTCAGTGTATATATATGCCCCCATAGTGTCCTCAGTGTATATATATGCCCCCATACTGTCCTCAGTGTATATATATGCCCCATAATGTCCTCCGTGTATATATATGCCCCCTAGTGTCCCCAGTGTATATATATGCCCAATAGTGTCCTCAGTGTATATATATGCCCCCATAGTGTCCTCAGTGTATATATATGCCCCCATAGTGTCCTCAGTGTATATATAATGCCCCCATACTGTCCTCAGTGTATATATATGCCCCCATAGTGTCCTCCGTGTATATATATGCCCCCATAGTGTCCTCAGTGTATATATATGCCCCCATAGTGTCCTCAGTGTATATATATGCCCCCTAGTGTCCTCAGTGTATATATATGCCCCATAGTGTCCTCAGTGTATATATATGCCCCCTAGTGTCCTCAGTGTATATATATGCCCCCATAGTGTCCTCCGTGTATATATATATATGCTCCATAGTGTCCTCAGTGTATATATATATGCCCCCATAGTGTCCTCCGTGTATATATATGCCCCCATAGTGTCCTCTGTGTATATATATGCCCCCACAGTGTCCTCAGTGTATATATATGCCCCATAGTGTCCTCAGTGTGTATATATATATGCCCCCATAGTGTCCTCCGTGTATATATATGCCCCCATAGTGTCCTCAGTGTATATATATGCCCCATAGTGTCCTCAGTGTATATATATATGCCCCCATAGTGTCCTCAGTGTATATATATGCCCCCATACTGTCCTCCGTGTATATATATGCCCCCATAGTGTCCTCAGTGTATATATATGCCCCAATAGTGTCCTCAGTGTATATATATGCCCCCATAGTGTCCTCCGTGTATATATATGCCCCCATAGTGTCCTCAGTGTATATATATGCCCCATAGTGTCCTCAGTGTATATATATGCCCCCATAGTGTCCTCAGTGTATATATATGCCCCCATAGTGTCCTCAGTGTATATATATGCCCCCATAGTGTCCTCTGTGTATATATATGCCCCCATAGTGTCCTCAGTGTATATATATGCCCCATAGTATCCTCAGTGTATATATATGCCCCCATAGTGTCCTCAGTGTATATATATGCCCCCATAGTGTCCTCAGTGTATATATATGCCCCCATAGTGTCCTCAGTGTATATATGCCCCCATAGTGTCCTCTGTGTATATATATGCCCCATAGTGTCCTCAGTGTATATATATGCCCCCATAGTGTCCTCAGTGTATATATATGCCCCCATAGTGTTCTCAGTGTATATATATGCCCCCATAGTGTCCTCAGTGTATATATATGCCCCCATAGTGTCCTCAGTGTATATATATGCCCCCATAGTGTTCTCAGTGTATATATATGCCCCATAGTGTCCTCAGTGTATATATATGCCCCATAGTGTTCTCAGTGTATATATATGCCCCCATAGTGTTCTCAGTGTATATATATGCCCCATAGTGTTCTCAGTGTATATATATGCCCCATAGTGTCCTCAGTGTATATATATGCCCCCATAGTGTTCTCAGTGTATATATATGCCCCCATAGTGTTCTCAGTGTATATATATGCCCCCATAGTATCCTCAATGTATATATATGCCTCCATAGTGTTCTCAGTGTATATATATGCCCCATAGTGTCCTCAGTGTATATATATGCCCCCATAGTGTCCTCAGTGTATATATATGCCCCCTAGTGTCCTCAGTGTATATATATGCCCCCATAGTGTCCTCAGTGTATATATATGCCCCCATAGTGTCCTCAGTGTATATATATGCCCCCATAGTGTTCTCAGTGTATATATATGCCACCATAGTATCCTCAATGTATATATATGCCTCCATAGTGTTCTCAGTGTATATATATGCCCCCTAGTGTCCTCAGTGTTTATATATGCCCCATAGTGTCCTCAGTGTATATATATGCCCCTAGTGTCCTCAGTGTATATATATGCCCCCTAGTGTCCTCAGTGTATATATATGCCCCCTAGTGTCCTCAGTGTATATATATGCCCCCTAGTGTCCTCAGTGTATATATATGCCCCCATAGTGTCCTCCGTGTATATATATGCCCCCATACTGTCCTCCGTGTATATATATTCCACCATAGTGTCCTCAGTGTATATATATGCCCCCATACTGTCCTCAGTGTATATATATGCCCCCATACTGTCCTCAGTGTATATATATGCCCCCATAGTGTCCTCAGTGTATATATATGCCCCCATACTGTCCTCCGTGTATGTCCAAAAAAAACAGGACATTTGAAGATCTTTTCATTATACTTTATCTCTCTGTAGCCTCTATTCCTGGCTTTGGCTCACAAAAACTGATGGAAATAACTGATCAAATAACTGACGTGTGAACGAGGCCTAATTCATCTCACCTGTCGGTATAGCTGATCGGTGTATATCATGTGAGGCTGAACTAACACTAAAAACGCAGCTAAAGTCAATCAACCGTAGTGATCAATATGGTTGTCAGATGACAGTGGATCAATACTGTAGTCCTATTTATATCTCAGACATGCTCCATGGTCTCCAGGATTTAAAAATAACTTTTTATGCTTAAAATGTGAAAAATCAAAAATTGTACTAGATTTGTTGTCCCGTTGTTGCCGATCCCCGATATCCACTTACAAACTGTTTGCGTTTTGTCAAGAGCGCATCTTCTGCCTGTGCTGATGTCTGTAGCGGTATCATGTGATATCACGATATCATATGCTGTTCCCCCTAAATAATGCAGGGTCATTAAGGAAAATATTTCACAATTTTTTGCATTGTAAGCAAAAAACAAAAAGAACTATCACTTCTAAATCCTGGAAAACCCCTTTTTAACGTTACAGGAGGAGGGCGGAATACATTAGCATATATAATACTAGACTATTACAATATATCACGTGTAAATTACGGGTTTTCAAGGTTGTCTTAGGTATATTGTATGTAAAACCGCCTGTAGACCCATACTTCCCTTCCTTGCACCAGTAATGGTTCATTACATATTGTTTTAGGGTCACTCGATTGGAGGTTTGTGTATTGTGGATACATGTGCTAATGTAAGTCGTGTTTCCATACATAGAACCAAAGCCTCCCCTGTGAATAGAGCGCAGTCCAATTATATGTATAGAAACCCTGTAAATGCCCTGAGGGCCAAGTAGCCCCTTGTCCATACAGTACATGGTAATTTCCTCTCTTGTCCTTCAGCTTGGGCAGCAAAGTTGGCCCTTTGGCTGCCCGGTTGGTGCTGAACATGCCTGTTCATGCCGGGCCGCGTGCTCAGACTTGTATTTTCAGACCTTCTGAAGACTCGTCTCGATCTAGGTATCCGTGTCTAATTTTGATTCACCCCGATGTCCAACTACTGTCCCTCAGCAGGGAAAACAGAAACCAAATGAAATCAGTGGAATCCATTACTTTCAATGGACAGTGGTTTTGAGTCGAGCGATTTTGGACACTTCCTTGGCAAGTGCAAGAGAGGGTCCTACTAGGGTCCTACTAGGGTCCTACTAAGGAGATCCCCTGTATGAGCTCAGTATGCACGCAGCAGTTTTTATACGGCCAAATCCTGGCATATTTGCTGGGTAGCGGCCAAATCTCCTACAGACCCCATTATATTGAATGGGACCGGCAGGTATTTGGGGTAGCATCCGGCAATGCCGGATCCAGAGAGTTCTGGCAGGCTGTTCTCTGCAGGAAGAGTTTACCGGAACTATTGCCGGCACTGTGGAACAGGTCTAACAGGATGAATGAACAGAACATTTCTGATTTTAAATGGCTGTTCACCTTTTGGGGTTTTTTGGAAACCATCCCCTCCTGGCCAGCCCTGCAAATAGAAGCATACTTACCTGCTCCCCACTGCTGGGTCCTGGCTCCTTTGCTCCCCGGCCTTGGCTTCCTCGCTCGGGTCCTCCACTATCAACATCAGCTTCGATCCCGCTGCAGCCAAAGACTGGCTGCTGCGGCGTCAAAGCAGGTGTTGCCACCGGAGGAATTGAGTAATGCCTTATTCACACATCAGTGTTTGGTCAGTGATTTCTATCATTGATTATTTGCCAAAACCAGGGAACTTAAAGTGGCCCTGGAAAAAATACTAAAAGTGGCCCCGTTTTTTAGTCAGGTCCAAATTGATGGAAGGCAGGGACAGTAATACCGTATTGTGGCACATTATACCGTCCCCAACAGGGCCAAATACCACAGTCCATCACAAAATACTGCCAGCAGCACAAAATACCGTACATCCCCAAAAACTTCCACTGGCCGGCCGTGAGGAGGGCCCAGGCAACACCCTGGGCATCGGCCCACGGGGAAACTTCCCTGTTAGGTCTATGGCCAATCCGCCCCTGGCCAAAACCACGAGTGAAGGCTACACAGACATAAGATATAAGGCCTCATGTACAAAGCCGGGCATGGCCCGTATTTTGGGAACTTTGCGCGAGTTCACCGCATCATGGATGAGAACCCATTCACTTGAATGGGTCTGGAATCTAGAGGTGCGGTGTGGAACGGAGGCACGGAACCCCTCGGAGTGCTGTTTCCCTGGTGTTCCTCTCCATGACTCCGCCCCGCAAGTAAATAGGACTTGTTGTACTTTTTTGCGGTGTGGACAGATCATGGATCCATTCAAGTTGAATGGGTCTGGATCCGTTGCGGCAGTCGCACGGATGGTGCCCATGCATTGGGGATCGCAAATTGGCAACGGTCAAGTGCATGAGGCCTAAGGGAAAGATCTGCACGTGTTGTGTGTTTAAAGCCGGACCTGGTTTGGGCTCAGGGCTGTGTGAATGAGGCATAGGGCAGTCAGCAGCAGGGAGCAGGTAAGTATGCTTCCCTTTTGCAGGTCTGGCAAAGAGGGGGGTTTGCCAAAACCCTCCAAAAAGTAGCCAACCCCTTTAAGTAGAAATGCTGTACTCTCGTTCATCAGTTTGCAGCTGCCACAGTTTCGATGATTTAATGGAGAAGTGGTTGTTCTTGTTCGGACCGGCTCCTATCATCACATGCTACAGATGGGACTATCCCTTTAAGGGGATTTATTCTATGACATGCCGTATTATACAGAATTTTCCAGTCCTCGGTGTCTGTGCAGCCTGTGATTTTACATCACTTACCACTAATGAACGCGATAGTCTTTAGATCCAGACTAATTTGATCAGCGTGGTCTGACAGATTCTGGGTTTTATCCACAAAGTCTATTAACTATCGCACTAATGAAGGCACAGACATCAGAGTCGCTACGGGAAAACTCTGCGCAGCGCTCCTGTTTACTACACTCACCAGTGTTAGTACACAAAGACAACACCCTGGGGGTCATTTACTAGACATTTATGAGTACAAACGTTGGCAATTGTTGCGCAAACAGCAGTTTGCACCAAAATGTGTGACTTTTTGTGTTTCTATGTCACTCGACACATTCTTTAAATGTAGACAGAGTACAGCGAATGGGGACTGGGCCACGAACCAACATATTTACTATGACTTACTCCAAAAATGGTGCCTCTTAGGGCTCAGCACATGGCTGTAGCAATTTTTTGCTGTCCGCAAATTGCAGATCCGCAAAACGCCGAAAAGGACGTGTGCGTTCCGCATTTTTCCGCATCCTCTATAGAACTCTCCTATCCTTGTCCGTAATGCAGAAAGAATAGAACATATTCTATTTTTTGCCGGTGCCGCAGAACAGACATACGGATTCCGGTCAGCACACTGTCCGCATCTCTTGCATCTCTTGCAGTGAATGGGAAAAAAACAACGGCCGTGTGAATGAGCCCTTAGGCCTAGTTCACACTTCAATGATTCGATTAGTGATTTCCATCAGCGATTGTGAGCCAAAACCAGGTGCGGGTCAAAAATACAGAGCAGGTGCAATTCCTTCCAATTATACCTTATCTCTGTGGAGGCTCCAATCCTGGTTTTGGCTCATAATCACTGATGGAAATCACTGACCAAACACTGACGTGTGAACTAGACCTAAATAAATTGGTTGCATCTTACAGGCTTTTTTTGAAATGCCAGTTTTTAGTAAATGACCCCCCACTGTCCCTTTAAAGGAGGATGGGTTGACAGATAAGAGATATTTGGAATACTGGAGCAAGGGGTGAATGCACCAGTGCACTTTATATATTTTTGGGGTCATTAACTAAGCAAACCACACCACTTTTTAACTTTAAAAAAAAGTCCCAAGACCCTGTTTTGCTACTTTTTCAAATATTTGTTGTGCATCCTGTGCCCATGCTGCAATGCACAGGCACCAGCTGTGTGCGCGCCATTTGCGTATGTGGACCCATTCACCTGAATGGGTCAGCGATCTGCAAGATTCAGTCCGCACCGCAAAAAAATAGAACATGTGGGCTTCCACTCTGTGCCTCCACTCCATATCCTGCGGATTGCGGATCCATTCAGGTGGAGCGCAATACGGACCCTAAGACAGATCTGATGCTAGGTCGTAGCTTCTGTTATAAACAGACGCAGATGAGAACAGATACACCGGATTAGAAGTATATATAACATACAGTATAAAGCCTCATTCACACGTCCATGTCTGTGCTGAAATCCGTAAGCAGGTCGTCAGTGAGGCATCCGTTAAGCTGTCCGTGAAGGATCCGTGTGTTTGTTTTTTGCTCTCTGTGTTGCATCCGTGTTTCACTGACACTGAACAGCTGAAACATAATTTTTAAAGCATCTCTTCTTAATGATCCATGTAACATGGATGCAACACGGATGGCATCCTGGCATGCTAAAAACACAGACCCACGGACCGTGCTAAAACACTGATGTCTGAATACACACATTAAGGCCTAAAATGAATGGGGACGTGCGCTGTCAGTGGAGAACATGTACAGCACATGTCCATGAAACACTGACGTGTGACGAGACACATATCTATAGAGGAGGGTTCACACAGTTTTTTCTTTAATGTTTCCTACACGCTTTAGTTGAGACTTCTATTGCCTTTTCTTTTTTACTGTTTTTTTTTTTCAAGCACAGCATATTCAGTTTTTTTTCCATCCCCTTCTGTGCAGAAAAAAAGGCCATTCAAACACAACACCATTTAAAAAAAAAAAAGACATAAAAAGCGCATGTGGCATGAAAAAAAATGCAAGCATTATTTCCTACTGCAAAAAAAAAACCATAGCAGATTTATGTGTGTTTATAAAACGTCTTTTTTTTTTTTTTTTTTACAAATGCGGTGTTTTGTTTTTTAACAAAAAATGCAGTGGCCAAATGTTACATAAACCGTCCTACAAACATTTTTTTGTAGTGAAGCTAATATTTTTTGCGTTTTAAAATCACAGCATCCTGTAGGAATTTTGTAGGTTTTTCAGATATTTTCCCATAAAATTCTTTATCAACAAAAAATGGTTGCAAAAAACCACCAGAATTTCAAGTTTTTTAAAAGCTAAAAAAATGCCACAAAACAATAGGTTAACTGCAGATATACATTAAAAAAATGTCTTTTATTACCCAGTCCCCCGCCCAGTAATATAGTCGTCCCTCGGCCATCGTCTGCTGTCCTTACACTAATCAGTCCTCCAATCATTGAGCCATTCTCCTGTGATGATAAAATCATCAGCCACCTCATTTTAGTCCCTGCTGGACTCGGCCTTTTGTCTGATTGAACCAATTTCCTCCATTAGCCATAAGATAACTTATCTAAGTGAATTCATTTTCCTGCTGGCGAGTGATTGCCTCCGATATGATGGGGGTCCTGAAAACTCAATAATCACCTGCAGGGAAGAGAGAAAAATTAGGCAAACAGCAAATAAATGCATTAGAAGAGACACCAAATGGAGCACAGAAATACAAGAGACCAAAAGTGTATATACAGATGAAGCAGAGCTGAGTTCATCATATCCTTATTGTCCCCATAGAAATCAATGGAGTCTTAAGCCTCGTTCACATGTCTGTGGAAAAAAATCCATCCATGAATGATATGTGTTTGTCCGTTTTTTGCCCTCCATGTGTCTCCTATCAGTGGTCAGTAAAAAACGGACCAAACATGGAAGCCATCTGTGTTGCGTCAGTGATCTTTCAAAGGGCTCATCACGGGCCAAAGTAGTGCATGTCCTCCATTATTTTTGAAAATAAAACGGTCATTGAAAACATACTGATGTGTGAACAGACACATTAAAATCAGAAAATGCGGATGGCACACGTCAGTGAAAAATGAAAATGTGAACAAGGGCTTAGGCCTCGTTCACACTTAAAGGGGTTGAGCAGTGACATGTCTGTGCGTAGTCGTCTAGGGCCTGAATTTACAGGCCTCATTTTCCTGATAGGATGAGAGGCCTTATATTACAACACTCACCCAGACTAATATTTGGACACCCAATGTAAAATAAAAGGGTCACCCACCCGCACAACTGTCCCATTAAAACACAACATCCCAGTTTGAAGAGTTTCAAGAAAACTCGGCCTAATTGGTTGCTATGGGAACCAAGCCACTATTCCAGTACAACCCCTCACCTAGTATGACAGCATATAAACCAAAATGGATGCCTGAGGTAATCCTATTCCCGATATGTCTAGGTCAGACACTGACGTCCATGAAATGACCACATCATGAAGTCACTCCTGCTTCAAATATGTCCTCTCCCCAGGGTCTAGAGGGCAACCACAAACACATTTACCGAATGTTCGTTTAAGCTTTTAACCCTCTGGAGATTAGTACTTTAAAAGGTGATATCAAGAGGACCTGTCAGCTCTCTTGACATGTCTGTTTTAGGGCTCATGCCCACAAGTGTGTGTGCCCTATACCTGTATTGCTGACCGCAAACAGCAGGTCCGAAATATATGGGCACCATGTCGTGTAGACTCCATATCACGGATGCGGACCCATTGACTTGAATGTGTGGAAACATGGATTGTAAACCCACGGAAGTGCTACAAAGCATTTCCATGGGATTTCGGTCCTTGCCTCAAAAAAAAAAAAAAAAAACGTACGCAAACGGCGTGCACATGGACGGTGCCCATGCATTGCGGACTGGTATTTGCAGTCCGCAGCACGGGTACAGGGCACACGCGCTCATGTGCATGAGCCCTTAGTAAATACTAGCAACCCCCATGAAATAATTATTCCGAAGCATCTTTATTCAGAACTTTCCTTTACCTCGTTCCTCTGTTATTCCCTTGGAAATGTATGAATAAATGTACAACTGG
Organism: Rhinella marina; assembly: GCA_900303285.1. Classification (NCBI taxonomy): domain Eukaryota; kingdom Metazoa; phylum Chordata; class Amphibia; order Anura; family Bufonidae; genus Rhinella; species Rhinella marina. The sequence continues at coordinate 60,238 of ONZH01027495.1, forward strand.
GTGTAAATATACTCCTTGTAAAATGGGCATGTCACTGCACAACCAGTTTGGATATTGGGACATATAATTCTGACAAAAAGAATGGTAATTCCTAGCTTTCTATTTATTCTTACAGGTCCAGTAGGAATAACAGAGGAACTGCATAAGGCCTCATGCACACAAACGTATTTTCTTTCTGTGTCCGTTCTGTTTCTTTTTTTTTGCGGACCATATAAGGAACCATTCATTTCAATGGGTCCGCAAAAAAAATGGAAGTTACTCCGTGTGCATTCCGTTTCCGTATGTCCGTATTTCCGGTTCGCTAAAAAATACAACAAGTCCTATTATTGTCCGCATTACGGAGAAGAATAGTACTGTTCTATTAGGGGCCAGCTGTTTCATTCTGCAAAATACAGAATGCACACGGACGTCATCCATATTTTTTGCGGACCGCAAAATACAAATGGTCATGTGCATAAGGCCTAACAGAACAGATGCTCCAGCTTTCGAGCTCATGCACACGACCATATGTATTTTGCGGTCCGCAAAAAATACGGATGACATCCGTGTACATTCCTTATTTAGATGGGCCATAATAGAACAGTCCTATGCTTCTCCATAATGCGGACAATAATAGGACATGTTCTATTTTTTTGCGGAATGGAAATACGCACACACGGAAATGGAATGCACATGGAGTAACTTTATTTATTTTTTTTGCGGACCCATTGAAATGAATGGTTCCGCACACGGTCTTCAAAAAAAACGGAACGGACACGGAAAGAAAATACGTTCGTGTACATGAGCCCTTCAGGTGAGTTAACTGGTCTTCTTTATCACTCTAGCATCATAAACTTATGGGAAGTGTAACGGCGGTCCTGTTGGTCGTCAGCCAGGCGTAGTCAGCGAGGTGCCCTGCTCACAACCACTACTGTCAGTGCACATACACAGTCGGGGGTATCCTTACATTTGTGTAACGTGATACAACCAGCAATGTGCTGACACTATGCGGGGAATGCGGTGTCACAATCCACCTGTCACACACAGTTTGGCTCTTATCGTACACAGGACCTCCGCCGCCGCACACAACACATTTGTCTCTAATGGAAAGTAGAATTATTTTATTTCTGACAAATATTCGCTTTCCAGACGTCGGCCACATCATCAGGTGGAAAGTTATAGTATAACCTTTCTGGGTAATAAAGCCGCCATGAATAATTCATTACCCATAATGAGGTAAATTTAAACATGAGCTGAAAGCTGCGGGACACATCTCATCACGAGGCACCGAGCCCCCCTGTACTGTGTAATGACATTCATTTCATTCTGCTTGTAGTCCAATTGTCTCTGATTTACGATCTACAGATACCGTTTGATGGGAGGAGGGAGGCGACTGACAAAAATTCACTTGAAATCATTTTCTTGTTTGCTTGCCAGCCACCATTTTTTTTCCCATTTTGTTGTAAATTATTTTCTTTTTTTTTGTGTTTTTTTGTATTTTTTATTATTTTATTTATTGTATAGAATATTTTCTCCACAGCTCAGGTGTAGTCTGCACCTGACATAATGATTAAAATAATTTCTTAAAATGAAGTTACAATTCTAGGCTTATTATAGTGTATTATATTCTTATAATAAGTGATATGTATTATTATTTTGTATCATATTTTATTACCTTGCTATAGTGGATAAATCATATTATATTATATAAAATATTATTGTATACTGATACTAGGCGATATTTAGTATTAAATCTCATTATATTTTATTATTTTACTATGATTATACTGCTAATACCTGATATTCAGCACTATATCATATTTTATGATACTATTATACAGTGATATTGATATTTAGTATTAAACCAGATTTTATTATACAATAATGATAGATGATATTAAGTATATCATATTTTATTATATTGATATTTAGCATTACACCATTACATTTGCTATATTACTATGCACTGATATTTAACATGATATATATTTTTATTATATTATTATACACTGATAATAGCTGATATTTAATATTAAATCATATTTTATTATATTATTAAGTGCTGATAATAGCAGATGTTAATTTGCCAAAATAATTTATCGGTTAGGCTCTGTTCTCACATCTATTTATATTGGAAACCACATCACATTCCCAGATCTGTTGTACAACAGATACCGCTGGTGCCTGATGGACCCCATTTAATCACAGTGTCCCTTGTTTGGCATGCAGCATTATTCTTCCTCCTCAAATCATCCGTGATGGAAGCTCTAAATGCAGCCCGTGACACAGATTTGAACATAGTCCAAACCTAGCCAAGCACATGTCGGCTGAACCCACTGATATGGGTGGAACAGGCAAACCATTTAATATATATGAAGGACTCCTGACTCTTCACCTCTGGCTGTCTGGCAGAGACTTTTCACCCTTCCCTCATTCACGATACATGCATGCCCTGCCGAACCAAGCAATTGTGTGCATCAAGGGGTCAGGAGCTGTCAGCTGAACATGCATCCCATATCTCTGGCCAGCCTCAGGATCACCCTGTCTGATATTAAAGAGGACCTGTCACCGCTCCTGACATGTCTGCGGATCCGCATAACAGAACGGAATGGAACTACGGATGCGGACAGTATACGGAGTGCTGTCCGCATTTTTTCAGGACCCATTGAAATGAATGGATCCGCATCCTATCCGCATGATATGCGGATCGGATCAGGAAAGAAAAACAGGACGTGTGAATGGACCCTTAGTAACTACTTGCATCCCACGTGTAATAACAATTCTGGAGCATCTGTTCTTATGACTCTATGTTGTGCCGTTCCTCTGTTATTTCTACTAGCAGTTATGAACAAATTGCCAGCAGCTTGCAGTAACGGTACTGCTGGGTGTTACCAGTTGGGGGTGTGTCCCTGCACAGTCTGACAACAGCACCACTGATTGGACAGAGTCAGACACACCCACTACTGGTAACACCCACCAGTACCTTTACCTCAGACTGCTGGTCATTATTTTTTGTAAACTTCTATCAGGAATAATACAGGCAGGCTCGGACTGGCCCACCAGAGGACCGGAGGATCCTCCGGTAGGCCCCAAGCCCCCCGCTGCCGCATACCTCCCAACCAGTGGCGTAGCTATAGGGGTCGCAGCGGTCGCAGTTGCGACCGGGCCCCTAAGCCAGGGGGGCCCCGAGGGCCCCCCTTGCCACTTCCAGGGCCGCACCGCCAATTAGCCAGGTGCGGCGCGGCCCTGCGCACAGATAGGGGCAGAGGGAGATCAGCGCTTCCATTGTGGAAGCGCTCATCTCAATAGTCATCTGTATCGCCGTCCTCAGGACGGCGATACAGATGCCTGTATTGTAATGGGGCAGGGGAGGGAGAGGCGTCCCCCCTGCCCGTTCCTCTGATAGGCTGCAGGCCCTAGGCCTGCAGCCTATCAGAGGCCGGCTCAGGCGGCGCGATGACGTCATCGCGCCGCCTGAGCCGTACAGCGCGGGACACAGGCCGGAAGAGGCCTGCATCGCATCGCTGCCAGCACCATGGAGGTAAGTATAAGTGTTAATTTTTTTTTTTTTTTTTTTATTGTAGCAGTCACCGACCTTTTTATTGGAGCTCAATTGGGGGCACTGGGGGCATTTTTACTGGCACATGGGGGCACTGAGGGCATTTTACTGGCACATGGGGGCATTTTTACTGGCACATGGGGGCACTGTGGGCATTTTACTGGCACATGGGGGCACTGTGGGCATTTTTACTGGCACATGGGGGCACTGTGGGCATTTTACTGGCACATGGGGGCACTGGGGGCATTTTTACTGGTACTGGGGGCATTTTTACTGGCACATGGGGGCATTTTACTGGCACGGGGCATTTTTGCTGGCATATGGGGTCACTGGGGGCATTTTTACTGGCACATGGGGGCACTGGGGGCATTTTTACTGGCACATGGGCATTTTTACTGGCACATGGGGCACTGTGGGCATTTTACTGGCACATGGGGGCACTGTGGGCATTTTTACTGGCACATGGGGGCACTGTGGGCATTTTTACTGGCACATGGGGCACTGTGGGCATTTTTACTGGCACATGGGGGCACTGTGAGCATTTTTACTGGCACATGGGGGCACTGGGGGTATTTTTACTGGTACTGGGGGCATTTTTACTGGCACATGGGGGCACTGGGGGCATTTTACTGGCACGGGGCATTTTTGCTGGCACATGGGGGCACTGGGGGCATTTTTACTGGCACATGGGGGCATTTTTACTGGCACATGGGGGCACTGGGGGCATTTTTACTGGCATATGGGGGCACTGGGGGCATTTTACTGGCACAGGGCATTTTTACTGGCACATGGGGGCACTGGGGCATTTTTACTGGCACATGGGGGCACTGGGGGCATTTTTACTGGCACATGGGGGCATTTTTACTGGCACATGGGGGCATTTTTACTGGCACATGGGGCACTGGGGCATTTTTACTGGCACAAGGGGGCACTGGGGCATTTTTACTGGCACTGGGGGCATTTCTTACTGGCACATGGGGGCATTTCTTTATGGCATGGGAGCACTAGGGGCATTTTTCTGGCACATGGGGGCACTGGGGCATTTCTTACTGGCACATGGGGGCACTGGGGGCATTTCTTACTGGCACATGATTTTGGGGGGGAATCAATGGGGGGAACTTCTGGCGCATTATTGGGGCACTTCTTACTGGCACATTGGAAGCATTATTACTTCTGGGGCACAGTGGGGACATTAGTACTGTGGGGGGCACCCTGGCACAGTATCAGCGCAGTTATTTCTGGGGCACGTTATGTTCACACTATTACGGGACAGTATTTGCTGGGCGCAGTTATTTTAGGACACTGTGCCAATAATTATTGAAGGGCACTATCTGTGTGGTACTAGTGGCACAGTACTGGGGGTGTAGGATGATTTGTCCAGAAGACGGGAGGATGATGGAAAACTAGTAAACTAAGATTTTTTTTCTGTCAAACTGCAGAGATAAGAAATGGCTGAAAAATGGCGTCTGGTCTGAAAGGAGAAGATGAGGAAAGAGAAGATCTACATCCGAGGAGACGTCACTGGATGTAAGAGGTATGGGGCGCTGTATTATACTGGATGTAAGAGGTGTGGGGCGCTGTATTATACTGGATGTAAGAGGTATGGGGCGCTGTATTATACTGGATGTAAGAGGTATGGGGCGCTGTATTATACTGGATGTAAGAGGTATGGGGCGCTGTATTATACTGGATGTAAGAGGTATGGGGCGCTGTATTATACTGGATGTAAGAGGTATGGGGCGCTGTATTATACTGGATGTAAGAGGTATGGGGCGCTGTATTATACTGGATGTAAGAGGTATGGGGCGCTATATTAGGCGGGGGGGGGGGGGGGCGCCCAAGCTGAACTCTTGCACTAGGGCCCATGAGCCTTTAGCTACGCCCCTGCTCCCAACCGTCCCGGATCCAGCCTCTGGCAGCTGTCTCTGCGTCCATAGGACGTAGAGACAGTTGCCTGTTGCAGGAAGGAGCAGACAGCCGAAATCGGCTGTCTGCTTCTTCCATCCTCCCTCCTGTCCCCCCTGCAGCTCTCCGTACCTCCCAGGCATGCCTCAGGTCTCGGCGGACTGTGACATCACTGTGTTTATTATCCCTGGACTGTGACATCACTGTGTTTATTATCCCTGGACTGTGACATCACTGTGTTTATTATCCCTGTACTGTGACATCACTGTGTTTATTATTCCTAGACTGTGACATCACTGTTTATTATCCCTGGACTGTGACATCACTGTGTTTATTATCCCTTGACTGTGATATCACTGTGTTTATTATTCCTGGACTGTGACATCACTGTTTATTATCCCTGTACTGTGACCTCACTGTGTTTATTATCCCTGTACCATGACATCACTGTGTTTATTATCCCTGGACTGTGACATCACTGTGTTTATTATCCCTGGACTGTGACATCACTGTGTTTATTATCCCTGGACTGTGACATCACTGTGTTTATTATCCCTGGACTGTGACATCACTGTGTTTATTATCCCTGTACGGTGACATCACTGTGTTTATTATCTCTGTACGGTGACATCACTGTGTTTATTATCTATGTACTGTGACATCACTGTGTTTATTATCTCTGTACTGTGACATCACTGTGTGTATTATCCCTGTACAGTGACATCGCTGTGTTTATTATCCCTGTACTGTGACATCACTGTGTTTATTATCTCTGTACGGTGACATCACTGTGTTTATTATCTATGTACTGTGACATCACTGTGTTTATTATCTCTGTACTGTGACATCACTGTGTGTATTATCCCTGTACAGTGACATCGCTGTGTTTATTATCTCTGTACAGTGACATCGCTGTGTGTATTATCTCTGTACAGTGACATCACTGTGTTTATTATCCCTGTACAGTGACATTGCTGTGTTTATTATCTCTGTACTGTGACATCACTGTGTTTATTATCTCTGTACAGTGACATCACTGTGTGTATTATCCCAATGCAAGAAGAGGTAAGTGGTCTGTGTTTGTGTGTTTGTTTTCTATTTTTCAGGGTCGTGAATGCAGAGGACTACGTCGGATTCGGTGGACTACGTCGGACCAGCTTTTTTTTTTTTTTTAATAAAATGGTCAAACAGGGGTCTGGGGGAGTGTTTATTTCAATAAAATGTTTTATACTTGTGTGCGTGTATTTTTTTTTTTACAATACTACAGTTTTAGTAATTACGGCTATCTACAGACGGCCCTGATTACTAATACTGGGCTTAGTGCTTGCCGGTATGGCAGGCCAGCACTAACCCCAACATCTATTACCTCGGCACCCACCGCCACCAGGGGTGCCGGGAAGAGCCGGGTACCCGCAGGACCGGACCTTCTAAATTGAGGGTCTGGCTCTGGGGCGGCTGTAGGCTGGTACCATTAGGCTGGGAAGGGCCAATAACCGTGTCCCTTCCCACCCTGGTAGTGCCAGGCTGCCGCTGCTGGTTGTATCTGGCTGGCGAAGGAAAAAAGGGGGGGGGACCCCACGCAATTTTTTTTTTAATTGTTTAATTATTTTTGTAAAAAAATGGCGTGGGTCCCCCCCTTTTTTCCTTCGCCAGCCAGATACAACCAGCAGCGACAGCCTGGCACTACCAGGGTGGGAAGGGACACAGTTATTGGCCCTTCCCAGCCTAATGGTACCAGCCTGCAGCCGCCCCAGAGCCAGACCCTCAATTTAGAAGGTCCGGTCCTGCGGGTACCCGGCCCTTCCCGGCACCCCTGGTGGCGGTGGGTGCCGAGGTAATAGATGTTGGGGTTAGTGCTGGCCTGCCATACCAGCAAGCACTAAGCCCAGTATTAGTAATCAGGGCCGTCTGTAGATAGCCGTAATTACTAAAACTGTAGTATTGTAAAAAAAAATACACACAAGTATAAAACATTTTATTGAAATAAACACTCCCCCAGACCCCTGTTTGACCATTTTATTAAAAAAAAAAAAAAGCTGGTCCGACGTAGTCCACCGAATCCGACGTAGTCCTCTGCATTCACGACCCTGAAAAATAGAAAACAAACACACAAACACAGAGCACTTACCTCTTCCTGCACTGGGATAATACACACAGCGATGTCACTGTACAGGGATAATAAACACAGTGATGTCACTGTACAGGGATAATAAACACAGTGATATCACAGTACAGGGATAATAAACACAGTGATGCCACAGTACAGAGATAATAAACACAGAGATGTCACAGTACAGAGATAATAAACACAGTGATGTCACTGTACAGGGATAATAAACACAGTGATGTCACAGTACAGGGATAATAAACACAGTGATGTCACAGTACAGGGATAATAAACACAGTGATGTCACAGTACAGAGATAATAAACACAGAGATGTCACAGTACAGAGATGATAAACACAGTGATGTCACTGTACAGGGATAATAAACACAGTGATGTCACAGTACAGGGATAATAAACACAGTGATGTCACAGTACAGGGATAATAAACACAGTGATGTCAAAGTCCAGGGATAATAAACACAGTGATGTCACCGAACAGAGATAATAAACACAGCGATGTCACTGTACAGGGATAATAAACACAGCGATGTCACCGAACAGAGATAATAAACACAGCGATGTCACTGTACAGGGATAATAAACACAGTGATGTCACTGTACAGGGATAATAAACACAGTGATGTCACAGTACAGGGATAATAAACACAGTGATGCCACAGTACAGAGATAATAAACACAGTGATGTCACTGTACAGGGATAATAAACACAGTGATGTCACAGTACAGGGATAATAAACACAGTGATGCCACAGTACAGAGATAATAAACACAGTGATGTCACAGTACAGGGCTAATAAACACAGTGATGTCACAGTACAGAGATAATAAACACAGAGATGTCAAAGTCCAGGGATAATAAACACAGCGATGTCACCGAACAGAGATAATAAACACAGCGATGTCACTGTACAGGGATAATAAACACAGTGATGTCACAGTACAGGGATAATAAACACAGTGATGTCACAGTACAGGGATAATACACAAAGCGATGTCACTGTACAGGGATAATACACACAGTGATGTCACTGTACAGGGATAATAAAAACAGTGATGTCACCGTACAGGGATAATAAACACAGTGATGTCACAGTACAGGGATAACAAACACAGATATTTCTTTATGGTGGGCCCCAAGAATTATTTCCTCTGGTGGGCCCTAGGTACTCCAGTCCGACCCTGAATACAGGAATGGCCTAACATAGAGTCATAAGAACAGATGTTCCAGAATTGTTATTACATGGGGAGTGCAAGTAGTTACTAAAACTCAGATGTCAGGAGAGGTGACAGGTGTTCTTTAGTGTTGGGCCCCAGTCAGGATTGCGGCCACCTAAGCTCATATGATCATGATGGTGGTGGTACTCCTTACACTAAAAGGGATCCTATGAGTTGGTAAGCTCTGATATCAGGCCTCCCAACCATCCTTGATCCAGCAGGACAGTCCCGGATTTTGGCCTCTGTTCTGTGGTCCCAGGACGGCTGCCGCATGCCCCAAGGAGAATACAATGGAGAAGCAGGGCGCTGTCAGCTCCCTGCGCCATCATTCCCCGGTTGCCGGTAGTACGGTGTAGGCAGGTGATATCTAGTCATTGCCGATCCACAGAAAGCTCAGACCTCCTCCGCACCATTCATTGTGGGAAGGTGGGGTAGGGGAGTATTCAATTTGGAGGTAATAAAGGGTCATCACTCTGTATGGGGCACTTAAGAGGGCCTCTTACTGTATTGGGGGTCACTTATGGGGGCATCGTGTGTGGAGGGCACCTAAAGGGCCTCACTCTGTGTGGGGAAACCTAAGGTGGCCTCATGATGTCTGGTAACATCCTAGAGCGTAGGGGGCACTTAAGAAGACTGTGTGGTGGACGCTTAAAGGGGCATTACACTATTGTGTGGGGCACTTATAGGAACCTTCTGCTATGAGGGGCATTCTAGTGTGTGAAGGTCACTAAGGGGGGCATGTGTGGGAAAGCACTATAGGATATCATACTATGTCAGGGGCACTAAAGGGGTATCATACTGTGTCAGGGGCGTTGAGTACATCATTACTGTCTAAGACGCACTAAGTGATCATTGTTATGGTGTTGGGGCATTAAAGGGGTATTCTTCCCATATGTGGGATACTGTTACAGTGTGGAGGCAAAAAGGGGGCTGGGTGGGATTGGGCATTGGGTGAGGTTAAAGGTGTGCCAAAACATTAGCCGCTGTACTCTCCTGGTGCCGCTGAGGTTGTCCCCCCGTGGGTTCTTTCAAAGTTAGGGGGTGTGCATAACGTCACTATGTCCAGAACATGTCAGCAGAAATCTAGGCTGGTTTTAAAGTTTAGATTCAGGAACTATTCAACCTCATAAAGTGATGACGATGACATCAGCGCTGAGCCCTCAACCTGCAGGAACAAACAACCGTGGCCCTGTGGCCCCATCTCTCTACAATCCGCTCAACAAGCACAATATTCTGATTGCATACGTGATTCTCATTGGTTGCAACGATGTATTTGTCCTGCTGTGCAAACTTAGTGTAATCCCAAAAAAACGCTGTAAAGGTTAATCCCCGGAGTAAACCATTAATGGAGTGACAATAAGACATTACAATGTGACAGCCGGCTACATGGGAAATGTAGGGGCAGCAATGGCTTCTGAACCATGACTGTGCGTATGAAGTCGCCATTGTTTTTCTAGGTCCTCCTATGAAGATTTTTGGCTCAATTTTTTTTTTGTGTGAATATTCTGGGAGTGCCAAGGATGGTGGCAACACCAGGAAAACCCAAAGCAGAAGTCGGGGCCCAGTGGTATTCCTAATAAACATGGTCTATGCTTGTCATGATGAGATTGCGGTAGGCAGGGGCCACTGTGATTCTGTTGCTATGTGGCCCACCGAACCATAGTAAATCATGTTTGAAGTCTATGTTCTGACCCTGGACATACCCACATTTTCACCCAGGCAGGCCTTTCAATGTGATCACTGGATTTCATGTCCCGATGCTCTCCATTGTCCTGTGCTGTATCGCGCAGGGCAAAGGCATTTTTTGAAGATGTGGTGACGTACCGGGCTCTCCATAGGGACTGCTAGGCGGAGGCTTCCACCTAGCAGTGACTCCGGTGACATCACCGGCACTGATGGGTCAGCTTTAGCACTGCCCTGGCCTGTAAAACGGCCAGGGCAGCACTAAAGCCCGCCCATCAGTGCCAGTGACATCACCGGGAACACTGCTAGGAGGAAGCCTCTGCCTAGCAATGCGAAAATATAAACAAACAAGCCCTTGCCCTGTGCGATCCAGCAATTCATGCTCTGATGCTCGTATCACAGGGCCTGCCTGGGTGAAAATGTGGGTATGTCCAGGTTCAGCTATGAACCCGGACAACCCCTTTAAAGAGGAGTTGTCACCTCTCCTGACATGTCTCTTTTAGTAACTATTTGCATTCCCTATGTAATAAGAATTCTGGAGCATCTATTCTTATGACTGTGACATTCTTTTATTATTCCTGCTAGAAGTTAGGAATGAATTGCTAGCAGTTTGCATTGAAGGTCCAGATGGAGGTTACCAGTTAGGGGCGTGTCCCTGCACAGTCTGATACTGGCAGCACTGATTGGATCATGCCAGACTGCGCAGGGGCATTGCAAACTATGAATTTATTCATAACTTCTAACCTTCTAGCAGGAATAATAAAGGAACGGCATAACATAGAGCCATAAGAATAGATGTTCCAGAATTGTCATTACATGGGGGATGCAAGTAGTTACTATAATAGACATGTCAGGAGAGGGGACAGGTGCTCTTTAAATGTCATAATTTTTCTGTCACCCCTTTGCAGATAGGAAAGACGTAGTTACGATATTTCTGCATAATTAACTGAAATTTCCTAATATCCTTGAGGAGGTAAGCTGTGACCTTTACACACACAGGCGCCCTCATGAGAGCAGTAAACAGGCAGCTGTAAGGAGAGCTCTTTAGAAGCCAATGGTTTGGAAAATACGTGAAAATATGACATTTCTCATTATTTTGGGGGCTAGCGCATTTTAAGTGAACACAACAATACGTAAGATAATAACAGGAACCTAAATTATCTCTGGGAACGTTTGCTAATTTAGCATTTAAAGGGCAGTGCAGAACTAGCAAAGGGACACCCTGACAGCACTTTTAAAGGGGTTGCATAGAAATCACCTTTTGTTCTGATCCCCTGAAATTCAACATGCCCAATTCTATACCCCCTCCCCCGACATGGGCCGAATGAACATTGGCCTAAAATCCTGTTGACATTACAAGGCCTGCTGCATTACTCTAATTGGTTTGGCTACTTTAACTGGCTGATGGCAGCACTCACAGGGCATATGGAAAGGGTGTGTCAGTCCCTTTAATGTTAGAGATATAGGCCACAACTTAAAGGGGTCCTCTCACTTCAGTAAGTGGCATTTATCATGTACAGAAAGTTAATACAAGGCACTCACTAATGTATTGTCATTCTCCATATTGCTTCCTTTGCTGGCTGGATTAATTTTTCCATCACATTATACACTGCTCGTTTCCATGGTTACAGACCACCCTACAATCCATCAGTGGTGGTCGTACTTGCACACTATAGGAAAAAGCGTCAGCCTCTCTGGTGGCCAGGACCAATGGAGCGCACATAGACCAGTGCTTTTTTTCTATATTGTGCAAGCACGACCACCACTGCTGGATTGTAGGATGGTCTGTAACCATGGAAACCAGCCGTGTATAATGTGATGGAAAAATGAATCCAGCCAGCAAAAGAAGCAATATGGAGAATCACAATACATTAGTAAGTGCCTGGTGTTCACTTCCTCTGCATGATAAATGCCACTTACTGAAAAGAGACAACCCCTTTAAAGGGTATTTACAATTTTTTAATTCTTCGAAACGTTGCAGAAAACCACACTGATGTTCGGAATAAAGGTACTTAGTAATGATTCTGAACCCCTACATTAGGATGTGCTGACTGACCAACAAACTCACGGAAAAAAAAGTGGTCTCAAATGGCAGAACATGCTCAAAAACCCCAATGCTGTAGCGCATATATAACTGGGGGAGCAAATCCCGCACATGTGGCCCGCTGCCGAACGTAATCCCCAGCAAAAAATGCATACAATGGAGGATGCCTGCAGCGGACCACATGTACCACAAAGACATCCTACACAGGATAGACAAATGTGCGGATGCGACAATCTACATAGAAAAACAATTCACGGAAAATGGTGCACTACAGCGGAAAATGCAGTTGTCTATATGGCTAAACCCTTACTCTGATGTTAAAATGAGACTTTTGCCAGTATATCCTTATATCAAAGACATACCGGAGCCCGAGCACCACGTCAAGGTATCTCAGTTGGCATCGGGACCTAACGCTATCCCTACCATGGTATAGGTAATGACAGATAGGTGCATGAGGTCCGAGACACAGCAACCAGCTTCCAGTGCCTTGATTATACCAATGGGTAACATTCAGGTGCACCTGTGCAGCCTGGGTCACATGACGTCAGGGCAATGTGGGAAATACAGCCTCCGCCCCCCTCCCATTGTATGTGTGATTTCACGCTGGAGGTAACTGGGAGCTGGTCGCTGTGTCTCGGACCTCAAGCACCTATCTGTCATTACCTATACCATAGTAGGGATAGCGTAGGTCCCGATGCCAACTGAGATACCTTGACGTGGTGCTCGGGCTCCGGTATGTTCTTGATATAAGGATATATTGGCGAAAGTCTCATTTTAACATCAGAGTGAGGGTTTAGCCATATATTGTCAACTGCATTTTCCGCTGTAGTGCACCATTTTCCGTGAATTGTTTTTCTGTGCTGACTGACCCCCTTTTTTTTGCAGTTCTGATACCCCTGCTATCACTAGGTTCACATTCCTCCTGCAGCGGCCTCTATAGGTGAAATATGGTGTTACACAGTGACCTATAAAAAGGGCAGCAGTTCTCTACCCTTTGGGGAGTCTCCAGTAGGATCTCGCTCTATGAAGTTCTAAGGTCATGTAGAAAGTTGCTTCTTTGGTGATGTTGTGTCACATTGTCCTACAGTATGTCCTGGGACCAGCCACGTAGCAGAGCCCACAGGTGTGACAAGTCAGAACTCACACCAGCTTATCCTTATATAACTTTTACTAACCAAGCCCCCCGCCCAAGAGAATCCACAATTTAAAATGTTATTTTGTCCTAGAGCAGACAATGAGCTGGCCCAGGGCAGACGGCGCTGAAACTCATTTCATATGCACAATAATGGGCTGTGGCTGCACTTAGTAGACATGCAAATCAGACGTCATTGTGTATTAGCCCACTGAAACTAGACAGAATCTTCTGGAAAACAAGCAAAAACATAAATCTAGTTCGGGGAAATTTTGGAAAGTTGTTCTGCATGAAGAGCAGCCTGTAGGTTCTTGTAGGCCGCCCATGTTCCAGGGACACGAGGGAGTTTTCTTATAAATGACCTTTAATCAACCATCAGTCGGACGTGTCATGAGAGCCCCACCGGTTCAAGGAACTTCAGTCTAAGAATTATATTCCATTTCCCCATTTTTTTCTTTATCAGGATCGGATGGAATAATATGACAAATGACATTTTGTGGTTTTTAACAGGTTGTGTGCCGAAATGCCTGAAGTATAATCTCGAGAGAGAAAGGAGGAGGAGGAAGAGGAGGAGGAGGTATCTAATCTACTTTAGGCCCCATTCACACGTCCGTATAATGTGTCCGCATCCTTTCTGCATCCGTTTCCACAATTTCGGACAATTATGTGGATAGGATGCGGATACATTCATTTCAATGGGTCCCGAAAAAATGCGGACAGTACACCGTGTGGTGTCCGCATCCGTGTGTCCGTTCCGACTGTCCGCAAACAGAAATCCTCCTGTCCTACTTTTCCTCCGATTTTGCGGTCCGTAGCCCAATACAAGTCTATGGGACGTCCGTAAATGCGGAAGACACGCGGAAAGGCATCCGCATGTCATCCGTATTTGCGGATTCCGTTCCAGGAGGGGTGAAAAAAAAAGATGTTATTCATCCTTCCGTTTTTTGCGGATCCGCAAAAAACGGATGTCATATGGATACATCCTTTCTGTTTCTTACGGAAAAACGGAACGGATGTCCTTGGAAAACGGACATCCGCAAAAAACTGACCGTTTTCCAGGATGTGCAAAAATACGGACGTGTGAATGGAGCCTTATACTGAGCAGGTCCAACAGGGGAAGAGCAATGGTTTGGCCGGGCTAAAAAATAGTCACCACGGATGTTCGAATCCAAGCTTGAATACCTTCATGTGTCTCATCTCGACACTGCCTTTTTAAGCCTCATTCACACATCCGTGTCCGTGCTCAAATCCGTGAGCAGGTGGTCAGTGAGGCATCCGTGTTGAGTCCGTGTGTCCGTTTTTTGCTGTCCGTGTTGCATCCGTGTTTCACTGACACTGAACAGCTGAAAAATAATTTTCATAGCATCTCTTCTTAATGATCCGTGAAACACGGATACAACACGGATGACATCCTTGAGGGATCCGTGGTTTTCACGGATCCATAGACTATAATGGGCGTGTGGGATCCGGGAACACGGATCAAGATAGGACATGTATCCGTGCTAAAAAAACTGAACCACGCACCGTGATGAATGGGGAACGTGTGCTGTCCGTGGAGAACACTGGCGTGTGAATGAGGCTTTAGGGCTCATGCACACGACCGTAGCCTGATTTGCCGTCCGGAAATTGTGGATCTGCAAAACACAAATACTGGCTGTGTGCGTTCCGAAATTTTTAAGAACAGTCCCTTCCCGATAACTGTGGGCAGCACTGGTGCCTTGCAGCGCTGGGGTTCTGGGTTGTACTCTGACCAAGGACAACATCTGCATGGAGTTTGTATGTTCTCTGTGGGTTTCCTCCTTGTACTCCAGTTTCCTTCCACACTCCAAAGACATACTGATAGGGACCTTAGATTGTGAGCCCCATTGGGGACAGTTGGATGATAATGTCTGTACAGCGCTGCGGAATATAGTAGCGCTATATAAGTGCATAAAATTAATAAATAAACTGTCAGGCTGTGTAAATGCAGGTTATTAGTGTCCATGTAGTGTAACACACACAGATCAATGCATAGATCTGCTGACTGCTGGCATCAAAGTCTAGATTCCCCCGTGGATTCTGCTCCTGTCACAATAAACCTCTTTTCTTCCATTTTTCATGAGAAGGTCATTTCGGTTGCATTACCGTCCAATAAACCACTAAGCTGAGACAAGACATTACTATCCAATCAATCAAGGCGGCCATATACACTTACCCATAGTGTTAGTCCAAGCCAGGGTCAGAATGGCCCACTGGAGTATTAATACCAGTAACCCCATAGAATTCCATAATAGGGTCAATGAAAATGGGTATTCTGAACTGGAGAACCCCTTTAAGATGAGAAGATCTCATTTATATGGATCTACAGTATATATACATACAGTATATATACAGCAATGATTAGTGAGGCATCATCCAGTACGGCCAACTTTATTTAAGAAGACCATAGCTGAGACATGCTCCTTATTCCCTCATATTTTGGCCATTTAAAGGGGTTGTCCTCTCAATATCAGATCGGCGGGGGTCTGACTTCAGGCACCCCCACCAATCAGCTGTTTGAAGAGAAAGCAGTGCTGGTACGAGCACTACCTTCTCTGCTCTGTGGTGAGCAGGTGTAATTACAAGTATGGCGTCCCCATTCATTTCTATGGGACGGCTCAATCCTATTCACTGCCCCATAGAAGTGAATGGAGACGCCATACTTGTAATTACACCTTCTCACCACTGCCATTGCTGCTGCGAACAGGTAAACAGAGCAGAGAAGGCAGAGCTCGTACGAGAGCTGCTCTCTCTTCAAACAGCTGATCACCGGGGGTGCTGGGAGTCGGACTCCCACCGATCTGATAATGATGACCTGTCCTGAGAATAGGTCATCAATAGTAACACGTGGACAGCCCCTTTAAGGGGACACATTTCATGATATCTGCAAAGATAGTGAAAATGGTTCCCGCCCATTAGTACAAAACTTACATTTGTCATGACTAAGGCCTCATGCACATGACCGTGAGTCGACTGGGCCCGCACTACAAATTACAGGCCGCAATGCACTGGCACCGACCATAGAGCTGCCGCATGTGGACACAGACCCATTCACTTGGATGGGGTCCGCACCGCAAAAAATTGTGCATGCACTACTTTTTTGCGGTGCAGAGGTACAGACCGAAACCCCATAGTGCCTCCATAGGGT
Source organism: Rhinella marina (assembly GCA_900303285.1). Classification (NCBI taxonomy): domain Eukaryota; kingdom Metazoa; phylum Chordata; class Amphibia; order Anura; family Bufonidae; genus Rhinella; species Rhinella marina. The sequence goes on from ONZH01027495.1 coordinate 77,050, forward strand.
TCCGTGCCTCCGTTCCACACTGACCTTTTGGATTGCGGACCCGTTCAAGTGAATGGGTCTGCATCCGTGATTGGGTGCCCGTGTATTGCGGACCTGCTGTTTGCAGGTCGCAATACGGCCACGATGGAGCAATGGCCGTGTGCATGAGGCCTTATAGTTACAAATTTCCATTGGTTGTAACACATCACTTTTGTAACCTACTGTAGATATAACCCATTTTTGTCGGAGTGACCGTTATGTTTATGACCAGGTCCACAATTGCCCTATTAAAAAAAGCGAATCCACCTGTGCCCCGGTCTGTGGTGTGAGGTTTACAGCTGCTGTGGACATATTACAGATTTTCTGTTGAGTGGTGCTTGTAAAATTAGGGCTTTTAGTGGAATGGCTGCAGCATTGTCTGTTACTAGCTAAAAGCGATTTACAACTACTTCTCAGTAATGAAGGAAATAATACAGGTAGTAGTACACTGAGGATGGACGGTGGTGGATGAAGCCCATTAGAGGGACAAGACGCTGATTAATGTCTTCATTACTATCCAGAGACAGGTCCGTTCACTAACACATCAGTGTCTGGTGCAAAAAGCTGTCCTCATTCTTCTGGTTACTGTTACAATGTTTCAGTGTATGTTACATGTTTACGTCTAATCACTCTAATGAAACGTCTCTGAATGCTGAAATATTTCAACAATTTGCCAATATAACGGGTGCTGAAACACAACCCTGCACTATGTATGGCCACGGTACTTGTTTATTCCCCCCCATTAACAGATATGGAATTTTTTCTATCTCTCATATCTATCTATCTATCTATCTATCTATCTATCTATCTATCTATCTATCTATCTATCTATCTTTCTAGAGGAAGGAGTAGAGCACACATAGGGAGCACTGTAGGGACTCCATTGAAGTGCTCAGAGAACAGGTACTTACCTGGCTTAGTGGCCCTGAAGACACCACTCTCTGCAGGTGTGTAGTAAGGTGTTTTCTCCACTACAGATGCCGCTCCTAGTCACAGTCAGGGCCCTGGCCGGCTGGAATTTCAGATGGGGGTTTATGAAGAAGGAAGGAGCGCTTCTGTATTCATGGAGGGAAGAGCCGGGTAGGTATAAGACATTTTCCTTTATTCATATGATGATGTATTTCTGGGCTGTACAGGTCCTTTCTTCAGATCACAAGGGATACAAAGTGGTTGGATTTTAAGTCTGGAGTTGGCGCCCAAGCAGGTGAAGGGGGTGGGGCGTGTCACCTGTCAGTGGAGTATCATCCTTGACATCACATTAAAATACATGATTTTTACAATTCTTTTAGAATTTTTGCAGAATTACAGTGATATAAAAACAGTGTGCATTTGGCAGCAGGGGCAATACATTATAAAATGGAAAACATTTTTTTTAATTCATCAATATGAGTAAATAGGAATTGGTATAAAAGGTATCTATCTATCTATTATCTATCTATCTATCTATCTATTATCTATCTATCTATCTATCTATCTATCTCATCTATCTATCTATCTATCTATTATCTATCTATCTATCTATCTATCTATCTCATCTATCTATTATCTATCTATCTATCTATTATCTATCTATGTATCTATCTATCTATATCTATCTATCTATCTATCTATCTATATCTATCTAATCTATCTATCTATCTATCTATCTATCTATCTAATCTATCTATCTATCTATCTATCTATCTATCTATCTATCTATCTGATATCTATCTATCTCATATCTATCTATCTATCTATCTATCTATCTCCTATCTATCTATCTATCTATCTATCTATCTATCTATCTTGTTTATTTTCTTAAATGCTCTTTTTTTTAACAGTTTTAATTAAGGGATGCAAAAGGCATCTATATAGAGGAAGGGGATGTGGAGACTTTTTAACACCTAAGGTGACAGAAATTTCAGCTTCTAATGATGACACTGAAAAGACAGACATCAAGCCAACTGTCTGCCGGCTACTCCTACCCCCACTGGGCTTATGATGGCTTCAGTGATTGTCAGAGTTAGTGACAGTTGTGGGAAAATTTCAACAAATCCGATTAACTGGATCAACCGAAAATTGTACAAAGGCAAAATTATAAAACAAAATTTAGAAAAATAAACAGGAAAATTTAAAAAAAAACCATGTGAACATTTTCCAATATTATATTTTTTTCCCCATTGACTCCTATTGCGTGGAACAGATTTAATCCACGGGTCATGCAAACGAGATCATATTAAACAAAGGAACGAGCAGATAGCTGATGGCAGTGATCTGACGTGGATCCGCAGATGGTGCTGCAGGACAGATACCAGCTTTCCCTCTTCCTCTATGGGATCAGGTGTGATAGAGAAGCTTTAATTCCAACCTTGACAGGGTTTAATACTTCTCCACTGATCCTGTTATCTCTGCAGAGCCTCATCCATCTTATCTCGTTAATGTCCCTTTGTAATTTCTTTAAACTTTTTGTTTCATCATTTTTGTTCTATATTATATCTTACTTTATATCATTTTTTTCCCTTTTTTTGTTTTTTACATTGTTTTTACTGCATCTCGTAATTTTCTACACTGTAAATTCTCAGAACGATTTATCACGTTTTCTTTTTTTTTTTCACGTCTAATTCATTTTCAGCCGGTATGATCTCACCCGCCGTATTTATCAATTAGGACAATCTGTTCCATTTTAATATAGATGATTTTCCTCCATAAATCTGCTTCATGGCTCCAGACGATGCTGATTAACAATCTCCCCTTTCACTTACAAACACTAGATAAGGTTTTCAACAAGAAATAGGGTTCAGGGGCCAAGACATTGATTTGACAAACAAAAACAGAAAAAAAAGGCAAGAGAAAAGTGGAATTTATAATAAAAATTATTAATGTAAGAAGAGAAAGTTAAAGGGGTTGTCTTTTTTTGGGTTAAATTTTAAAATTGTGTTTATTTTGTATGTATGTTTTTGTCTTGTCTTTTGATATTAATAAAAAAAAAAGTTAAAGGGTTGTCCAGCTGGTAAATTATTTTTTAAAGAGTGAGAATGTCATAAAAAACACACAAAAAAACAAAACAACCCCCCCCCAATAGTCATATTCACCTCTACAATCCCCTGCAATTCCTGTTCAGAGGGTTTTCTGGGTCACTTCTGGACTCTACTTGCTCATGTTCCTGGCCAATCATTGGCTTCAGTAGTGACCCGCCTCAACAAGTGATTGGTCGAATGGTAATTTCCTGTCTAGAGGTTCCAGGATGTTTTACTGCATCGGCCATGAGCAATTGACACAGTGGTCAGAAGGTTACCTCAGTGACTTCTATGGGAGAGTTTTCTAGGCATGCTCTATGACCTGTACAGAGGTCAGGAGGGAGTAGATAAGCTGTGATATCACCTATTGTCAATGGTAGATCCTGTGTTATCTATACACAGAGGTGATATCTGTCACTCTAATCCTGGCTGTAATGATCAGCATATAGCTCTAATAAAGTGATCTGTACAGAACAGGAAGTGGTGCCTATTGTTAGGCTTAGTGGCCAGTGTGAAAACTTTTTTGGGAGGATTTTATGTTTTTTTTTTTTTTTTAATTTTAATATAGATATTGACATGGAAAATTAAAAATGACATCACCAAAATTCTTTCTTTAAAAATATGCTTAACAGAAAAAAACTTTATTTAAACAACAGGTCATTTTCTGATGACACATTCCTTTTAAAGGTAAAAAAAATCAAGAGATATGAAAAGCTGTAAGCTGTAGTAGGCAGGAGCGGATTAGGAACCTATAGTGGCCCTGGAAAAAAACCTTAAAGCGGCCCCATGCTGTAGGCGAATCCAAATTGACAGAAGACGGGCCAAGACAATTAGGCAGGGACAACAGAAGTAGGCGGCGCCTGCAATACTGTAGTGCAACACAGAATACCGCCCCAGCAGAACCAAATACCACAGGGCAGCACAAAATACTGCCGACTAAACCACAGCATTCAACTCTATTACCATCATGAGGGCACCTGCGGCCATTGAGCATCAGATCATTATGTACCTGGCCTGGGGCCATCAAGAGAGCTTGAATAGTTCCCTGGGCATCGGCCCACCGGGAAATTTCCCTGTAGGGTCTACGGCCTATACGCCTCTGGTAGGTGAGGATTTTTTTTTTACCAAAGGCCTAAATTGGAAGCTTTATGGACTCATGGACGACCTGTGTAGTAGGGGGGGGGGATCATTGAGGGCACTAGGGGTGATATGAGAATGCCCTTCTGCATCCCCTATAGCAGGGATCAGCAACCTCTGGCACTCCAGCTGTTCAGAAACTACAACTCCCAGAATGCCTCATTCACTTCTATGGGAGTTAGAAGAGCAGCCAAGCATGTATGCATGCTGGGAGTTGTAGTTACACAGCAGCTGGAGTGCAGAAGGTTGCTGATCCCTGCCCTATAGCTATGCCCCTGTTTTAGGGCCCATTCACACGTCCTTGGAGCACGGTCCGGGACGGTCCGTGAAAACCCGGACCGTGCTCCTTCTGAGGGCAGGAGCGCATGACATCATCGGTCGCCATTACGCCGTGCGCTTCCTGAGACCGCCGCTGTACAGTGATACACTGTACATGCTCATATAGAGTATATCACTGTACAGCGGCGGCCTCCTGAAGCACACGGCGTCATAGCAACCAATGACGCCGTGCGCTCCTGCCCTCAGAAGGAGCACGGTCCGGGTTATTGGTCGTGTGCAAGGGCCCTTAACAGTATATATACCATAAATTGTGTCTTTTTGCATATGTCCTAGACTAGAAATGACTGTGTCTACCTTAGATAATCCATATTAACTGGAATACGTGCCTGCATGTTGATTCCTCTTTGTTTTTTATCAGCGTGTCACAGTGTCACTCGTGTATCTGTCTGGCATTCTGCCGACGTGTATAAATAATTTCTTCATGGCACAGATGGCGGCATATTCAGTAGGTTTCCTCGATTTGAAGTCTTCGTGCGTCTCAAATAATGTTATAAAATGCAAAAATTGCTGCTTGGCGTACAGACATGAATGAATGAAGTAATGAATTACTGAAGGAATGAATAATAATCTGGTAATATCAGTAATAACGGCTAATCTCTATAATACGGCTACCGCTAACCATAACAGTAATTAGGCTGTGTTAAGACACAGTGAAGTTGCCACGGATTTGCTGTCTGGATTTCACACTACAACTCCAGGATGATTTAGATTATACTTATGGATGGAGTTGTTATATCCGCAGCTCATTATGTTGTGGAAAGGCTGTGGATTCGCTGCAGATTCATGGTAAATCTGTAGAGTAAGGCTTCTTTTACATTAGTGTTAAGATTGTCCAGCAGGGGAACTGCCTGCTGGATCCGTACTAACACTAGCCCACATGTGCCGCCAAAGGCCGCTCCGGCCCCATTCACTATAATGGGGACGGGTCTGAGATGCGGCTGCAGTACGGCAAACATGCTGAGAGGCGGCCGGACAAAAACTACAGCGTGTCGACAATCCTAACGCTAATTGGCCTTGTGTCTTCACCTCTAGATGGGGTTGTTCCAAGATTTAATGCCCCCTTGACACAGGATGGGCGATTAGTTTCTGATCAGTGGGTTTCCGATCCCCAGGATCCCCTCGGATCATGAGATAGGGGTCCTGTGTCACCCTGTATGAACGGAGCGATGGTTGAGCATGCCCTCTTGCATAGAGAGACATAGCTGAGAGCTACCTCGAGTAGTGTAAGTGTGCCTGCTCCACCACTGCTCCATTCATTGAGGTACTTATCTCCTGTTCTGTGGATAGAGGACAGCAAAAGCTAACATAACTTGGGCCTCATGCACATGGCTTTATAACGGTTCAGCGCAACCTCTGAAGTGTACAGCGCCACATTATAGACCCCCTACTGTGTCTTCATATGCCTATGATTTCACACAGAGGCGCACATCATTGCAGGCTGTAATATGACACATAGAGTGGCACCATATGGCGGCACCATACGGTACCACACAAGTGGTGGGGCTCCATAGTACGGAACCATATGGATTCCATGTACCTCTGTGAAGGCTCAGTGCAAGCGACTATGCCCTGTGCATGAGGTTTCAGGAGAAGCTAGAAATAAAATAATTAAAAAAAACCCAAGATTTTTAGGTGCCTGACAGGTTCCATCAGCGTGCTTATGGGTAATTTTACATACATATACAGTAGCTGTAAGGCTGGAATCACACATTTATGGTAAAATGCACCAAAAAAACACTACAAAACAGCTTCAAACCTGCAGTTTTGGGTGCAATTTTGTTAAAAGTCAGGGTTAAGTGAAGAAAGTGCCTTAAAAAATACATGAATTAGGACATGCTGTGTGTAACAAAGGCCCGCTGGACACATCGACCCCCTGGGTTGTTCATTTATCCTGAGGCTAAAGCAAGGAGTGACGTATATGAGATTGTGTGTTTTCCGAGAATAAAATAATGCTCAGGATAGGTCATGAATATCAGATTTGTTAGAGTCCTACTCCAGGACCGCCACTGCCTCTTTTTAGGCCAGTGATGTCATGTCCATTAGTGACATGGGCTTTGTGCAGCTCAGTTTTATTCAAATGAATGGACCTGGGCTGCAATACCAAGAACAGCCACTATACAATGTATGGCGCTGTGCTAGGTAAACTATGATGAGGCTGCAGCACTCGTCCAAGCTCTGCGTCCATTTCAAACAGCTGATTAACGAGGATGTCTAGACAATTGGATCCCTAACAATTGGATATTGATGACCTATCCTGAGGACAGATCATCAATGTTGAACTCCTGGAAAACTGCTTTAACCACCGTAAGGAGGTATATACTTTCCCACAGTATACCATGGGTCTCAACTCCAAAGTAGTCTCCGATTGATACATAGATCGACTGAAATCATCAAGTCATGATACCAAGGCAGAAATTGTAGTCAGACAATGCACAGGTCAAGGCGGGCAGAAATGGTTATGGGTGATATACAGGCAGAGGTGGGGATGGGCAGTAGACAAGAAGACATGATCAAGAAAGCCTGGGACACACTGGCTGAGGTCAGAGGCATTTAGCAAGTGCTGACTTTTTAAGAGACTGATTGACCTATGAGCAGAGGCTGCATAATGCAGGAGGAGAACAGAGACAGGAGCAGGACACTGTTCCCCTGTAAAGGTGACCTGGCAATATGCCCAGACTGGCAATAGGCCCTACAGGAAAGTTTCCTGGTGGGCCGATGCCCAGGGGGCCACTCAAGCCCTCCTCATGGCCGTCAGCCAGGTACATAAAGATCTGATGCTCTCAGCATTAATTAATGCTAGGAGATCAGGAACTTATGCACATGGCCAATTCAGGAGCTGCCCTCCAGATTTCAACCGTATCACTGTCCTCAGAATGATGATACTGTTGAATACTGCATCAGGGGTGGCAGTACTTTGTGCTACACTATGGTATTTGATTCTGCTGAGGCAGTATTTTGTGCTGAACTGTGGTATTGCACAAGCAACTGCCTACTGGTGTTGTCCCTGCCTACTTGTGATGTCTCTGCCTACTCGTGTTGTCTCTGCCTACTTGTGTTTCCCCTGCCTACTTGTGTTTCCCCTGCCTACTTGTGTTTCCCCTGTCTACTTGTGTTGTTTCTGCCTACTCGTGTTGTCTCTGCCTACTTGTGTTGTTTCTGCCTTCTCGTGTTGTCTCTGCCTACTCGTGTCGTCTCTGCCTACTCGTGTTTCCCCGCCTACTCGTGTTTCACCTGCCTACTTGTGTTGTTTCTGCCTACTTGTGGTATCTCTGCCTACTCATGTTTCCCCTGCCTGCTTGTGTTGTCTCTGCCTACTTGTGTTGTCTCTGCCTACTCGTGTTGTCTCTGCCTACTCGTGTTGTCTCTGCCTACTCGTGTTGCCCCTGCCTACTTGTGTTGCCCCTGCCTACTTGTGTTGCCCCTGCCAACTCGTGTTGCCCATGCCTACTTGTGTTGCCCCTGCCTACTTGTGTTGTCTCTGCCTACTTGTGTTGCCCCTGCTTACTTGTGTTGTCCCTGCCTACTTGTGTTGTCTCTGCCTACTTGTGTTGCCCCTGCCTACTTGTGTTTGCCTACTTTCTGCCAATTTGAACCTACCTACAACACGGGGACACTTTTAGTTTTTTTCCAGGGCCACTTTCATTTCCCAGTCCGTCCCTGGTTGGCAAGTTGTTGGGTGATGTTTTAGACAACATGCCATCTCTTGCATAGAGAAAATCATCTTCTCCCACCGACTACCAGCAAACGGAAAAAAAAAGTTGAAAAACCCACAAAAACCTCTGCGTGTAAATTCCGCCTAAAACCTGTAAGATCTAAAATTACAAGGAATTTGGACAGATATAGGAATTTACTAGGAGCCGAATTCTTCCATAACCTCATGTTTCAACCTACATAAAGAAGTCCGACGTGTTAAAGTCACCTGAGTGGATCCCGTGCGGTACACAATAGGACACCTGGGAGACATGTCACATTACATAGAGGGGAACGTGTTTGCACTAAGAAACCGTTTGAAGGTTTTGTCCATGAAGTACTCAGCCTGTTTACCTGAGATTGTTTGCTCCGTCATGTTTTTATTATTTTTGAATACGTCATGTTCTTGATCTTTATTTAGCTTGATCTTTTTGTGACAAAAAGTGCATAAAAGCTAAAACGGGATTCAATGGTGACAGCCGGTTTAAGTGGCCGTCTAGCCTAACATAGGAGCCGCTGTGCCTACATTTATAGGGAATGCCGTTAGCAACAATTTACTAATATACTTTAATTATTGGGAATGATCCCCTTGGCTGCTCGAGCAAAAAAGTCATGTAAGTGCACATCAAGGTCTACAGTCTGAGTGGCAATGGTTTATGACCGTCTACGGTGATGGGCTGCCTACTATGGACTGCCTGGATAGCCCCAGAGTAGGGACTAGCTTTTTAAGTCAATTAGAAGAGTCAGAAAAGTGTGAACTACATAAAAGCAGTTGGGATACAATTAGAGGGGAAACTCGATGATCATGCATGTGTTCACAGAAGGTAGAAAACTGAAATGCGTTGGATAGCTGAAATGCAGCATGTCTGTTTCTTATCTCCTTCTAATCTGCTGTCGGAAGGCCCCCATACATATTAGATGGCTAGTGGGTGCTGATTCCCCTTTAATAGCTGTCTGCAGAACAGCTATTCTTCCTGGCTCCATGACATCACCTGTCAGGGGACAGTTGGCACAGCCCGACACACATAAGACAGTGGACCAGTTCCGCCCAAATCGTCAAGTTCAGCCGAATATTCTCTTAAAGGGGGTTATCCAATGACTAATATAAAAAGTGAAAATCAGACATCATATAGGACATGACAATACCTTTCTAACAAAGCTAGAACCGGCCCTGTACCTCCCATGGATCCAGAGATCTCCCCATTCATTGCTCTACTAGATTTATAACAACAGCTCAAGATTTACAGCTCTAGATTTATATCTGACAGCTCAAGGGGAGTGTCTTTTCAGGCTGCAGCTCAGGGGCGTGTCTTAACTCTCCCTATCACAGGTCAGGAGGCGTGTCTCAGGGCTCCCTATCACAGGTCAGGAGGTGTGTCTCAGCTCTTCCTATCACAGCTCAGGAGGCGTGTCTCAGCTCTCCCTATCACAGCTCAGGAGGTGTGTCTCAGCTCTCCCTATCACAGCTCAGGAGGCGTGTCTCAGCTCACCCTATCACAATGCAGGAGGCGTGTCTCAGCTCTTCCTATCACAGCTCAGGAGGCGTGTCTCAGCTCTCCCTATCACAGCTCAGGAGGCGTGTCTCAGCTCTCCCTATCACAACGCAGGAGGCAGTTGAAAGATGAAACTGAGCATGTGCGGCCTTTCATTGAGCAGGTCAAAAAAATAAGAAATTAAGTGGCACTATACAGATACATTTTATTGAATAACTCAGTAGCTATAATACATTTTTAATTACATACAATTATAAAAGTATTCAGATCCAGGTGCTGGTTTGAAAACTGTAGAATATTTTTTGTGGGATGAGAATGGGAATTGTGGAGACCACTTTTTTAGGGCACAACTGACTTTAGGGGTGCACATACCATATACTCGGCACCTGAGGTTGTATTGGGGCCTGTTTTCTTTCAAAAGTAACTCGCGTCGGTCCATGAGTTGAGTCTGGTATTAAAGTTTAGCTGCACTGAAGTGAATATGGCTGAGCTATGATACCAGACAAAACCCATAGACAGGTATGGCACTGGTTTTGGAAGAAAGCAGCCATGTTTTTCTAATCCAGGGCAATTATGTTTTTTTGGGGGCAGACTGAAACACTGTAGTCTCCATGCCATGTCACCAAAATCCTCCAAATCTCAGCTTCCTGGACTCCTATGAGTTTTTCATGGGGTGTTGTAGCTGCTGCTATTTTATGTTTTTTGCTGGTCTTTTTTTGTTCTTCTCCAGAATGAGTGAGTCCAAGTCTGGCCATCTCCATAGACATCGTTGAAGGATCCTGATGAAATCGATAGACCCAGGACCTTCCAATGAACATCTCACGTCAATGTGACACACGTCAAATAAGTGCTATAACTAAATAAATAAGACCGACACCAATATGTGGATAAAATAGGCCGTGTTGCTTTATTTTGGGGTTACCCAAAAATACCAATAAATAATTTATTAAATAATCCAAATAACCAATAACCATAAATAGATAAAACAATCTCATTAATAACCAATAATTCTGACCATACGTCCACCCAGCATTAGCTGGGCGACTAACTCCCCAAAATAAAGGCAACATGACTAATAAAATGAGGGAGGGTGGGGTGCAGGTCCTGGTCCTCTTCAACTGCAGGTAAGTAACGCTGATGTCTCTTCTTTTAAACCCACAGGTCTTCCCGCCGCCAGAATGAAGAGCCAATCAGCTGAAGATCTTCCCGCCGTTGTCAAGAGCAACCAATGACGGAGCTGCACCAACTGAAGCCATTGCTGGGCAGAAGACCAAGACCAGCCAGAACCGGATTTCACCTTAGGTAAGCCTAAAAAACAGAACACAAAACACACAGGTGGGGGAACGGTCAGCAAAACCACAAATATGCCAAAACAATAAAACCACTCACCATTTTTGACAGAAAAAAATGGTGACTGTGTCCCCATGTATCCCCCAAGCTAGTCGCTCTGGGGGGCCCCCTCATTCCACACTCATTCAGTAGACCTCAATGTTTTTGTCCGTGTCAGGTTATCCTCTTAATGATTGTTCAGCGCACAATTATCTCCAGCACCTGAACACTTCGGCTCAACTCAGTAGTGGGATGTCCATGTAGATGAATGTAAAAGTTTATGTTCATTTTACCATCTTATTCGCCTCCTCATCATAGTCATTTTACATGTAAGGTATAAAACATAATTTCTGGATTTGGAATCATTTTGGTGACCACAGTCCTTGTAGTATTGGCGGTAGGAACACACTGGAGGTTCCTCCTGGGTCTCCGTAGGGCTGGGCACCACTAGACCACAAGCCGGAGTTGAGCAAGCTTCCTGAGGTCAGGAATGACAGCATTGTTTCTGCCCGTTCTCTATTTACCTGTCAGTCTGAACTCGACAGCGGGCACACATTTCAGCTTGTGGTTCTCTAACGGACTTTTCTCTGTGGTTTTTGAAACCAGAAGTGGTGCAATCTGTTTTGATGCAAATAAAATGTAATAAGGAGGCTTTCACTGCAGGTCTATGGTGAATTATTCTACAGAGAAAGGGTGGGGGAAGAGGGTTTGGTGGATTTACAGTTCTCACAAGGAAATTAATTACATGGGAATTTGAAAAATAAATGCAATTTTTTTTAGCTTTTTTATTTTTTACTTTTGTTTTTATTATTTATTTGTTTGATACATAAAAAGTTATAGAGTTTAGGTTTGTGTAGGATTAGAAAAACATAGCTGCGTCCATGTCTGGTACAGAGCTGCAATATCACGTACAACCTGTGGGCAGATGTGGTGCTGTTTTTGGAGGAAAGCAGATGTTTTTCTATTCTTATACAAACACTTTTAAAGCTGCAGTGGCACACTATATGTAAAAAATGAGTTTCTGTCTGTCTGTTCTTTATGCACGACCAAACGACTGGACCGATCTTCACCAAATTTGGCACACGGGTACATCCGGTGTCCGGGGGGCTTTTAGACTGGGTCTCAGCTCTCTAGGACGTACGGTTCCTGAGATATTCCCAAAAAACGACCTGCATTCAAATAGAAGCCTGCAAGTCTTTCACTCATATCCCATGCATGTCGCATGTTGCAGTGCGACACCATATCCTATCATTATAAAAATTGTTGCGTGGCATTGGTGCGACAAAATGTTGCGCGACCAGGGGCGTAGCTATAGGGGGTGCAGAGGTAGCAGTTGCTACCGGGTCCAGGAGCCTGAGGGTCCCAAAGACCCTTGTGCTGCATAAGAAGACACACAGAGCACTAAGGGAAGGGGGGCCCAAGCTGAACTCTTGCACCAGGGCCCATGAGCCTTTAGCTATGCCCCTGCGCGCGACACATGTCGTTGTGTAGCCCTAGCCTTAAAGGGTCAAGGCACTGTGGAGGTCACTGTTAAGTGGGAAGGGGCCACTATTAAAGGGGCAGCTGCTGTGGAGGTCACTGTTAAGGGGGCAGGGGGCACTATTAAAGGTGCCACTGCTGTGGAGGTCACTGTTAAGGGGGCAGGGGACACTATTAAAGGGGCAGCTGCTGTGGACGTCACTGTTAAAGGGGCGTTCGCTGTGGATGTTACTGTTAAGGGTTCAGGCCGCTGGGGAGGTCACTGTTAAAGGGGGCAGGTGCCACTATTAAAGGGGCAGCTGCTGTGGAGGTCACTGTTAAGGCAGTAGGGTACTGTGAGCTCACTGGTAAGGGAGTGGGGTACTGTTGAGGTCAAAGTTAAGAGGATGGGCTGCTGTGGAGGTCCAATTTTAAGGAGGCGGGGCACTGTTATGGGGGATACTGTCGATATCTTTTAACGACACTCTAAATGAAATAGATGAAATATACCCGTGCGAAGTCGGGTCCTTCTGCTAGTAGTAATATAAAGATGATTGAGTGAATGGTGTTTAGAGATGTATCTATCTAACTACTGGCATTCAATTTCCAGTGTGTTGTTAACTAATTTGTTTTTAGTTTTATTGCAAGATTTGCTTTCTTTGATTCAGCAGCTTGTGAAGCTTCAAGATTACATCTCACTTGCTCTCTCTCGCTTCTCAAAATGTTCTCTCCTGCCTCCCCCATGAAGGGCAAATGAAACTCGGCAGGGCACCACTCCTAGTTGGTCCCCTTTCCCGTTCTAATGACCTCCTCCAGGGGAGTTGCATTGTACACAAGCAAGGGGGCAAGGGTGCACCACCAATGAGGCCAGGTGAGGCGATCGCCTCAGGCAGCACCAGGAAGGGGCAAGAGGGGGGCAACGAAGGACCATGGGCTGAAGGGAAGGGGCTAGGTTAAGAAATTGGCATTGGGAAGGGGGTCACGTTTCAGTTTTCACCTCAGGCAGCAGAAAGGCTAGGTGCACCCCTGCAAGCGGGTGAAGAACTGGACCCAGAGTGCAATGTGAACAGCAAAAGGGCTCTTATTGGCCACCATATTTGATCTTTGCCATTCAACTTGGTTGATTGTGACCTCAGTGAAGGATTTACTAAAACCATGACCAGCACCAATGCAGCAGATTGGCCGATGGAGATGATGCTGGTGGGACCATGTCAGATGCAGGGATGTAACTATAGGGGTGCAGAGGTAGTAGGTGCACTTAGGCCCCTTAGGGGACCTAACCTAAAGGCCTCTCTGTCACATAACAAGACTGCAGTATATATACTAGTATTGTTAATGGGCATGGATTTTGCATTGGGCCCAGGAGCTTCATGGCATACCTCCGGGCAGATAAATCATCATTCATTGGTTTTTTGAGGTCAGCAAATGTCAACCTTTCCAAACGTTTTCTCCTGCTGTCCACTGGAATAAAATTATTTTGCAGTCAAGAAAGAGAGGAAATAAATAAAGGCAATTTGGAGAAGGTAGAGAAGAAGGTGAGAGGACAAAGGGAGAAAGAAGGAATTGTGAAGAGAGACCGAGCTGGGGGATGGGCTCCACATCTGTAGGAGGGAGAAGAGATTGACAAAAGCTCCTATTGTTCCTCTGTCAGACTTCAGACAGTGCTTCTCGTACAATAGACTGTGGAGGTTTTTGTCTTGAAGCGCGTATTCTTGAAGCGGTGTAATTATGAGATATATTGCTGTGCTACCTGCCCATCTCATAAGTGCCTTGTCATGTATCCTGCCTGCGCTCCAGATCATGCCTTCTTCATGTCACTGCTGCTCTGTTGTATTGTCTCCTTTCTGCCTTCCTCATACCTCTACTATCTTGTCTCTTGCCTGCCTCACTTGTACCCATCCTTGCTTCTATACTGCTTGCACCTTTTCTTCTGCCTGCCTCTCTGATCCCAGTCCATACATGTCTTCTGCCTCTGTCTCATGACAGTCCATGCTTGTCTCCTGCCTACATCTTTCATACCAGTCCATGCTTGTCTCCTGCCTACCTCTTTCATACCAGTCCATTATTGTCTCCTGCCTACCTCTCTCACGCCAGTCCATGCTTGTCTCCTGCCTACCTCTTTCATACCAGTCCATGCTTGTCTCCTGCCTACCTCTTTCATACCAGTCCATTATTGTCTCCTGCCTACCTCTTTCATACCAGTCCATGCTTGTCTCCTGCCTACCTCTTTCATACCAGTCCATTATTGTCTCCTGCCTACCTCTCTCACGCCAGTCCATGCTTGTCTCCTGCCTACCTCTCTCACACAAGCCCATGCTTGTCTCCTGCCTACCTCTCTCCTGCCAGTCCATACTTGTCTTCTGTCTGCCTCTTTTGTGCCAGTCCATACTTCGCTCCTGCCTCGCTTATACCAGTCCATGCTTGTCTCCTGCCTCATTCTCTCATGCCAATCCATGCTTATCTCCTGCATGCCTTCCTTATGCCAGTGCATACTTATCGCCTGCCTCCCTCTCTCATGCCAGTCTATGCTTGTCTCCTGCAAACCTCTTTCATGCCAGTCTACGCTCGCCTCCTGTTTGCCTTCCTTATGTCAGTCCATACTTATCTCCTGCCTCCCTCTCTCATGCCAGTCCATGCTTTTCTCCAGCCTGTCTTTTCTTATGCCAGTCCATACTTGCATTCTGTCTGCCCTCTTTGTGCCAGTCCATACTTATCTCCTGCCTTCCTTATTTCAGTCCATGCTTGTCTCCTGCCTCATTCTCTCATGCCAGTCCATGTTTGTCTCCTGCAAACCTCTCTCATGCCAGTCCATGCTTGCCTCCTGCCTCTCTGATCCCAGTCCATACTTGTCTTCTGCCTCCGTCTCATGTCAGTCCATACTTATCTCCTGCTTACCTCTCTCATCCCATCAATACTTGTCTCCTGCCTGTCCTTTATTATGCCAATTCCTACTTGTCTCCTGCCTTTCTTTTCTTATGCCAGTCCATACTTATCTCCTGCCTCCCTCTCACATGCCAGTCTATGCTCATATCTTGCCTGCCTTCCTTATGTCAGTCCATACTTACCTCCTGCCTCCATCTCTCATGCCAGTCCATGCTTGTCTCCCACCTGCCTCTCTCATGCCAGTCCATGCACGCCTCCTGCCTATCTCCATCTTGCCAGTCCCACCTTGGCTCTTGCCTGCTTGTCCCTTACTGTCCCCTCTTGTCTCTTCGGTCCCTCCTCATGCCATAGCCTTCTGTTATGTTTGTACCTTCTTGACCTATTATGTGGGGGGCATGGATGCTGCTGCTTCCTTGTTGGACTCCTATACATTTTGCTGCACCCATGATTGCTGTGCTCTTTGCCACAATAACGAATCAATCATTTCTGGATTGTAGTTTATTTGTTTTCTTCAACAAAGAAGTCAAATCTTCCTCCTGGACTGAAACGCGTCTTGGCCAACCTCAGTTCGGCTGCTCTTTGCTGTGACACAAGAGGTGATGTGAGTAGACCTGTCAGGACATAAGTTCATTTGGCAAAACCTCATGTTTACAGTAATGAACCGATGAGAAGACAGATGGGCACACGGCTCCAGCGAGAATCTGTGGCTCTGCCATGCTGGGCGAGCCAGATTTATTTACCCAGCAGATCAGGAAATCTGGATTAATAATGTCCCCTGGCATTGTTAAGGGCATTATATGTGTAGTGTTCAAAGGCCGGATGGTGAAAACCTCAATCTTCAGAGCCCATCAATCACCGTGACAAGTCACATGTAGCAGAGGAAGGTGCCACTGACTACGTGGTTACAACAGCGTTCACTTTTCTCCTGTGCTGGGCCCATAATACATAAAACAGCTCTGTGTCATATCCAAAGTGATCCCAAAAGTTCTGACTGTGGATGTCTGAAAAGAACATTATAAGGAGCAGCTAATATAAGCCATACGTGTGACCGTGAGATAAAGTAGTCAAAGTAGTGGTCATGGGCCGGGGATTTCTCTGGACTCCCAATAGTTCAATGTTTTATTCTATAGTAATCTGAATAATAAGACTTCTCTAAATCAGTGAGGACGGAGGACGCTGTGACCTCAACACTGCACAGTGTGTGGAAATGGGGTGTGGAGAGCGTCTGTGTACAGCCCCGCCGCAAATGTCACAATACAGAGTACTACTACTCCTACTACTGTTACTCCGCTCTCTGTAGGTAGATGTAGTATCCCCCAAATACTACTCCTTCTACTCCGCTCTCCATAAGGAGATACAGTATCCCCTGAATACTACTCCTACTACTGTCACTATTACTCCGCTCTCCATAAAGACATATAGTATCCCCTGAATACTACTCCTACTACTCCGCTCTCCATAAGGAGATATATTATCCCCAAAATACTACTCCTTCTACTGTTACTACTACTCCGCTCTCCATAAAGACATATAGTATCCTCTTAATACTACTCTTACTACTATTACTACTACTCCGCTCTCTATAAGGAGATATAATATCCCCTGAACACTACTCCTACTACTGTTGCTACTACTCCGCTCTCCATAAGGAGATATAGTATACCCTGAATACTACTCCTACTACTGTTACTACTACTCCGCTCTCTATAAAGAGATATAGTATTCCCTGAATACTACTCCTACTACTGTTACTCCGCTTTCTGTAAGGAGATGTAGTATCCCCCAAATACTACTCCTTCTACTCCGCTCTCCAGAAGCAGATATAGTATCCCCCAAATACTACTCCTACTACTGTTACTACTACTACACTCTTCATAAGGAGATATAGTATCCCACAAATACTACTCCTACTACTGTTACTACTACTCCGCTCTTCATAAGGAGATATAGTATCCCCCAAATACTACTCCTACTACTGTTACTACTACTCCGCTCTCCATAAGGAGATATAGTATCCAAAAAATACTACTCCTACTACTGTTACCACTACTCCACTCTCCATAAGGAGATATAGTATCCCCCAAATACTACTCCTACTACTGTTACTACTACTCCACTCTCCAGAAGGAGATATAGTATCCCCTGAATACTACTCCTACTACTGTTACCACTACTCCGCTCTCCATAAGGAGATATAGTATCCCCTGAATACTACTCCTACTACTGTTACTACTACTCCACTCTCCATAAGGAGATATAGTGTCCCAAAATGACTACTCCTACTACTACTTTACCTATTTCTGTTAGTTCTGCTACTGTCAGCATTGTTACTACTACTCCGACTACTACTTCTACTATTTATACTACTACTACAATTACTATTATTACTACTATTATTTTTAACTGTTTATACTACTACTACTATTGTTACTACAATTTATACCACTTATCCTACTATCATTACTACTATGTATACTACTACTATTATTACTACTACTATTATTATTATTCCTACTACTCCAACTGCTCCTATTTCTGTTATTACTGCTTCTATCAGTATTATAACTACTGCGCCTCCTCCTAGTAATTATTATTTCTACTGCCAATTCTATTACTACTGCCCCTCCTCCTCCAAGTATTAATTTTTATTGGTACTACCAATACTATTACAACTTCTCTTCTTACTATCACTACTACTACAACATAATATTGCTACTACAGTACAATTACTACTGCTCCTACTACTACAATTACTACTACCAATACCATTCCTCCTCCTGCTACTACTATTAATTTCATTATTACTACCAATACTATTACTACTGCTCTTCCTACTACTTCTGTTAATACGATGACTACCAACACTATTGCGTCTGTTTCGTGCTCAAAATTGCCATGTAGACGTACCGTAAGTGTACAACTGGGTGTTACCAGTTGAGGGCGTGTCCCTGCATAATCAGTCTGACACAATTCAATCGGTGCTGCCTGTATCAGACTGTGCAGGGACACACCCCCAACTGGTAACATCAGATTGTATCTTATTTTACAAGCTTAAATAGGAATAATAAAGGAACGGCACATGGTAGAGTCATAAGAGCAGATGCTCCAGAATTGTTATTACATGAGGGATGCAAGCAGTTAATAAGACAGACATGTCAGGAGAGGTGACAGGTCCTCTTAAAACCCAGACCCTGATGGGGGAAAAGGGAGAGTATGGGGGTGACAAAAATGGACGCCCCCTGAGGAAAATTGAGAAGATGTGATTGCATTTCTTGAGAATATGATATTGACCAGAGGTGGATGAAGCTAGACAATGGGCTCATGGTCTGTATTCTGGGTGTTTTTTTTATTCCTTAGCTGTAGTGTCCCTTTAAGACATCTTGGACCCTGTTTGAAAACCCTTATGGGCAATGAAGGAGCCTGGCAAGTAGCTCGCCCATCAATCTGCTTCCAAAGTGAGCTGAAAAGAGAGCTCTATTGTGTACACCGAAGGAGGCGAGCTGAGCCTGTAGTGGCCTTTATAAGCCTCTCACACACAATATGACCGAGGGAACCTTTACCAATAATACCCGGCGATGATGTAAACCTTGAGAGTCACAGAACATCTTTTGTCACCAGGTCTCCTTGGCGATCAGACAGTGGAGGAGCAGACTGGAATCTTCAGTTCCAAAGGATCCTTGGAGAGTAGGTGGACGGCATACTAATCGTAACCTTACCGGGCCAACAATGATGTCCATTGACATTTGGGAGGATCTTTGTGTAAAAGACTCTAAGAGAAAAAAAAACTAAGAAAGATTTACCAGGCAAAAAGTTGTAAGGCCACCAACATCTCACTGTGACATCATCATCTATAATGAAGAAAAATCCCGCTACAGGGGCGTACGATAGAAATATGGCGATATAACTTGAGGTGGGAAACATCTATTTTGTGTCCCCCGCCCTACGACAAACCGGGGTGCTTCTTCTTGGGTGGGAAAAACTGTGGAGGTTTCATTAAAGGAATTGTCAAAGAGTAATTACCATCATGGAAAGTTCTATAACTTTGTAATAAATTTTTGGTCAGATTTCTCATGAGGGAATTTGTCAAAAGAGTCTACATTGGTTTAATCTACAGCAATTTTATCAAACGTCACGCAATTTGGTGCATATTTAAAGATAACACTTATGTAATCATCACTGATGACGTCACCGCCCCTCTCAGTGTGGTGATGTCATCATGTCAGCGCGTGCGAGAATTGGCGCGTTTTCTTCAATGAAGATTTCCAGGATGGTCTCTCCACAGTCAAATGGATGAGGTGAGTATGTTTTGATTTATATCTATATTTTTTATCGCCATTTCAAGAAAAATTGATTTGGTACCACTAGATCCAAAGTCTATTAGTTCAAAACCTTAGTTTTTAAAGGGTTATTCTCATCTTAGACAATGGGGGTACATTGCTAGGATATGCCCCCATTGTCTTATAGGTACGGGTCTCAGCGGGGCCCGCACCTATATCGAGATTGAAGGGGGGAGCGCTGCACCTGGAGGACCCCAGGTTTCCTGAGGTCCGGCCACCACCAGGCACAGCTCCCCGCTGCTCCCATAGAAATGAATGGAAGCGCACTGCGCATGCGCGGCCACCGCTCCCATTCATTTCTATGTAGCCGACGGAAATACCCGAGCCAGCGCTCGGCTATTTTTGCCGGCCCCATAGAAATGAATGGAGGGCGGCTGCGCATGCACAGTGCACCCTCCTTTACTTTGGGGGCTCCGTTCTCGATATAAGTGCGGGTCCCTATAAGACAATGGGGGTATATCCTAGCGAAATGCCCGCTCCACTCCCGATCCTACATTCTCCCCTGCAGACAACATCTGGACCGTGACCTTATGCGCACAGCTTGGATATGCTGCCTTGGATGATGCTTCCCTTGTCCTATAGCCACTAAATAGGAGGACTTCTGGCTGTCCATCCTGGCCTTGTGCTGGACAGAGGACTGGGAGTCCGAAAACCGTACTGTCCGACCCAAAACCGGACGTCTACGAACGGCACCCGGAGCTCACTGCCGTGTTTGCTTCTGACGCTGCTGACCTTTTGCACCAGGGCCCATGAGCCTTTTTGCTGTATCCTTAATAATGAACCTCATTTATCAAAGATGTCTAATGGGAGAACTGGCCTAGTCCTGATATTATCAAGTTATTGGAAGCCAGTTCTAAAGACTGGATGAGCTGAGTGACAACCTTCACCTGAGCAGTGACCTTATCAGTTGTCACCCAGCTTTCCCACAATGGAGATTTGAATGTCCTCATGCTAATATCACCATAATATTATTATGCATGCTGCTTCCAAGGGTTTGGCTACATCGTGACGTGCGGTGCGACACAAAAATATGTGCAACTTTTGTTCGGTCGCACAACTATTTTAGAACACGACTAAGTTGCTGGCAGGTCGCAGGTGAGTTGTGTGCGACTTCTGTTAAAGCCAGTGGTAAAAAAGTCACCCATGACCTGCAACACGCAACAAAAAATCTAATATATCTGTCGCAGCATGTCGCGTGTCGCATTGCGACTCCATTGACAAATGTTACATGAAATGTGCGACAAAGTAGCCAAACCCTAATGGACCACTAAACCTATAGCAGAGCTGTCAAAGCTATGTATGTCACTGTCTGCGGAGGCTCTCAGCACTGGACATAAAGCAGTGACCATGGAGGGGGCAGAGATTTTTTTAAATTTTTTTGGGATCATCAGCCCCTCTCCATCTTAAATGGCTGATAACAGCAAACAGTAGACTGCACAGGAAGAAGAGAAAAGATGTAACAGCAGGTGACTGCCCCTTTAAGACAAGGTCAGGTCAGTACTCCGCAGGGCGGTGAAAGCATGGCCATGATAACATGATGTTGTCACCCAATAATTCTGTACCGTGAAGTCATTGTTTTGAGGTCACAGGTCAGTTGTAAGGAAATAATGATATTCTTGGTTTTCTTTCCCACAGTACAACCTGCATCTCCATCCAAAAACGTATACCGGCGCTTTTGCAACGCCAAATTACAATGATTAAAATCTCGTGTCCTGGTGAAGATTTGGCCGATGGTATGAAGACATTCTTGGCACGGTTACGTTCCTGGACGGGGTCTGAGCTCCGCTCTCTGATAATGCTGCCAAGAGGAGAGGCCTGCAGTCCACGGCCTAATAAATCCCATCTGAGGGAGTCGCCAGGCAGTGCTCAGTGAGATCACATTAAGACCCTGGAAGGCTCCTTATACGAGGATCGTCTTATTGTATCGTAGATATATTTGCCCAGGGAGTCCTCTATAAGTCCATAGTCATAAATTGTAAATGAAATTCTCTCTTTTGTTTAAAGTTTTGGGGGTGGGGTCCGGCATATGGAACGAAAACATTTTTATTCAGAATTTGGCTGGAAAAGGGCAATAAATGAAGTGCTTTATCTAAAATAACTGGATGTAATAAGGGCGAGTGCATTATATGGATATATGTTAAAGGCGTAGTTTATATGTATAGATGTGTTTTATGAGAGGCAGAGGATTTATTCGCTTTGCTTTCTTACACTTTATTGTTGCATTATTGTGCTGTAATGCAAACGTTCCATTAAAGGGGTAATTTACTTTTTCATTTGGGGTCCATATGGGGCTCTCAACATGAGCTGATCGCTTACTGGAGAATGGCTGCTCATGTGCTGCATTGCTTATCCTCATTTTCCCAACAGTGCCCCCCATGGATAGGTAGAGTATAGCAAGACACCCATACTGGGTAACTATCCAACAATTAAAAAGTTGTCTGTTTTTAAATGTCCTTTTTGGGAATACTTGGGTTTCTCATCTATTAGCGAGAGTGGAGAAAGGCTACAAAGAGTTTCTCTCTCTGGAGGAACCCCATGTGTAATGCTTCATTTCCCCTGTGGGGGTGCTGTAGGGTAATCAAACATTTGCTTCTGTGATCCCCAGGAGAATACAGCAAATTGCAGGGGGTCTCACCCCCTGAATAGGTGAAGATGGCCATACACCCTAGAGTTAATTCGGGTGAACCTGCTAAATTTGGCAGGTCCCAACCAACCATCTAATGTGTGTCAGATGTTCAGTCGGTAGACGAAAGGTTCTTTGAATTTTAACATGTCCAGTCCTTTCTTGTCCAGGGAAATAAGCCGATGCCAGAGCTTCCTTGACAATGTCTTACACCTTCTCCCCATTGAAAACAAATGCATGCCTGGCGAAACCGAGTGTGCATGTGTATGGGGAGTTTGTAAGGAACAGCTGTCGGCCAAAGGAGCTGTTGACAGAGAATGGCCAGCTCAATTGCTGGTGGACCCATCTAACATACAAACTGAACAAATCCTTGAAAGGGTCACTAACTTTTCACAAAACTTTTCACATGTCATAAAGACATATCAGAAGTTTGGTCTGAGCTCTGAGACCCCCACCAACCCTAGAAGGAGAGGAGTAAAACGTGTGCACATAGCGCTCTCTCTTCTCACTGCATGAGAAGGGCTACATAGAAATCTACGGGCCCATCTTGATTCTGCAGGGAGGAGAGAAAGTGCAATATGTTTCTTTCCCCTCGATCTAGGGAATGGTTGGGGGCCTCAGCACTTAGACCCCCACTAATCTAAACTTTTGATACATCTCTATGACCTGTCAAAAGTTTTGTGAAAAGTTAGTGACCCTTTAAAGTGAATCTGTCACCAGGATAATCCCTATAGAAGTAAAGCCATAGTCTAATAGCACTTAGGACCTTATTTCCAGATTTGCCTTTGTTCCAGCAATAGATGTTTTCTATCTTCTGAAAATCCAGTTTATTTTGTATGTAAATGAGCCAGTAAGGTGCTCAGAGGGCGTCACTCTTGCAGGAAGGAGCCCAGCCACGCCTCCTTCTAGTGCCCAAGCCCGCCCTCATGCTGGGAGCAGGGAAAAGAGGGGCGGGGTTATGGCTTGAATGTGATGTGCCTGGACTCCTTCCTGCAAGAGTGACGACCCTCTGGGCACCTTACTGGCTCATTTGCATACCAAATAAACTGGATTTTCAGAAGATAGAAAACATCTATTGTTGAAACAAAGGCAAATCTGGAAATAAGGTACTAAGTGCTATTAGACTATGGCTTTACTTCAATAGCGATTATCCTGGTGACAGATTTCCTTTAAGCTCTTGACTTCACTTTTCCTTTGAACCTCTGCTCACTTTTTCAAACATTCAGGGGGTCATTAATGACCAGATATACGCCATTTTTGTGGCGTATATGTGGCGCAGATTCTGTCGTACGTCATGGTGTGGCAGAATATGCGACTTCTTCAGGTCTAACTGGCATGGGCAGGGAAGGGGGCATGTCAGCAGGACCGTCTCATTCATCATCTTCTATGGCGTACAAAATGGTCTAAATGTAAGACAGCAAAGAAGCTGTCTTACATTTAGAATCAGCTGTGGATACGCCAAAGTTATGTAGAGGCCTCTTCATAACTTTGTCGATCCACCGCCAGGTATAGGGGATATTAAGACTGGCGTCTAAAACGCTGATCTTAATAAATGTGTCCCTCAATGTTTCTGAATTTTACACCAATATCTGCCTGAACCAGCAGGCAGAGTAGCGCAGATAACCAATAGATTGTAAAACAGATGGAACTTCCTGTGACTACTTCTGTACACATCTCTGCATGCACTCAGATAGTGGTCACCCAGACAGGAAGTTCAAATGGTTGCTATGGAAGCAAAACTAATGGAACCAACAGATCAACCTATGGGGGAGGATGCAAAACAGAAAAGTACATGGACTGTTCTATAATAAAACTGTGTCCCTGTAGTAAATTTTTGGGGCACACAAAGGAGGGTCGTCTTAAAGAACACCACACATGAATGTAAAATTCATATAGAATACTGAAGCTCTGGCTGTCTAAAATCTCAGCGTGCTTCTGCTGACATGAGTGGATCCAGTCTGTATAGGGCTAAACAGCCTAAGGAACCCACCATTCTAAGATGGACAACCCCTTTAATTTGAGCACTACCATTGATCTCCTCATTTTCTTCCCATGAACATCTGTATGGTATTTCTATCCCACTCATTTCAAGTCTGCGGCTGATCTGGGTCATATCTCTCACCTCCGCATACGTGTAAAACGACTTGTCTTCATCGAAACAAGCACAAGGCAAATACGAGGTCAACAAGTTGTTGTTGTCTAGACCTCACGGCTCTCAGTTTCAGTGGTTCCTTATAGAGGAAGCATGGGGTGAGATGTATCGCCCCACCCACTTGTTCTCTTCTAATCTCGGAGACTCAGTTCCCAGGTTTCCTCTATATACACTTT
The DNA here is from genome assembly GCA_900303285.1 of Rhinella marina. Taxonomy (NCBI): domain Eukaryota; kingdom Metazoa; phylum Chordata; class Amphibia; order Anura; family Bufonidae; genus Rhinella; species Rhinella marina. Next base: position 101,681 of record ONZH01027495.1, read on the forward strand.
CATCGCGGCCGCACTCGGTAATCTTCTCACAAACCAGAACTTTTGCTGCTTATAAGCCTATATGACAGCGGGAACCATCAACCACAAGTGTGATGAAATAAGATATACCGTATAATGATCTGCCATTTTTCAAGGATACAGATTTCCTGATTCCTTTCACATATTTTAGTCCCTGAAAACCCCTTTAATATGGAATATGGTGGTCCCGTTCCCCTAAATGAATAGAGTGGCAGGTTGAGCATGCACACTGAGGCTTTCACTCTGCCATTTCGGTAAACCCGACCCCCATTCTTGTGATTGTGGGAGACGTCGCTGATCAGATACTTATCTCGTATCCTGTGGATAAGGTATAATTCTATATTGGGTGAAAGCACCTTTAAAGAAGAACTCCCGCAAAAAATTGTATTCCATGTCCTGCTAGAAAGGTACATGATGTAGTTTACAATCTGTATAATCTTGTACAATTGTACAAGGTACAATCTGTAGTGAATGTCATTTTCTTACAAGTGTCTGTATTTTTGACTTATATAATCCTGAAGTTTCTCATCTGTGTTATGTGACTAGGAATCAGACTCACCAACTCACACAGAGACTTATGTGTGGACAGGAAGTCTAATTCTCTATGCATTCCTATGGGAGCCTCACTTTCAGTCTCATAGGAATGAATAGAGCAGTGACTGCCTTCCTGTCCTGGGTCAGTTGGAGGTCAGGGAGTTGGTCACATGACCCAGCTACAATAAGAAGAGAGGGGATAACTCACAATTACAGTCTCTGATAAGAAGATGACATTCACTATGGATTATATCATGCACCTTTCTATCAGGTCAGACAATAACATTTTTTGCGGGAGTTCTTCTTTAAGTCATGGAAAACTCTTTTTAACGGGATTGACCCATCTGGGACATTAATGGCATATCGCTAGGATATGCCATCAAAGTCAGATAGGTGCAGGTCTCCAGAACGGGGCCTCAGAAGTGAATAGAGAGCAGCCATATATGCGTGTCAACCTTCCATTCACCACTATTGGAGTTCCAAGAATAGCCGAGCACTGACTTGGCTATATCTGTCAGTTCTACAGCATTGAATGGAGAGGTGGTCGCTCTTGCGCTGTGCACTCTCCATTCACCGCTATGGGATTTTCAAATCTGACCACAGTCGCTCGCCTATTTTCGGACCTCCCATAATGATGAATAGAGAGCACACCGCACACGTGTGGCATGCTCTCCTTCATTTCGAGGGTCCTGTTCTGGAGACAGCAGTGGGTCCCAGAGGTGGTACCATTGGTGGCATATCCTAGCAATATGCCATCAATGTCCCAGATTGACCAACCGCTTTAAGTTCAGTGGGATCTTTATTAATCTGTCTTCAGTACACTCCCCCTAGTGGTGACTACAGGCAGCCAGGATTTTATCATTTGACAGTTTGAATCAAAGTAGGGAATTTGGAGCTCTGTATAAGAAAAATGGAGTCTCAACCCCTACATATTATATTATGAGGTTAGTCAGTACAGAACTTTTTAGAGTGGAAGGAAAACAGTAAGTCCAGGCCAGTTACTGAAAGATATATGACATTGTATTCCTAAAGAGTCATGGAAAAGGCTCTCACCACAGAAAACTCCACTAATATGAGAAGTGCCCCGGCAATCAACTCCTGAGACACCCATCAAACACCTGGATTTGACAGGGGAAGCAGCCGCCACTACAGGGGAAGTTTAGGATTTCGTGGTGGCCATTGATGAGTGTAACACATGGAGCTCCACATCTTCTTGTATGGTTTATGCAGCTATGTCCCTGTGGAATATTTGGCGTTGAGCACTCAGTATCGCTCTGCATACAATGGAGATCCCCTAACCACATGAGTGATTCAATGACACAGACAGACGTATCTTCTACGAGGGACCAGCACAGTTGTGACCACAGCAACCAGTTCTCGTTCATTCTCTAAACTGGTGAAAAATGACAGTTACCGTCCTACCTGTTTCTTGCACTGACTCACCAGTTTCCAACCATTATGCGTAAACGTGCCATGTATTGTAGCAGGAATGAGCAATTCAAGGCATTTCTGAAGAAACAAAAATGTAAAAAAAAAAAGTCTAATTAACACAGTTTATAAGGCAATTGCCTACAAGCAATTCCCTATTGCAAGTTGCTAGATTTATGAACATGGGCGGTGCTGGCCGTACGCCTGGATACACAGTGACTTCGGCCTTACAGATCTGGTTTGCAGGGTGCCATACTGTGAATATTCAATGCACTGTGTTTTAGAGGAATATTCCACTTTTGAACACTTTTGTTTATGAATCCTGTTATTTACTTATTTGAACTGACTATGAGCTATTTGCTCTTGCCTTCTCCACTCACTCTGGAAGTGAAGTTAAAGGGGTTTTATGGGACCCAGTGGATACCCAAGATCAGGGGCGTAGCTAACGGCTCATGGGCCCTGGTGCGAGGGTTCAGCTTGGGCCCTCCTTCCCTCAGTGCTTTGTGTGTCTTCTTATGCAGCAGAAGGTTCTTTGGGCCCCCTCAGGCTCCTGAGCCCGGTAGCGACTGCTACCTCTGCACCCTCTATAGCTACGCCCCTGCCCAAGAAAAATATTGCCCCCCCCTTATGCCCAGGCCCATCACGCAGGTTATACTTACCTCACTCCCCGCCACCCACACCGCGGCCTGCTATTGGCTGCCCCCCCTCCGATGCTGGATGTTTACATCCACGCGAGGAGGAGATGCAGTGGTGGCCGGCATCAGAAACGACACGGATGCCGGGGAGCGAGGTAAGTACAACCTCTGTGATGGAACCCAGGCATATGGGGGGACATTATAGAGCTCAGATAACCTCTTTAAAGAGCATCTGTCAGTGTGATTAACCCTTTTTCTGTAGGGTCAATAGTTGCAGAGATATATAACTTTTTATATTTATGCAAATGACCTATTTAGAGCATCAAGGGGCAAATTACCACCTATAGGCTCGGCTCTCTCTGCAACTGCTGCACCCTCTGCACCAGGTGTGGTCACATTTACACCACCTGGTCCTGTCAATCAGTGCGGAGGGCATGACAGTTGCAGAGAGAGCAGAGCCTCTAGGAGTAATGGTAACGCCCCTGTTGCTCCTAGAGGCTCATTTGCATATATTAAAATCTCATTTTTCTCAGCAATGTGGGCACATATGAACATGAGACCAACACAGATGTCTTCAGCTGCCAAGTGCACATGTAACAGGTCAGCCAGTGTTATAGGTGCAAAACCGCTGACAGATGCCTTTGGCCGAGTGTGCATGTATCCTGATTGAAGAGAGGGCTCCCCTGGCTGTGGCTTATCTCCCTGAGAAAAAAAAGGATTGTCAATGTTCCAGAAGTCTAATCCTTCTCTCCCCTGAATCTGCCATCAGGGCGGAGTGAGAAGACACCCGTACATATTACTCAGCTGGTCCCCCTTGAAATTGTCAGGTTTGGCCTACATTAGCCCACTGTACATGGCAGCTAGCGCTGTGGCTTTCTTTCCTAACAGGAGGCAAAGCACTCTGCAATGGTTAAATCATCGCGTGCCCTCCTTATTTTGTTCATGTTAATCAGCACATGACATGAGCAGTAATTTATAGTGTTATGTGTCTGACGTCAGCGTCACATGTAGCGTGTCCTGCACAGAGGTCTGTGATGTCTGTTTTCGCTGTCTGGAGGCAATCTGCTCCCTTCACCCGTGACAGCTCTGCAGGTGACACTGGGCACTGAACGGTGACAGCGAGCTGCCGGCTATGGGGAACGACATCAGAGATTGTAAATGATAAGAGCTGCCCCAGTTTAATTAAAAATCCTAAAAGAATATTCGTCTAAGGACTACGGTATCACGGTCACTCCCATAGGAGTCTGTGGAAGCTGTAATGGCAGCCTTATTGGTTATCACCCAGTTTTCAAAGAAAATGATCTAACTATGAAAGGGCCTGTAAGTGCTCATTGGTCTTCATACTCAAAGTTAAAAAGTTAGTGTGCAGCCTCTATTAAGTTATTTGGGCCTCTTACCCCGGAGGTCAGAGGGTGTCTGTGATGGTAGCACTAGCTTCACGAACACTATGGGGCCTACACAAACAAGTTCCATGAGGTCCAGTTGAAGACACCTCAGTCTGACACTGACCTTACACTGGACCATGTGGTTCTGGGATTTATTACGTTTGGGGGAAGCTCATCTTTTTATAGCGTTGGGGTAAGCCTTTAGAATCCCCCACTTTGGGACGTCCGGGATACCTCAGACCACCATTGGTGGCTCTTGTGTCTGCTGACTATAAGAAGGGAGTAGTGAACATCACACCTGCTTCCTTTTACCTCCTGCCTCTAGCAATTCTGGAGGGCTCTACTGGAGGACCTAATACTACTTCTGTTACTACTACTACTTCTAATGCTGGCACTGCAACAGCTACTACTGTTACTACTACTACTAATACAGCTTCTACTACTACTAGTATAATTATTACTACTACTACTACTACTACTACTACTTCTACTACTACTACTTTTACTAGTATAATTATTACTACTACTACTGCTACTACTACTACTTCTACTAGTATAATTATTACTACTACTACTGCTGCTGCTTCTACTACTATTTTTATTACTACGTTTTCTACTACTTCTGCTGTGCTGCTAATACTACTACTATTACTACTACTGCTACTACTTCTACTACTACTATTATTACTACTACACCTACTACTGCTGCTGTGCTGCTACTACAACTACTGCTACGACATCTAATACTACAATTATTATTACTACTACTTCTACTGCTTTGTTACTACTACTACTACTACTATTGTACTACTACTTCCACTACTACAGCTACTGCTACATCTACAGCTACTACATCTAATACTACTATTATTATTACTACTACTTCTACTGCTACTGCTTTGTTACTACTAGTAGTACTACTGCTGCTACTACTACTATTGCTATTGTACATTACAGAATTACATACCGTATGTAGGCTGGAAGTGTATTATATACTGCAGGTCCCACCTCTGCCTGTAGTCAGTAAATATATACAGTTTTTAAAGAAATAAATGTGTGGAAACCATCAATCAGTTCCATTAATGGATGAGACAATATAAAACTTACAGGCAGAGTGTTATACAGTCCAACAGCAGCACAGAATATTTCAGGAGTATAAGAAGCAGAGTATACCAGCAGAACCAAGTAGCCGGGGCTGACGTCAGCACCAGGCAAACCTGAGCACATACCAGTTAGCAACCTATGGCTCTCCAACTGTAAATCAGACTACAACCCCAGCTTGTTTTATTAGTAAAAAGATGTCAGGGTATGCTGGGAGTTGTTGTTGCACAACAGATGGTAAACCACAAGGTCCAGGTCAGCTTTGTTAACTCCCTTTACTCATTTGCTGTAGACCATATTCCTTAAAGCACTTTGGCTAATAAGTGCCTGATGTCATGAAGCTGCATACAATGACCCCTCGCTTTTAAGGGTTAATTTAATGCATAAACATGTCTGAAAAAAGGAGAAAAAAAACAAGCACCCAAGCGGGCCCCTCAGCCTCTGAACCCTGCATCAGCTGAGATGGCTGTGATACTAGGAGAGACTCAAAGCAAGTGATAAACAAAGAGGACGGACCACCCAGAGGGTCTCACTGTTCATCCCCACTACATATGACGAAGGGGAAGGCATGTGCCAGGGTAGTGGATTATGGCGGAGCACTTCAGGAGGCTATTCTGCTAAGATCCGCACTTTACTATGTAAACCCTACACTTCATGTTCCAGGGCTATTGACAAAATACGTCTGCAACGTTGTAACAACCTGTCCATAAATGAATGGACCGAGCATAAAAGTAGTGATGGAGAGTCACAAAACAAATCATAGAACACACGGCGCTCAGTTTATGCAGATTATTTCTAGTCCTATTCTTTTGGCATTATGTCTGGACTCTGGACTGGTACTATTCTATTGGCACTATGTCTGGTACTATTCTGTTGGCACTATGTCTAGTACTATTCTATAGGCACTATGTTTGGTACTATTCTATTAGGACTATGTCTGGTACTATTCTGTTGGCACTATGTCTGGTACTATTCTGTTGGCACTATGTCTGGTACTATTCTGTTGGCACTATGTCTGGTACTATTCTATTAGGACTATGTTTGGTACTATTCTATAGGCACTATGTCTGGTACTATTCTATTAGGACTATGTCTGGTACTATTCTGTTGGCACTATGTCTGGTACTATTCTGTTGGCACTATGTCTGGTACTATTCTATTAGGACTATGTCTGGTACTATTCTATTAGGACTATGTCTGGTACTATTCTGTTGGCACTATGTCTGGTACTATCCTATTGGCACTATGTCTGGTACTATTCTGTTGGCACTATACTATAATTTTATAGGCACTATGTCTGGTACTATTCTATTGGCACTATGTCTGGTACTATTCTGTTGGCACTATGTCTGGTACTATTCTGTTGGCACTATGTCTGGTACTATTCTATAGGCACTATGTCTGGTACTATTCTATTAGGACTATGTCTGGTACTATTCTGTTGGCACTATGTCTGGTACTATTCTATTAGGACTATGTCTGGTACTATCCTATTGGCACTATGTCTGGTACTATTCTGTTGGCACTATGTCTGGTACTATTCTGTTGGCACTATGTCTGGTACTATTCTGTTGGCACTATGTCTGGTACTATTCTATTAGGACTATGTCTGGTACTATTCTGTTGGCACTATGTCTGGTACTATCCTATTGGCACTATGTCTGGTACTATTCTGTTGGCACTATGTCTGGTACTATTCTGTTGGCACTATGTCTGGTACTATTCTGTTGGCACTATGTCTGGTACTATTCTATTGGCACTATGTCTGGTACTATTCTATTGGCACTATACTATAATTTTATAGGCACTATGTCTGGTACTATATATTATAACACTATTAATATGCCGGTCAGTGAAGGTGTAGTCTCAGCATCATGGGCTTTGCAGGTGACCTGGGCCCGGGGAGAGGTAAGAGTAACTTTTGGAGTGAATGTGTCAATCATTTACACATAGTGATTATTGCCGTAGCTTCATGAGAATGACCCCCAGGCTACTCTTGGACTGTAATTCTATAAACCTCAGCTCTTTGATTTATTATTTGTTGGTGATTTCTGCCCGTTCTATGAATCTGATATGAAGAGATGTGCATTCAGGGCATGTTTAATATTGGAACTTGGGGCAATGAATAATTCAGCTTTTGTTAGGAGAGGATTCTGTGGACTATTACAGAATCGTCATAATGGGGTAATATGCCCGGGAAGATGATAACAATCCTATCAGCCTGGAAGCATAGCCCTCCTCTGGGGACGGCACGGAGATTAACACACAAAACACCTGCTAGTTCGCTTGTGAAATGGAAATCTGCTAAATTCATGTAATAGTAATCGGGTTAACCCTGTAACTACCTGCAAAATGCATTAAGAAGAAGCCAAGATAAAGAATAACAGACGGCTGAGCGCTTCAGTAGTGCGGGGGAGATAAGCGTGTGCCAGACACCTCAGTTGCTGCTTATCTTCAAAGGAAACAAAAGATTTGGACATAAAAATCCTCGCCACCCCAGACAGTAGCCCCTGGGTAAGGATCTGCCAGACTCAATATATTGTCAGCGAATTTTACTAAAATCAGTGGACATGCTACAACATGATGACATGATAATTTCACTACAAGCAGGTCCTTCCACCAAATCAGTGTCTCCACGAATTACCACACTGAATAGCAGAGCAGTGAATGCTGGATTGTAATATAAGTAATGTATGGTAAGTGCTAAAGCTGGCCATACGCTTGAGATAACTCTACCCTGACAGCTCTCTCTCTCAGTCCTCCCATACGGCTGAGCACGTGTATGTAATGAATTGAGAGAACCACTGCGATATACATATTATAGGCTGAACTCACAAAAATCAGCAGGTTGAGGGTCCATTCACACGTCCTGTTTTTCTTTCCTGATCCGATCCGCAAATCATGCGGATAGGATGCGGATCCATTAATTTCAATGGGTCCTGAAAAAATGCGGACAGCACTCCGTATACTGTTCGCATCCGTTGTTCCGTTCCGTTATGCGGATCCCCAAATAAGATAGAGCTTGTCCTACTTTTGTCCTACTTTGGTCCCATTGTAGTCAATGGGTCCGCAAAAAATGCGGATGATATGCGGAATGCATCAATATGTCATCCGCATATCATCCGCAATTGCGGATCCGTTTCCAGGAAATAGAAAGAAATACCCTACCAACATATATTCCTCCTTCCTTTTACTTTTGCGGAAAAACGGAACGGATGCGGATGTACAATTGGCAAAAACTGAAGTTTTTTGCAGAAACACGGACACACAAAAAAATGGACCGAAAATCTGGAAAAGAAAAATACGGACGTGTGAATGGAGCCTAAGCCAACATAGGTCTAATGGAGGTCATTTACTAGCACCGGCTTTTTACACTGGGTCTTAGATTCCCCCATACGCTGCTGAAAGATTCAACCTTGTCATAAATTAGGGACATCTACGGCAATCTGTTCACCTGGCGTAAGAAACTAGTGCAGCCCCTGGCTAGTGCAGACATGCTCCCGATCTGCCCTCGTTCTGCCCAACTGTCAAAGATGGAGTAGAATCGGCTGTGCGACTAAATAGTGTTGTATGGCCGGGTTGTGACTTTTTTTTTTTAAGATTAAAAAAGTTGCAAGTCCCTTGTCCCCTGGTGACAATTAAAAGTCTGCAGCAATAGTGGAGGTAATGAAAAGTGTGTTTCAAAAGAAGGAGCAATGGAGAGTGCTTAAAACTGGAGGCAATGGAGAATGTGCTGTAAAAGAGGGAGCAATGAAAAGTGCGTTGCAAAAGAGGAAGCAATGGAGAGTGTGCTGTAAAAGAGAGAACAATGGAGAGTGCTGCAAATGAAGGCTTAATAGAGAGTGTACTGCAAAAGAAGGGGTAATGGAAAGAGTGCTGGAAAGAGTGGGGCAATGGAGAGTGGCCTGGAAAAGAGAGATAAATGGAAAGTGTGCTGCAAAAGAGGAAGAACTGGAGAGTGTGCTGCAAAAGAGGAAGAACTGGAGAGTGTGCTGTAAAAGAGGGAGAACTGGAGAGTGTGCTGCAAAAGAGGGAACAATGAAAAGTGCGTTGCAAAAGAGGGAGCAATGGAGAGTGCTCAAAACTGGAGGCAATGGAAAGCGTACTGCACAAAAAGGGCAATGAAAAGTGCGCTGCAAAAGAGGGAGCAATGGAGAGCATGCTGTAAAAAAGAGAACAATGGAGAGTGCTGCAAATGAAGGCTTAATAGAGAGTGTGCTGCAAAAAAAGGGGTAATGGAAAGAGTGGGGCAATGGAGAGTGGCCTGGAAAAGAGAGATCAATAGAAAGTGTGCTGCAAAAGAGGAAGAACTGGAGAGTGTGCTGCAAAAGAGGGAGAACTGGAGAGTGTGCTGCAAAAGAGGGAGAACTGGAGAGTGTGCTGCAAAAGAGGGAGAACGGGAGGGCTGCAAAGGGGAGACTGGAGAGTGTGCTGCAAAAGAGGGAGAACTGGAGAGTGTGCTGCAAAAGAGGGAGAACTGGAGAGTGTGCTGCAAAAGAGGGAGAACGGGAGAGTGTGCTGCAAAAGAGGGGGCAATAGAGTCTGTGCTGGGGTAATAGAGAATCTGTTGCAAAGTGGGGAGCAATGGAGAGTGGTTTGTAAAACAGGGGGTAATGGAGAGTGTGCTGTATATGAAAAATTGTGTGAGCTGCAAAATATGGGGTTTTGGATATTTAGCTTCAAAAGTGGTTCTGAACAGAATGCAGTGCAATATAGAGAAGAATATGGCAGACTTTATTAGAGGCAGATAGTCTTTGGTCAGGGTTGCCGGTTGACAGGTCCATAGCGTCAGGGGGCACAGATTTGATGCATGTTTTGGTTTTGCCACAATGCGATGTCTCTGTAGTAATCTGCATAGTTTTTATGTATTTTTATGTATTTTGTATTGCTTGGTAAAGTAATGATAAAACGTAACATAACTGATATTGTTATTATTTGCATTGTCCTCCGTTGGATAAATCTTCGCTTTTTGAACTCTTGAACCTGCACAGCCTGATCTATTTTCCCATGCTCCTCGGCTGCCGTCCAAACTAATGGTTATGAGAGACAATGGCTGACAGTGCAGCGCAATCTATTACCGCCTCTTATAAATGGATCTACATGATAAAACCCGCTTCTGGCAGTCATGCAGAATTGTTTTGACCCAGAAGTTATCAGGAAGCCACCCAGCATGCGAAATAATCCCGTCTTACACCACAGTATAAGTAATGACTGGAGGAGAACTTCCTCGGGTGATGCTCCGCTCTATAACCGGCCCCCTAGCCTGTAACTTCTAAAGAAGAATATCTTTTCAGCTGTTTTTTCCTATTTCCTCTGCTACTTCCTTCAGATATTCGGGATGTAATTAATCTTGGACGACTCAGAGCTTTGTCAACTTTATTGCCTAATAACCCGGCCTTGCCTAATTGCATAGTGGTCTGCAAAAAGGAAGGGGGGGCTGGTGAAAAAAAAAAAGAGCTTTTTTTTGCCATTTCCTTCCCCCATTATTTCAGCTTTGTGTAAATGACGCATTTGCTACAAATTAGCAATATTACGGCTCCTAAATAATACAGGGAGCTGAGAAGCTGTAAAACAAATACATGTCAGCGAGGTCTGAGACAGATGACTAGTAAAGTGCTTAAGATGTTCTACAAAGTGGTGAAGATGACCACTGATGTGCACTCAGGAGGCCTCACAAAAACTGGTTCTAGAAGGTTAGAGGCAAAAATCACCAACCTGTTCCTGTGCTACCAACCACGGTCCCCCTTAATACCAACCACGGTGCCCCATAATACCAGCCACGGTGCCCCATAATACCAGCCACGGTGCCCCATAATACCAGCCACGGTGCCCCATAATACCAACCACGGTGCCCCATAATACCAACCACAGTGCCCCATAATACCAGCCACGGTGCCCCATAATACCAGCCACGGTGCCCCATAATACCAACCACGGTGCCCCATAATACCAAACCACAGTGCCCCATAATACCAGCCACGGTGCCCCATAATACCAGCCACGGTGCCCCATAATACCAACCACGGTGCCCCATAATATCAACCACAGTGCCCCATAATACCAGCCACGGTGCCCCATAATACCAACCACGGTGCCCCATAATACCAACCACGGTGCCCAATAATACCAGCCACGGTGCCCCATAATATCAGCCACGGTGCCCCATAATACCAACCACGGTGCCCCATAATACCAGCCACGGTGCCCCATAATACAGCCACGGTGCCCCATAATACCAACCACGGGTGCCCCCATAATACCAGCCACAGTGCCCCATAATACCAGCCACGGTGCCCCATAATACCAACCACGGTGCCCCATAATACCAGCCACGGTGCCCCATAATACCAGCCACGGTGCCCCATAATACCAACCACGGTGCCCATAATACCAGCCATGGTGCCCCATAATACCAACCACGGTGCCCAATAATACCAGCCACGGTGCCCCATAATACCAGCCACGGTGCCCATAATACCAACCACGGTGCCCCATAATACCAGCCATGGTGCCCCATAATACCAGCCACGGTGCCCCATAATACCAGCCACGGTGCCCCATAATACCAGCCATGGTGCCCCATAATACCAGCCACGATGCCCCATAATACCAACCACAATGCTTCAATGCTTTAAACTTCACTTTATCTCAACATTAAAAAGTAGGTTAAGGTAGTTATAAAAAAAAGTGTGCAAATACGCGGAACACATGTTGCTTAGCTCCCCCAGCGGTGTACAGTACCCATCATTCCCCCCATAGTTTCAGCATCTTTTGATCATTCATGTCCTTGACAGCTCAGCATCCCAATGGTGAAAAAGAATGAAGCGTTGATCAGAACAGGTGAAATCTTATCATCTATGGTCTCTGGGCCAAGGCCAATAGTCTCTAGACTTTATGATAATGTCACCTGAAACATATGGAAGGTGGTGAAGGCCCATAGACAATGAAGGCCCTGGGCCAGTTGGAGGAGGCCGCACAGTGTGGGTAGCCATGGAGTAGTAGGTGGGATCGGATGGCTTTTGTCCTGTACCTTGGCTAAGTGAGTCCTCTTTTCATTGGACTGCACATTGCCTACAGTCCCACCCATCCTGTTCTTACTTGTTGGGTGCATCTTGTTTACAGATAAAGCGTCTATTGGTGGGGACTGGTTTGTTGGTTGGTTGTCAGTGGCTGGTTTTGGAGTGTACTAAATGTCTGTAATGGCAGCTGCATTGGTGTCTTTGGAGTGAAGGAGACTCCTCTTGGGTATGCATTCCTCAAATTTTGGTGTGGCTTTAACTGTATAACTATTTTTTGGCTCCTTAGGGTTTTTCCCTTTTGAAGTCAGAGACTATGTAAACCTAGGGCATCTACAGGTAGCTTTATCGGTGCCACCAATCCGGTTATACAGCTGGTGGTGAGTTGGTTTGAGGTAGTTTTCTGTAGCTTCAGGGACTTCCCTTGTTGTCATGTGTTTTTGTATTTTGGGACCCATTAACCCACCCTAATTAATCATGAGTTGCCCGCAGAAGAAGGTTTTCTATGTACTTATCGTCTCAATTTGTGGATCAAACACTCAATTGACGCCTCTCTTCGGAAATCCCTAATCCACCAATGTCACATCCTTCAGTCTGAATACCAGGTTTAAAATACCAGTATATATGCAGGGGGCTCACAAACTGAGCTTGCTCCACACACGATGGGTGCCGGCTGTATAATACAGCAGACACCCTCTGGTAGTGACCAGTAGTGTAGATAGCTCTGATCCCGGCCGTTTAACCCCTCAGATGTCGCTGTCAATAGTGCCGCAATATCTGATAGGTTAGACAAAGGGAGGGCTCCCTCTGGCCCCCTATCAGAGCCCCCGGCGAAATCATGGGGCTCCGATCAGATGTTATGACAGCCCTGGGCCTTGTGAATCTCCCAGGCCTGTCATAGAGTGCTGCCTGCAAAGCCACACCTGAGGCATGGCCTGACAGACAGCCTGTCAGAATCCCTTAGACTGCAGTATTATTCTATTTCAGTCTATGGTATAGTCCACTAAATGGACTAAAAAGTACAGTAAAAAAAGTTTTAAAAAAATATAACAAAACATAAAAAAATTCTAATTACCTCATTTTCCAACTTTACATATAAAAAAAATAAAAAAGTTAACATAATTGGTATTACTGCATCCAAACTAATAAAATATAAAAATATTTATTGTGCGTGGTGAAGGCCGTATTGAAAAAAAAGTATTTGTTTTTTAGTCAATTGCCCCCTCCCCCCTAAATTTTTTTTAATAAAAAATGCTAAAAAAATTCATATGTATCAATAAAAGCCACAGCTCACCCTGCAAAGAATGAGCCCTCACACTGCTCAGTAGACACAGCCAGAAGACAATCCCTTAATAAACTGGTTGTTAACTGTCCTAGAGACAAAAATCACTAAGAAAATCATTGAGTAAAGTTTTTAGAAAACTTGACAGAAGAGAAGAACTCAAGGAGTTACTGTTATAGGGACAAGAGCTTCTTAAGACGATTAATAAGAATCCACGTCTTGTATTTTCTTCTGTGTACGAGCTTGAAAAAAACCCCCAAAGGACTCTGGGAAGAAGCCAACAGACCTATCACTCATAGCCGTTTCCTGACTCTGGACCGACTGTCAGTGTTTTCTGATGATTAGGGAAACAAACCAGACACAATGAGCGGGGATGCAGCCGCCGACATGACTTATTCATTAAACCCGCATATGCTGCTTATGGCTCCTTCCAAAAATCCAAGATTCACACTGTTCTACAAAGGATTGCGATGATGAGAATGCTAATGAGATGGATGCATTTGTGCTCCCCAAACCCCTCCGCGGGACTCCCTCAGGCTCAGGCATAATATAAGCAGATGCTGATAACCTTGATTCGGAGAGCGTGCAATTAACAGAAAGTGTAGATACAACAGAGTTGCCGTTTGGGTCCTTTGTCTGGAAGGAACCTACGAGATGTAACCGCAGCGTTACCACCAAAGCTGCGAGCCGCATCTGGCACAGGCGGCATAAATGGGATCAATGCACTGAATCGGGGGGGGTGGATTTCACGTATGAAGTCTGCTGGACTGCGTAACGAGCTTAAAGATGACCCCCGAATGCTCCCTTTTTGGTGAATTGGAGGCAGTTTCTTTGCTTTGCAGAACCCTCCTATAAAATAAAAAATAAAAAAAATAAATGATCTCCTAAGGCCCCATTCAAATGTCAGTAAAATGCGTCCGCATCCGTTCCACACAATTTTGCAGAACGGGTGCGGACCCATTCACTTTCAATGGGGCCGCAAAAGATGAATAGAACATGTCCTATTCTTGTCCAAATACACGGACAAGAAAAGGTATTTCTATTATGTGTGTTCCGGACGTGTGAATGGAGCCTGTGAATGGTGCACATGCTGTCCAGATTTGCTACCGCGTGAAACTAGGCTAGTTCACATTATTTAAAGGGGTTTTTCAGGATTTTGCTACTGATGACCTCTACTCAGGATAGGTTATCAGTATCTGATCGGTGGGGGTCCGACACCCGGGAACCCCGCCGATCAGCTGTAAAAAATGTACCGGCGCTACCTTGTCACGGCTCACCAAGCACAGCACCGTACATTGTATAGTGGCTGTGCTTGGTATCGCGCTCAGCCCCATTCAACTGAATGGGGCTGAGCTGCTCCTAGTCCACGTGACCGATGAACGTGACATCACTGGCCTAGGAAAAGCTAAGAGAAGGCTTCGGCACTCACGGGAGCGCCGGTACCTTCTCAAACAGCTGATCGGCGGGGTACTGGGTGTCGAACCCCCACCGATCAGGATAGGTCATCAGTCGTAAAATCCCGTAAAACCCCTTTAAAGAGGTACTGTCAGATTAGATGGAATGAATAGTGTAACTTGCAAACCCACAACTCCACTATACACAAAAAAAAAAAAATTCCTAAAATCCTGCAGGTCACCGAGCTTCATATTAGTCATACTGTGAAGATCACCTCTCAGCAGTCTTCTCATTTTCATCATAGGCAGTATTACGATGACAGATAACACCAAAATATAGGTAGCAGCATCATAAATGCACCATTCACAACAGGTGATGGTCACAACTTACCTCCTCCCCCTCCCTGCACAATGACTTCAGCACAGGTCACAAAGCATGGCCACAACGAACATCTCTTACCTATTGAGCGTGATGGTCCATGTGATGGTCCAAATGTTTGACCCCTCTATAGCAAATTAAAAAAAACTACAATCAGAAAATAAAAACAGAATAGAAAAAGGATCAGGTTTCATATCTGGTTTTAATTTGTCACAATCATACAGGTGACACATTCCTTTTAACACTGGATTTTCTCCAGTCTGTCAGCAGAATACGGTTCTGTATTTCTATTGTGCTGTCTGCCACCTGTTCATTCAGCAGCACCTGTCAGTTCTATGGATTTTTGACAATGCGCTTCTTGGTCTACAAAGGAATTCCCTCCTAGTATACCCAGTGCCTCTTAAAGGGACAGCACAAAAATTCAGCCCGCATTCCTTGTCCATGCAGCATAAAATACACAACAGTTGTTCAGGCCGGGGTCAGTCCGTTCTCTCAGGTTTCACTACTGACCTGGCTCTAGTAATGGCAATAGCCCAGGCTGCTTAATTACAACCAAGATTGACCCCCAAGTTCACATTTGCTGGGGGAGAGCTATTTTAAACAGTAAATATTTGCCCTTCATGGCCATGTAATAAAACCGCCCCAGCTGTCTGCAATACCCGCTGCCGTCTGTTCTGTCATAGGATGAGGTGAAATCATGACGTCAGACGGATACTAAGTGATATTAAAGGTTTATGGAAAGATCTTCCCCAAAGAATCAAAATCATTCATCCAACTAGTATCTACTGGATTACAGCGCCCAGGGTGTAGTGAATCTGTCATTGTGGGACACTTACACCCCAATTTTGGTACCCCAGAGTAATGGTTGTTTGTTTCTTATGTGATGTAAGGTATTGAATGTTATCCCATGTTATATGCCCAGGATAGCTATGTATGGATGGTACAACCCTGGCTTAGCCCTGGCTTAACCTTAAAGGGGTATTCCCATCACAGACAATTGGGGCATTTAGCTAGGATATGCTCGCATTGTCTGATAGGTATGGGTCCCACCTCAGGTAACCGCACCTACGTCGAGCACAGAACGGGCAGAGCACCTGTTGGGGAACATCGTGATTCCCGGGGGCCAGCTGCTGCCAAGCGATCTCCCATTCCTTTCTTTGGGCACACCGCTCCCATTTATTTCTATGGGGCGACGGAAATAGCTGAGCCAGCGAATACGCAGTGCGTCCCCCACCACCTTTCCCTGTTCCATTCTCTGTGTAAGTGCGGGTCCCAGAGGTGGGACCCCCACCTATCAGACAATGGGGGCATATCAGGGGTGTAACTACCATAGGAGCAGACCATGAAACTGCTATGGGGCCCAGGACAAGAAGGGGTTCAGTCTTAGTTGGGATCATCTTTCCCCAAGCAAACGTCATCAATATTAAAGTAATGGAAAACCCCTTTAAAGGGGTGAACTCTGATGAGGTCTAGCATGGAGTTCAGAGAGGAAGCTATGACTTAAGCCTTATGCACATGACCGTATGAATTTTGCAGACTTAAAAATGAGAATCCGCAAAATATGGATGACGTCCGTGTTGACGTTCGATTTTTGTGTGGACCCATTGACTTAGAAGGGGCCAGTGGTTCGCATTTTTCGGCCAAGTATAGGATATGTTCTACCAGACATATGGATGTGGAAAGCACATGGATCATCCGTGCACTTTTTGCAAAATTAGAGGTCTGGCTGACATTTCTCTAACGGGTAAGGCCGGCTTACAATGACTGCAAATGAGAGAGTCATGCAGTTCCATGACCCCCTCTACTCTTCTTTTTGACTGGTTAGGATTGTTGGACAACCATCTGTGAACCCTAGTTGGTAGGGATACCCAGAGGTGAGCAGTGTATGCACTTACCATCTAAAGGGTTGGTGGTGAGGGAACACATGACCAGGTGGAAGGTTATATGACCCATACTGCCAATATATGGCTGTACTTTTTTCCGTATTCATCCCATTATGATGCCTAGGTACGTAAAGCCCCTTTAACAGGCAGCATCTACTGTAGGAAACAGTGGACCAGGGCCTCCTAGAGATGAAATATAGCAATTATACACCTGTACACGGCAGGACAATACTAGCCATTCACATTCCAGAGGTTTCTATTGATACCCATCTCCATCTTCCCATCTCCACAAGGGGCCAAGAGGTTTCCTTGCCCCGAGGCAAGCAGAATGTGAATCTGGGCTCACAACAAAGAAGAATGGAAAATACTGTGAAAATTAATTAAGTGATAATAAATTGGGTTGAGCTTTATCTCCAGAGGGGGAACGCGCTCTCATACTGTGTTAATTAAAGGGAAATAGCAATTAAAATGGTTAATGAGCTCTTTGCATGCAAATGAGCCGAGACACCGACAATGTTCCTTGAAGTTCCCTAAGACATCAAAAAGTTGTATTGAGCCGAGGAGCGGATGTTCTCCTGTTATCTGAAGAAGCATTATGAATCGCTCGATCGATGCATACATGCCGATGGTTTGTTGCCATGGTAACAGTGATTTGCTTGGCTCCGTGGTCACTTCCATAAAACATTTTTGCATTCTTGGGTGATAACTATATGATAAATAAATCAACTGAAGAGAAGTCTTCAGAATTCCACAGATAAAATCTGCACAAAAAAGGTTGAGTGCTGTGTCTTATTGTTGTATCCTGTTTCCTTCCTCTTGGCTTGACTTTGCCCCATCCTGGAAAACCCAATTCTGCCTGTCTGAAGCCACCACTAAGGGGAGTTTACTACATACAGATGTATACAGCTCTCATTGAGCTCAACAGTGATTTTAACCTGAAATGTTTTTTCTGACATCAAAATCCTCCAAAATTGTCTTTGACCTCCCCAACCTCATGGACAGTCTTAATTGAATCATCTTTCTCCAAGGTTGCCCAGGCCAACAGGTGTAGACCTCCATTATCTACTGAAGACAGGGACTGAGCTAATGGATTCCACTAGTATGATTGCTGATTTAGGCACTGTATAGCACCATTATTTGGACATGCTATGATGGTAATATTATTTAGGCACTGTATAGCACCATTATTTGGACATGCTAAGATTATAGTATTATTTAGGCACTGTATGGCACCATTATTTGGACATGCTATGATTATAGTATTATTTAGGCACTGTATAGCGCCATTATTTGGACATGCTATGATTATAGTATTATTTAGGCACTGTATAGCACCATTATTTGGACATGCTATGATGGTAATATTATTTAGGCACTGTATAGCACCATTATTTGGACATGCTAAGATTATAGTATTATTTAGGCACTGTATGGCACCATTATTTGGACATGCTATGATTATAGTATTATTTAGGCACTGTATAGCGCCATTATTTGGACATGCTATGATTATAGTATTATTTAGGCACTGTATAGCACCATTATTTGGACATGCTATGATGGTAATATTATTTAGGCACTGTATAGCGCCATTATTTGGACATGCTAAGATTATAGTATTATTTAGGCACTGTATGGCGCCATTATTTGGACATGCTAAGATTATAGTATTATTTAGGCACTGTATGGCACCATTATTTGGACATGCTATGATGGTAGTATTATTTAGGCACTGTATAGCTCCATTATTTGGACATGCTAAGATTATAGTATTATTTAGGCACTGTATGGCGCCATTATTTGGACATGCTATGATGGTAATATTATTTAGGCACTGTATAGCGCCATTATTTGGACATGCTAAGATTATAGTATTATTTAGGCACTGTATGGCGCCATTATTTGGACATGCTAAGATTATAGTATTATTTAGGCACTGTATGGCGCCATTATTTGGACATGCTAAGATTATAGTATTATTTAGGCACTGTATGGCACCATTATTTGGACATGCTATGATTGTAGTATTATTTAGGCACTGTATAGCACTATTATTTGGACATGCTATGATTATAGTATTATTTAGGCACTGTATGGCACCATTATTTGGACATGCTGTGACTATAGTATTATTTAGGCACTGTATGGCACCATTATTTGGACATGCTGTGACTATAGTATTATTTAGGCACTGTATGGCACCATTATTTGGACATGCTATGATTGTAGTATTATTCAGGCACTGTATAGCACCATTATTTGGACATGCTATGATTGTAGTATTATTTAGGCACTGTATGGCACCATTATTTGGACATGCTATGATTGTAGTATTATTCAGGCACTGTATAGCACCATTATTTGGACATGCTATGATTGTAGTATTATTTAGGCACTGTATGGCACCATTATTTGGACATGCTATGATTGTAGTATTATTCAGGCACTGTATAGCACCGTTATTTGGACATGCTATGATTATAGTATTATTTAGGCACTGTATGGCACCATTATTTGGACATGCTGTGACTATAGTATTATTTAGGCACTGTATAGCACCATTATTTGGACATGCTATGATGGTAGTATTATTTGGACACTGTATAGCACTATTATTTGGCCATGTTAACATTGTAAAATAATTTAGGCACTGTATGGCACTATTATTTGTACATGCCATGATGGCAATATATTGGGTCCTGTTTTTGGATGTGCTATAGTAACATTATTCAGGAACTGTATGGTAACCTTATTTAAGTGGTATATATCAGTATTATTAGGTTTTGCTTTTATGGTAATATTATTTAGATTTTCTATATTGCCATTATTTGGACATGCAATGTTATTATTATGTTGGTACTGTATAGCATTGCTATTTAGACACTCTATGGTAACATTATTTAGGCACTGTAGAACACTGTTATTTGGGCAGGCTTGGACGATTATATAATTTAGCTACTGTATGTCACTATTATTTTAGCAGGCTATGATGGTAATATTTTTAGGCATTGCAGAGCACTAGGTATTTGAGCAGGCCATTGCAATATTATTTAGGCACTATTATGTGGACATGGTATGTTAATATTATTATTTAGATACTGTATACATTCTATGATGGTAATATTATTTAGGCATTGTGTAGCACTATTATTTGGACATGCTATAGTTGCAGTATTACTTCGGTACTATATAAAATTGTAATTTATTATTTGGAAATGCCATGATGTTAATTTTGTTAAGGCATTGAGTAGCACTATGAGGCTACTTTCACACTAGCGTTTCTATTTTCTGGTATTGAGATCCTTCATAGGGTCTCAATACCGGAAAAATGCCCTTCCTTTTTGTCCCCATTCATTGTCAATAGAGACAAAACGTAACCAAACAGAACGGAGCGCTCCAAAATGCATTCCGTTCCATTCTCATACCGGAGAGCAAACTGCAGCATGCTGCGGTTTTCTTTCCGTCCTGGGATGCGGAGCAGGACGGATCCGTCATGACCCACAATGTAAGTCAATGGGGACGGATCCGCTTTCTCTGACACAATCTGACACAATCAAAAACAGATCCGTCCCCCATTGACTTTCAATGGAGTTCATGACGGATCCGTCTTGGCTATGTTCCGATACGTTGTATTATCGGTTTTTTCCTGAGCCCTGCCAGATCCAGCAAAAACACGAGTGTGAAAGTAGCCTTATTTTGACATACTATAATGCAGGGATGCTCAACCTGCGGCCCTCCAGCCATTGTAAAACTACAACTCCCACCATGCTCTGCTGCAGGCTGCCTGGGCATGCTGGGAGTTGTAGTCTTGCAACAGCTGGAGGGCCGCAGGTTGGGCATCCCTGCTATAGTTGTAGTATTATGTAGGTACCATATATCACTATAATTTATTATCTGGACATGCTATGATAGCAGTACTATTAAGTCACTTTATGGCACTATAATTTATTCTGCATGCTTTATATTATTTAGGCACTGTATAACACTGGTCTTTGGGCACTTTGTAGCATTTTCATTGGTGCACAATATGTTTTTTATTACTTTTCTGAGCTGTTTTATCTTCTTCCATGAGAAAAACTGAAGTGGTCTAAAAAATGCATCGCCCAGAGCAAGACCCAGTCCTATTTAGTTGAGTATTTTTGTATTCAGATCTGCATGGAATTTATTCTTCTCGTGTTTGCTCTGGGTTCTCCAGTTTCCTCTCGCACTCCAAAAGATACTAGAAGGTAATTGTCTATGAAACTGGCTCTAGTGTGTGTCTGAGATAGGGAAATTAGACTGTGAGCCCCACAGGGGACAAAGACTGTCCATGGTCTGCAGGCCCCCGCAGTACACACATTCATCATCATTGTAAGATTGCAAATCTAACATAATTTCTGCAATTTCTGCTTTATTTCAATATCTCATAACAGACAAAACCCGTCCAACTGTCTCAAACTGATTACAGGGTGATTGCGCCTTAATAAATCTCGCTGATTAGACTTAATTACTGTAAAATAAGAATTTTGGCAGGATCAGGGTCCGCGACAACGAAGCGAAGGCAAATGAATGAAAAATGAAAACAAGAACAATGAGCAGGCGCGCTCCACCCGCATCACTCCATATAGACTGCTCCGGCGATTAGCTGATTGTCCAGTATATCTCTAGTACCTGACACCAACATTCCCGCCGCGACCCTGGGAAAACTAATTGGTGGAAACTTCACACAAAGAACTTTGTGCAGATCAAGACGTCTCAATCAGACGAAGAACACAAAACCCAGAAATGAGGGGGAGGAAATGTATGAAGGGGGTTTAGGAGGGGCTGTTAACAGATCGGCTTCCCATGTCCCGCTCTGTAATAGTGTGAGCGTATTGAAATAACATGGGCCGATGACCTTAAAGGGGTTTTCCGAAACTTTAATACCGACGACCTATGTTCAGGATAGGTCATTAGTATCTGATCGTGGGGGCCCGACCATAGTTTGGCCCTTGTTCCGATCCTTATATATCCTTAAAGGGTTTTTCCAAAATTTTTGTACTGATGGGTTGGGGTCCGACACCCGGGACCCCTGCCGATCAGCTGTGTGAGAAGGCACTGGCACTCACAGTAGTGCCACAGCCTTCTTGCAGCTTAGCTTAGGTTAGTGACGTCATGTTCATTGGTCACATGACCTAGGCGTAAATGGGGCTGAGCTGCGTGCACCATGTGGTGCTGTGCTTGGTGAACTGAGAGAAAGCCATGGCGCTAGTGTGAGTGCCAGTGCCTTCTCAAATAGCTGATCGGAGGGGGTTCTGGGTGAAGGGGGTCCTATATAGAGAACGGCGCCCCAAAAGTGAAGGAGGCCGCCCTGTGCATGCGCAGCCACCCTCCATTCATTTCTATGGGGCCACCGAAAATAGCTGAGCACTGGCTCGGCTATTTCCGTTGGCTACATAGGAATAAACGGGAGCAGTGACCGCACATGCACAGTGCGCTCCTATTAATTTCTATGGGAGCAGCGGGGATCTGCGCCTGGAGGTGGTCGGACCTGGGGTCCTCCAGGTGCAGCTCTCCCTGCTCCATTCTCGATATAGGTGTGGGTCTCAGCGGTTGGACCTGCACCTATCAGGCAATGGGGGCATATCCTAACGCTATGCCCCCATTGTCTAAGATGGGAATACCCATTTAACGATATATAAGGATCTGAACATAGGCCAAACTGTGGTGGTCAGACAACTGGTCAGAGCATCTCTAAAATGGCCGCTCTTGTGGGGCGTTTCTGATATACCAAAAGTAGTCCAAGGAAGGACAATCGATGAACCGGTGATGGGGATTGAAAAGGTGGCCATGTCCGCACGACCCTTTCCATTGAAATCTTTTGGAGTTAGACCGGTTTCGCATCACCACTTTGTTTTCCATTCTTCTGATCCATCAGAAGAACAAAAAACAACAACAACAAAAAAAAGAAAGCGAACCCTGTATTTTAAGTATCTGTTATGCTGAGTTATGCATATTTTGCATCCGTTTTAACCAATTCCAAGATCCGTTATTTTAGTAGATTTTGTGCACGACTTTTTTTTTTGGTCTAAAATAAAGTATCTCAGGGGGAAATCCATCAGAAGAACAAGAAATAAGCCCCCCAAAATACTGATCTGTTAATTTGAGCCTCAGTTATGATCAGTTTGTGTCACTGCCGTCAGAGATCAGTTTTTTTGAACAGAGAAAAAGTTCTGCAAAAACCACTTTTTCTCTGGTAAATAAATGATCTCTCAATACCTTCTCAAACAGCTGATTGGAGGGTGTCCCGGGTGTCAGACCTGAATCAAAAACCACCACAAAAACATTAGCATTTTTAATAATTTATGTGGTTTCGGTTGCCATTTCTTTTTTTTTGACATTGTGGTTTCTGAATGCATTAGGGTTTGGCTACACAGCGATTTTGAAATGAATGGGGTCGCAGCGCATCTCACACATTGACCACGAACCTAGAATTGCAATGAATCCACTCTGCTCGATTTTTCGCAATTCTGGGGTAGCGGTCACGGCAAATGTATGAGTCACGCTGCAACCTCATTTATTTCTATGGCTGCCTGGCTACACTGCAGTCCTTGGGCTCGTAACAAATGTGTCATGCCCAAAATCGCAATGTAGCCGAGCCCTTAGGGTTAATTATAAGACAGTTCGGCTGACAATTTTCTTCTGTGTGTGTCGAGCTCTCTCCTATACATGTGTCCTCCGTTTATGATCTGCTCCTGGCTTTGGCTTCAAAAACTGCATCCGAGAAAGCAGAAAGCCAGCCTTAGACCCTATTCACATGGTGGATTTTGCAAAGGCAAAACCCGCCATATATTTTTCAATGTGAATTTCGCAAAGCCGCTTACGGTTGTGTTGTGCAACTACATTGCGACTTTCATGTTACATGAGGACCAGTTGTCAGACTAGAATGTAAGGACGTATTCACATGGTAAAACTACAGTCTTTGCAGCGACTTTCACACCGTGTTGTTTTGCTACAATTTTGTGAAAAATGTGGCAAAGAAAAACATTTAGAATGTGACAGTTTCAAACAGTTTAAAGACAGTTTAAGGGTCTGTTCACACAGCAGGGTCATGACAAGTTTTTTTTTGTCGGAATTACGAAATTGCTGCAAAAACATGACCAGGCCGCATCATGGGAATATAGCCTGACAGAAAAACAGGCCTTGTTGCCCATAGCAACCAATCCTTCACTGCTCTGAAATAAAATGAAAGCAGCACTGTGATTGGTTACTGTGCCCAACAAGGCCAGGCTTTAGGTTAGCTTTGATGAGGCCCTGTATTTCCTGGGAGAGGATGATAGGGGTGATAGTGATGCCAGGGTTTGAAATCTGTCTATGTCTAATCAGTCGCCTGGAGTATCAACACATTTCAGGCATTCCTTAAAAGAAAAAAGAAAAACTTCAAGGAGACTTTAAAGTTGTACAAGTGAGAAACAGGAGGCCGTTCAGGTGTGAACTGCGCTCACTGGAAGGCGACAGGTTTTGTCACTGGATTTGGGGCAATAAAATGGATGCTGTCAGTTTGTTAGTTCATTACTGGAATTAACACCCTCGCAAATAATTGCTAAAGTAACGGCCGG
Organism: Rhinella marina; assembly: GCA_900303285.1. Taxonomy (NCBI): domain Eukaryota; kingdom Metazoa; phylum Chordata; class Amphibia; order Anura; family Bufonidae; genus Rhinella; species Rhinella marina. Next base: position 126,313 of record ONZH01027495.1, read on the forward strand.
CTGTCTCCCTCCATTTTGCCTTCACTACAGTATACACATCAGCCATAACATTAAAACCACTGACGGTTGAAGTGAATATCCTTCAACTATGGCTGCTGTCAATGAGTGCAATATAACGGGTGGCAAGCCAAACATCAGTTCATTAAATTTATGTGTTAGAAACAGGAAACATGAGCAAGTGTAAGGATCTGAACAAGGGCCAAACTGTGGTGGTCAGACGACTGGTCAGAGCATCTCTAAAATGGTCGCTCTTGTGAGGCGTTTCTGGTGAATCCGATCTACAAACGGATGCAAAATGTACATAACTCAGCATAACGGATGCTTAAAGTAAAGGATCCATTGTTTTATTTATTTTTCTGTTCTTCTGATGGATCAGAAGAAAGGAAAAATAAATGGTGTGAACCCGGCCTTACGGGAAGAGATGAGCAAACAGCCCCATAACCCCGACAAGCTGTTGTGCCCCTGGGCAATGGCCGACCGCTCACATTGACCCTACTGGTGTGTATAGAGGAGCGCCGGTGACGGGCAATCATTAAACACATCATTACTTCAATATGGGGCAATGCTGCTTTTTTTTTTTGGGGGGGGGGACGGCAAGCTGTGCCAATTATCACCTCATTGTGACATGATTAATTTGGCTATCTTGAGCTATTTTGTAGCTGGCTGGGTTTGTGGTTTCACATTGTGACAGATAACAGAGGCAGTAAGGGAAGGAGGGAGACGTCTTAAGCCGATCTCAAGAGCAAACAGCCAAGACAAAGGTGGATGATGTGACAGTAACGGCGGCGTCGGGGGATTAATGCTGGAGCTGTTTGCCTATGTGATTCCTGGAAGTGTCAGGCGTCAGGGTGTTTCAGGGGATGAAGGGCATGTGAATAAAAGCTGGGTGACAGCCAATAAGCGGCCACTGTACATCTCTACAGTCCTGAGTAACAGGGCATTCACACGACCCTAAGTATTTTACGGTCTTCAAAACGGGGATCCACGAAAAAAAAAATACGGATGACGTCCGACTTGCATCTCTTTTATTTTTTATTTTACGTTATAATAATGACCAAGGACAAGAATAGGACATGTTCTCTTTTTTTTTTTGCGGGATGGACATACGGATGCAGACATGTTAGCATTTTTGGCGGCCGCATTGAAACGAATGGGTCCGTGTCCGATCGGATGCAGAACATAAATATGGTTGTGTGAATGGGGCCTTAAGATGGGGCCGCATCCTAGATGCCAACGGTCCCGAATCTGCCGGGATTGTCCCTGATTTTCAGAGGCAGTCCTGGCGAATTCGGCTGTCTCATGCCCTAAATGGATGGGGCTAATTTAAACCACGCCCATAAGTAAAGGAGTTCCTGGGCGAGGCTTAGATGCCTTAATATTACTAACTAATACATTGGTAAGTATTTTACTTGGCAGTCTTTGCTGCAGCACCTGTCACATGACCAATGACCGCCATGTAGTACTGCAGCCAGCGTCGGACTGAAGCCCCTTTGGCCCACCAGAGGAAATGATTCTGAGGGCCCACTTGTGTATATAGGACCTTAAGGGCCCTGTTTTATTAGGGGTCCATTATTGTCAGAGCCTGGGTCCGGCGGAGGATGCTCTGGTGGGCCAGTCCTACCCTGACTGCAGTGGAAATATTCCATGCGGATATTTAAACCATGAATGTGTTGCGGATTTACCCATCTCCCCATAGGAATACATGGTGTAAAATTCTGTAGTGGGTTTTTTTTGCTATGGAAATTACGCCCCATGTGAAGGCACCCAAGAATATCTGCATTCAGTCACAGCAAGCAGATATTTTTATAAGGTTGAAGGAACAGATAGTATATTAGAAAGTAGCAACTTATTGTTGCCTTTTATAAAAACTTTCTAAAAAATGAAATACTGTAATTACCTTATAGTTATACTGTTTGTACCAGTTTTATGTCTTCTCCATTTACAGCCAAAGCTGTGTTGAGAATCCTATTGGTTGCCCTTGGAAACAGACAGCAGCTTAGCTCCACCCCTTTGTCAGACATGTGACTAAACAGCCAAGATCTTACTGTATAACTATCATCTGAGCTCCTTTGAGGCGCTACTCTCTGGGTACCTGCAAAATTGTGAATTTAGCTTTAGACCTGAATGGAGAAGAAAACTTAGAATCAGCATAAAATAAGGAAATCATAGTATTTACCAGTATTTTATGTAGGTAAATGATAGATAGAGCAGGAAAGGTGCCAAATATTAAAAGTAAGTAAGTATATTAAAGAAAAACATCTTGAAAATGTTTTTCATGTGCCATATGCAGAATGGAGGATACTATAAGAGGCGCTGTCATTCTGCTGACAGACCCAGAATCCCATATTAATGATACATTTCGGTAATGAATATATATCAGGGATCCGGAGCTTTAAATACGGCTTTTGGTGCCGAAGCTGTCCCACACAGTCCAGTTTTACAAGCCTGTAAACTGAAGCCTTTTGCCTAACAATATGGCCGACCCAAGCCCTGACAAACTGAAAGCCATTTGCTCTGTAAACAGGAGGCTTCATGTGAATGCTGTAGGAATGTAGATGATATTACATGAAAATTTAAACAATTTCATCTAGGATAAAAATTACCAACTGCTGGATTATGAAAATTAAGTGAATATTTAAAATTTAAGACTCCATATTTACTCCACCTCCCACTGGTGACCGGAGACACCCCTGCACCTTATAGTTTTGGGATTGGATTTGAAACATACGGGACTATCAAAGTATATTCTGCCAATCCAGCTGCAATACCAAAATTCCTGGGGTTCTACTGAACTGGACTTAACTCATTTGAGTCCATTTCAGTGGAAGTGCAGGAGGTCCAGAATTTGTGACTTTAATACAGTTAAACCACGTCCATGAAAAGAAGCGTACGTGTTTCATCTGTGAAGATGTCCATGAAGGATCCATGTGTCCTCCGTAATTCACTGAGGTTGCTGAGCTGAAAAGTAGTTTCCAAAGAATCCCCTATCAGTATGCCATCCGTGGTGTGTCAGTGACCCACAAACTTCTATGGGCGTGCTTGGCCTGCATCACGGATCAAAGTGGTGCATGTCTCCGTGACCCACAGTCAGTAAAAAAATACTGAAATGTGAACAGACACATTTAAATCAATGGATAAACACGTCAGTGAAAAACGGAAATGTGGACAAGGCCTTTCTTGGCTTTCTTGGTTTCTGGAAAAGCAGACTGATAACTGATATGGCCACGATTACATTTTCCACAGGGGGTTTATCACCCAGCTTTCCCAGAATCCTGAACAGCTGGCAGATCTGCCTAGTTGTATAGTTAAATATTCTTGCTCTTATATTTCTGTACAAGTACAATCAGGAGCATGGAAAGCTGGGTTATACACAAATTTTGGTTGCTTCACTGAATTACGTAGATACTTAAAGGAGTATTCCTATCTTAAACAATGGGGGTACATCGCTAGGATATGCCCCCATTGTCTGATAGGTGCGGGTCTCACCGCTGGGACCCGCATTCTATATCGAGAACGGAGCGGGGAGCGCTGCACCTGGAGGACCCCAGGTTTCCCGGGGTCCGGCCACCACCAGGCGCAGCTCCCCCGCTGCTCCCATAGAAATGGATAGGAGCACACCGCGCATGCGCGGTCACTGCTCCCATTCATTTCTATGTAGCCGACGGAAATAGCCGAGCCAGCGGCAGCCCCTTAGAAATGAATGGAGGACGGCTGCGCATGCTCAGTGCACCCTCCTTTACTTTGGGGGCTCCGTTCTCGATATAGGTGCGGGTCCCACATCTATAAGACAATGGGGGCATATCCTAGCGAAGATGGGAATAATCCTTTTCTGGGAAAGCTGGATGATTACCAATATGGCTGCTATTACAGATTCCACACAGGTTTTTATCCCCAGCTTTCCCAGAATCCTTCACATTACATCTGCCTAGTTTTGCAGCCCTGCCTTCAACTTCAAAAACCTGCCCTTCAGGAGTATGGGAAAGCTGGGTGATGTATAGTTTTGGATGCTCCACGGTCATTTTGGAGCTATAACTAAATGTTTTTTTCACGGCCTTTTAGCATTTTGAGGAAATCCTCGCTCCTGCAGTAATCTGACCTTCATCACTTTCAGGCTAAACGCAGATTTACCAAACACAAAATCCTGAAACAACAAACATATTTCCCTTTCCATCATCGCTATGAATGGGGCTGCGGACACAGGTCAGCTCCGCTGAGAGCTTTCCCATAGGTAACGGGATCCGAATGAGCAGCGAGCTATAAGTACCTGTTCACTTCTGTCACCTGACTCTACATAAACACATTCCTGTAATCCGGCATTAGGCCTCTTTCACACGGGAGTCACGGATTCAGTCCGGATGCGTTCCGGAAAATCCGCACCAATCCGCACGCAATCGCAGTCAGTTTTGACTGTGATTGCGTACGTTCGTTCAGTTTTTTCCGCGCGGGTGCGAAGCGTTTTGATGCGTTTTTCACGCGCGTGATAAAAAAACTGAATGTTTACAAACAACATCTCTTAGCGACCATCAGTGAATCACGCATTGCATTCACTTCAATGGGGTCGGGGCTGCGTGAAAAACGCAGAATATAGAACATGCTGCGATTTTCACGCAACGGCGAACTGATGCGTGAAAAATATCGCTCATGTGAAAAGCCCCATTGAAATGAATGGGTCAGGATTCAGTGCGGGTGCAATGCATTCGCATCACACATTGCACCCGCGCGGAAAACTCGCCCATGTGAAAGGGGCCTAAAGAGATTATCAAATAATCTGGAATATTGAAAATCATAAAAATGACCTGTTATTAAAATATTACCATAAGGCTCCATTCACACGTCTGTATTTTGTATCCGCATCCTTTCCGCAATTTCGGACAATTATGCGGATAGGATACGGATTCATTCATTTCAATGGGTCCCGAAAAATGCGCACAGTACACCGTGTGCTGTCCGCATCCGTGTGTCCGTTCCGACTGTCCGCATAAAGAAATCCTCCTCTTCTACTTCTATCCCGATTTTGCGGTCCGTAGCTCAATACAAGTCTGTGGAACCTCCAAAAATGCGGAAGACACCCGGAAAGGCATCCGCATGTCATCCGCATTTGCGGATTCCGTTCCAGAAGGATAGAAAAAAAAAAGATTTGATTCCTCCGGATCCGCAAAAAACGGATGACATACGGATACATCCTTTCTGTTACTTTTTTGGGGAAAAACGGAACGGATGTGCTTGAAAAACTGAGTTTTTTGCGGAACAACGGATCCGCAAAAAAACGACCGTTTTCCAGGATGTGCACAAATACGGACGTGTGAATGAAGCCTAAGGGCTCATGCACACAAACGTATTTTCTTTCAGTATCCGCTTTTTTTTTTTTGCAGACCATTTGCGGAACCATTCATTTCAATGGGTCCGCCAAAAAAAAAACACGGAAGTTACTCCGTGTGGATTCCGTTTCCGTATGTCCGCTCTGCAAATTAATAGAACATGTCCATAATGGACAAGGATAGGACTGTTCTATTAGGGGCCAGTTGTTAGGTTCCGCAAAATACAGAATGCACACAGACCTCATCTGTATTTTTTGCGGATCCGTTTTTTTTTTTGCAGACTGCAAAATACATGCGGTAGTGTGCATGAGCCCTGGGGGGGGGGCAATAAAAATGGCTTCTCATTGACCTGTGAAGATCAAGGTGGCAGGGTCATAGGGAAGAAACACTATGATTAAGGCCCCGTTCAGACGGCCGTATAGTACGGGGGCCGCCCGGCGTGTATTCCGCAGCACTCGGAACACACACCATGCGGCCCCATTGAAAATGCCTATACTTGTCCGTGCGTACGGACAAGTATAGGACATGTTCTATCTTTACTTGCTGAGCCGCGGCACGGATCCGCGGCTCAGCAAGATAGTGTGCTGCCCGTAGAGGTGAAATTTGCGGAATAGGTGCGGACCCGTTCACACGGTCGTAGACTTTAAAGTAACATCTGGCTGCGTAAAAAAATGTGGAATAAAATATTGCTAAAAAAAAAAATGCTGCAAAAATTGTCATTGTGTGAAACCAGTCTTACACATGCAAATCTGTGCTTCAAACAAATTCTAGAATTTCATGCATGTGCACTGCCGCTGCATCCCTGTGGCGCTGCTGGAAATAGCCGAGCTCTTGTACTACCCTCTCTCTGGCAGTACCATAACGTTGAATGCAGTGGCAGCGACTGGCGCTCCATTCAAACGGGGGAACAGGTTCCCTGTTCTCATGACTGACGGGGACCCCAACTTTTAGACCCTTGCCAATAAGACACTTTTCACTTATCCTGTCCATAGGCATAAGTGTTTGCAATGGGACATTCCTTTTATAGGGGTTTTCTAACACTTTTCAGCTGATGACCTATCCTATCTGATCGGGCGGGGGTCCGACACCCAGGACTCCCACAGATCAGCTGTTTGAGAAGGCACTGGGTTTACCCTAGGACAGTGACATCATGGTCATAGGTCACATGACCTAGGCGCAGATCGGTCCTATAGAAGTAAAGCCGCTATACAATGTACGACGCTGTGCTTGGTGAGCGGAGAGAAGGTCGTAGCGCTCACAGCCTACTCAAACAGCTGATTGACGGGGTTCCCGGGAGTCGGACCACCACCAATCAGATACTGATGACCCATACAGAGGAAAGCGATGGAAAACCCCTTTAAAGAACAGATGAGGTCAGTGAGATCTTCCTCAGCCAGTCACTGAGGGCCTACCTCTACATTTAAGGGGATAGTTACTTTTTCACTAAGGCCCCTTTCACACAGGCGAGATTTCCGCGCGGGTGCAATGCGTGATGCGAACGCATTGCACCCGCACTGAATCCTGACCCATTCATTTTAATGGGGCTTTTCACATGAGCGTTTTTTTTCACGCATCACTTCTGCGTTGCGTGAAAAACGCAGCATGTTCTATATTCTGCGTTTTTCACGCAGCCCAGGCTCCATAGAAATGAATGGGGGGGCGTTAAAAACGCAACGCAACGCATTGCATCCGCATGCAATCCGCGCGTTTTTAACGCAACGCATCCGCAACGCATCCGCAACGCATCCGCAACGCATCCTGAACAAATCCGCGACGCTCGTGTGAAAGAGGCCTAAGGCCTCTTTCACACGAGCGTCGCGGATTTGTTCAGGATGCATTGCGGATGCGTTGCGTTAAAAACGCGCGGATTGCATGCGGATGCAATGCGTTGCGTCGCGTTTTTAACACCCCCCCATTCATTTCTATGGAGCCTGGGCTGCGTGAAAAACGCAGAATATAGAACATGCTGCGTTTTTCACGCAACGCAAAAGTGATGCGTGAAAAAAAACGCTCATGTGAAAAGCCCCATTAAAATGAATGGGTCAGGATTCAGTGCGGGTGCAATGCGTTCGCATCACGCATTGCACCCGCGCGGAAATCTCGCCCGTGTGAAAGGGGCCTAAAGGTCATTTAACACGGGCGATCGTCAGGCAAATTATCGGGGATAAGCGTTTGTATAAACGCCGTTCCTGATAATCTGCCGGTGTGAAAAGTGCTGGGAATCACCCGATGAATGAGCGAATGCCGCTGGAGAAACACTGAGGTCACATGATAATCAGCGAGTCATAGCATCTTATAAAATAGTATGTCATTTGCAAAAATAGGGGACATATAGAAGGGGGCAAATACTTTCTCACAGCACTGTAAAGGAGTAATAAGTTGTGTCAGAGATAAAAGGGTTAATGAGTATGGAGGTCATCACACGGATGACCCTTTGATCTATATTTGCATTGACTTCTCCCGGTGAAGATTAATTTAGTGCCATAAATACTTAAGGTGACTTCAAGAGACAGACACCTGAGGCTTCCATCCCTGACCTTGTGCCTAGTGTCAGCTGACAGATCGGGGAGTGGATCGGGGGCATTTACCTATGCAGGTCACTTATCTGTATACACAAGGCAGCAGTGTCTACGTTTTTTTATGTAAGTACCTGTCTACAGGCCTCTCTCCCAGCCATTGTTTGTCTCCTTTTCCGAAGCAAATGTCTCTGTTGACATGAATGGCTTATCTGTCGGAGCAGACTTTAGTGCAGCACTTTGTCCTGGGCAAACAGAACGTTATCATTTTCCTAATAATTTGAATTTGATGTATCTTTTAAGCTGGCCATATAAGGCTAGTTTAACACTCGCGGCAGCACGGATCCGGCGGGTGAAGGGTCCCGCCGGATCTGTGCTGCCGCAGGTGCACGTGTGGGGCCCGAGCCGCGCTCCGGGCCCCATTCACTGTAATGGGGGCGGGCCACGGATCCGGCCGCAGCATGTTAACCCCTGCTGAGAGGCAGCCGGAATGAAAGTACTACAAATTATAGTCCCACTAAGGGTGCAAGTCTATGTTAGTGTCACAACAGTGACTGACAGCCAAGGGCGTAGCTATAGGGGGTGCAGAGGTAGCAGTCGCTACCGGGCCCAGGAGCCTGAGGGGGCCCAAAGACCCTTGTGCCGCATAAGAAGACACACAGAGCACTGAGGGAAGGGGGGCCCAAGATGAACTCTTGCACCAGGGCCCATGAGCCCCTGCTGACAGCCAAATCAGCACCAAATAACTGTACCAGCCACTTCAGTGCCCACAGATCCCATCAGAGTGCCCATTACTGTGCCAGCCATGGCAGTGCTCCCATTCTAATGACGTTCTCTCCAGTGCCCTCATAATAATTACAGTCACAATGTGGAGTAATAGAGGGGCCATCCTGGCAGCCTTATGGTTCATTAGATTACTGGATATTCTCTGCTCCTTCACCTGAAATCGACCAGCTCTTTTGTAGGGTCAGATGGGTCAAACATCGCAGTCAGATGTCTGCGGCGGTAATGCCGATAATTAGAGAATGGCGCACGTTCCGCAGTGAGAATGTTCAATAACTTTGATTACTTGCTTGGATCAGATTGATTTTTCTCGTTGATACAAGTGTCTTCAGACAAAGCCTCTGGCCATGAATAAAGATTAGGAACTGAGGTAAATCTTTACGACAGTGCCTGCCTCAAAGGGGAATTTCAACGAAAGTGATCTTTTCAGACATGTCAGAAGATAACTTTGGAGCCTATGCTTGGACCTCCACCCATTCCCCAAGCTAAAGCACCACTGCTCGTCTGATAGATACAGTCTTGTCTGTATCTATCTGTATTGTCATACTAGACCAGTATGCTCTTTCTCTGGAGAATAGGAGACAGGGGCGGATTGGCCATAGACCTTACAGGGAAATTTCCCGGTGGGCCGATGCCCAGGGGGCCGCCTGAGCCCTCCTCACAGACGGCCAGTGGAAGTTTTTGGGGATGTATTTTGTGCTGCTGGCAGTATTTTGTAATGGACTGTGGTATTTGGCTCTGTTGGGGCGGTATAATGTGCTACAATATGGTATTGCTGGCCCTGCCTTCCATCAATTTGGACCCAACTACAAAACGGGGCCACTTTTAGTATTTTTTCCAAGGCCACTTTAAGTTCCCAATCCGCTTTTGCGGAAGCTACCTCTCGTGCCGCTTATCTAAGGATCGGACAGCGTTAAGGCCCTTTCATGTGGGAAACGATCGACAAACACTGAACTTCCTATGCATGTTCATTCCTAATCATTGCCTTCTCGTTAGTAGATTTTTCAGGGCATTTCATGACATGATCAGGGCTGTATGGGGCTGAATGATCGTTACTAGGATCATTCATTCCCATACAGTTCCCTTTATACCCTTTAGGCCCCATTCACACGTCCGTATTTTGCATCCGCATTCTCTCCGCATCCGTTTCCGCATTTGGGGACAATTATGCGGATAGTATGCGGATCCATTCATTTAAATGGGTCCCGAAAAAATGCGGACATTGCACCGTATGTTGTCCGCATCCGTTTCTCTGTTCCGTTCCGTTTTGCGGATCCGCAATCAGAAATCCTCCTGTCCTACTTTTCCTCCTGTTTTGCGGTCCGTAGCCCAATACAAGTCTATGGGACGTCCGTAAATACGGAAGACATGCGGAAAGCCATCCGCATGTCATCCGTATTTGCGGATTCCGTTCCAGGAGGGGTGAAAAAAAAAAGATGTTATTCATCCTTCCGTTTTTTGCGGATCCGCAAAAAAACGGATGACATATGGATACATCCTTTCCGTTTTTTACGGAAAGACGGAACGGATGTCCTGGAAAAACTGAGTTTTTTGCCGAACAACGGATCCGCAAAAAACTGACCGTTTTCAGGATGTGCAAAAATACGGACGTGTGAATGGGGCCTTAGAGTGATTTGCGACCGACAAAGGAGGATTTTATGTACCGCATAAAAGATCCAATTAACCTATTTGTTGGTGATCGGAGGCACTTTTACATGGTGTAATTATTAGTAATGAGCGTACATACCAGCGCACTTCCCTGATAATTGCCCCGATCCTTCGTCTGTGTAAAACTGCCTTTAAAGTCAACTTGTCAGATACTGACCCGTCCACGCCTCTCTAATACGGCGCTGGTAACCAGCCCAGCCGACATAGGGGCTGATCGGCCTATCAAGTACTTTAGACTCAGTGCCTGCATCATGTGCTTTATGTCAGCGGCCTCAGTTGCCTGTGATTTGTCTTCTTGCCTCGTACGCTTAGTTTGTGTTTCATATAGATTGCTGGACTTCTGAACTTCTGCCTGTTAGTGACTGCTGATTCTGGTTCTGACTTTACCACCCGGTTTTTACCCTGCTTGGTATATTACTTTGCCTTTGCTTCTTCCTTGGTTCTGATGGTATTCTCTGGTTTTGATTCGGCCTTTCTGACTTTCCCTTTTCTTCTCCCCTAAGTAGGTCCTGAACATTTATTCAGGTCACGGACCGTCGCCCAGTTGGAGGCTGCCATTTAGGAACGATCGTCTAATTAGGTAGGGAGGTCAGGTCTGCACTGTTCTCTTCCTGACGTGACACAACTTTTCCAATCATTGCTTCTTTTGAACACAGTCTGGTTGTCTTGATAGACACAACATTGTCAAAGGATCCAATATAAATCCTTGGGATCGCTTCCAATTTTAGGGGTACAGCACTATGATGGCTGTTTAACTACTTAAAGGGGTATTCTAGGATTTTAATATTGATGGCATATTACTATCATAAATGTTTAGCAGGGGTCCGACACCTGCATCAGTTGGTTCAGATTAGCTCAGGGGTCAGAACAACACGGTTTCATCCATTGTGCAGTGAATGGAGCTTGTAATTGCAGCTCTGCTCCCATTCACTTCAATTCAGTATGAAGCAGCTGATTTATGGGGGTACGTCCAGGGGTGCACCACCAATAAGGCCAGGTGAGACGATCACCTCAGGCAGCACCAGGTAGGGGCAAGAGGGGGACAGCGGAAGGGCCATGGGCAATGAGAGCTTTCATTGAGGCAAAGGGTTTAGGTTAAGAAATTGGCATGGGGGGGGGGGACACGGTTTCAGTTTTCGCCTCAGGCAGCAGAAAGTCTAGGTGCACCCCTGGACACATGGTGTTGGACTCCCACCGATCTGATATGGATGGCCTGTCCTAAGGATAGGACATCAATATTAAAATCACGATTAGCAGTAATCAGTGGGGTAACCTGGTAGTAAGTTTTCAGTTTCCCTGCAGCGCCACCACAGGTGAAATGAAGCACTGCTCTCACTGCAATGTGCCAGGTCCTCCGACAGACTGATGCCCTCTCCTCTTGCTAATAGATGAGAATCCAGAATTAGGAACCCCTCTATTAATTCAGAATATTTGGGAATTGAAAAAGGGGTATTCCAATATTCCAATTTAGACAACCCCTTTAAACGTCATAATCGAAATTTTGCCCTCCGCAAGTCTGGTATTTCAATTTTCCGCAGCGCCTCCCTATGTGCGGCTTTTACAGGAGGAGAATTTTAGGTAAAGGATATTATAGAGGGCAGAAGTCATCTCATCTCTAAGATAGATAATTACTGATAATTCCACATTGCTCCTTGGCTTTGATGAAATAATTACACACCGCCCCATGCTGTCTCCTCCCATCACGATACATATAGCGAGGCTCGTATTATATATCTGGGCGCATTGTTTGTGCCAGCCTCGAATTTCGCACACATTCCAGAGATCTGCCGTTCTCAGCGCTCGGCCGTGTCATGTCAGAAATTCACCTGCCCTCCTCGTATACACTGCAATTTTACGGTGAATGCACAGGTAATGGGAATACAGAACGCACCGCGCAAACCCATCATTAAACCTGAGAGTGGAATCCGCAGAACAAAAGACCTGTAATAGCTCAGGAGAGTCTAATACACAGAGCAGACCGGCTGCTTAATGTAAAGCACACAGTGAAAGGCACATAGACGAGGGGGGAGGGGATGTTCGGCTGTTACCCGAGACTCTCAGATCAAATAAAAAGGTGATTTTTACCCAGGAACAAAGTGAATCGTGATCAGATGGCCATTTACAGTGCCTTGCAGAAGTATTCAACCCCCTGGAATGTCAACAGATTTGCCTAGGTTATATTCTATAACATTGTAACCTTATAGGAATGAATCATAAATACATTTGTTGCCAATTCAAACCATATACTAATACATATTATTTTTTTAAATCTGTTTTTATTTTCTGATTGTAGATATTTGTATGCTACTTTCTGTACATAAGAATGGGGGGCGGCTATCTTGCCCAACCTGCACTTAAAGGGGTCCTCTCACTTCAGTAAGTGGCATTTATCATGTAGAGAAAGTTAATACAAGGCACTTACTAATGTATTGTGATTCTCCATATTGCCTCCTTTGCTGGCTGGATTCATTCTTCTATCACATTATACACTGCTTGTTTCCATGGTTACAGACCACCCTGCAATCCATCAGTGGTGGTCGTGCTTGCACAGTATAGGAAAAAGCACCAGCCTATGTGCGCTCCCATGGTCCCGGCCACCAGAGAGGCTGATGCTTTTTCCTATACTGTGCAAGCACGACCATCACTGATGGATTGCAGGGTGGTCTGTAACCATGGAAACGAGCAGTGTATAATGTGATAGAAAAATGAATTCAGCCAGCAAAGGAAGCAATTGTATTATCTTTCTCTACATGATAAATGCAACTTACTGAGGTGAGAGAACCCCTTTAACAGCATTCAGAGATATGCTTTACAGCAGCCACACAGATCATAGGAATCTGTAGTATGGCGTTGACTCATTGACTTATATTAGAGGGTATTGTGGGCAAGCTTTATGACCTCTGAAGAGGTCATTGTGCAGGGAGGGGAAGGAAGTGAGCTATGATTTCTTTTATTGTGAATGGTTAATCCTCTGTTCTCTCTATGTAGGAGCTATATATCATTGTAATGCTGCCTGTGATGATAATGAGATGACTGCTGAGCAGTGATGTCTGCAGAACAGAAAGCATTGACTTATTGTAAGTCTCAGTCGTGAGAGTGAAAACACGGATACCGGCCGTGTGAGTTCCGCATTTTGATAGAAATGCCTATTCTTGTCTGCAATTGCGGAAAAGAATATGACATGTTCTATCTATTTTTGTGGAACTTGCGAAACAGAAGTATGGATAGAGACAGCATGGTGTTCTATCTGCATCTCTTGGGGCCCCATTAAATGAAATGATTGGAATTTTGCGGAACGGATGTAGACCCATAAATATAGTTGTGTAAATGTACCCTTAGGGCCCATTCACACGACCGTGTGAATGGGTCCGCATCTATTCCGCAATTTTGTGGAATAGATGAGGCCCCATTCACTTCAATGGGCAGCGTGCGATCTTGCCGAGCCACGGCTCCGTGCCGCGGCTCAGCAAGACAAGAATAGGCATCTTCTATGGGGTGCCGACCATGTGTGTTCCACAAATTGCGGAACACACAACGTTCGGCATCCGTGGTATTGCGGATCTGCATTTTTGTCCTGACAGAAGTAGCACTAGGTCAGTGATGGGCCTGGATAACCTACGGCACTCCAGCTGTGGTGAAACTACAACTCCCAGCATGCTCCATTCATTCCTATGGAGTTCTGAGAACAGCCAAGCATCTTGGGAGTTGTAGTTTTACCACAGCCAGAGGTTAGTCATCACAGTCCTAGGTTTTACCTGCTGTACCTCAGACTGTAGCTACATGCTTCACAGGCTTCTGTTAGGTCCTTCATAGTATTGTGTTTGCAGGATGTCATCAGAGATTTGGTCGGGATGAACAAGCTTTGCTCAGACAACAGTATAGTTCTCCATGCTCTTTACAGACTTAATAATACTAATCTTTGGACTACTTTGCTCCTGCTGCCATTCCTACAGCTACCTCAAGAGGGAGCTTATGAGCTTACCGAATACAGTTTTTATATTGATCTCAATAATAATCCAGTATGCAGTTACTACTCCAGCTCCCTCTAGTGATGTCTATGGACAGAATTGTATATTTAAAGAGGAGCTGTCACATTTGCGGACACGTCTGTTTTTGTAACTACTTGTTCCCCCCTTGTAACTACTTGTTCTCACAGCTGGTGAAGTAACGCTGTTTCACCACTGCACTTTATCCTGTTTACCACAACAGATGGCCGGGTGCAGATCACTCTCTCGTGTCGTCACCGCACAAAACCCAATTTTCAGATTTGGGTGGAGTTGGTTTTGTAATATTTTTTATGTACAGTACAATCATCTGTTCACAGAGGAAGTCAATGCCCAAAGTCCAACACAACGTCACAGAATTTCACAGATACAAAAACTGTCGAATGATCGATCACTGATCAGGACCCCAGTGTTTGTCTTACACTCTGGTATTTTTACATAACCCATTGAGAGCAAGGGTCGTCCTAAGCGCCCCTTTGACCTGTAAAAATGAAAAGGGATATGTATAGGAAAACTTAATTTCTTATTTCTTTGACCTATTCACTGAGAAGGCCGCACATGCTCAGTTTCAACTTTTAGCTGCCTCCTGAGCTGTGATAGGGAGAGCTGAGACACGCCTCCTGGGCTGCGATGGGGAGAGCTAAGACACGCCTCCTGAGCTGTGATAGGGAGAGCAGAGACACGCCTCCTGAGCTGTGATAGGGAGAGCTGAGACATGCCTCCTGAGCTGCGATGGGGAGAGCAGAGACACGCCTCCTGAGCTGTGATAGGGAGAGCAGAGACACGCCTCCTGAGCTGTGATAGGGAGAGCTGAGACACGCCTCCTGAGCTGTGATAGGGAGAGCTGAGACATGCCTCTTGATCTGTGATAGGGAGAGCTGAGACATGCCTCTTGATCTGTGATAGGGAGAGCATGGACACGCCCCCTACTGCAGCTGCGGCAGAAAAGACACTCCCCTCGAGCTGTCAGCTTGATATAAATCTAACAGAGCAATGAATGTGGAGCTCTCTGGATCCATGTGAGGTACAGGGCTGGTTCTAGCTTTGTTAGAAAGAGATTGTGATGTATTATACGATGTCTGATTTTCATCTTTTACATTATTCGTGGGAGAACCCCTTTACTTTCTTCTTTATGACAATGTACAGGGGAGAGCAGAGACTCAGGCTACATTCAAATGACTGTATTCGTTTTGCAGTCCGCAAACTGCAAATCTACAAAATGCATCCCACACCTTTGGCGGGCCCCATTGTCAAAATGCCTATTCTTGTGTGCAAAATGGGCAAGAATAGGACAGGTTCTATCATCTGCGGCACGACTACACAGATGGGGACATTACACGGATGACAGCTATGTTCCGTCCACATTTTTTGCGTTGGGTTCAGGTCAAAGCCTGGGCCTAACGGATCCTCTGGACTTCTGATCGCTCATTGTCTTGGAGGAAAATTTTACAAAAAATTACTGGAGCTGAATTTCAAGATGATGAAAAACACATTAAGGGTAGGTTCACATGAAGGTTCTTGGAGGAGGTTGAAAAAGACATCAAAGGGGTCATCCCATCTCAGCATTTATGGCATATCCCTAGGATTTGATACAAATGTGAAAAAGGTGATGGTCCCACTCCAATCTCCAGGATGAAGAGGGAGCAAGCCGCCCATGCACCGCCACCCTCTATTCATCACTATGGGAGTTCTGAAAAGATAGCCAAGCACTGGTTTGGTTATTTCAAGCAGTCCCACAGTGGTGAATGGAGCGACAGCCGTGCTTGTGTTCTTGTGCAGCTTGTTCCTCATTCACTGCTTTGTGTGCTGTCTGCATTTTTTGTGGTCCAAGTGTGATCTGCAAAAAATGCGGATCGGACGCTGACCAAAAATAAAGAGTGTGGTGTCCTCTCCTTTACTTTTGAGGCCTTGTTCTTTAGATAAAATAAGGTCCTATAGTTTTGACATCTGTGGAATATCTTATTGATGCCATAAATGTTGAAATGTTTTTCATCATCTTGAAATTCAGCTCCATGAAATTTTAGCAAAATTTTTAATTTTAGGGGTTTTCTGCCTTCCCCATATTGATGACCTATTCACAGGTCATCCCAAATGAATGGGACGGAGGAGCTGTAATTACACTGCTTGCATCTGCCATGTCGGTGGGGAGCAGGTTAGAGAATGCAGTGCTTACACGATTGCTGCGTTCTCTTCATACAGCTGATTGGCAGGGGTGCCGGGAGTTGAACCCCCACCCAGGAGCGGACTGGGAACTTAAAGTGGCTCTGAAAAAAATACTAAAAGTGGCCCCATTTTGTAGTCGGGTCCAAAATGATGGAAGGCAGGGCCAGCAATAACATATTGTACCACTCTAACAGAGCCAAATACCACAGTGAATCACAAAATACTGCCAGCAGCACAAAATACATCCCCGAAAACTTCCACTGGCTGTGAGGAGGGTGCAGGCGGCCCCCTGGGCATTGGCCCACTGGGGAATTTCCCTGTAAGGTCTATGGCCAATCCGCCCCTGCCCCCACCGATCTGATATTGACGACCTATCCTGTGGATAGGCTATCAGTATGGAGAATACAGAAAACCCTTTTAAGGCTACTTTCCAGTATAGAGCTCCATCATAGGGTCTGAATACCAGGAAAAAAAGCTTCCGTTTTGTCCCCATTCTTTGTCAATCTTGACAAAACTGAACTGAACGGAGTGCTCCAAAATGCATTCCGTTCCGTTTAGTTGCGTTCCCAGACCGGAGAGTAAACCTCTCCGGTGGGTCATGACGGAGCAAGACGGATCCGTCATGACCCACAATGCAAGTCAATGGGGACGGATTCGTTTTCTCTGACACAATCTGACACAATAGAAAACGGATCCGTCACCCATTGATTTTCAGTGGAGTTCCTGACGGATCCGTCTTGGCTATGTTACAGATAATACAACCGGATCCGTTCATAACGGATGCAGATGGTTGTATTATCAGTAACGGAAGTGTTTTTGCTGAACCCTGCCGGATCCAGCGAAAACGCAAGTGTGAAAGTAGCATAAGCTTCTCCCGGTGGGGGCAAGGCTTCTGCCATTTGTAGCATACTCTTAAGATATTCCATAAATGTTGAGATGAGGCAACCCCAATGACCCCCACTGTCTCTCCTGACTGTCCCTTGCCTCCCCTGCATTTTCTCGTATGTAAATCAGCTACACATCAGTATGTGCCATTTGGATTTCTATAGTCCATATGGTACCAGACATGGCTTTAAGTGCATTGATTTACCTTCATCCCCGGTCCTGTAGTCCATTCCAGCCAATCAATCACCCTATGGCATTCATTCTACCTGTTGAGGACAGGACCGCAGCTGACACCATCCCAATTATTCACTGAGTAATGCCCTTAAAGGGCCAGTATCAGCACAGATGGTGGAAGTCTATTGATCCCATGACGAGTGAGTCTAAGAGAGTCCTTTTCCATCTCACGTATTTAACACACTCCATTCTATGGGCGATTATCACTTATTTTACATAATATGCATTTTACTGGGATTTTTAGAATTGATTAGCATTGCTTTGTGTGTGGATGGTGCTTGTGGATGCCAGATGGATCTCCCTGGCTGCAGGAATTTAGTGACATCAGTGGTAGCCCCTTTTTTGTGATCCAGATATAGAGGATGGCAGCCCTTCATGCACCACGATACTACATGCTGAGCTGGATTTTTTTTTCCTGAGGAACAGCGCCACTCTTGTTGATGGATGTGTATGGTATTGCATCTCAGAGCAGTCACCTAAAGCCTCATGTACGCGACCGTCACTGTTTTGCGTTTTGCAAATCTCAGAATCCGAGTGTATGCTGCCATTTCTTTTTTAACTCCTGTGGAACGGTCCTATGCTTGTCCCTAAAACAGACAAGAACAGGACAAGAAACAACGGGGGTCATTTACAGACTGTCATTTTACACAGGTGTTTGATTCCCCCCTGTGCTGCTGAAGGAAGCGCCTAATTTATGATGAGGCGTGCGTCTTGTCATAAATTAGGTCAGGGGCGGACTGGGAACTTAAAGTGGCCCTGGAAAAAATACTAAAAGTGGCCCCGTTTTGTAGTTGGGTCCAAATTGATGGAAGGCAGGGCCATAAATACCATATTGTGGCACATTATACCGCCTCAACAGAGCCAAGTACCACAGTCCATCACAAAATACTGTCAGCAGCACAAAATACATCCCCAAAAACTTCCACTGGCCGGTCATTAGGAGGGCTCAGGCGGCCCCCTGGGCATCGGCCCACCGGGAGATTTCCCTGTAAGGTCTATGACCAATCCGCCCCTGAATTAGGTGCACCTTTGGCGGTCCTTGCCCCAGTGTCAGAAATACTACAGCCCCTGATGGAGTAGTTATTCACCAACATTTACATCTGTTTCCAGGAGTAAATGTCAGTGAATTTGTCGGGGCCGATGTCCTGGCCCTGCCACTGTCACGTCCCCACCACTCCTAAGTGGCCAGGGCGGTATACAAACACCTGTGCAACAAAATATTGCCATATGGGCATATAACAACTGGTGTAAGAATATTAGTAAATGACCCCCATAGATGGATAGATAGATATAAGATATATTGATAAATTAGATATAGATGGATAGATAGATAGATGATAGATATAAGATATATTGATAAATTAGGGATAGATGGATGGATAGATAGATAGATAGATAGATAGATAGATAGATAGATAGAATAGAAAAATGGAAGCAGCACCGCTGTAGAGGAGTAGAATAGTGTACCAGCGGCTCAGGAGGTGATCCAACCTCCTAAATAACATAGAAAAAAAGTAATTCCACGGCACTCGCAGTCTTGGGAGTGCCGTGGAATTACTTTTTTTCTAGATAGATAGATAGATAGATAGATGATAGATAGATATAAGACATATTGATAAATTAGGGATAGATGGATGGATAAATAGATAGATATGAGATAGATAGATAGATAGATAGATAGATAGATAGATAGATAGATAGATAGATAGATAGATAAATAATAGATAGATAATAGATAGATGGATAGATAATAGATATGAGATAGATAGATAGATAATAGATGGATAGATAGATAGATAATAGATATGAGATAGATAGATAGATAGATAGATAGATAGATAGATAGATAGATAGATAGAAGATAGGTAGATAGAAGATAGGTAGATAATAGAGAGATAGATGTATAGATAAACTGATAAATGATAGATAGATAGATTATAGAAATTAGATAATTAGAGAGATTAATAGATACAGAATAAAAAAGCTAAATTGATAAATGATAGATAGTGAAATAATAGAGAGATATATGTATAGATATAAAAAGATACATTGATAAATGATAGACAAGAAGGTAGATGGATGGATAGATAGATAATAGAAATGAGATAGAATAGACAGATAGATAGATAATAGATAATAGATATAAGATAGATAATAGATGATACAGTATATATACAGTGAAGTCATGTTGCTGAGCACAGTAGTAGACGCTCTTTGTCTCTCCTTATTCTCCAGCACACGAGGTTTTCTCCCATCCATTATCACATAGTACATTTTATGTCGCTGTGTCTGTCCGCCGCTGGCTGCGCGTTCCGCTCGGTGGCTTTGTGACCCCATCCTGCTGTAATTTTATTACACCTTTTGTGATTTTATTAGGGTAGTCAGAGCCGGTTATAGGAATCCATCCCAAGAATATCAAGTAACATATTTAGTCTTCATCAGCTCTTAGAAGAGAAGACAAAAAGCCCCCCGGAGCGCTGCCTGCAATGTGCTGGGGGCTCAGACAGTCAGATGGCTCTCCTGGAAGAGAACACATTGATTTTAAGCCATGGGGGAGGGGTGGATGAAGTGGAGGTTATCAATATTTTGTAGTGCGGATTTGTAATGATTATTAGGAGAATTGCATGAATGGCAACTCCATAATATACTGCTATCAGCAACATTTCTAATGATTGCAGCAGAAAGGGTCTGACTCTGAAGGTCTCACTGTCCTGCGGACATGGCTAGGTTCACATCAATTCTAGACGTTCCTTTAGAAGCCTCAATAGCAGATTCCAGCACCAAAGCATAACAGAAACCTGATTATAGTCTATAGGGTCAGATCCAGCGCTTCCCTTTTTTGATTTTCTGTTCCTACACTGGAACAGAAAAACGGAAAATGCCCCGCAGATGTGAACCTAGCCTTAAAGGAGCCCTCTCACTTCAGTAAGTGGAATTTATCATGTAGAGAAAGTTAATACAAGGCACTTACTAATGTATTGTGATTCTCCATATTGCTTCCTTTGCTGGCTGGATTCATTATTCCATCACATTATACACTGCTCGTTTCCAGGAGGAATGACCACCCTGCAATCCAGTAGCAGTGGTCGTGTTTGCACATTATAGGAAAAAGCGACGTCTCTCTGGTGGTCGGGACCATGGGAGCTCAGATAGGCACAGCAGATCCTGTCCCAGCCACCTTGTATCTACGTAGCAGCGCTTTTCGTAACCCCTAGAAACAAGCCGTGTATAATGTGGAAAAGGAAGCAATATGGGGAATCACAATACATTAGTAAGTGCCTTGTATTAACTTTCTGAGACAAACCCTTTAAGTATACAACAACGAGAAAATGTTAATTGACCTTTTCAATGGCTTTTATCGTGAGATATCACTATGACATATGTTATAATAGTCCAGTTATTAAATAATACAATCCTATCCTATCCTACAAAGATAATAGATAGAATAAAGGAACCTTAGTGAGCAGAGCATTGAGAAAATACAGACTACCATAAACAGCATATGTATACAGCTCCTATGCAAACCTAAGGGTCTCCATGGTTACAGACTACAAACAAACCCTGTGTAGTCTGATCCTGATGTCATCCTCTCGCAATGCTTAAGAGGATAGAAATATGACTACATGGGTTTGTTTGTAGTCTGTAACCATGGAGACATACAGGTCCGCATTGGAGCTGTAGTGGACTATAGCCTCATAGTTGGAAATTCGACCCTCAGCGACATGCCGATGAGCTGCGGTTTCACACATTCCCTTATCGCTAAACAATTTAGACGGAGAGTGGCAGGTTTCCCGGCTCATTTCTAAACTGAAGTTGACAACTTTAGGAGCATCATCTGCTGTTTACTCTCAATGATTAGGTCATTTGTGGACTGACTCATTGTGAGGAGCGGGTGACATCATTCAGCTCAGCGATGTGATCCGTCATTAGCCGTTATTGATCACTCACAGCTCTCTACTGCGAGCGTCGGACCCTCTGGACCCCACGCCCCAGCCCGCAGAGTGTGTCATCGATCCCCTTTGTAGCACTGATGGGAGGTGTATTGACAAGTAATAGACCAGGGGTCCCTAACCTGCGCGTCTGGATACACAGCCCAATATCCTGAGATGAGTCATGGCAAGAAATACATTTATTTGACAAATCAGTCTTAAAAACATAAAATGACCCTTAACGGACATTGAAATAAAAATTATAATGAGCTCCTTTTCTACAAAGGGCTTATCCAAATCTAAAAAAAGTAAGAAGAGCTTCAAATGCTATAACATAGAAAAAACAATGGGGCTTATTTACTAAGACTAAGGGCTCATGCACACGAACGTATTTTCTTTCCGTGTCCATTCCGTTTTTTTTTTTTTTTTGCGGCCCGTATGCGAAACCATTCATTTCAATGGGTCCGGAAAAAAAAACGGAAGTTATTCCGTGTGCATTCTGTTTCCGTATCTCCGTTCCGCAAAGGAATAGAACATGACCTATTAGTGTCCGCATTACGGGCATGGATAAGACTGTTGTTCTATTAGGGGGCAGCTGTTCCGTTCCGCAAAATACGGAAGGCACACGGACGTCATCCGTATTTTTTGCGGATCTGTTTTTTGCAGACCGCAAAATACATATGGTCGTTCACGTATGCAATTTCCTTTCCGGTTTGTTGCAGCGTCCATTGACTTACAATAGTGTTAGTGCCGGATCTGGATTGGTCACTTTAAATTTAATACAACCACATCCAAACGGAACGGATGCAGCCGGTTGTATTAAACGGTTATTCCCATCTTAGACAATGGAGGCATATCGCTAGGATATGCCCCCCATTGTCTTATAGGTGCAGGTCCAACCTATAGGTCGCACCTATATCGACAACGGAGCCCCCAAAGTGAAAAAGGGAGCACTGTGCATGCGCAGCCGCCCTCCGTTCATTTCTATGGGGCCGCCGAAAATAGCCGAGCGCTGGCTGCTCCCATTAATTTCTATGGGAGCAGCGGGGGAGCTGCGCTTGGTTGTGGCCGGACTCCGGGAAACCTGGGGTCCTCCAGGCGCAGCTCTCCCCGCTCCGTTCTCCAACGGTGTTACCCGCACCGATAAGACAATGGGGGCATATCCTAGCGATATTCCCCCATAGTCTAAGATGGGAATACCGCTTTAAATCAAACTGAAGCATTTTCCTCCGGTTTTGAGAAAAGCGGTCAAGCTGTAACAAAGCCTAGCCAATCCCTGCCTGAGAAGGATGGGGACCAGGAGAAGACGGACCTCTTGTTTGTCTTCCAGACTTCTACCAGTCTCATATCTGTTTATCAAAAATTAGACAACTCTAGTACAAATTTGATCCATTTTCACAAAATCTATATTGGACATTTTTTATTTTTACCACCCAAAAAACTTTTTTTTTTTTCTATAGAATAAAATTTGGTGCCACCAGTATCCATATATACTAGTCCAGCGCAGTGTATTACACCAGAATACATCTAGATCCGCCGCGTCCGTCTTTTCATTTAATGAAACATCTATGGAGACATAAATCTCCTTATCTCTCGCAGCGAGGACAAAGGGAGTCACATCCTCCTGACTTGTCTACTCAGAATGTCCCATTTAATAGGTAGAAAGCTCCACTCGTCTTTCCTAGAGATTTCGGAGCCTCAGAACCTATTACAGGATCTGTCCTAATAAATGGAGACATTGCGGTGACCCTCCTTACACCTGCCATGAAATATACAGCCACATAAAAGTGATGCACGGCGCCCGCGCCCGCCTATCTCCCCTCATTCCCTATCGATATAACTTATTAGAGATACATAGCGCACCCCGCATTATCTCCGGCCCGCCGCGGGCCACGGGGCACACAAATTACTTTTTAAATGCCGTTCTGCTGAGCTCAGATATACGCGGCGGCCATTAAACCAGGCCTGGGATTGCCGTCATTTGTCTTATTTGATCTGTGTAATAAAAGTGACAGCGTCTCCATGCTAGACATGTCCTCATACTTTAAACTGGATTTTTTGGGCATAAAATTTTTATGGTCAAAATGGTGGAAATTCTATTGATATTCTGATCTCCACATAATTTAAAGGGAGTCTGTCACCTCCATATGCTCCTATAAAGCACTAACGTAGCCCCATAGCACACCTAATCACAAATCTAATCGTACCTGTGGCGCATTCTTGTGACTTGTAGAAGCGACAAAAAACGTACTTTAAACCATATGTAAATTAGCCATTGGATGTGCCCAGAGGCGGCGTTCACTGCCGTGGAGCCCGGGCTCGTGTGCTTTCCCCGCCCCAGTCACTGCCTCCGCCCCGTCCCCTCCTCTTTACTTGCGTACTCTGTCTGTTCCAGTCTCGCTAGGCCGGCGCATGCGCAGTGGCTACGCCGATGCCGTGCCCACAATGGGCAATGCAGTGCGCATGCCCCGGCCCTGCGAGAGACTGCACAGGGGCGGGATCTCGCCGGAACAGACAGCAGCAAGTGAAGAGGAGGGCGGGCGGAGGCAGTGACTGGGGCGGGAAAAACATGAAAAAAAGCAAACGAGCCTGGGCGCCACAGCAGTGAACGTCGCCACCGGCCACTTCTAATTTACATATGGTTTAAAGTACATTTTTACAGCTTCTACAAGTCACAAGAAAGCGCCACAGGTACCATTAGATTTGTGATTAGGTGTGCCAGGGGCGGACTGGAAACTTAAAGTGGCCCTGGAAAAAATACTATCACTGGCCCTGTTTTGTAGTCGTGTCCAAATTGATGGAAGGCAGGGCGAGCAATTCCATATTGTGGTACATTATACCACCCCAACAGAGCCAAATACCACAGTCCATTACAAAATACTGCCAGCAGCACACAATACATCCCCAAAAACTTCCACTGGCCAGACGTGAGGAGGGTCTAGGCGGCCCCATGGGCATTGGCCCACCGGGAAATTTCCCTGTAAGGTCTATGGCCAATCCGCCCTTGAGGTGTGCTGTGGGGCTATGTCAGTGCTTTATAGGGGCATATGGAGGTGACAGACTCCCTTTAAAAGGGTTGTCTCACTTCAGCAAATGGCATTTATCATGTAGACCAGGGATGCTCAACCTGCATATCTCCAGCTGTTGCAAAACTACAACTCCCATCATGCCCTAATAGCTGTAGACTGTCCAGGCATGCTGGGAGTTGTAGTTTTGCAACAGCTGGAGGGCCACAGGTTGGGCATCCCTGATGTAGACAATGTTAATACAAGGCACTTACTAATGTATTATGATTGTCCATATTGCTTCCTTTGCTGGCTGGATTCATTTTTTCCATCTCATTTTACGCTACTTGTTTCCAGGGGTGGGAACTGCTGCGCATATATGCCTATGCACGCCACCACGGTGTGCAAGCACGACCACCACTGCTGAAGTGCTGCAGGGTGGTCGTAACCCCTGGATATGAGCCATGTATAATGTGACTGAAAAATGAATCCAGCCAGCAAAGGAGGCAATATAGACAATCATAATACATTAGTAAGTGCCTATCCTATCACCAGAACCGATCACTGTAAAGGGGACCGATGCTATAGTAAAATAGACTTGCTTGAATAGAATAGAATAGCTTGAAGCTCCTGGGCTTCAGGACAAAATTAGTATCAGGTCTCGCCACCCATCATGTTGCATCGTATGTAGAGGTGAGTAAATCTATTTGCCGCTTCCTATATTTGTTACGAACCTTCGTTATTTCTGACGTACGTTATTTCTTTTCAGATTCGCTTTGTACGAATCTTCTTAAATGTTCTTAAAGGGAACCTGTCATCAACTTTATGCTGACCTCACTGACGGCAGCATAAATTAGTGACAGAAATGCTGATTTCAGCTATCTGGCACTCATGAGCTAAAAGTAAGTGGTTGCTGAGAACCAGAATCATAATCATTGCAGTCCAGGCCTTGAAAAGAGTCAAATCTACCTGAGAAGAGTCCTGGTTATTCCTAATCTCCTGCTCTCCCGCCCATCTGCTGATGATTGGAAGTTGTCTCCTAGAGAGAAAGGGAGAAAACTGGGTAGAAGACTGTCAGTCATCAGCAGGTGGGCAGAGAGAGCAGGAATTCATGAATAACCAGGACTCTTCTCAGGTGGCCGGGACTCTTTTCCAGGCCCAGTCTGCAATGATTGTGATGTTGGTTCTCAGCAACCACTTACTTTTAACTTATAAATGACAGACCGCTGAAATCAGCTCACCTGTCTGTACTTTATTCTGCTGTTAGTGTGGGCAGCATAAGGTTGATGACAGGTTCCCTCTAAATCTTTGTACGCTAATGCTACATATGCATCTGATAATTTATACGCTAATGCGTACGTATTCTGTTAAGTAGCGTATAATGTAATCACGAGACGATAATACGCTAAAGCTTCGTACGCACTTTGTACGCTCATGCGTACATATTCGCGGGAATGTTTGCAGAACACGACCAGAATAATGAATATTTTTTAATGCAACTTGAACCGAAGCGAATCTTATCAGAAGCTAAAAATTCGGCAAATATTCGCCGAAGCAAATCTTTGAATATTCGCTCATCTCTGATCATATGGTCCTGTATGCAAGCAGAACATTTTGTACAACAAAATGCATTATGTATGAATACAATACATGAAAAGGAGAAAAGTGTCACAAAACGATACTCTGTTACAGACATGTTACTTGAAGCTCCGGAGCCCCAGTGCAAGGTCTGTTACTGGTCCCCGCCTCCCATGTACTAACCTATAATGTCATTATGTGACACTGAAGCCACTTTTGTCAGTTTCCATTTGTGTCCATTCCTGTATTTTGTGTTTACAAATAAATAGTTGTTTACAAAACGTGCATTGTTACATTTTTTTTTTTTGGTGCTTCTCTCGCTTTTGCAAAAAAACTACAAGTCTCAGCATTGAGGGGCCCTTCCTCAGCTACAGGGTTCAATGAAACTTTTATGGCTTTATAGGAAACTCCACAACTGCAGCAGATTAAACCATCAGCCCCACATTCCAGCATTTTGGAGGCCTGTGTACTATTGATTACTGGGGCAGGATTTATAGTGTTGATGCAGGTGTATAGCAAAGACAGAGTTAGGGGGGGGGGAGGTCAAGCGATTTGTTCTGCTGGGTAAGTGATATGTTCTGCTATGTTAACCCTGTGACATGAGACAGGTGGGTAGTCTGTGATGACCAAAGGCGCCCATTATTAACCCGATGCCCGCTATGAAACATATTCTGAGGAATTCAGCGATGGCCTATATGGAATGAACAGCAGGCCGCACAGTCATACAGTGAAGATGGAGAAGTGCTTTAAAATAGTTTGGATAACTTTTCATAGCCTGTTGGCTCTGGGCAGCTGGTTGTCGGTGTATATGACACCCCGCTGGTTTGGCGTAAGTACTGCATGGGATCTGTACCCTTTCTGTCTCCGGTAATATGAACTTTGTCCATGTGGTGCAACTCCTTAAAGGGGTTGTCCCATGTCTAATCTAAAGAATGCTGCTCCGGTGACCACTGAAAAGCTCTAGTTGGCCATACGTATTCCCTGCAGCGACTGATAATGGAAAAATATAGTATCACCCGATGACCCAATGGCTGATTATGGAAAAAGAATGGTTGGATGGAGTCCGCCACAGTGAGAGACGCTCCAGCCCAGAGCTGGGGGACACTGTATGATATCTACAGGTCCTAACAGAACATATGGACAGGGGTTGTCTTTCTTTCTTAAAGGTTTTTTTTTTCATTAGCAAGGCATGGGATTCAGCCAGTTCGCTCCAGTTCTGTAGATCTGGTTGTTAAAATTACAACTGGATCAGAGAACCGTGTTACCGGCTGAGTCCCGATCTGGTGCTCCGGCGGCGGCAGGGCAGCTGGAAATGTTCACCTCCATTGCTTTGTGCGCCGCTGATAGTTTAGCTCCTTAGTTGGGTGGTATCTGTGTGTAGTGTATATATGGTGTATTTATGTGTGTGTAGTGTATATATATATAGTGTATTTATGTGCATCTGTGTTGCATATATATGGTGTATGTATATGTAAACATGTGTGATGCCGCGTGTCCGCCATTGAGTAGGGAACCTGTTGTTAAAAAGTTGAATTCCACCCCTGGGTATACGGCACGTGACCGATGCTGGAGACCTCCTCCATAACTGGGAGCTGGGTTATGAACAAGTGGTCACTTTCTGCTTTCTGAAACTGTTGTTATAAACCAGGGATGCTCAACCTGCAGCCCTCCAGCTGTTGTAAAACTACAACTCCCACCATGCTCTGTTACAGGCTGATAGCAGTAGGCTGTCCAGGAATGCTGAGAGTTGTAGTTTTGCAACAGCTGGAGAGCACAGGTTGGGCATCCCTATTATAAACTATTATGATTATTTTAAAATACTATAATGTGATCTTCTTTCCTATATGCACCAGGAGGTGTAATGTAAAAAATAAATAAATAAATGTAAAATAAACCATGGCATCAGAAATACAAGGAGAACACGTGAGTCCCCCCCTTCTCCACTACAGGGATCAATAGTGTTGTTATTAAAAAGTCAATGAGGTAAATTCAGATAGATGGGCTGTATCACTACTGATAGGCCTGAGGTATTTCTATTTATCTATGTGCATGGCCCAGGTCATTACATAACAGCACTGAGAATAGAAAGTGCAACCGTAGAGAGCAGAGTACTCTGCCGTATGTCAATGAATGGAGCAGAGGGGTCAGGACAATGAGAA
The DNA here is from genome assembly GCA_900303285.1 of Rhinella marina. Classification (NCBI taxonomy): domain Eukaryota; kingdom Metazoa; phylum Chordata; class Amphibia; order Anura; family Bufonidae; genus Rhinella; species Rhinella marina. The sequence continues at coordinate 154,555 of ONZH01027495.1, forward strand.
ACCTCTAATGTACGTGTCCTAGGGGAGTACTATCAATCAATCAATCTCTATCTAATTATCTATCAATCAATCAATCAATCAATCAATCAATCAATCTCATATCTATCTATCTATCTATCTATCTATCTATCTATCTATCTATCTGTCTATCTATCTGTCTATTATCTCTATTATCTATCTATCTGTTATCTCTATTATCTATCTATCTATCTATCTATTTATCTATCTATCTATCGGTCTATCTAACGGTCTATCTAACGGTCTATCTATCTATCTATCTATCTATCTATCTATCCATCTATCTATCAGTCTATCTATCTATCTATCTATCTATCTATCTATCTATCTATGTATCTATCCGAAAAAAAAAAAAACAAGCAGCACTTACAAAAAGCAGGTGCAAAGTCCCTCAGGAAACTGAGACCAGGATTCACTAGTAGATAGTTAAATACGAAGGCAGCACTCCAAAGATACGTGAAAAATAGTGGTTTATTCACCCAATAAATGGGAAGAATCGCTCCCATACAAGTCTATGAAGGCGACTCTTCCCATAGAAATGAATGGGGCAGTGAGGTGTAATTACACCTGCTCACCACTACCCCCGTGTCGACCAGCATGTAAACAGTGAAGAGAAGGCAGTGCTGATACGGCGCGCGCCTCCTCTTCAAACAGCTGATCGGCGGGGGTGCCGGGTGTCGGACCCAGTGGCGTAGCTACCGGGGGGGGCAGGGGGGCGACGGCTCCGGGCCCAGTGACTCAGGGGGGGCCCCAGCAAGGATGACCTTGCCTTCTATCAGGCGAATACAAGTGAGCGCTTCCATTATGGAAGCGCTCACTTGTATTTAGGGACCCCCATCAGACCTCAGATCAGCCCACCCAGCCACATAGGATTAAAATAAAAAACTTTACTTACCTGTTCTGCGCTGCGGCTGCCCTCCGGTCCGCGCTCTGCTCTCTTCCCTGGCGGCGCGCACTATGACCTGACGCTGCACGCAGCGTCAGGTCATAGTGTGCGCGGGCCAGGGAAGAGAGCGGAGCGCGGACCGGAGGGCAGCCGCAGCGCAGAACAGGTAAGTAAAGTTTTTTATTTTAATCCTATGTGGCTGGGTGGGCTGATCTGAGGTCTGATAGGGGCACAGTAGGCTGATATGAGGTCTGATGGGGGCACAGTCTGCTGATCTGAGGTCTGATGGGGGCACAGTCTGCTGATCTGAGGTCTGATGGGGGGCACAGTCTGCTGATCTGAGGTCTGATGGGGGCACAATACGCTGATCTGAGGTCTGATAGGGGCACAGTAGGCTGATATGAGGTCTGATGGGGGCACAGTCTGCTGATATGAGGTCTGATGGGGGCACAATATGCTGATCTGAGGTCTGATGGGGGCACAATATGCTGATCTGAGGTCTCATAGGGGCACAGTCTGCTGATATGAGGTCTGATGGGGGCACAGTCTGCTGATCTGAGGTCTGATGGGGGCACAATACGCTGATCTGAGGTCTGATAGGGCACAGTAGGCTGATATGAGGTCTGATGGGGGCACAGTCTGCTGATATGAGGTCTGATGGGGGCACAATATGCTGATCTGAGGTCTGATAGAGGCACAGTAGGCTGATATGAGGTCTGATGGGGGCACAGTCTGCTGATATGAGGTCTGATGGGGGCACAGTCTGCTGATATGAGGTCTGATGGGGGCACAGTCTGCTGATCTGAGGTCTGATGGGGGCACAATACGCTGATCTGAGGTCTGATAGGGGGCACAGTAGGCTGATATGAGGTCTGATGGGGGCACAGTCTGCTGATATGAGGGTCTGATGGGGGCACAATACGCTGATCTGAGGTCTGATGGGAGCACATTAAGCTGATCTGAGGTCTGATAGGGGCACAGTAGGCTGATATGAGTCCTGATGGGGGCCACAGTCTGCTGATATGAGGTCTGATGGGGGCACAGTCTGCTGATCTGAGGTCTGATGGGGGCACAATACGCTGATCTGAGGTCTGATAGGGGCACAGTAGGCTGATATGAGGTCTGATGGGGGCACAGTCTGCTGATATGAGGTCTGATGGGGGCACAATATGCTGATCTGAGGTCTGATGGGGGCACAATATGCTGATCTGAGGTCTGATAGGGGCACAGTAGGCTGATATGAGGTCTGATGGGGGCACAGTCTGCTGATATGAGGTCTGATGGGGGCACAGTCTGCTGATCTGAGGTCTGATGGGGGCACAATACGCTGATCTGAGGTCTGATAGGGGCACAGTAGGCTGATATGAGGTCTGATGGGGGCACAGTCTGCTGATATGAGGTCTGATGGGGGCACAATATGCTGATCTGAGGTCTGATAGAGGCACAGTAGGCTGATATGAGGTCTGATGGGGCACAGTCTGCTGATATGAGGTCTGATGGGGGCACAGTCTGCTGATCTGAGGTCTGATGGGGGCACAGTACGCTGATCTGAGGTCTGATTGGGCACAATACGCTGATCTGAGGTCTGATGGGGCACAATACGCTGATCTGAGGTCTGATGGGGGCACAGTACGCTGATCTGAGGTCTGATGGGGGCACAGTACGCTGATCTGAGGTCTGATGGGGGCACAGTACGCTGATCTGAGGTCTGATGGGGGCACAATACGCTGATCTGAGGTCTGGTGGGGGGCACAATACGCTGATCTGAGGTCTGATGGGGGCACAGTAGGCTGATGTGAGGTCTGATGGGGGCACATTCTGCTGATCTGAGGTCTGATGGGGGCACAGTACGCTGATCTGAGGTCTGATTGGGCACAATACGCTGATCTGAGGTCTGATGGGGCACAATACGCTGATCTGAGGTCTGATGGGGGCACAGTACGCTGATCTGAGGTCTGATGGGGGCACAGTACGCTGATCTGAGGTCTGATGGGGGCACAGTACGCTGATCTGAGGTCTGATGGGGCACAATACGCTGATCTGAGGTCTGATGGGGGCACATTCTGCTGATCTGAGGTCTGATGGAGGCACAATATGCTGATCTGAGGTCTGATGTGGCACAATACGCTGATCTGAGGTCTGATGGGGGCACATTCTGTTGATCGGAGGTCTGATGGGGGCACAATACGCTGATCTGAGGTCTGATGGGGTACAATACGCTGATCTGAGGTCTGATGGGGCACAATACGCTGATGTGAGGTCTGATGGGGGCACAGTAGGCTGATGTGAGGTCTGATGGGGCACAATACGCTGATCTGAGGTCTGATGGGGGCACAGTAGGCTGATGTGAGGTCTGATGGGGGCATATTCTGCTGATCTGAGGTCTGATGGGGCACAATACGCTGATCTGAGGTCTGGTGGGGCACAATACACTGATCTGAGGTCTGATGGGGGGCACATTCTGATGATCTGAGGTCTGATGGGGCAGGGGACTGTTAGTTTAGTGATGTAAAAACTGTGGACAGGTTTCCTTTAACATAGGAGTCCTCTTGTTTTTTACTCCTATTACTCCTATATTTCACTGCATTATGTGGTAGAGTATTTAGAGTAGGGTATGTAGAAAGTCTATTGTACTGTACTTAGCAGCATAGATGATCTAGCAGTTTATATAGTAATCTTTCTAATACAATATTATAACCACAACTAGTAGTATGTGTCTGTGAAGTTGGAAACGTGCGTTTGGGAAGCCAAGTGGGGGGCCCACTCAAGTATGTTTCGCCCCCCCTGTGCTGAACCTCTAGCTACGCCTCTGGTCGGACCCCCGCCGATCTGATAGTGATGACCTATCCTGAGGATAGATCATCAATATATATAACTCGGAGAACCCATTTAACTGTTTACAGTAACAGTAATTATAACCAAGGGTGCCTACACTTTTGCATGTCTATCTATCTATCTAAAAAATAGTGAAAGCAGCACTGCGTAGTAATAAAAGTAATGGTGTGCCCGCGGCTAGAACTCGGTCCAGTCCAAAAATATAAAGTAAATAATTCCACAGCACCACCGTAAATTGTGCCAAAAGAAAAGGTGTTTATTACACCAGAGTGACGTTTCAGTCCTTCTCAATGGGACTTTTCTCAAGCAGTAGTGTATCTATCTATCTATCTATCTATCTATCTATTATCTATCTATCTATCTATCTATCTATTATCTATCTATCTATCTATCAATCTATCTATCTATCTATGTATCTATCAATCAATCTATTATCTATCTATCTATCTATCTATCTATCTATCTATCTATCTCATATCTGTTATTATCTATCTATCTATCTATCTATCTATCTATCTATCTATCTATCTCTCTCAAATCTATCTATTTATCTATCTATCTAATATCTATCTATCTATTTATATATCGATCTCATATATGTTATCTATCTATCTATCTATCTATCTCAAATCTATCTATTTAATTAACTATCTATCTATCAATCTATCTACCTCATAGCTATCTATCTATCTATCTATAAATCTATCTATCTATCTATCTATCTATGTAGCTATCAATCTATCTCATATCTATCTATCTATCTATCTATCTATCTATCTATCTATCTACTATCTATCTATCTATTATCTGTCTATCAATCTATCTTATATCTATCTATCTATCTATCTATCTATCTATCTATCTATCTATCTATCTATCTCATATCTATCTATCTATCTATCTTATATCTATCTATCTATCTCATATCTATCTATCTATCTATCTATCTATCTTATATCTATCTATCTATCTATCTATCTATCTGTCTATCTCTCTCAAATCTATCTATCTATCTATCTATCTATCTATTTATATATCGATCTCATATATGTTATCTATCTATCTATCTATCTATCTATCTATCTATCTATCTATCTATCTCATATCTATCTATCTATCTATCTATCTATCTATCTATCTATCTCCTATTTATAAATCTATCTATTTGCATTTTATCTCATACTGTTTGAATTCTGTCATGTAAAAAAAGGGGCATTCCAATAAAATAATCATAACAGGTACAGTACTTACAAAACTGAAACAGTTTCAGAAACATAAACATAGAAACAGTTATATTTGGTGTCACACCCAGAAGATTTGGTAAGATAACAGATATTTGTAAGTGATGGAACATGGTATCCAGCACCCACGCTGCCCCCTCCCCCATCTGTACTTTTCTCACAGGACATAATGTTTATATCATTTTATTTTTAACCCGAGTATAGAATATTTCTGCACAATGTTTTCTTCCGTTTTCTGATTCTAGATGCAGAAACTAGAGGAGAGCCATGGGACCGGCTACGGCTCTGATCACATTAGTGACTGACAGCGAATAAATCTTTAGAAAATGGTGAGAAATTGCAAAACAAAGTCTATTACAAAGTTGTACCTGGTTCTGCTGAAATAGCTGAGGGTTTGTTACAATTTATCAATGCAAGTGATAAATGTGAAAAGCAAGACGGGAGATATTTGTGCTGCTTTGTTTGGCTCACAATTTACTCAGGGCTGATGCAATGTCATAAACTCTCAGCAGAACTGAATCAGGACTGGTTTTGGTTTTAGTTTCCTAAGAATAAACAGCGAATTCTTCCATTCAGTGACAGCAAGCCAGAACTTTGCTTGCCAACAATAAGGAATTGTTGCAGAAACCGTTTAGGTTGAGTTCAAATCACCGTTTAGCTTTCTGTTTTTCTGATCCGTCAGAAGAGAGTAAATCCAGTAAAAAAACGGATCCTGCTGCATCAGTTGTCATCCGTTTGAGCTATTTCCGTCTGAGATCCGTTTTTTTACACGGTGTAAGGGATCGCTCTCTCTCAGGGGGTCGCAATCACAGATTTCTCCTCTGACAACGGGGTTCAAGTCCAAATGGTGCTTTATTTTGGCACTTCAACACCAGCACAAAACATGACAAAATAAACACCTGCCCGTCTAGGCACTACCTAATACACGCGATGTCTCTACCTCACCTAAAGAGCACTGTTCACACACGGGCATAGATCTGGCTTCCTCAGCTGTAGGGTTCAGCAGCCTCCTGGCTGTGACCACACCAGAACCTTTGGGGGGATATGGCCAAGTCCTCCTGACTCTGACCGTGCGACCCTCTTTCAGCAGGCGTTGCTGGGCCCCACAAACTTCAGGCTTTCACATAGCCTAGTGGCCCCTCAGCCCTCCTGACTGAGACCACACAGAGCCTCTGCAGGCTTCCTTCCAAGTCCTCTCTCTCACTCCTACACAGAGGGTTGTTTTATCCCTCCATGATTACAACAGCAGGCCTTACCTGCAATCTACTCACTGTACTGGAATAGTGTGGACTGGCAGATCCCACTACCAAACCTATCCACCAGTCCCAAAAAAAATGCAGCCCAGAACAGAATCTAGACAAACTGTCTCAGCAAACTACACTTTGCTGCAACCATCGCAGCTTTCTGGATTTCAGGATTTTTCACCCAGGTGAGGTATCTGGGTGGGATATACACGCCTTCCAGAGCTATACTGTACACACTACCACAATGGGAAAAAAAAGTCCTGCATGCAGTACTTTTGTTTCCGTCTAAAAAAACAGATCTCAGACGGAAATGGCTCAAACGGGTGACAACTGATGCAACAAGATATGTTTTTTACAGGATCAAAACAGATCCTGTTGCATCAGTTGTCATCCGTTTGAGCCATTTCCGTCTGAGATCTGATTTTTTTTCTCTCTCTTTTCTTTTGACGGATCAGAAAAACGGAAAGCTAAACGGTGATGTGAATGCACCCTCAGAAAGATGCACAACTATGGCTACTTTCACACTAGAGTTTTCAATTCCGCTATTGAGATCCGTCATAGGGTCTCAATAGCGGATGAAAACGCTTCAGTTTTGTCCCCATTCATTGTCAATGGGGACAAAACTGAATTGAACGAAACGGAGTGCGCCAGAATACATTCCATTCCGTTTGGTTACGTCCCCATCAGCTGCATGCAGCGTTTTTCTGTCCGCGATGTGCTGTGGAGCAAGACGGATCCGTCATGGCACACAGTGTAAGTCAATGGGGACGGATCAGTTTTTTTCTGACACAATAGAAAACGTATCCGTCCCCCATTGACTTTCAATGGTGTTCATGATGGATCCGCCTTGGCTGTATAAGACATAATACAACCGGGTACGTTCATGACGGATGCATGCGGTTGTATTATTATGATGGAAGTGTTTTTGCAGATCCATGCTGGATATGCACAAAAGGCTAGTGTGAAAGTAGCCTATGAAAATACTATTTATTAGAATGATACAGGTTCAAGCCTTGGTTTTACAAACTGGAGGAAAAGCCGAGGAATGCTGACCATGAATGTGCAGAAGTCTCGCCATTGAAGTCCATCAGAGTCAGGCAATCAAGTGCATTTATCAGGCGACCAAAATTCTCCTGTCAGAGCTGGAATCCCTACCTGTAAGCCATTTTTCACATATCCTATTGCTATGACATAAATTGCATTAGTTGGAATACCCCTTTAACCCCCTAACTGTTTTGCCAGAGCGGAGCTCCAGTAGTGGGAAAAGTAGGTAACTGGAGGGGGGAGGGCTGCTTTAGATGCTCCTACCTCCTGAAGGGTAGCAGCTAGAAACATGCAACTGATCTTGTTTGAAAGCAGACATTCCAAGCTTTCAGACAATACCATGACAGCAATATGTTCAGGACAGAGGAAGATATCACTGATAGACATCGGGATTCTGTGAATGCAGATGAAAATTAAAGTAAAAAAAGGTTTTACTCACAATTATTCCCGACTTGATTTCTAACAATGATTTCTCCTCTGTTGCTTGGATTTTGGCTTTGGTCTTGTTTGAAAGCTGACAGTCCAGGCTTTCATACAAGACCAGTTGCATGTTTCTAGCTTCTACCATTGGAGATATCACCATATAAAGCAGCCCTCCCCCTTCCAGTTAGCTACTTTTCACACTGACCGAGCTGGCCTCGGGCAAAACAGTTAGCTGGTTAAATTCAGCACTATTGTCTACATCTGCTTTTAACAGACTACAGGGATAGCATTCAGTCATCAGGAGGTTATCAGTGCCCACTAACTGGCATCATTGCTGCCAATAAGGTCTCCTTAGATCAAAAGACAGCATTTTAATGAAATCTAAAGAAAACATCATTCTCTAGACTAGGAGGCAGGAAACGCCACACGTTAGAGGCCTGAGGAACAATGGAGGGACACGCAGAAATGGTGCTTTTCTGTAATGTATACAAAATATAGGAATGTCAATTTCCTGCACTGAGACTACATGTATCTGTGGGAGATCACTTTTCCCACCCATAAAGGAATGTAGAATATGTGGACAGATTTCACCCAATTTCTGTTATCTTCTTAAAGGGAGGCTCCACCGTGGAGCAAGTTGACAGAATGTGTTAGGAAGTGACATCATTAGCAATTAATTCAAGTGTGCACAACCTAATGGCCACAATCCTTTAGCGTATATTTACATGCCGCGGTCAAATCAGGGTTTTAACTTTGACTTAAAAATGAGGTGTATCACCAATTTGTGAATATTCCCAAAGATGAGATTGTCAAAGAGTCCCATCTATTATAGAACTAATTAAAATGCTGAGACACTTTGTAAATACATGATCCTGAGTTACATCCTGTATTATACTCCAGAGCTGCACTCACTATTCTGCTGGTGCAGTCACTGTGTACATACATTACATATCCTGTACTGATCCTGAGTTACATCCTGTATTATACTCCAGAGCTGCACTCACTATTCTGCTGGTGCAGTCACTGTGTACATACATTACTTATCCTGTACTGATCCTGAGTTATATCCTGTATTATACTCCAGAGCTGCACTCACTATTCTGCTGGTGCAGTCACTGTGTACATACATTACTTATCCTGTACTAATCCTGAGTTACATCCTGTATTATACTCCAGAGCTGCACTCACTATTCTGCTGGTGCAGTCACTGTGTACATACATTACTTATCCTGTACTGATCCTGAGTTACATCCTGTATTATACTCCAGAGCTGCACTCACTATTCTGCTGGTGCAGTCACTGTGTACATACATTACTTATCCTGTACTAATCCTGAGTTACATCCTCTATTATACTCCAGAGCTGCACTCACTATTCTGCTGGTGCAGTCACTGTGTACATACATTACTTATCCTGTACTAATCCTGAGTTACATCCTGTATTATACTCCAGAGCTGCACTCACTATTCTGCTGGTGCAGTCACTGTGTACATACATTACTTATCCTGTACTGATCCTGAGTTACATCCTGTATTATACTCCAGAGCTGCACTCACTATTCTGCTGGTGCAGTCACTGTGTACATACATTACTTATCCTGTACTAATCCTGAGTTACATCCTCTATTATACTCCAGAGCTGCACTCACTATTCTGCTGGTGCAGTCACTGTGTACATACATTACTTATCCTGTACTGATCCTGAGTTACATCCTGTATTATACTCCAGAGCTGCACTCACTATTCTGCTGGTGCAGTCACTGTGTACATACATTACTTATCCTGTACTGATCCTGAGTTACATCCTGTATTATACTCCAGAGCTGCACTCACTATTCTGCTGGTGCAGTCACTGTGTACATACATTACTTATCCTGTACTGATCCTGAGTTACATCCTGTATTATACTCCAGAGCTGCACTCACTATTCTGCTGATGCAGTCACTGTGTACATACATTACTTATCCTGTACTGATCCTGAGTTACATCCTGTATTATACTCCAGAGCTGCACTCACTATTCTGCTGGTGCAGTCACTGTGTACATACATTACATTACTTCTCCTGTACTGATCCTGAGTTACATCCTGTATTATACTCCAGAGCTGCACTCACTATTCTGCTGGTGCAGTCACTGTGTACATACATTACTTATCCTGTACTGATCCTGAGTTACATCCTGTATTATACTCCAGAGCTGCACTCACTATTCTGCTGATGCAGTCACTGTGTACATACATTACTTATCCTGTACTGATCCTGAGTTACATCCTGTATTATACTCCAGAGCTGCACTCACTATTCTGCTGATGCAGTCACTGTGTACATACATTACTTATCCTGTACTGATCCTGAGTTACATCCTGTATTATACTCCAGAGCTGCACTCACTATTCTGCTGGTGCAGTCACTGTGTACATACATTACATTACTTCTCCTGTACTGATCCTGAGTTACATCCTGTATTATACTCCAGAGCTGCACTCACTATTCTGCTGGTGCAGTCACTGTGTACATACATTACTTATCCTGTACTGATCCTGAGTTACATCCTGTATTATACTCCAGAGCTGCACTCACTATTCTGCTGATGCAGTCACTGTGTACATACATTACTTATCCTGTACTGATCCTGAGTTACATCCTGTATTATACTCCAGAGCTGCACTCACTATTCTGCTGATGCAGTCACTGTGTACATACATTACTTATCCTGTACTGATCCTGAGTTACATCCTGTATTATACTCCAGAGCTGCACTCACTATTCTGCTGGTGCAGTCACTGTGTACATACATTACATTACTTCTCCTGTACTGATCCTGAGTTACATCCTGTATTATACTCCAATGTAATACATGTACACAGTGACTCCATCAGCAGACTAGTGAGTACAGCTCTGCAGAATAATTCAGATGTTTTGATAACTGCAGCTAAGTCCATGGCATCATCATTAATAATACATTACACAGAGATACATAACAAAATATTTCACTCAATCCCCTTGTGATGTATGTGTCAGAGAGCCCTGTATGATATTTGCACACAATGACGGTATGCAAATACACCATCTTGTGGGATTTGTTTGCCATATTGAAATATCATTTTAATGAAATATGAGTTTAATTTTACATTCGGTGACATTTCCCTACGATTTTCATCATCCTCACAATCCAAATACAAACTGATAAGTAAATATACATATTGAGATGCTAAAATTCTGACATTTCAAGCGTCAGTTAGAAGAATGCTAAAGTATAATAGTCGCCTACACGGAGGCAAAACATTGTATTGAGACCAATTCAATACATTTTGGTTTACAAGTCAGGGCTCGTTCACATCACCGTTAGGGCTTCCGTTCTCCTGCTCCGTTATAGGAGCAGGAGAATGGAAAGGACGGATTCGGGGCATAACTGAGCCCAACGGAGCCTAAGGGACCCCATAGACTATAATGGGGTCCGTTAGGTTTCCGCTCAAAAGATGATTTTTGAAGCGGAGACAAAAGTTGTGCACGCAGGACTTTTGTCTCCGCTTCAAAAATCATCTTTTGAGCGGAAACCTAACGGACCCCATTATAGTCTATGGGGTCCCTTAGGCTCCGTTGGGCTCAGTTATGCCCCGAATCCGTCCTTTCCGTTCTCCTGCTCCTATAACGGAGCAGGAGAACGGAAGCCCTAACGGTGATGTGAACGAGCCCTCATTAGGAACCTCACTGATGACATCACTGAGGGTGTATTGTGTTTATGTGATGTCACTTTTTGGTAGGGATAGGTCATCGTCTTAAAAACAAAAGGTCATCCTTGCCAAACTCCAGTTTGTATATATATCATATAGTGTCAGGGGAGGATATGGAGCAAAATGGGATCCCCTCCTGGTGGCGGCTCAGTACATTCTGGTAACAGGATCATAGGTTGCTTGTTCCTCTTGCCCATGTCTTTTGGACCCATGGGACATGTGGCCTTTAGCTGCTAACATGGAGACCCCTGTAGAGATGAAGTCTTATGCAGGTTCACACAACCAATGTAAGAAGAATGGGGTATAACGAATTTGGGCTGCTTGCCTCCACTGCCCCCTTAGCAGCCACCCTTGGCTGCTCCTATGACGTACGCCCATTAAATACAATCATGTGTATGAGCCCTTAAAGGGCATCTGTCAGCAGATTTGGATCTTTGATGCCTTCAGCTGCCAAGAGCTCATGTAACAGGTCAGCCAGTTTCATAGGTACAAATCTGCTGACAGATGCCCTTTAAAGAGGACCTTTCACCACTCCTGACATGCCTGTTTTAATAACTTCATGCATTCCCCATGTAATAACAATTCTGGAGCATCTATTCTTATGTCTCTATGTTGTGCCATTCCTTTATTATTTCTACTAGAAGTTCTGAATGAATTGCCAGCAGTCTGCAGTAAGGGTACAGAGGGGTGGTAACCAGTTGGGGGGGTGTACCTGCACAGTCTGAACATGACAGCACTGATTGGATAGAGTGAGACTGTGCAGGGACAGCCCCCCCAACTGGTTACCTCCCCTCTGTACCCTTACTGCAGACTGCTAGCAATTCATTCATAACTTCTGGTAGAAATAAAAAAGGAATGGCACAACATAGAGACATAAGAATAGATGTTCCAGAATTGTTATTACATGGGGAATGCATGGCGCTATTAAAACAGGCATGTCAGGAGCGGGGAGAGGTCCTCTTTAAGACACAAAGACACAGCGGGACAGTGCCCATGGTGACACATTTAGCTGCACCCAAGATGATGGCTCCACCAGTATTTGTATGTTTTATGTGACTCACGGCGCGTGTGTCTCTCGTTTTACCAGCAGCTACGTAATAAACTCCCCACATGTTGTGTGGAGTCTTCTGGAGGTGTCGGAAACCAGGATAGGAAGCAGGCGATGAGTATACGGAACAGGGGTCAGAGAGAATATAGAGACCCCTCTGTCATCCAGGATGTCCTTCTGTGAGAGATCAGAGAGGAGATGATTACAGACATGTTATTAGCGCGTCTTCACAAGTGGATCCAGGAAACTAAATGCGAATATTGAAATAACCTCACAAAATATTGCACAAAATAGCAATGGTGGCTTTAAAATAGTTTGTCCTTCCTGGCCATATGTTCTTGTTCTGGGAAGAGTCCACTGTACGAATGCTGGATGGATGAGTAAGCAGATGTATGTATGGTGGGTGTATCAAATGTATATATAAACCTTCACAGACGTACGGTGGGTGGTTTCCAGTTTTTAACTTCATTTGCATAGTCCTCAATGGATGCTTATAGGGGTTGTCCCATTTTAGGTATCTATGAAACATTCACGGAGTATGTCAAAAATGTCTGATACATGTGGGTTCCACCTCCGGAACCAGCAGCGACCTCCAGAACTCAGGTAAGCCCTTCCCGTTTCCACCTGGTGAAGAAGATGCTGGCCGCTGCTGTCAGGAGGAGAATGAATGGAGAGGTGGCCATGTGTGCATGGTTTTCTTCATTCACTTCTATGGAGGATAGGTATACATTTCTGGTTGTTTTTGTGACTCCTACAGGAGTAAATGGAGAGTCACCACCTCTCCATTCATTTTTAGCCTGGAGACAGTGACCAGCAGATGTCTAGACCTGGAGATAGGTGTGGGCCCAGAGATGGTAACTGAGTTTAAGGCATTTACGACATTTCCTGAGGAGATGTAGAAGATGGCAATAGTCTTTAAAGGGGTTCTCTAGGAATTAAGAAAATTAAATACTTAAATATTACTTCATGATAAATATATTCCCAAATACCTTTCATTAGTTATAATGGCTCGTTTTGTCTGGGGAGCGATCATTAGGCGAAATAAAATGGCCGCCGTCTCATTAGTACAAACAAAACCTGTCCTAATCACACAGGGGGACAAGTTACTTCACAACACTGAGGTAAAGAGCTGCCTCATCCTCCTCTCTTACTTGTCATGGATTATGGTCCTGAATACAACTAATAAAATTAATCTCTAGGAATGGAATTCATGAGAAGACATGAAGTACAGAGAGGAGGTGGGGGTGTGGACAATTACCACAGTCGTCCTGTCCGTCCTCTCTGTACTTCATATCTGCTCATGAACTCCATTCCTACAGAGAATCAGCTGAAGATCTTATAATACTGTATTCAGGATCATAACCCCTGACAAGTAGAGAGGAAGATGAGGCAGCTCTTTAGCTCAGTGTTGTGAAGTAACTTGTCCTCCTGTGTGATTAGGACAGGTTCTGTGTGTACTAATAGGACGGCGGCCATTTTGTTTCTCCTAATGATTGCTCCCCAGACAAAACGAGCCATTATAACTAATGAAAGGTATTTGAGAATATATTTATAATAACGTAAAGAGTTAAAATGAGAAAGAAAATCTTAGGACAACCATGGATAAGGAAGAACTATGGTAGACATTTTTACATCTTTTGACCACCTGGGTGCTTGAGAGCAGTGGCATTGCTATCATCTGGGGCATATGCCTTGGCTGGGTCTTTTGCTCCAGGTCTCTTGGCCCTACCTTTCACCAAATCCAATGGTATTTGTGTCCTCCTACTCGTCCAGTGCCCCGGGTATCATCAGAGTCTCACAACGCTCACTTTACTTATGGACACTGGCCATGCCTGTCCTAGTGTCCTGTAGGATACATATGTCCTTTATGTAGGATCTATCCATTTTTCTTGAGAAGTCAACGGGGGAGATTTATCAAAACTGGTGTAAACTTGGTTAGTTGCTTATAGCAAAGAATCCGATTCCACCTGAAAAATTAATGGTGGACTCTGGTTACTATCGGCCACTAAGCCACTTTTACTCTTCACCAGTTTTGATAAATCTCCCCCAATAAGCCTATATTCTCCACTGAAGTCAATGGCCCATTGCCTTCTATAGGGCTAAATTGACTTCCACACCAGTCCTTATATCTCTCTAATTTTCTCCCTTAGCTTTGCTCCTTAATAACCCACAATGCTGTTGAATAAGGTGCCTACAGCACCTAAGAGCCATCAAACTTGAAGCTGATCATCCATTTGTATTGAATATCAATAGTAGAGATGAGTAATTCTATTCACCACTTCGTAGATTCGATACAAATCTTGGAAACTTTCCGCTGTGAAGCGAATCTGAATTTTTTGAGATTCACTCCGTTAGATTCGAAAATGTTCTTAAGGCTTTCTACGCATTCGCTACGTACTTGTCTGATAAACTGTACGCTAATGCTACGTATAAGTTACGCTATACGCTGATGCGTACAAATTCAATTAATTAGCAAACTTTTTCTGTTAGTTCGTTATTTGTTCGGCAAAAGCCCGGGAAGAAAGCGGTCACCTGACCTAGTGGGCAGGGCTTGCTCTGATTGGCTCAGGCTCGGTCAGCCAGTGACGCATCAGTTGTGCTGCGACTGCTGAGACGACCAGAAGCACTGTGTGTGAAGTTCTGAGAGACTGAGACCTGTGTTGTTAAAGTTGGGGTGTAATTGTTCAGGGAATCCATATTACACATCAGGGATACAGCAGGGATACTGCAGGGCAAGTGCAGGGCTAGTAATTAATCAGGCAGGGAGAGAGACAGGGAGAGAGATAGGGAGATACAGGGAGAGAGACAAAGAACAGCTGCAGGGCCACAGTCAAGTGAAAAATGTCTGGAATGGATAAGCAAAAGGGGTCCAGTTCCAGCCAGACCTCGAGCTCCAAAAAAGAAGGAGAAGGTGGCACAGGGCAGAAGTGCCAAAGGACCTGTAGCCGGAGCTTCTACTTGTAGAATTCGCAATACTTGGCCGTTGTTCCACCAAGGCGCAAAATTGTAGTGGAGGAGAAAGTGGATGAGGTAGTGGAATGGATGGCACGCTCATCTCAGTCTCAGCCGGATGATCTGCTGTAGCCAGAGGTCAGACTCAGAACGTTCCTCCTGCTCCACCATTCCTCTCCAGCAAAGCCCGTCATTTTCATACGCAATTTGTGTGCTCATGCATACATGTTCAAAGAAGTTGCGTACCTTTTAAAACGGAACGTTCGTTATTAGTGCGCGAATGTTTGCTAAACACCACATAATGACGTATGATTTGTACGCAGATTCATCGAATAGATTCATAGAATATCCGAATCTTATTAAAAGTTCGACGAATATTCGGCGAAGCGAATTTTGGATGATTCGCTCATCTCTACTCAATAGCTTGGACAACAAGAAGAAACAAGACTCATAGAAAAATCACTTGGTAATGAGTCGGAGATATATCTGTGACAGCATCCAGCACCTTCCACATTGAATTATTGCTACTTTTACCTTCAGTCTTTTATATTGCCCATAGATAATTGCCAAATAAAGCACCCCAGTAAATAACTAACTTCCAGGAAAGACTCAATCTACAACAAAGGCTGCTCCACCAGCACAACTTTCCCCAGATAATTTATGGCAACCCCCATGCTTCTAGTAAGCCGGGCACCATTATCTGCCATTAATTGTGTTCCAAACGTTTTATGGTATCTTAACTGTGCTTCATTGAATGAACCTAAATCCTCTTTCACTGATGGACGTCAGAGCGGAGCCTACAAAAACTTTTCTTTTGTGATCCGCCCCATAGACTTGCAGATCCCGCCAATAAAAGGTTTTCTTTGCAAGGACAAAAGGTTTTCGGAGTGCACTGGTTTACCTCCTGAGTGATTTAACACATCACTGACAGTCTAAACATCCTACTATGGAGAAGAGAGTCAAATCTTCCTACACAGCGTCAGGATGGCGGCGCACGGCTCAGCGGGTGGGACACTCTTTTGAGAAGTCAAGAACCATTTTTGTGTCGGATGGAATAAACTAGCACAAATGAGCTAAACTTTATCAAGAGCAGGCCAACGATACATACACAATTTCATAGAATTGCAGTGTGCAACTACGTCGCTTCTTGATGACCAATGATGTCGCTTTGGCTGTTGTTTTCAGGGTTGTACTGGGGTCCTTTTGGACCCACCAGAGGAAATCAGTCTCAATCTCCGGATTTTGACTCAGCAGGGGTAACTTCTAAAAGGTGGCGCTAGCGAGATGGTTCTCTTTGCTTGGGAGATACCTCTTTGCCATATAGTGCACAAGTCATACCTTCCTACAGTGCATACATAAATCTGCAGTATGGTGCACAATTAATACTTTCATGTAAAACACACAATGCACAAATAATACCGCTCCACAGTGCAAAAATACAGTACTTGCACCATACAATGGCCAAACAATACCATCACACACTGCTCAAATAATAATGTCCCAGTACTGCCATATAGTACACAAAATAATGTCTCTGCACAGTGCATAAATGATACTGCTGTCGGAGTACCAAAAAATGCCTTCAAACAAACCAGAACAAATACTATCAAACAATGCACAAATAATACCTCTCTACAGTGCACAAATACAGTAATTGCACCATACAGTGGCCAGACATAAATAATGATATCCCAGATTGCATAATCAGTACTGCCATATAGTGCACAAAATAATACCTCTGCATAGTGCATAAATGATACTGCAGTTGGTGTACCAATAATACCTTCAAACAAACCAGAACAAATCCTGTCATACAGTGCACAATAAATACCACTGCACAGTGCATAAATATTAGCAGTGTCCAGCCAATATCATTATACACTGCTCAAATAATACTGTCCCATAATGCATCTGCATGTAAAGCACAAATAATACCTGCCTACAGTGCATAAATAAAACTGCAATATGGTGCTAATCCTTTGGTACAGTTGGGCATGGCTGGTGTTGGCAAATCAGGGGTTAGGTGGATTTGGTTTTGGATTTACATACAACCCAGATAGAATTATTATTACCCAATTTGTATGGAGGGAAGAATATCCTGCACCCGGTGTCTCCTTGTTGTCTCTTCTTTGAGGAAGGCTCCTAACGATGGGAAACCGTTTTCCTCATTGATAATACAGATCTTGCTTCACTTCCCAGTAACTTATCTAACATCTGTCACATCACACAGCTAGATAGGGAAACCACCAGGCCGCTCTTCCCTCCGATCTTCACGCTCTCAGCAGGGATCGGGCCTCTTCTTTTGATGTTTCTTGGTTCTAGCAATTGCCCACATCCCCAGTGTAAATATACAGGAGGGTAAGGTGGATGGAAGTGTCACAGGTCACACAGTAGATTTCTTGGTGGATCCATAGAGGGTAGCACACGTCGAAAGGTCACGGTGTAAATGGCCCTCGTATATACGCTTATATCCCTGATACTGGACAAATATTTATATGAAAGCAAAAAAAACAAAAAACATCCCATCACATTAAGGCCTCATGTGCAGACCGGGCCTGTGCTGTGGGCCGCAAATTGCGGTCCGAAATGCACGGGCACCAACCGTGGGGCCGCAGCATGTGGATTGCGGACCCATTCAACTGAATGGGGTCCGCGTTCCACTTCCGACTGTCCGTGCATGCACTACTTTTTTACAGTGTGGAGACACAGACAGAAACCCCACGGAAACACTCCGTAATTCTTCCGTGGGCTTCCGATCCGTGCCTCCGTTCCGCAACGCATCTCCAGGATATCGGAGCGAATGGGTCTGCATCCGTTATGCAGGGTGCACTCGGCCGGTGCCCATGTATTGCGGACCCGCTGATTGCGCATGAGCCCTAAGGGGCTGTTCTGGCTATCCTCAGGATTGGTCATCAATATCAGATCACTGGGGGGCAGCTGGCACTGCTGGATGCAGCGGACTGGATGGAACCAGAACCTGAAAGCTCTGTCCACTGGGTGCAGCAGCCGAAAACAGCTGATCGCTGGGGGTGCCAGGTGTTTGACCCCTGCCGATCTGATATTGACGACCTATCCTGAGGATAGGTCATCCATATCTAGGCACTGAAAAACCTCTTTAAGACACATCCACATGTTGGTAGTGGTTGATAGAGATTTATGCCTCTGTGTTTTTCTTTTTTTTTTTTTTTTACATTTTTACCAATAAAAACAGCACGAGACTGTTGGAGTTGTACAGTTATCATCAATTTCTATAGGGTGTGATGTTTATTGACAATAACATTGATGCAAAAGTTGCATGGCGGCGCAGCACTCTGCAGAAATTGTATTCTGAATACATTTGGGATATTGGCTAGTGCAGTTACACCACACTCTCGAGACCTGGGCTTGCAGCACATGCTATTCGGACATTTGCACAGACCACAGACCACTCCCCGATAAAAAGGGACCAAAGTGCCTCCATTAACAGTGCCATCGGAGTGACCCCATTTACAGTGCCCACAGGGTACCCCATCCCCCGGCAGAGAGCTCCCTCATAAATGGTGCCTGCACGTTACTACACATACAAATAATAAACCTTTGTATTTTGCATAGAACGCGTTAGACAAAGAAAATGTTTAGATGACCCCTCCGCTCCCCTCTCCGTGTCTCCTTTTTTCTTTCCCCCTGCTGCTTTAATTGCCCCTTGTGAGTTCAAACCCCTGCTACTCCATGGGATACAATAAAATGGAACTTTTTTTTAATAGAATAAAAACATCCTCAATTTGATATTTTTTCCTCATAAAATAAATTGACTCTCAAAGTCAGAGGGAAACTCCGCAGCAGCGGTCCTGCGGTTGGGTGACAAGTGTCAATCCTGGGACAACTCCTTTAAATTGGTGGCTAGGGATTTGACTACACTGTGTCACGGTTGTGAAGCAGCTGCTCTGCATTCAAGTACCAAAGACCCCAAAGGGCCACAGTGGGCTCTAATGAAACTGTATTGTTAAAGGGGTATCCCCATCTTAGACAATGGAGGCATATTGCTAGGATGTGCCCCCCATTGTCTTATAGGTGCAGGTCCCACCTATATTGAGATCGGAGGGGGGAGCGCTGCGCCTGGAGGACCCCAGCTTCTATGGGAGCAGAGGGGAGCTGTGCCTGGTGGTGGCCGTACCCCAGGAAACCTGGGGTCCTCCAGGCGCAGCGCTCCCCCCTCCGATCTCAATATAGGTGGGACCCGCACCTATAAGACAATATCCTAGTGATATACCCCCATTGTCTAAGATGGGAATAACCCTTTAATGGCCGCATGGCCCCTTCAATACCACGTGGCCATTAACAATATATAGTGCGGTCTTCATTCATTTCATTAGAGCCCACTACGGCCCTTTCCGCTGCGCTGTACTTGAACGCAGTATGACTGTGACACCAACGCGTCGTGTGGCCAAACCCTAACTCAGTTGTGTTTACTGCCTGTTAACCCCTTAAAGGGGGTTGTCACTAGAGATGAGCAAGGTTATGGAAAATTAGATTTGACTGCTTCGCCGAATTTTCTCTTTCGCCGTTTAGCTTTCCGTTCGTCTGATCCGTCCGAAGAAGAGAGAGTAAAAAAAAACAGGATCCTGTAAAAAAACGGATCCTGTTGCATCTGTTGTCATCCGTTTGAGCCATTTCCATCTGAGATCTATTTTTTTAGATAGGGAAAAAAAATCCTGGCTCGAATGGATCCGTTTTTTTTTACTGGATCCTGTAAAGAATAACGGAAAGCTAAACGGTGATGTGAATGCACCCTTAGTTTCACGAACGACTTTGTCACGAAGTGTGTTTCTTTGTATGTCAGATGCAATGAAGGGGAACTGCGATGGCACTGCCCCCCCCGTTATTGAACCCCTCAGATACCACATTAATCGCTGATCGCGGCATCTGAGATTAATATTGAGGGATTTCAGGTATTAATCCCCTTATCCATTTGATCGCGTAGAGTCTGCAGCAGCCATCTTTATTGAAGACATCTTTTATCGCGTGGTGACGTCATACGTCACCGCGTGTGAGATTTTGCACGGTATCTTCAATCAACATCTTCGTTACCACAAGAGCGACACTTATTTACATCCGTGTAGTCCACAGAGGGGAATTTATCATTCAAATTTGTAATTGTTCACCAAAGTGAGTGGAAAAGTCGACCTGGTTCACTGTTAATTGGGTGTATGGCAGATTTATCACTGGACCAAACGAAGAGACATTATAGGAGCAAATATAAGAGAAGACTAAATGAAAATGTTCGATACGTCCTGTAGGTAGGAGGTGCGAGATGTCCGCCCCCAGCTCGTATGGTCAGTAGTCCTAATCTTCAGAAGATTCCAGATGTCGGCTTTTCTCTTTGGCTCTTTTATAATGGTCCTTGGCTTGTTGACCTCCCTACTCACCTTTGTCCTCTAATCATCAGCCCCTTCAGCTTTGTACTCACCAGTTGGGCACCGGGCACCCCTGGCTCGTCCTCTGTCCGGGTCTCCGGTGCTCTTTTGTGTGTATTACAATTGTCATGTTCTTTTCTGCTCCTTTATATTCTTTTGGCTTTTCAAGGACAAAATGAAGCTGACCCTGAACAGCCTCTGATCTCCGGATTGTAAAGGGCTATGGAGTATGTTGGCGCTACATAATCCATTATTCCCCAGCGTTTTCCATTGAACATGCGGCTGCTGAAGTATTATATGTAGCAAAGAGCAAGACAAAAAAATAATCTCAGTCTCGAAAAAGTAGCTTGCCTCTGTGGCAGTAAGTCAATGGTGGGAAGCCAGAATGGCATTGGGTTAAAGGGATCTGTCACCAGGAAATTCACTGTTAAAGGGGTTCTCCGGGCATTAAGAAAATGAAAATACTTAAATGTTACTTTATAATAAATATATTGCCAAATACCTTTCATTAGTTATAATGGCTTGTTTTGTCTGGGGAGCAATGATTAGGAGAAACAAAATGGCCGCCGTCCTATCAGTACACACAGAACCTGTCCTAATCACACAGGAGGACAAGTTACTTAACAACACTGAGGTAAAGAGCTGCCTCATCCTCCTCCTCTCTGCTCTACTTGTCAGGGATTATGATCTTGAAAATAGCTGATCTTTAGCTGAATCTCTTTAGGAATGGAGTTCATGAGCAGATGTGGCTGAGGAGCAGCAGTCACCTCTACTAAAATCAAGCCTCTAACCAGGGGCGGACTGGGAACTTAAAGTGGCCCTGGAAAAAATACTAAAAGTGGCCCCGTTTTGTATTTAGGTCCAATTTGATGCAAGGCATGGCCAACAATACCACATTGTAGCACATTATACCGCCCCAACAGAGCCACAGTCCATCACAAAACACATCCCCAAAAACTTCCACTGGCCGGCCATCAGGGGGGCCCAGGCGGCCCCATGGGCATCAGCCCACCGGGAAATTTCCCTGTAAGGTCTATGGCCAATCCGCCCCCCGGCCCTAACACAGGGGACACCTGTATATCCACAAGTGCCTGCAAGTGCCATTAAATTGCCATCCAACCTGCCACCATACCTCCTGCCACCATATGGTGCCAGAAACTGCACTTTGTATTTAATACTGCTGGATGTGCCACAATTTATATTTTGCAAGAAATAAAGAGAGACTTTTATACGTTTGCTTCTGGCCTGATGCTTCAACCCACCTTTCCGCTGCACTGATCCACAGGGAGCAACAGCCTGTGAGAGTATGTGATACAACCTCTCATCAGGGCCACTACCACTCCTATCCTCTGCACCGGCTCCTCAGGGGCTAGCTGCAGATGCAGTCTGTTTTTGATGTGTTTTTCACATGCATGAAGAAAACCAGTAGAATAACACTCAACATCTTCTAGCAACCATCACTGAAAAACACATTGCTCGGGGATGCCTTCCATCTTTCATGCAGGTCCCATTCATTTATACAGGGCTGCGTGAAAAATCGATAATATCATTATTAGTTTAATAGGAACGCAAAGGGCCTGAGGCCTGGACTGTGAGCTGGAACCATGAGTCCTTGCTGCAGGCAGTGGTGTGACGAGAGTACAATCTACCTTTTGCAACAAACCATACATCCACATAAGGGTCTGTTCATACAAAGGCAACCATTACCTGCCCAACAGCCCTATAGCTAGTGATGGCAGTACAAATGATGTACTAATCATGAATAGGTGCTGACAGCTAGGAGAACATGTTAATGCCCATTCAGCAGTGCCTTTAAAGGGGTTGTCTCACTTCAGTAAGTGGCATTTATCATGTAGAGGTTGTTAATACAAGCCACGTACTAATGTATTGTGATTCTCCATATTGTTTCTTTTGCTGACTGGATTCATTTTTCCATCTCATTATACACTGCTCGTTTCCATGGTTACAGACCACCCTGAAATCCATCAGTGGTGGTTGTGCTTGCACACTGTGCACTCCCACAGTCCCTGCCACCCGAGAGGCTGAAACTTTTTCCTATAGTGTGCAAGCACGACCACCGCTGATGAATTGGAGGGTGGTCGTAACCATGGAAACCAACAGTGTATAATGTGATGGAAAAATCAATCCAGCCAGCAAAAGAAGCAATATGGAGAATCATGAACATTCTCTACATGATAAATTCCACTTACTGAAGTGAGACAACCCCTTTAATAACTGACCACACAGCAAATAGGTAGAGATCATCATATAGTAAACCCCACAGTAGTGCTCATAAACTCCACTGCCATATCGCTCACACTACTTACGTAGGCCAAGAGCACAATAAAATATAGGCCCTGTATTTGTGTGTGTTTTCTTTCTTGATGCATTGTTCGGCGCCCAAAGTTTATGTAAAAAGTAGAATAAAGCCCATCGTCTCACTTGGGAAATTAGATATTTTTGCACGCAACTAGCAAGGGCCAGAAAATACAGTTATTTCATTGTCTTTCCAGTCAACCCGTGGTAACATCTGACACCTGCTCAACCGTCTTGTAGGTGGTGGGAGAAGTCTCAAGACGCACATTGCAGATGTTATTTTTGTCAAATGCAAATATTTTTGCCACCAGTGGGGGCAGCAGAGAGCTGTGTAGATATTGCGTATTGTGACAGGGAAGGACGTCACATGTGCACTGCACAGGGGCCCAGTTATTGACAAGGGCCCTTCGCTACCTAGATTGCATACAAGGAACTGAGACAATGAATATGGATTGTAAGAGAGGCTATGCAATGTATGGAGTGCTATGCAATGAGCAATTAAAGACCAAGGGGCCCATATTCTGTTCTAGCACCAAGTCCCTCTTCTATCTGTGTGGTTTTTACAGATAATGTATGTTAAAAATGTTTTTCACTTGTAGAAATTGCTACTGCAACATCCAGTCTTTCTAGGCTGCAACAAATAAAATAACTAAGTATATCAATAAAAATAGACAAAAACCGACAACTGCCTGTGAGTACATGCGGTTTTTGCCATAGGTTTGCTACATTTGTGGTTTTCTAAGGATGCTACCACACATAGTTATCTGATGTTACATCTTTGCCACAAAAAGTGCATTCAAAAATGACTATGGTCTTGCAACGTTTCTTTATTGCCTATTTTTAGGCACTTTTTGCGGAGCGTTTGGCCAGTGTGTTTGAGCATAGGCTTTTTTTTAATAGTGTTTTTTTTACATGCCTTGCGTTTTTATATAGGAAAGTAGTTACACCCTGTAATATCATGGCCTCTATAGAGCAGTATGTAAAAAATGCATTGGTAAACAAAAAGTACAACACACATTGTCACATGTTTTTAATGCAGGATAAACAAAAACATCAGAAAATGAAAACGTCAGATCCAGACCATGCTGGGATAAAAGAAAAAAATGCCATTGACCAAACAGTGCACCTCAAGTTTAAAAAATCACGTTTGTTCTGTGTTTAGTAATTCCCATAGCATTCTATATAATATCTGGAGCTGGCATTTTTTTTGCATAAAAAACAGAGTAAACACCAGTAAAAATGCAGTACAAAAGCAAATCACTTAAAAAAGAACCCAAAAAAGACTCTCAAACTGTCACCACAACTGAGGTATAACGGTAAGGGCGCGGCTCTTTGTCTCATCTGTTCGGAAATGAGAATGTTTACATTCACTAGCAGCAAGCAGAGATAGCTAAATTGATAAGACATAGATGTACAACGTTTATTAGAAAGTTACAGTATTTTCGCTTGTACAATTATTAATGTTTTTTTTTCTGGGATTTTGATATTGATTACCTATCCTCAGCATAGGTCATCAATATCAGATCGGTGGGGGTCCTAAACGTGGCACCCCCACGATCAGCCGGTTGAAGAGGGGGCCATGTACCGTGCGGGCGCTACCTTCCCTTCATTGTTTACCTGCTCGCCGTCAACATCGCAGCGCTGATCAGGTGTAATTACAAGGCGGCCCATTCACTTCTATGAGACGGCTCCTTCCTATTCAAGTGTATACTACAGAGCCGTCCCATAAAAGTGAATGGGCCGGCTTGTAATTACACTGCTCACCGCTGCGATGTTGACGGCGAGCAGGTAAACAATGAAGGGAAGGTAGCGCTTGCATGGAGCATGGCCTTCTTCTCAAACAGCTGATCGGTGGAGGTGCCGGGTATTGGACCCCTGCCGTTCTGATATTGGTGGCCTATCCTGAGTATAAGTCATCAATATTAAAGCCCCAGAAAACCCCTTTAAGCTGTAGGACTTAACCCCCTAAGATTAAACAGTCAGTCTTGAAGATTAGACATTTTTGGTCGCCTGTGTGATGAGCTTCTAGAACAGCCGTCTCTGGTGGTTTTAATCAGTGAAATTTGCACGTGTGACCCTGGGAGCCACAAAACCACCAAACTATCTCGGCGACATTTGTAACCAAGTAAAACCAGGTGCTGGTCTGATAATAGCCGTAACCGCGGTTACATAATTGCTTGTTTATTATTTACACTCCATCGCCTCTAACAGAAGAAGCAGGTGATGGGCGGAGCCAGGATAATCAGTGCTGACGATGCGGCTTCTATGATAAGAACGGTCACAATCACACAGTTAAGGTCCTTTTACACGGGCCGATTATCAGCCGAAAAATCGTTCCTAGGAACGCTAGTGCCGATAATCGGCCCGTGTAAAAGTGGCCCTAATCAGCCGACGAACGAGCAAAACGCTCGTTCGTCGGCTGATTGGATCTTTTGTAGAAACCAAAAGATCCAATCTGTCGGGCGCACATCGCCCTGTGTAAACAGGCGATGTGCGCCTGACAGTATGGAGCTTCCCGGCCGCACGAGCGATACAGCGATCACTCGTGCGGCCGGGCGCTCGATTCGTCGGGCCGTGTAAAGGCTCCCTGCCCGAGCGCCGATATCGCTGATCGGCGCTCGGGCAGGGAGAAGAATCGGCCCGTCTAAAAGGGCCTTAAATGATTATCTCAGTAGTAATATATATCCACTGGGTGATAATCAGGATAATTATAACATACAAGAATATAACTACTATAAGGCTCCATTCACACGTCCGTATTTTTGCACATCCTGGAAAACGGTCAGTTTTTTGCGGATCCGTTGTTCCGCAAAAAGCTCCATTTTTTCAGGACATCCGTTCCGTCTTTCCGTAAAAAACGGAACGGATGTATCCATATGTCATCCGTTTTTTGCGGAAGGATGAATAACATCTTTTTTTTTCACCCCTCCTGGAACGGAATCCGCAAATACGGATGACATGCGGATGGCTTTCCGCATGTCTTCCGCATTTACGGACGTCCCATAGACTTGTATTGGGCTACGGACCGCAAAACAGGAGGAAAAGTACGACAGGAGGATTTCTGATTGCGGATCCGCAAAACAGTACGGAACAGAGAAACGGATGCGGACAACATATGGTGCAATGTCCGCATTTTTTCGGGACCCATTGAAATGAATGGATCCGCATACTATCCGCATAATTGTCCGCAAATGCGGAAACGGATGCGGAGAGGATGCGGATGCAAAATACGGACGTGTGAATGGGGCCTAATACTGCTCCTATGTACAAGAATATAACTACTATAATACTGCCTCCTATGTACAAGAATATAACTACTATAATACTGCCTCCTATGTACAAGAATATAACTACTATAATACTGCCTCCTATGTACAAGAATATAACTGCTATAATACTGCCCCTATGTACAAGAATATAACTACTATATTACTGCTCCTATGTACAAGAATATAACTGCTATAATACTGCTCCTATGTACAAAAATATAACTACTATAATACTGCTCCTATGTACAAGAATATAACTGCTATAATACTGCCTCCTATGTACAAGAATATAACTACTATAATACTGCTCCTGTGTACAACAATATAACTACTATAATACTGCTCCTGTGTACAAGAATATAACTACTATAATACTGCTCCTGTGTACAACAATATAACTACTATAATACTGCTCCTGTGTACAAGAATATAACTACTATAATACTGCTCCTAGGTACAAGAATATAACTACTATAATACTGCTCCTAGGTACAAGAATATAACTACTATAATACTCCTCCTATGTACAAGTATATAACTACTATAATACTGCTCCTAGGTACAAGAATATAACTACTATAATACTGCTCCTAGGTACAAGAATATAACTACTATAATACTGCTCCTAGGTACAAGAATATAACTACTATAATACTGCTCCTATGTACAAGAATATAACTACTATAATACTCCTCCTATGTACAAGAATATAACTACTATAATACTGCTCCTATGTACAAGAATATAACTACTATAATACTGCTCCCTATGTACAAGAATATAACTACTATAATACTGCTCCTATGTACAAGAATATAACTACTATAATACTGCTCCTATGTACAAGAATATAACTACTATAATACTGCTCCTATGTACAAAAATATAACTACTATAATACTGCTCCTATGTACAAGAATATAACTACTATAATACTGCCCCTATGTACAAGAATATAATTACTATAATACTGCTCCTATGTACAAGAATATAACTACTATAATACTGCCCCCTATGTACAAGAATATAACTACTATAATACTGCCCCTATGTTCAAGAATTGTACTAATATAATCTTGTTACATCATATGTTATAAAGCTTGATCTGTGGTACTCTGGTCCCTGGGACTTTCACCAGTCCTTGCCCATTATCATGAAGACTGAGAGGCTGTGGTATATTCTGTACTTGTGTTATGTTCCCCTTAGTGCTACCTGTGCAGTATAAATCCACATGCAGTGAGCTCCCCCTAGTGGTAGTTGCAGGCAGTTAGATTTATATTATTAAGCAGAATCTCCACCAAACGTACTGTGAATTCATGTCATACTGATGTATGTACGTATATGACACCAATATTCACACTAAACGGCAGTTTTCAGTTTATTGCGGTAACCTGTAAACATATAACAATAAATCATACTCAGCTGCGGCGCTTTCTGTGAGACCAGGGGGCTTTTACCCCATAAATCAGCTATAACTAGCAGCTGCTCCAGCCTGATATTTCTCGCGCTACGTTTACAGGTGAAGAGGGACGTGCACTCTAAGTTCTACATTTATATGATAAATCTGATGTCTAACAGCTGGGGCCGCTCTCCTCCAGCTGATCAATATATGAGCAGTCCCTGCTGATACAATGCTGCGGGAAATATCGACAGAGTCAAGCTCTGCGCTATCACAAACAATAGG
Source organism: Rhinella marina (assembly GCA_900303285.1). Taxonomy (NCBI): domain Eukaryota; kingdom Metazoa; phylum Chordata; class Amphibia; order Anura; family Bufonidae; genus Rhinella; species Rhinella marina. Next base: position 182,640 of record ONZH01027495.1, read on the forward strand.
GCAGCAGAAAAACCGAATGTTGGAATAATAATTTCCTTTGCACTCGATCTCAAGAACTTGCAAATTTTGCCAGGAAGCAGCTTGCAGCAGGTAAAGTGCTGGAGATCCAGGCAGAGCACAAAGCACTGCTGCCACCTATTGGTCGTTAGTGGAATAGCACACAAAGCTTGGTGAATGTCCCTTTAAACTCCGTCCACATTTATAGTTTATTCTTATGTCTTGCGGTTAATTTTTTTGACGTATCGCCGTTAGAAAATTGTATATATTTTTGGTCTTGTTGCAATCACAGCTTTTATTTGCTTAAAGGAACGTTCTATGCCAAAGATATGCTCTGTTTTATGCTTACTGCAGGGTCTGAGAGGGAGGAGCATGACACACCAAAGGTATAATCTCTATATCCTGCTCCTACCCGTCACATCACCACATAAAAAGCATCAGGCTGCCCATAGATTTCAATGGTCATTGTGTAATGCTGGGAAAAAAAATGAAGATTTGCTGATTTTTGAGGGCCCCAGCATCTGGAAATCCTGTGATCATCTCAGGCGATGGTGGAACCCATTCTACCTATGGAATCTGAACGTCACATGACCCTGTATTACTAAATTGTAGAGAGACAAGCCAGGGCTCCCTCATCACCTGTCCACCTATTGTTTGCAATCGGGGAGGGCGAGTGGTGAAGGCTACCCTCGCTCCCCATATCTGATGCCTTCTCTATAATTTGGCCCAAACTGCGGGAGGGGGGAACATTGTAAGTGTTAGAGATTGTACATCACGCACAGCTTTAAAAAAAACTAGCGCCAGGAGCAAGGGGGAAATATTCTTACCATATAAAAGTCATTATGACATTCAGGCTTGGACTGGCCCACAGGGGTACAGGTGAATCCCCCGGTGGACCCCAGTTTATCATTATATAACAAGATCAGAACTGAGATGACTTCTAGATATAGAGGAAAGCTAGCCGGTGTGCTCTTCTCCCCAGGACCTACCTTCTCAAAGCTGCTGCAAGGACCCCCATATTCAATCATCTGGTTCAAACAGCATAATTGCCATCTGTATCCATATGGTGGGCCCCCAATACATTTTACTGGTGGGCCCTAGGTACCCCAGCCTGACGCTGATGACATTAATATATTATCTTCAATTTTCATTTTATTGAGCTTCATTTTCTATTAAACGTACACTAGCCCTTTAAAAAGACTGTGAGGCAGCTCTCCATCGCCACCTGCAGGATGGATATGTCAGTGCAAGTGAATTCTGCTAGATTCTAGGTACTACTTTTGAGAAATACGTCTATTACACTAAAATTTTGATAAATCTGCAACCATGTTGTACACTGACCTCCTATCCCCCTATTTTGGGAGATCCTGGGTACCGCTGGGAATCTGGCAGGTGACTATGCTGGTTTTCTCTGCAGGAGTAAGGAGATTCAAGGTAGTCACCAGCTGACCAGCTCAACAGGTGCTTCTGTTGCTAGGCAATGGCCCATATTTAGGGCTCATATTTTTTTTCCATGTCATTCTGTTTTTTTATTTTTTTTTGCAGGCCGTATATGTAACCCCACACGGATACTGGCCCGTGTGCGCTCCGCAATTTGCGGACCACAAAGCGTCGCCGCTACCATAGAACATGCCTATTCTTGTCCGGACAAGAATAGGACATGCTCTATCTTTTTTGCGGGGCCACGGAATGGAATTACAGATGTGGACAGCACACGGTGTGCTGTCCGTATCTTTTGCGGTCCCATTGAAAGGAATAGGTCCACGCAAAATGGGTTCCGCAAAATTGTGGAACGGTTGCAGACTCATTCATGCGGTCGTTTGAGTGTAGCCTTATGGACAATTATAGGACTGTTCTATAAGGGGAAGCTGTTATGTTCCGCAAAATGCGAAATGTGCACGGCAGTATCCGTGTTTTGCGGATCCGCAAAACAGCCAGCGGTTGTGCGCATGAGCCCTTACTCAGCAGATCCTTGCGGATAAAGCACAATAGAAGTTTTGCTTTTTATTTTTGGGTTCCCCTTTAAATATCAGAAACTTTTCGCAAAACATAAAGTTTCTGCTGCCGCCTGCACGTTGCGCTGTAAATTGAGCTGTTCTGAAAAATGACAAATTAAGAGACTGGTGGCGAATTCACACGGAGCGGGTCAGGTGCAGAAAGCTCTCAGGAAAAAAAACAATCTTTCACATGCCGGAACGTAGTGTTAAATCATTGATCAACACGGCTTCCTGACAGCAGAATATGTTTTACCCCGTCAGTGCCAGGGGGAGCAGTCATATTTTACCGGCTGCTGTATTTCTGGTCTCTACAGCGCCGTCAGTGCCAGGAGCGCCGGAGACGTTGGCAGCAGTGATGCCTCAAAGTTAATATCCCTCTTGTATTCCAAATCACAAAAAACTACTGGCTCCTCAACATCATTTGGACAGACAAACCCACCGGGGACACTTCTGTAATGCCGCGCGCTGCAGAGCGATGGCTCCCGAAAATTAATAGAACTTGGATGCATGAATCTTCTTGTTTATGGAGGAATATTTGTCACCGCCATCCTTCTGTGTCAGCCTGACAACAATTTTGCTTCCTGTCCGTATAACTCTCCGTCTGTGACTTCTCGTTTGTCTCCGTCCTCGTTCCCGGGCCCCTGTTTCTTTTTAGGTGCCTAAAAACTGGACTCTGGGGCAACGGGAGCACCAGGAATGATCCCCATTAACCCTTCACTGACTGTAATAGACAACCAGAGACTTTACCGTCAGCTTTACTCTTTGGGTTTTGTATGGCGGTGTGATTGGAGCACCGAGTGGCGGTTTTATTTGGCTAGTATGTTGTGGGTGTTAGGTTTCATGTGATGGAGAGTAGTACAAATGGACCTTCAAGGAGATCTAAGAGACATCACTGCAGGCAATCCCCAGGTTGCAATGCCCGGAGTAGTCTTAGATTGGTGACCATGGTGTTGGTTGGACCGTAACGATGTCAGGAACAGAAAAACATCCAGACCCCTCTTCTATTTTAGTGAACTCACCATCACCACCTCCTCTGGCAGATCGCTCCATAGTCTCAATGACAAGACTCTTACCGTAAAGAACCCTGGGTTATTCACATTTCCTAGATCCAGCGCTGCACACTGCGCCACCCTCCTCCTCGCTGCTTAGTGTCTGTGTGTCAGGTTTCAATGGCAGTAACATCACTCTGGTGGGTTATGTAAACCTACCACTGACAGTGGGACATCGTCTGATAATTTAGGAAGTCCAGCGTTCCTGATGCCTGTTTATCTGTTTGTCCACTATGCCAAATCATTGGCAATGCCATTATATCAGCTCTGCTCTGCTACAACTTCTCTGTCACTGCATCAACTATACTGCATCCAGATGTTGTACATTGGCTCTGACACTGCAGCAACTCCGCTGCATCCAACCCTGCTACATTGTCCCCGCCACTACATCTACTTTGTTGCACGTTCACAGCTCAGCATCTGTCCAACACTTCTCCAACTCTTTTACACCAAGCGTGCTTCAACTCTGCTTCATTTCTGCATGTTCACAGCTCAGCATGCGCTCAGCACTACTGCATCTTTGCTGCACAAGTAGTTCTTTCATTCTCCTTCCTTGCCGTATGCCCACAGATCAGCATCAGTATCACCACTTCACCTCTGCTACATCTGTACTTTTGCTCACCTGCACCAGTGTTAACTGTTCATGCTGCTAAATACCTGCTCATCAGGACCAGTAGCTTACTGTCTCCAACTCATCAGGTGAGATGTAACACCAAGGGGCGGACTGGGAACTTAAAGTGGCCCTGGAAAAATTACTAAAAGTGGCCCCATTTTGTAGTCGGGTTTAAATTGATGGAAGGCAGGGCCAGCAATACCATATTGCGGCACATTATACTGCCCCAACAGAGCCAAATACCACAGTCCATCACAAAATACTGCCAGCAGCACAAAATACATCCCCAAAAACTTCCACTGGCAGTTTGGTGGGCCACTGGCAGCCTCCTGGACAGTGGCCCACCAGGAAATTTCCCTGTAAGGTCTATGGCCCATTCGCCCCTGGTAACACCCATTTTTTGTTGATGTAGAAACCTTCTTTCCTGCCCTTCTTGAAGCACTCCATGATCTTATTGGGCTTGGCAGCAGCTGCCTGACACTGCTTGCTAGAGTTAAGTTTATCCTTAACTACAAAGCTCATTTTGACACATGTGGAGTTGTTTGGAGTCTTAAAGGAAACCTGACCATTGATATAGAAGCTTTATCTATGGATGAGCAGAGTGGGTGCTCATTAGTGTAGGGGGTCAAAGGGATTGCTTTAATTTCATGCGTGGAGGTCCCACAACAAGTAATTCTGACCAGGAGTGGTGTGAATATGAAGTTTTATTCTGCGTCCTGCCAGAATTTTCCTGTGACATGCTGTCAGCCTTGAGTGATTTCCCAGCCACTCTCCTCTGCTCTGAGTGTCCGCTGTAGCATCCAATCTGGAGCCCATCACAGCTGTCACTCAGAGGGGACAGCACTTCATAGTGAAGCTCTGCCTTCTGGGCACTTGGAGGAGCAGAATCTGGCAGAAAAAAAACTTCCTATTCGCACTACTCCTGATAATAAAAGCTCCAAAAAAGTTATGTTTGTACTGCTGTCCCCAGTCCCTGCATAGTGCAGTTTAGTATGGTCAAAGCTGCTGACAGACTCCCTTTAAGCTTACATGGACAGCTAATTATTTATGCGGACATGTAATACAGAGTATACCTTGCAAATTGTATCACTGGGTGCAAATACCCTCTTCATTAACAGCTGATCAGTTTCTGAAGTCGAACTTATGGTGATCAACTGGTCGTCATCCTTTTAAGAAAGTTTTGTCCAGATGGTACAACCCCTTTATGTAAGCAGTTTTGTAATTTCATATAAATTAAGCCGTTATTAGTTGAGGGGGGGGGGAGGGGGGGCTACGGTTTTAGTAACCAATCTTGACAATATCTGTGTCCAAATGTCTACTTTTTTGTCTCCTCCTCTTTATAGGGATGCAGTTACTTACATTGCCCAGCAGAGGGCCTAAGTGTTAACCAGTGGCTTATATTCTCTGTACAGCAAAGCAGTGGTCTCCGTCCTGTGGCTGTCAGGGGATTCTGGGAGTTGTAGTTTTGGTGAACAACTGATTGGAAACCACTGATACACAGGTGTATCAGATAAAGATGCTCTGGATCTGGCTCAGCAATAGTGCCCATTTAAACTTACAATCAGGATGAATGCTGTATAGTAAGAAAATCAAGGAACAATTACCCGTAAACAGACTGGCGCCTGTGATTTATCGCCTACATATTACATTATTAACTGAATTCTTAATGCTTCCTTGATATCCTTTAAAATACAGTTTATGACCCAGAACACACTTACCTCGCTAATGTCGGTCCCAGGAGGAGATGAACCTCCATGAGCAGGAAAAACGCCCCCCGCCGAACCCCCCCGCATCCCCCTCCGGACAATTAAATGGCGCTGCCGAGCAGGGAAAAGTGATGTTATTTTCTATTTTCTGTAAATGGTTTAAGGCATTGAATTCTCGCTGGGATCCAAATACACATCAGCTAAGCAGGTTTCTAATCCGCAAATCCCTACAAGCTCATTTACGGCTGGAGGGGAATGTATTATTTACCCAGCAATTGTCTAAAAATCTAATTAGTTTTATAACTTGTGTAATCAGGCAAGAAATCAAACAAATGCCCATTTATTAGTTGTCATTCACTGACTTGCGCTCTATAATTAATTGCTTTGTAATGAAGAAACGGCGATATGCCAGGCTTCCCTCTTGCCTCGTAATGTTGGCCAACACTCTGCGTGTAAGAGCCGTGGTTCAGCGTCGAGCAGCGTCGTCACTGGATGCTACTGGATTCTTTGTATCTTTTTTTTTTAATGATTTATTACAATGTTATAACTGATTTCACCCAGAGATGCAGAGGAGACGCCCCTTCTGTGTCTCTCCTGCCTCTCAGCAGATCTAGCTATTGGAAGATGAACCATTGGTTGAATTTTGCCCAAACACCCATCAATTTCAACAAGGCCGAACAACCATCTTTTGGGCCTCCCGATTCTCCTCCAACAACAGGTGTCATGGGAAACAAGGATCAGGCAGTTGGATTTCAATATGCCCCATCGTTATGTTCTCAAGGGAGACAAGCTGCCACCAGAGGTGTGTGGTAGTGACTTACTCCCCTTTCATGCCTGCCCAGCCAACTCAAGTGTGCAGTTATTTGTGTGTGGGGGAAGGGGGGAGGATCAGGAGTTGGTCAGCTGACAGTTATCTATTGAGTATAGTCAGGTTTAAGGCCAAGCACAGTTGGCATTTACCAACACTCAAACCAAGCAGTGGGGTCCCTGTTGGCCACTAGTGGTTGGCAAATTGACATTCCTCCAGTACAGCTGGTTAAGCCACACAGGGGCCACAGAAGGGAGGGGGCCCTTCCCAGCTGTAGAGCTGTAGCAAAAGAGCACAGGCTGCATGGCTAAGCTAAAAGTGGGACTTACCAGACAAGGGCAGAGCTTAGTGGTGTGACGGGGGCCCCCGGATTAGTGTTGAGCGACTCGAACTCCACAAAGTAGAATTCGATCTGAATTTGAGGAAAAATTCGATTAGCCGTGAAGTTGAATTTCCTCGTGCAAAGAGCTGGACGCCACAATCTTGATTGAAGATCTCACATGAAATCCCGTGCGCGGTGACGTATGACATCACCACGCCGGCCGACGTGATGATGTCATCATGGATCACGTGAGATTTCTCGCTAGATTCAATCAAGATGGCTGGCTCTTCACAATCAAATGGACGAAGGTAAGTATGGTTTTATTAATTTTTTAAAAATTTCACACTGTATTATTACTGTCAGATGCCGCGATCACGTATAAACGCGGCACCCGAGGGCTACACGGATGAGGGGGGGCGGCGGCGTAATCACCGCTCCTTGTCATTCTCCCATTGTTTACAAAGAAATGCACTTCGTGACAAAGCCATTGGTCAGAAACCTAATTTTTTGGTAAAATTCGGCAAAGTAACCAAATTGAATTTTTGAATACTGTAAGCACCTCAGATCAGGTGCCAGATCTGCACCTGAATATGAGAGATCAAAAGGATTGTATCCTGGTTAAAGTCAGGAGCATAGCTAAAGGCTTATGGACCCTAGTGCACAAGTTCAGCTTGGGCCCCCTTCCCGCACTGCTTTGTGGCCAGGGGCACAGCCTTCCTGCTGCCTGGAAAAACAATTGAAACGGCACCTATCCTCCCCTCATGCCAAATTTTTGAGCTAACCCCTTACCCCCAGCCAGAGATGTAACTTGACCAGCATGCACTTTCTATAATACCGGTGTCTTCTTATGTGGCACAAGGCTCTTTGGGCCCCCTCAGGCTCCTGGGCCCGGTAGCGATCGCTTCCTCTACACCCCCTATAGCCACGCCTCTGGCTAAAGGGTAATATTAGGGGACGCTTACCCTCAACCCTGTATCGCGATCAAACTCCGCTGAAAGTTTTCAACTTCTCTGCAGCGCCACCACAGGAGAAATGAAGCATTACGCAGTTTCCATTGAAATCCAATGTGCAGTCTGTGTAATGTATGGACACATGGGGTCCTCCAGTGAGAGATACTCTTTGTAATTGTTCTCTCCACTCTGGTTAATAGATGGGGTTCATGGGGCGCTGTTGATGCTACAGAGCCTTGTGGTTTTCATTAAGAGATGAGATTAAGAGAAGGCCTTCTTGGTTCTCTTCAGACCCCAGGACTTCGGTGTGAGGAGCCAACCTTCTCTTTTGATCGGGCTGTTGGCTGTGCAGTATTCCATCCTGAATGGGCCACACTACAGAAGTCTACTTCACGGGCTGCTGTGAAGCATATAATTCTGCTCTAGCAACCTAAGAAGTGCAGACATGGGACCCCTGTTCTCTCAGTCCATGGAGGTCTCAGAATTGGGACTCCCACTGTAGACCTTTATGGCAATTCCTCAGAAATTACTGAAGGAATAGACATGAGAATAACTCAAGGACTGATATTTCCAGGTCTTTCTCTTTTCTGTACTTTGTCCCTTAAATCTTCACCTAACTTCTGCTTTGATTACAAGTACTTCTCACCAGGAGTGGTGTGAATATGAGGTTTTATTCTGCTCCTGCAAGTGACCATGAGCCAGAACTTGCTGTCTGCCTTGAGTGATTTCCCAGCCCCTCCCCTCTGCTCTGAGTGACAGCTGTAGCATCCAACCAGGAGCCCACTACAGAGCAGAGGGGAGGGGCTGTGAAACAGCTCAAGCACAGGCAGCACAAGATAGTGAAGCTCCACCTACTGGGCACTTGGTGGAGTAGAATCTGGCAGAATAAAACTTCATATTTACACTACTCCTGATAATAAAAGTTCCAAAGAAGGTATCTATGCACTGCTCTCCCCAGTCCCTACATAGTGCAGTTTAGCATGGTCAAAACTGCTGATAGACTCCCTTTAAGCTTACATGGACAACCATTTATTTACGGATGGAGCGCTTCCCCTCGTGTAATGGCTGAGCAGATATTCTAGAAAAAGCAATTGCAAGATCTCCGCTCCTCTTAGATCGCAGATTGTAATGGTTTTGTTGGGTTGGATGTTACAAAAATGAATAGTTTGTTTCCATAATTCTCCAAGGATCCTGGAACTGCTTTACCCGTCGTGTCACATTCATCTCCGGTCCAGCTACCAGAGGTCTGACGCATCCTCCTGAGCCGTCATGTATCCCCCTGATAGTACTCGCCCCGTTTCTGGCCCACAGATTATTTAGTGCTTATCCCAGGCTTGTGTTGGTGACTGAGATCTTAAATCTTGTGAATAAAAGGTTCTGCTTCAGATTTATGGTTCACAGCGAGAAGAGAAAAAAAAAAACATCACTGGGACTTCAGCATAAAATAGAGATCGTGTGATCTGGTGATGATGATGTAAGGTCCCCTGTGAAAACTTTACATTTTATTGTTTCTATAGCTCATTTTTAGAATGAACAATTCTCATCTTGCAGACTCGTAAAACTGAGCAACTGGTTTTACTTAAAGCATAATTTCACAAAAAAAAATTCCAAAAACTCACACAAAATATATTATAGACTAATATTGCAATTCAGGCCCAAAAAATGTAAAAATCTGAGTCGAGGTCACTGTTTCATACTTACTTGTTGGTACTTTTACAGCCCTTCCCCCAGATCCACATGGGGGCACCCACTTCTGGGTGGTGCTTACATAAGCCGAACCCATTTTCCTGGGATTGTCTCTGAACATTAGGGAAAGTCACTGCAAACAGTCAACTATGTTGTTTTGGAGGGCAATGTAAGTGACAAAGGGGTTCTCCAGGAATTAAGAAAATGAAAATACTTAAATATTACTTCATTATAAATATATTACCAAATACCTTTCATTAGTTATAATGGCTCGTTTTGTCTGGGGAGCAATAATTAGTAGAAATAAAATGGCCGTCGTCCTATTAGTACACACAAAACCTGTCCTAATCACACAGGAGGACAAGTTACTTCACAACACTGAGGTAAAGAGCTGCCTCATCCTCCTCTCTGCTCTGCTTGTCAGGGATTATGGTCCTGAATACAGGTGATAAGATCTTCAGCTGAATCTCTGTAGGAATGGAGTTCACGAGCAGATGTGGTAATGAGAAGCAGAAATTGTCTCCATGACCACAGTCTGTCCTGTCCGTCCTCTCTGTACTTTATGTCTCCTCATGAACTCCATTCCTACAAAGACTCAGCTAAATATCATATTAAACTGTAGTCAGGATCATAATCCCTGACGAGCAGAGCGGAGGATGAGGCAGCTCTTTACCTCAGTGTTGTGAAGTAACTTGTCCTCCTGGGTGATTAGGACAGGTTCTGTGTGTACTAATAGGACGGCGGCCATTTTATTTCTCCTAATGATTGCTCCCCAGACAAACAAGCCATTATAACTAATGAAAGGTATTTGGGAATATATTTATAATGAAGTAATATTTACGTATTTTAATTTTCTTAATTCCCAGAGAACCCTTTTAATGCTCTGAGCACTAGATTATGGCTAGAGGGGATGTCACTTGTTGCACTGAAAAACTGAAGCATCAGAGGCCCATGTGGTGCAAATCCTAGTAATGTAGTAACAGTAGAACCTTTTAAGCTTCTGGGTCCGCTCCATACTATGTGCCAAACTTGTGTCTCATTAGGTGGCCATTGACCCCTTCCAACACCAGGACCTCCTTTCACCGCACGGGACAGACAATTTCTATTCTAATTCTGTATTACCTGTGGATCTTGCTGCAGAGTTTGATGCAAACTCACTGCAGATTTTACCCCTGACACACTGGTCGAGGTAAAATCTGTGGTCAAAATTTGCAAAACAGAAATTGACAAACTGCGGCCTAAAAGCCAACAACCCCAGTGCCCCATTAAAAGAACACCCTCACCAGTCTGTGGTCCTGCCATGCCCACACTACTGCCCCATTACCATACCCTTCCGGTCCCTGCAGATATGGCTTGGTCCCATGACCGCAGTACCCAGTCACAGCTTTAGTGGTCACATCTGCTGTAGAAGCAAAGCCATTTCTAGCCTGGTGTAATAGCAAATCAAGAACAATGTGACGCTCCCTCTAAGCCGATCAGTTCTGATTGCATCCACACCCCCTAGTAAATCGCCATCAACTATGATGATAGGTGAGGCTGCGCTTATGGCTAAACGCCTAGCGATGCCCCCGGATTCCCCCCCCGACTGCATCGGATTGTCATCATAAAAAATATACTCACAATCAATGGAAGTCTATCCAAAGGCACTTAACTTATTATCTCCGAATCAATGTCAGTAAGATGGAAGGAGAGCCGGATGAGACCTGGCCTGGGCCTTCTTCATTAGGGACTGGAGAATATGGGAAGGATAGGTGCGGAGGGACAAGTCGTCCGGCCACCGCGGGTAATTCATTACGTTAATGAGATATCGAGACCTGACAGGACGCGTGCATAAAGGTCAGGCTTCAGGACAAGCTCAACCTATTAGTATAATTGGGACAAATGCAAGTCTGTTAACCTTACGAGGGGATTAAATTGTCTCACCGTCCGATGCCTGCGATATTGTGGACGAAGCGAGACCCTGCAACACATAATACGGGTCTACGTGAGAAGGTCAGTAATCCGTAGTTAAAGGGGTTTACAAAGACATGGGCACTTTCTTCTTAAAACAGCACCTCCCGTGTCCATACAGTGCATTTGGAAAGTCCTCAGCCCCTTTACTCAGGACATAAGTATTCAGTCCCTTTACTCAGGACATAAGTATTCAGTCCCTTTACTCAGGACATAAGTATTCAGTCCCTTTACTCAGGACATAAGTCTTCAGCCCCATTACTCAGGACATACGTCTTCAGCCCCTTTACTCCGGACATAAGTTTTCAGACCCTTTACTCAGGACATAAGTCTTCAGCCCCTTTACTCAGGACATACGTCTTCAGCCCCTTTACTCAGGACATAAGTCTTCAGACCCTTTACTCAGGACATAAGTCTTCAGACCCTTTACTCAGGACATAAGTCTTCAGCCCCTTTACTCAGGACATAAGTCTTCACACCCTTTACTCAGGACATACGTCTTCAGCCCCTTTACTCAGGACATAAGTCTTCACACCCTTTACTCAGGACATACGTCTTCAGCCCCTTTACTCAGGACATAAGTCTTCAGCCCCTTTACTCAGGACATAAGTCTTCAGACCCTTTACTCAGGACATAAGTCTTCAGCCCCTTTACTCAGGACATAAGTCTTCACACCCTTTACTCAGGACATACGTCTTCAGCCCCTTTACTCAGGACATACGTCTTCAGCCCCTTTACTCAGGACATAAGTATTCAGTCCCTTTACTCAGGACATAAGTCTTCAGACCCTTTACTCAGGACATAAGTCTTCAGACCCTTTACTCAGGACATAAGTCTTCAGCCCCTTTACTCAGGACATAAGTCTTCAGCCCCTTTACTCAGGACATAAGTCTTCAGCCCCTTTAATGAGGACATAAGTCTTCAGCCCCTTTAATGAGGACATAAGTCTTCAGCCCCTTTACTCAGGACATAAGTCTTCAGCCCCTTTACTCAGGACATAAGTCTTCAGACCCTTTACCCAGGACGTAAGTCTTCAGTCCCTTTACTCAGGACATACGTCTTCAGCCCCTTTAATGAGGACATAAGTATTCAGACCCTTTACTCAGGACATAAGTCTTCAGACCCTTTACTCAGGACATAAGTCTTCAGACCCTTTACTCAGGACATAAGTCTTCAGACCCTTTACTCAGGACATAAGTCTTCAGCCCCTTTACTCAGGACATAAGTCTTCAGCCCCTTTACTCAGGACATAAGTCTTCAGCCCCTTTAATGAGGACATAAGTCTTCAGCCCGTTTACTCAGGACATAAGTCTTCAGCCCCTTTAATGAGGACATAAGTCTTCAGACCCTTTACCCAGGACGTAAGTCTTCAGTCCCTTTACTCAGGACATACGTCTTCAGCCCCTTTAATGAGGACATAAGTATTCAGACCCTTTACTCAGGACATAAGTCTTCAGACCCTTTACTCAGGACATAAGTCTTCAGACCCTTTACTCAGGAGATAAGTCTTCAGCCCCTTAAAGGGTTTCTGTCACCATGTTTGACCATATTAAACCAGATGACTCTATCTGCTGCTGGCCCTGTCAGCGCTGCAAATCCCGTGCCTGCGCCGTGGGTCCGTCATTCGGCGCAGGCGCAGTGAGTGCAGCTGGCTGCCGGGCTCCCGGCTTCCTCACTGCGCCTGCCATGCCTTCTCTTCCGGGTGTAGTGTGACGTCATCGGCGCAGGCGCAGTGAGGAAGCCGGGAGCCCGGCAGCCAGCTGCACTCACTGCGCCTGCGCCGAATGACGGACCCACGGCGCAGGCACGGGATTTGCAGCGCTGACAGGGCCAGCAGCAGATAGAGCGAGCTGCCTGGCCCTGTCAATCTATGCTGATGACGTAATATAGAAGGTGGGGAAAACGGCGCTACTAGGTGCAGGGTTACGGCCCCTTGCACTTAGTGAAGGTAATTTGCATATTACAAAAGTAGTTTTTTTAAGAAAATGGGGACACATATCTTAAAAAGAAGACCATATTAGACATCAGGTGACATTTGCGCTTTGCAAAACAAATGGTCAAACAGAACTTTCCCCGGTGATGACACAGATGATTGCCTTGAGTTCCAGGAGCCAGAGATGTGACGAATGTCTGTGCCTCTCGGAGGCTGTCCATTTAAAGGTGTTGTCTTTGTGGCTTCAAGGGCTGTTTAACCAGGAGTTGCTCTGTGCCTAACTAACAAAGTAAAAAATATTTCCCAAAATTTAGAGACTAGAAAATGTTAATTTTCCATGTGTGGGCTAATTAACACAGACATTCACACCAAGTCACCCTGACGGAAGAAGGTTGAATTAATAATAATCTCCTGCTGTTATTCCTGCTAAGAATAAATTGTTGTGAAAAATAAAACTCTTAAAAAACATATTGCTTACTGTTAAAAAGATTGTATTGGAAAAAAGTTTCTTGCCATGAAATTAAGAAACTTTCCATTGTCTTGTATTAGGAAAGGCAAACTGTACAAATTGCTACTTTCAAGCCTGACAATAGTCTAATATCTAATGTAAAAAGGAAGCTTCACTAGAGCCCTTCCAGGACCTTTCACACAATTAAGGTTTGCGTCTTATTATTTCGTTGTCAAGAAAAAATGTAATACTTTGACACTATGATTGACAGGGAAGGGGTTGGAGTGTGACCTTCCCTTCATCCCAACACACAAAGGGGGCTAATTAATGGGTGAACTCACTGTCTTATTTTTTACAGTATCTTTTTGATGGCTCAATTGTTAAGGGTCCTCAGGATAGGTCATCAGTATCAGATCGGTGGGGGTCTGACATCCGGGACCCTCACCGATCAGCTGTTTGAGAAAGTACAGGCGCTCCTGTGAGTGCCGCTACCTTCTCCCAGCTCACCCAGCACAGCGCCGTACATTGTATAGTGGTTGTGCTTGGTATTGTGCTCAGCCCTATTCACTTGAATGGGGCTGAGCCGCGCCTAGGCCACGTGGCCGATGAACGTGACGTCACTGGACTAGGAAAAGCTAAGAGAAGGCAGCGGTGCTCACAGGAGCACTGGTGCCTACTCAAACAGCTGATCGGCGGGGGACCCGGTTGTCGGACCCCCACCGATCAGATACTGACGACCTATCCTGAGGATAGGTCATCAGTAGTAAAATTCTGGAAAACCCCTTTAAGGGTCTGTCCTAGCAGATTCTTCAAATCTCCAAACCATTGTGCTGAAATCTCATGAATCAAGCATGGAAAAAAAGCAGTCCCATGCAGGATTACTACTGGTAGGAGTCTGGTACATAAAGAGCACCCATCAGCAGGATCAACATTATTAAACCAGGCATACTGCCTGGCAGTGTTGATCCTGCTGATTAAAATGGTACCTGCCTGTTCCTTGTGCAAATGAGGGTTTCAGTGTGCCAAGTTAATTGGTTCTTGTCAGTGCAGAGTAAAGTACTGGGGGACTGGGTGAGATGCCTTTGATGCAGATCTTGGGGGTACCGGTTTTCCTTGCAGAAATCCTTCTGGTTTTGGGGCGTCATGCAGGCAATACTCCCTGATAGGGGCGTAGCTTAAAGGCTCATGGACCCTGGTGCAAGAGTTCAGCTTGGGCCCCCTTCCCTCAATGCTTTGTGGCCTGGGGCAGGGGAGCACATAGCCTTCATGCTGCCTGAGGTAAAAGTTGAAACGGCACCCTCCTATGCACCCCCAATTCTTGACCTAACCCCTTCCCTCCAGCCAGAGGTGTAACTTGACTAGCATGCACTTTCTATAATACCAGTGTCTTCTTATGTCTCACAAGGGTCTTTGGGCCCCCTCAGGCTCCTGGGCCCGGTAGCAGCGGCTACCTCTGCACCCCCTATAGCTATGACCATTCTCCCTGGGAATAATATGCAAATCAGCTCATCTCCAAAAGGAAGACAACTGTGTCTTTAGTGCCACCTATAGGTAGCTACTTGGAAGTATAACCTACAACAGAGCTATGAAATATGACTAGAGATATGGAGACCCGATATCGGAGTTCATAGTCCTGCATCACTGTAACCCAGCACCGCGGTGCCAGATTATCAGGATTGTAATGTATGAGATCTCTTAGACTTTGCAGCTTCATTTTCTCTCTTTTATATGGAGATCAGTCCTGAGCACATTGTAATGTATGGCTCATCCTGTGACCTGCGGTACGGTGTATCGGCTGCTGTAAAAACATATTTATGCGATTAACCTAAGTATTGTGACATTTTACGATCAGACTGTCTCCTCTCCACCGCGGCGTCACCAGCGTCATTAATACAAGTAATAATTCATTTTTTGAAAGTGCAGTAAAAATGACCTTCGCTGTCGCCGGGGAGCCACTCCACTCACTGAACATAATAGTTTATAATGAATGTGTGGAATTAGCTACTTGAGGAGGTTTATAAGATGCTTTTGATTAGGGTGTGAGCACTTAAAAGAATCCAGTATTTTCTTGCTTGTCTGAAATGTCCCTTATTTTTTAAAGTCAGAGTAGATGGAACGACCTCTGTTTGTCCTAAAAAATCTGTCTACTGAATGAGATAAAAAGAGAATCTCTATCGCTGGAGGACTCAGGGCGTAGACAGACAGCCTAGTCAGTTCAATGGAAGCTGTGTAATACTTTGTTTGTCCATTTGGGGCACTGCAGAGAAATTGAACACTTGCCGCCAGGTCCCATTAGAGATAACAGGTGATTGCTGTATGATTGTCTACTTGAGCATGAATGTATTCATTGGAATGGAAGAGGTGCGCTTTTTGATATTTCTACTTTTATAATCATAATGGCTTTATCTTCCTTTGCGCCAAGTAGTATGGTTTTTATGATAATTATAATGTATGTGCCATAGAATCATTCATATTTTACTTGCAATACCCTATCTGGCCACATGGAGTGCTGTTAAAAGTGAGCCTGTTTATGAGCAGCACAGACACAAACTGCTTTCATTCAAGCATGCAGGGGTGTGAGTATAGAGCAGGGGTACACAACCTTTTTTGGTCTGGGGGCCGA
This sequence comes from Rhinella marina, assembly GCA_900303285.1. Lineage (NCBI taxonomy): Eukaryota > Metazoa > Chordata > Amphibia > Anura > Bufonidae > Rhinella > Rhinella marina. The sequence continues at coordinate 198,722 of ONZH01027495.1, forward strand.
ATTGTCACAAGGGGCCGCTAAAAAAAAAAAAAAAGTTAATCAGTGCTTGTCATTGCTTCTTCATTCAGTTCTAATGATTATTGGTCACACATTCCTGATTACACAGGGAGATGTGCTCACGATTATCGTACATCTTTCATCCTGATAAAATATGCAAATCAGCTGATTCCTTGTTTATCGGCTGATCAGCGGCACGATTATGCAGGCCAGATATCAGGAATGCTCCTATGAACACTTGTTTCCAGTGATTGTCCCGAATATCGTGCAGTGTAATAAGAACGTAGCGATGGCCCTGAAACAGAATATTCATACTCTCCTGCTCCCTGCTGCTCCCGCTGTCTCCATCTTCTAGTCCCCGCGCTGTTTACATCTGGCTGGCTCTAGGCATAGTCCCATCACTGCTCCAGCCAATCACTGGCTTCAGTGGTGAAGCCACAAACAGCATTTCACCTCTGAAGCCAGTCATTTGCTGGAGAGATGCTCCGGGACCGGAAGATGGAGACAGCAGGGAGCAGGAAAGTAGGAATCTTCTATTTTTTTTTTAGTTTTATTAGGATTAAACTGATATATGCCCCCATTGTCTAAGATGGGAATAACCCTTTAACAATGTATCAATCTGCTCAGCTCATCCTGCTCTAGGAGATTCTGCCCACAGATAGGTCTGTGACCTGATGGGTTCACTTTAAGGCCCCTTTTACACGAGCGAGTTTTCCACGCGCGTGACGTGAACGCATAGCACCCGCACTGAATCCTGACCCATTCCTTTCTATGGGTCTGTGTACATGAGCGTTTTTTTTTTCACGCATCAGTTCTGCGTTGCGTGAGAATCGCAGCATGTTCTATATTCTGCGTTGTTCCTGCAGCCCTGGCCCCATAGAAGTGAATGGGGCTTCAGTGAAAAACGCATTGTATCCGGAAGCAAGTGCGGGTGCAATGTGTTTTTCACTGATGGTTGCTAAGAGATGTTGTTTGTAAACCTTCAGTTTTTTTATCACACTCGTGAAAAATGCATCAAAACGCATCGCACCCGCGCGGAAAAAACTGAACAACTGAACGCAATTGCAGACAAAACTGACTGAACTTGCTTGCAAAATGGTGCGAATTTTCCTGAATGTATCCTGAACGCATCCGGACCTAATCCATGACGTTCGTGTGAAAGGGGCCTAAGAAGACACTTGCTACTTTTATAGGTAATTGATCCCCTCCCAGCCTGGACTCAACTTATTACATGCAGCAAAATAAGTTTCAAACTTTGTAAGGAAGGAGCCGGAGTCAATAATTACTGCAAAAAGTAAGTTCTCTTGGAACACCTGAAGAAGAAAGTGATAAAGAATTGAGCGCAGAACAAAGGAATTATTACAGTTTACTGGTTTTGAATGGATTATGTCCTTAATGGCCTCCTACATAAACGCCCACACAGCGTACATCGCCTGATTCTCCCACATTTATTGCATTACGTATAGTTTTTGTGATTATATAGGGGCGGCAGATGTGAGGCTCTATAGTATCTATCGGCAAACTATTTTACAGTTAAAAAGATCCAAAAAAACATCAGTAAAATCAACTCTTAAAGAGTAACTAAACTTTTATCTAAACCTTTAATATGTGCTCCTTAATGCCCTAATAAAACTATGTCTAATATACTTTATTAAAGAACTTTTTCCTACCTAAAGCGCACCATTCCCTGCGCTTAAAACTCTGTACACTGTACCGAGTACAATTTAAAGGGAACCTGTCATCACCTTTATGCTGTCCATACTAACGGCAGAATAAAGTAGAGACAGGTGAGCTGATTTCAGCGGTCTGTCATTTATAAGTTAAAAGTAAGTGGTTGCCAAGAACTAACATCACAATCATTGAAGACTAGGCCTGGAAAAGAGTCATGGCCACCTGAGAAGAGTCCTGGTTATTCATGAATTCCTGCTCTCCCCGCCCACCTGCTGATGACTGACAATCTTCTACCCAGTTTTCTCCCTTTCTCTGTAGGAGAGAACTGCCATTCATCAGCAGATGGGCGGGAGAGCAGGAGATTAGGAATAACCAGGACTCTTCTCAGGTAGATTTGACTCTTTTCAGGGCCTCGGCTGCAATGATTATGATGTTGGTTCTCTGCAACCACTTACTTTTAGCTCTGCCGAAATCAGCATGTCTGTCACTATTTTATGCTGCTCTCAGTGAGGTCAGCATAAAGTTGATAACAGGTTCCCTTTAAGAATGGGCGGCAGCAGCAGCACCGCTGTGAGTACAGGCAGGAGCACATATTACACATGCAGTTCTCCTGCTCCGCTCAGCTAATCCTGGCATAGTACACAGGTACAGGCAGTGGCGTACATAGAGAAGTAAGGGCCCCATAGCAAGGATCAGACCAGGCCCCCACACAGGACAGAAGGGTTTCTACCTAAACCCTTTTCAATGACCCTTGGCCCATTTTTCCACTGCTTCATTTGCTAAAAGTTGTTCCTTTAGAGGGAAGAGTCCTGACCAAGTTTTCACCTCCAGTAGAAGAGGAGATAATCCCAACTAAGACTGGGCCCCCTCTTATACTGGGCCCCATAGCAGTCACATGGTCTGCCGCTGTGGCATGTATTAAACTTAATATGCATAGGCATTTTAACAATTTTTTTCTTTTTTATTTCAGTAGCACTATACCACTGAAAATGAAATACACAATATTATTGTCCTTCTGTATCAGTCAGCACAGCCAAAAGCTTTTATATAGTTAGGTAATCCATTGTCAGTTTACTGCTGCTGTGAGGAGAAGATGTTATCTTCAGGGTAATCCTCTTTATAATGGTGGGTGTAGAATGGGAATAGCAGTCTATTATTCTCTTGATAGAGCTAGATAAAGATGGCCACAGAAGAGCAGTGCATTGGTTAAACATGTCGGGTGGCAGTGTATGAGTCGGTGTGTTGTTTTAGATCAGTAGTAGGCAGGTTACCCGTATGAAGGCAATGAGTGTGAACTAGTGGATACTAAAGGAATAAAATGTAGCTGGTCAGAGCGCGCAGTGATTGACCATTTTGCTAAATTGTGAAATTGTGTTCAGTAACCCACGTGCATATGAGTTCCTAAATGAATTTAGGGTATCTGCCTATTAACTACTGAGATGTTTAAATAGTCTCACAGTGTTTTTGTAGGTCACGTTTTGTATAAGTATTATTTAATGAGAATTAAACTAACAGCACGTGTAAAAAGACGCTTTATGGTCTAATGACTAAATGGTATGAATTACTGGTAATGTAAAGGTCATACACGAGCTGTGAGGTCTTATCTGCAATTATAATCTGAGCCATATTTAGACAGTGGTTAAATACTACTGCCATATAGCACTCACAATAACACTGCCATATATTTCCCACACAATTCTGCCACTCAGTGTCCAAATAAAACTGACATTCATTGTCCTAATAATACTGCCATACAATGTCTACATAATGAAGGGGTAAATGAGAACATTTCTCATGGTCCAGAGCATAGAAGACTTACCATTGTCAGGTTACTCCTGTCTGGAAAAAAAGGGTTAAAGAGGACCTGTCACATGTGCCATTCCTTTATTATTTCTACTAGAAGTTATGAATGAATTACTAGCAGTCTGCAGTAAGGGTACAGAGGGGAGGTAACCAGTTGGGGGTGTGTCCCTGTACAGTCTGACAATGGCAGCACTGATTGGATAGAGTGATTCTGTGCAGGTACACACCCCCAACTGGTTACCTCCCCTCTGTTCCCTTACTGAAGGCTAATAGCAATTCATTCCTAACTTCTAGCAGGAATAATAAAGGAATGGCACAACATAGAGACATAAGAATAGATGCTCCAGAATTGTTATTACATGGGGAATGCATGAAGCTATTAAACCAGGCATGTCATGAGCGGGGAGAGGTACTCTTTAAGGGGGTGATGAAGTCACAGAGATGTGGTAACATTGTATCTCTGTCTTTGACATAAGATGGACATTGTTTCTTTTTGCGCCTGGATCAGAATCTTCTTCTCTACAGGTGGCAGCAGTTCTGTACAAGGTAAAATATTTCATTTCTGTAGAATGCAGGATTCTTTTTCCCTTGTTCTTTTATGTGTTTGTCCTTGCAGATTATACTGAGAATATTCTCTTCTCGGGGGCTGTTTTTTTCATTAGGCATGCACTGAGGTCGGCCATTGTCTGGTTTTCATTTAAGGTAAATTGCAGGGCGCCAGAAGGTGATGCATCTTCACAGACAAATACCAACCACTCCGCAGCCCGAGATGGCGGTGACATTAAAAAAGGGAATTCAGAAGTTTAAGTCATGATCAAGGGCATAGTTTAAAGCTCCAGGTCCCCCAATGTAATATCTGTAGGGGGCACCCAGCATGCCATGTGCCATTTATAATACTGGTGTCCTACGTGGCACAAGGTGCCCATAATGTAAACCTCCTGCGGTGGCCGAACGGGAGTCCTCCAGCCACCACCTTGCCCGGCTGTGTTCCCAATATAGGTGCGGGTCTCAGAGGTGGGACCCGCACCTATAAGACAATGGGGGCATATCCTAGCAATATGCCCCCATTGTCTGTGATGAGACAACTCCTTTAACCATGTAACATGTGCTTCGTAAAAATGGCATTATCATGAACACCATATTTCTCATTGTATGTTCATCAGACAAGTGGAAAAAATACATCGATAAATCTACTTCCCTTCACAAAGTATATTATAAAATTGCGTGTAGCTGCCACTAGGGGGAGTGTGGTGCGTAGGAATTTATACAGTTACCATTCATTTCAATGGAAGCTTTAACTATTCTATTTGCACTGAGCTCCCCTGGTGGTGGCTGATAGAAAATGCAGGAGCGGCAGTTCAGCACCAAGCCCCACTTGGGCTCCATAGCAGTCACATGGTCTGCTTCCCTGGTAGACCCCCTCTACATTAAGGTTACTGTCATACAGTGCACAAGTAGTGATACCATAAAGAGTCATTTATACCATATAGCATGGTGATTAAAGAGCAGTGCAATCAATTAAAAAAGTATTCAGGACCAGGTGCTGGTTTGAAAAATGCGAAATATGCCTCGTGACAGAATCCCTTTAAGGGTGAAGCATACCTTAGACTTCGCTTAATGGTTAAGGCCTTAGCCAAATTCGTTACCAACCCAGTGGGTCCATGTCTCTTGGTGGCCTCCTTACACATTGCCTTGACCCCGACCAACATAACCTGTGTCTCATAACCTGTTCTGAGTTGGTGCACGTAACCACTGATCCACATCCTCTACAGACTATATTAAACAAAATGTCATATTTTTCCCCGCACCTCCAGTTAATTGTGCTGCTCCTTACTACAATACACGTCAGGCCCACGGCATTCACACAAGAACATCTTCTCATCAAAGCGGCTCCTAATGAGGTTATTAAGGACACAAATGATGGAAAGTTGTCAACGAGCAATTTGCAACGTTGACAAAAAACATGTCATTTCACTTCCTGAGGTGGCCTTGGAACCTCGCTCGCCGCGGCAGTCACTTATAATCAGCAGCACGGTGAGGGTGATTGTACATGACAGTAAACATGGTCTTCACACCATCGGTATCACCTACTGAGGCAGGAACCCTCGACATAATAACAAAGTCACATCAGTATTCAGTGTTACTACGTATGATATCAGCCTGTGCCAGAGCGTGCTCCCGAAATATCCTCCTCTCCCGCAAGCGTCAGGACCAGTCGGGATTTCACTAAGTCGCTTTAGGATTGTATGAAGAGGCAGATGGTAAAGAAGGTGCTGGGGAAAAAACAAGTGAAACAAGAAAAACGAGTCAAAAAGTTTTGCAAAAATCAGAAATTACTTTGACAGGTTTAGGTTGCTGAAACATGTACGGAGGAATCCGTCTCAAAATCTGCAGGTCTTGGGGATTTGTGGATTTAGATATGGATTTGCCATGAGACTTCTGCAGATTTCACAAAAAACAATTGCATTAACTGTCCTCAATAGGCCAAACACTGAGGCCCAGGAAATCGACTATGCTGGAGGCCCCCAGGGGTTAATTTGTCTCTTCTGGGGCTCTAAGAAAAGTTATGTCTGGGGGCTCACGATGCAACACTAAACTCTACCCCTTCAGCTTGCTAAGACCCTATCTCAGCTTAGCAGTGCAACCTGTGCCCTCCTGCTGCTCTACGGCTGGGGAGCGTTCCTACTCCCCCAGTGTGTCCCTGTGCAGGTGAACAAGCTGCACAGGTGCCATGTTCATACCTGGTTTTGTCGTTTTATTTCATATGACCAGTCCCCCCAAATTTCTTGGGCCCCAAACATTTGCTTGGTGTCACGGGGAGCCGGCGGCGCTCTTTCTCCATGCTGCGCCGCCGGTCTCCTACAACTATCTTGGACTGAGGCTGCAACCGGCGTCCTCGTCTCCATGGTGATCAGGGGGCAGGGCGGACCTGGCAGCATACGCTTCCCAGTGTGGCCGGCGTACACCTGCCCCCTAGTTACTTGCAGAGGGTGGGGAGAACCCGGTAGCATACACTTCCCAGCGTGGCCGGCATATGCCCACCCCTTAGTGACGTGCAGGCAGGGCAGGTGAGTGCTGGGATGGATAAGCTGGCGCTCACCTGTAGTGGTCCAGTATTAGAGCCACGTCACATGACACACCTGTGGGCCTATTTAATAGGCAACCTGCTGGCCACAGGTTGCCTGTGATTGGTCTTTCTACCTTCACCAGCATTTGGATTTGTATTACGACTTCTGTTATCTGACTTAGGCTTTGAACTTGACCTCGTCCTCGTGTAATCCCTTTGTACTACGTTACTTCTTGGCTTCTGACCTCGGTATTGGCGTGAATTCCTGGCTTTGACCTCAGTTTGATGGCATTCTCTTATTGTGTGTTCTGTCTTTGTCTGCCATTTTCTGCCGTTGTTCCCCTCCCTGTAAGCCCCAGCACATACGTAAGATAGGGACTGCCGTCCAGTTGTGCACCGTCGCTTAGCACGGACCGTGCAAGTAGGAAGGGACAATGGTGGGGCTTGAGCTCAGGAATGCACTTTTCCCTGAACCTTGACACTTGGTTTGCATAGTGCTAAAGTCCACCCCTGAATTCCCCTCAGCAGCAAAATGTCAAGTAACTGCAACGTGCTGCCCCCTAGGGCCAATCGTGTCCTAGTTTTTTTGGAATGCCGAGTGGTGTGGTGCTGCTTTACTAGTTCTGTCTGTGTCACAGGGCTCTTTCGTGGATACCCGGGCTCCCCAGCGCTTGGCTCAGTAGCAATAAAGGGGAGAGTAATGTCGAGTCCAGACTAGACTAGAAAGTTTAAGACCTTTACTTGAATAAACTTGCATCCATACAATATTCGGTCTTTCTTATGGTTCCAGCAGGTTTTGGGGTAAACTGGCAGGCTAACTTGAGAACCTTGCTCTCTCTTTCTCTGCTAGACTCTGGCTTCCATCTGGTAGCTGGACTTTAGGACTGTTTTGGTACGTTGTGAGTGGGGTCCCTTTGGCTGTGGACCCCCTTGTGATCTGTAAGAAGTCATGGTGCTCTATGAGCTGCTTTCCTTTAGGGAATCCTGCTGCCTGATCCCTTCAATGCGCCATTTTGACTTGTCTGCTTCCAACACTAGACTCCACTATCACTAACCGTAGCGTCCGACACCACTTCCTTGGTAGGAAGCAGAACTAGCCCACTTCTGCCCAAAAGGAATGGAATGGTAAGTTCCATTGTATCTAAACGTCTCTCTCTCTGCCAGATACACTGCCACCTGCTGGACAACCAGGCACATTACATAAACATAACAGTTTCATAGCAAGATTATGAAGGCACAGTGTAAGGACCTGGAATTAAATACACAGATAACATTATTTGGTTAGCCATTAGAGACAGTAGTGGGCTGACACATCTCAACCGTTCTCTGGAACAGTCTCTGACAATGTCCCTTTGTAGTCACAGTCACGCGGTGTCATCCCTTTAAAACCTGCTCCACAATATATATATATATCTGATCCATGTGACAACATGTACAAATCTTCCTAATACAATTCCTTGGAATACACAAGGTGCGCCACCATTGGTGCTACTGTCTGTATGCAGATGATTGCATCTGCAAGATGGGCAATGGTGGCTAGCTGACAGTTTGGGTCTTAACTGGAAGTTTCCATTAGGTCCCCCTCTATCTCTAGGCATTTCCGTTGCAAATCACCAACGTGAGTTCTGAGCAGACACTGAACAAGCAGGCGTTACACGGAGATTTTAGCTCAGAAGCCCGCTGAATTGTGAATGCATTAGAAATAAATCAATTTAGAGCAGGTTTGAATAACATTCCACATGCCTTGTATACTGTTGTATGCATGTAGGGTTTATTGCCTGCATGGCATAAGGTATTTACATACTTTTCTAGTATTCTTTTCTATTCTTTTAGGAAATTGTATGAGTTCCAGGTCCATACCCAACATGTATACAAAATGCCCATCCGTCTCAGCCCTGCATAGACACTTTCTTGGCTTGCCTCTTTTTCCGTCCCTTTATTTTAGGTGCTGGCATATTGCAATAAGTGGTTTTAGCATTGAAAGTGTCACACCGAGCATGTAAAAAATTGCCGTCCCATGCTGGCCTTTTTTGCCAGAAAGGTTGCTATAAAAGCCGGCGTTATATTTCCGTCAACTTATCAGACTCTGAAAAAACCCTTTGAATTACTTCTCCTAATCTGTTTTTTTTTCCACAGAAGAAGAACCCATATATATTGGTGCAGCGAGGGGTCTGCCACATGACTTATATAAGCATAGGCTTTTAAGTGCAACATTTATCTCTGTGTGACTACACATTGATGAAGGCAGGAGATTTGCCAATGATTAACAACGGCTCTAAATCTCTAACCCTTACTACGTGGGCTTTGTCTTGCTTTAGGTTTTCAAAAAGTTAATTGTCAATTTTGGTATAACCTATAAAAAAACAAAATAAAGAACATGCTTTTATACCTTAGCTTACCTCTCAATATCAACTGGCTGCAGAGGCTGCAGTGATCACCAGACAGAGTATAACTTGACCACCAAGGTACCACTTTTAGCAGTGGAATTCTGATAAAAATGACCTCTAATCATTACTACCAATTAAAGTGGGTCACCACCTGCCAGATAGGGCACTACAGATTTGCCAACGATTAATGATGTCTCAAAATCTTCATACTTACTACTTGGGCTTAGTGTTGTTTCAGGGTTTACAAAAAGTTAATTGTCATTTTGTGTATTGTCTTAAAAAAAAACACAACAGAAGCAAAGAATATACTTTTATAACTTATCTTAACCCTCACCATAAACAGGCTACAGAGTCTGCAGTGATCACAGTACTACTTGAAAACCAACGTACCATATTTAGTATTGCAACTCTGGTATAAATGACCTCTGATCACTACTACCTATTAAAGTCGGTCACCATCTGCCAGATAGGGCAATACATATTTGCCATATGAAGAGAACACACTCTCCTGTTATGCTCCAAAAAGTGGGAAGGGGAAGCTGAGCTGGCAAGCAGGCTGCAGTCTGTGTGGAGGGATAGAGCTTCACCAGCGGCTGGGAACAGGAGGAGGGCGGAAGGTGGGTTTGCACTACAAGGAGCCAGGGGAACTGGACAGGTGAGCAGTACAGCAGCCTTGAGCCACCGCAGTAACACTGACTGAAGGAAGGTGCTTGAGACTTGAGAGCAGGGCATAATTATTTCTATTTCCAGAAAAATGGAGGCTATGTAAGTGAAATGAATGGGAATAATGCAATATAAAGACATTACCTGTACCTTACAAGAATATATCGTCTGATGTAGCAGGGCTTCATTTTTCTAAAAAGTTAATATTCTTTAAAAAAATAAGCCTTTATACTATTGCTTAATCATAACCATAACTTGACAGCCCAGGCTGCAGCGAGCACCTGAGAGAGCAGTAATACATAATATATAATAGAAGTGCTCTTATGTCTAATTTTAAAATACTTAAAGAGGACCTTTCACCCCTCCTGACATGCTTGTTTTAATAGCTTCATGCATTCCCCATGTAATAACAATTCTGGAGCATCTATTCTTATGTCTCTATGTTGTGCCATTCCATTATTATTTCTACTAGAAGTTATGAATGCATTAATAGCAGTCTGCAGTAAGGGTACAGAGGGGAGGTAACAAGTTGGGGGTGTGTACCTGTACAGTCTGAAAATGACAGCACTGATTAGATATAGTGAGTCTGTGCAGGTACACCCCCCCAAACTGGTTACCTCCCCTCTGTACCCTTACTGCAGACTGCTAGCAATTCATTTATAACTTCTAGTGGAAATAATAAAGGAATGGCGCAACATAGAGACATAAGAATAGATGCTCCAGAATTGTTATTACATGGGGAATGCATGAAGCTATTAAAACAGGCATGTCAGGAGCGGGGAGAGGTCATCTTTAAAGAGGACTCATCACCTGTCCTGACAAGTCTGTTTTAGTAACTACTTTGTAACTAGCTTAAAGGGTTATTCCCATTATATATATATCTATGCACCCATTGTCTGATAGGTGCTGGTTTCACCTCTGGGACCCACACCTACAACGAGAACGGAGTGGGGAGAGTTGTGGCTGGTTTCCTGGGGTCCGGCCACCACCAGGCGTAGCTTCTCGCTGCTCCCATAAAAGTGGATGGAAGCGCACTGCACATGCGCGGCCCCCACTCCCATTCATTTCTATGGGGCCGACGGTAATTGCTGAGCCAGTGCTCTGCTATTTTCGGCGGCCCCATAGAAATGAATGGAGGGCGGCTGCGCATGCGCAGTGCACCCTCCACAATTTTCCCCGACGCGTTCTCCATGTAGGTACGGGTCCCAGAGGTGGGACGGACCCGCACCTATCAGACAACGGAGGCATATCCTAGCGTGATGGCACAAGCCCTTTAAATATTTTTTTCTGATAGCTTTATGCTATACCTCTGTTATTCCTGCTGCAAATAATGGTCTGACTAGATGATGTTACCCGTTGTGGGTGTTTCCCTGCACAGTCTGACACGGGCAGCATTGATTGGACAAGTTCAAATTGTGCAGAGACATACCTCCAGCTGGTAACAGCTAGTTGCACCTTTATAACCTTCTAGTAGAAATTTTAGAGGAACTGGACAACATAAAGTCATAAGAATGAATGCTCCAAAATTGTCATTTTATGCGGAATACAATTATTTACTAAAATAGACATTGTCTAGGATTATAAAAACATGGCTGCTTTTCTTCCTGCTTTCTTTCAGAAACAGCTCCACACCTGACCACAGGTTGGAGATGGTATTGCAGCTTTCCTCCACAGAAGTAAATAGGGCCAAGTTGCAACATCAGACACAACATGGACAGCTGTTTTTGGAACAAAACAGTTACTTTTTTCCCCCAAATCTGGGCAAACCCTTTAATAAGACACAAAGGCAGAACATTATTACAGTACTGTATGTCCTGAAACGCGGCAGGCTTAAAGAAGAACTCCCGCAAAAATTTTTATTCCATGTCCTGCTAGAAATGTACATGATGTAATCTGTAGTGAATGTCATTTTCTTACCAGTAGCTGAATTTTTGAGTTATATCATCCTGAAGTTTCTTATCTGTGTCATGTGACCAGCAATTAGACCCACTAACTCACACAGCATCTTATGTGTGGACAGGAAGTCTAATTCTCTATGCATTCCTATGGGAGCCTCCCTTTCAGTCTCATAGGAATGAATAGAGAAGTGACTGGCTTCCTGTCCTGGGTCAGTTGGAGGTCAGGGAGTTGGTCACATGACACAGCTACAATAAGAAGAGAGTGGAAACTCTCAATTTCAGCCTCTGATAAGAAGATTACATTCACTACAGATTACATCATGCGCCTTTCTAACAGGTCAGAGAATAAAAATTTTTGTGGGAGTTCTTATTTAATTTGTCAAAATCTTCTTTGGAGCCACATTGTTTGTGCATTTTGATAATTCTACATGTGCAGTCCTATGTAACTAGATGTAATACATTATCATCATGCACTGAACGTAATTTCTCATGTGAACAGGAGGATATTGAAAGGAGAAATCTCGCTCTCACAGCTGGTGATGCTCCGACTTGCATTCACTTTCACCTCGTCAGATTATTATTGGCTGTTAGAATCTGACATTTCTGGATGACAGAAAGAGGCTAAAATCCTAGACAATCTCATGATTTAAAGGAGCGCGTTCTGCCGATCAGCGCGCCCCTGTAAAAGAAGCCGAGGTGTCGCACTTCACACTTTTGCTCTTGAAAGATGGAACGTTGTTAAATGGAATTCCCATTGATTTTCACCGGTGCACATCAAAGAGCCCGACGGGAGCTTGGAAACTGGTTATTTTATGCCATAAAGAATCTCTGTATTTCAATGAACTCCTTCATGATTAAAGGGGTTTTCGGCATAGAGCGAGGATAGACCAATAATGTGCGGGGGTTCAACTGCTGTGACACCTGGCGATCACTAGAATGAAGTGGTGCTCGGAAAGAGCTGCGCCACTTTGGCTCCATTCAACTTTTTCCAACTATGGAGCCTCTAGATCAGAGGTGCACAACCTTTTCTGGTTGGGGGCCACATTGTCACAATGAACCAATCTCAAGGGCCGAAAACAAAACTTAAAGGGGTATTACCAACTGAAATATTGTATTTATGACATACTGAACATACTGTATATATAATAAATGACTAGTTACACCTCCAGGATTCCCATCTAATGGGAGAATACATGAAAGATAAATATGAGCAGCCACAATACATACATACATGTCTGTCACCATATGGTTGGGGGCCGCATAGAATGGTATCGAGGGCCGCATGTCGCCCCCGGGCCGCAGGTTGTGCACCCCTGCTCTAGAGAAAGCTCCGGCGGGCGCCATAGAGGTCTATGCTATAGGAACACTTCTCTCCCTTTACTATAGAGATGGGAGGGGGTCTCAGCGCACAGTACCCCACCGAACTAAACTTTTGTCTCTTTTTTTGTCTCTATGACATATCAATTTTTTTTTAAAGTTAGTGGCCTTTTATACAAACGTAGACAAACTTCCCGCTGTAAAGCAGAGAGTGGAGCGGCCGTCAAGCTCCATTTTTTGAGAAAAAACCCAAATAGAATTGAATCAAATTGAATCAACTTGCAGGATAACAGACTGAACTGGATGGACAGATATCTTTTTTTCAGCCTTATAAACGATGTTACTATGTCACTATGAATGAGGGATGGGTTACGGGGTTGTTCAGGTTCAGAGCTGGACCCGGACATATCCCCTTCTTCACCCAGGCAGCCCCTCTGAGTGGAGCTTTCCCTTGTCTTGCACTGTATTGCGCAGGGCAAGGGCTGTTTTGTTTATATTTTTACACTGCTAGGCGGAGGCTTCCTCCTAGCAGTGTTCCCGGTGATGTCACTGGCACTAATGGGTGGGCTTTAGCACTTCCCTGGGCTGTTTTACATGCTAGGGCAGTGTTAAAGTCCACCCATTACTGCCGGTGACGTTACCAGACTCACTGCTAGGCGGAAGCCTCTGCCTAGCATTCCCATGGTGAGACCTGATACGTCACCGGATCTGCTGAAAAAGCCCTCGCCCTGCGCGATTCAGCACAGGGCAAGGGAGAGCATCGGAGCATGAAATGCTCCGATGCTCAACTCAGCGGCTGAGTGAGTGAAGGACGTGTTACGTCTGGGTTTAGCTCTGAACCTGGACAACCCCTTTAAGCTGAAGCAAACTGTCTACTGATATGCCCAGTGGTAGACTTCACCACTTTCCAAACCAAGCATATTATTAGTGGCCCCTGAGATCCCCTGAGATCAAAACTATTGGCCGTTTTGGCTTCACAGTGGCCTGGAGGGAGGGGGGCCCTTCACAGATGCAGAGGAGTAGTAGAAGTGCCCAGGCTGCACTGCTGAGAGTCGGACTTATGAAGGAGGAACTTAGCTGTGTGATGGGGCAGATCTTAATGGTGTGACGGGGGCCGCCAGATATAACTTTACTTAGGGCCCCAGAAATGCCAATTGCCCCTGGATGTGCCTTAGCAGCTGAGGAAGTGTAACCGATTTCCAATTTGCATCGTCCAGGAGAGAATGGGTGCACGATAGGGGTTGTTGTCCGAAAATAACCCCCAGCTTCTCTTAGCACTTAGTACATACTCTAGCACAGTACGATGGCGGTAATAACTTTCTAACATTTTAGCCCAACTGTAATCAAAACTTTTTGGACTGAACCTATTAATGTGTTATAATGTCCCCGAAACAGTCAAGATCCCAAAATGGCTCCATAAATGCCTCTGGAATAATAGAAGTAACACTGAGCAGTTTTATCATTTAAGTTTAAGTTTTGAAAAGTTGAAATGTTAGTATTTATCAATACAATGGCTGCTGTTTCCTCTATGGCCTATAGGTGTCACTGTTGTCACTGCGGTTTATGGGCAGATTCATGGCCATCTTTATACTGCTCTCCACATATCAATTCTTTTTTTTTTATTTTTTTTTTACTTCACCAAAAATTCATATGGAAGTAGACACGGGCTATTAATAAAAAACGCAAAGGAGAAGTTCAATGTGAAAAATTACAGGTTTCCCTGAATAATTTCCATTTCCATGTTGTTAAATCCAGAGAAAAATCTCTGCTGCACAAAATCCATATTCCCATGTCAGGAAATTCAAATTATACACGATGTAAAGAGGAATAACTTAACTCCAATAAAAGAGTTAGAGGAGATGTAAGATTTTGTAATAAAATTTTATTATAAAATGTGGGATACATTTATGTGATTTATAGAGAAACTCTCACCTTTCCTGACATGTCTGCTTTAGGGAATAATTGCACTTGTTATAACATAACAATGTTGGAGCATCTTTACTATTCCGTCCTGTGCTGTTCCTCTGTTGTTCCTCTTAGAAATACATGAATAAAGTGAAAGCTGTGAGTTACTATTCCCCCTGTCATTATGGTGTGCCCCTACATGGTCTAACAATGTGCAATTAATGCTGACTGTGTCAGGCTGTGTAACGACGCTCCCTAATAAGAAGGGCATGGTATCCCACTCTTCATGAAGGGCGGCCCTCAGGTCATTGAGGTTCTGGGGTACAGAGTTACGAGCCTCTACACGGCGACTCTGCTGATCCCATAGGTTTTCAATGAGATTCAGGTCTGGAGAAAGTGCAGGCTACTCCATTTGAGGTCCCCCAGTCTCCAGCAGCCGTTCCCTAATGATGTGACCTCGATGAGCTGGAACATTGTCCTCCATGAAGATGACATTAGGCCTGTGTTGTTCATGCAGAGGCACAAGGACTGGATTAATGATCTTCTTCAAGTAGTCTGGGCTTGTCACTGGACCAGTCACACAGTGTAGGGCAGTTCTGTACTGACGAGACACACCGGCCCACACTGTAACACCACTACCATCACCATCACTCGTCTGGTGACAACAGTGTCTGATGCATAGTGCTCTTCTTGACGTCTCCAACATTTCTGCTCAACGTGGATCGTCTTTCATCAGTGAATATCACTGGTCCCTCGTCCAGTGTAGACGTTCCCTGGCCCATGCAAGACAATGACGCCTGAGCCTGGTGGTGTGGTCAGGTACCGTGTAGGTCGTCTAGCACACAGACCACACTGATGTAAATGGTTTTGAATGCTCTGACGTGACACTTGGGTGCCTCTCACCTCCCTTAAATGTGCCTGGAATTGTGTGACATTCATCATCCGGTTCCTCAGGGTATTGTTCATAATGAAGCGGTCATCAGTGTGGGATGTGGCCAAAGGACGTCCACTTCTCTGCCTTTCTGTGACTCTTCCAGTCTCCCTGTATCTCTGATACAACCTGCTGATGACTCTCTGTGACTCTCTAAGCTCAGTGGCCACTTCCGTCTGAGAACATCCTGCTTGAAGCCTCATAATGGCGAGGTACTGTCGATCTATTGTAAGGTGTCATCTTGGTCTCATGATGTCAAAATGTAAACAGCATGATGAGGAGGACTGTTTAAATACCAAATCTAATTGAACCAGGAAATTTATTAGATCAAACACCTGTTGGGAATTTTGCTGTTAACCTCCTTGTTAGAGAACAGCAAGTTGTGCAAAAAGTAATGAAACACTGAACAGCTGGACATGTGCATTCAGACGTTTAGGAAGGTCACATTAAGTTCACCTGTAAAGGTTAGAGTGCATTTTTGGTTCATCCTGAAATTTCACCCACAAGCCAAATATCTCTAACTTTTTGTGAGAAGTGTATATAAGAGATATGTATAGAGTCGCTTCTATGGATATATATGAGGGAACACTGAATTCATTAGCAATGAGACCAATGTCATCACAGTCCAGTACTGTGCTGCGCAGCGAAGAGAGATATTCTTTGGCAATGCTCATTTAGAGAGTCCTGATAAGAGACACCGGAGAGACAGTTTTTTATATGTGCAAATGTACAAATTCACTTTATAAAGTGTGTCTTTCACATCTGCGGTTTTCCTTTCCGGTTTTGTGATCTGGCAGACGATCTCAAAACTGGAGGAAAACTCTTTGGATTTGTCTACATTCATTGTCAATGGGGACAAAACTGAACAAACCGGAACGGAGTGCTGCAGAATACATTTCGTCCCGTTTTATTGCGGACTGCAGGATACGGATCAATACGGATCCAACATGAAACACAATGTAAGGCTACTTTCACACTAGTGTTAATGCTGGATCTGGCAGGATTCAGCAAAAACGCTTCCGTTACTGATAATACAACCGTCTGCATCTGTTATGAACGGATCCGGTTGTATTATCTTTAACACAGCCAAGACGGATCCGTCATGAACTCCATTGAAAGTCAATGGGGGACGGATCCGTTTTCTATTGGGTCAGATTGTGTCAGAGAAAACGGATCCGTCCCATTGACTTGCATTGTGGGTCATGACGGATCCGTTTTGCTCCGCATCTCATGACGGAAAGAAAACCGCAGCATCCGTGTTGTTCATTTTGGAGACAATACAACCGTATCTGTTCTGAACGGATGCAAGCGCTTGTATTATTGACAGGATGTGTTTTTGCTGATCCCCTGCCAGATCCAGGAAAAACGCAGACGTGAAAGTAGCCAAAAAAAAAAAAAAGGACATGATAGATAGACTTTAAGCACAAACCATATACCCAGTAACGAGCGATCTCTCACATGTTCTTCTTTGCTCCTCTTCTGTGCCCATAAGTTAGAAAATAAAACCTGTTCATTTTCCAGGTAGTTCCAGAATAAATGAGGACTGCAGTCCTCGTGGCCTCATCCATCGCTCCGGCTGGAGCTGACTATGACAATTTTATGACCTTTAAATTTGTGAACTGAGGAAATAGCAGGTAAATCCGAGTGCAACTCGACCGGCCAGAGACTCGTCTAGATCCTCGGGAACGGGGAGATTTTTTGGCTTCGACTGTGGGTCACGTGACCTGATGGAACGGCGAGGTTTTTCTTTGACTCGTAAAATGTTACAGTTCATAATTCTGTGGCAGCGGTAAATGGGGCAGTATTTCCTGATGAATTGTGCAAAGAATTTTACCTTCCAAGCAAGCCCATGGGGTCAGCGTGAAATTGATCATAGAGAAATCCTTTCTCTGTCTCTTTACTGCATTCCCTGCTCGTCAGCTTTTTCCCAGTTGAAAAGTTATAAACTGTCAAAAATCTGATTTAAAGCGGAGTTCCACTTAAAATATATTTATTGGCAGGCACTTCAAGTACATGAATGGCGGTATAGGAGCGTGGCCTCTATGGGGAACGGTTTAGTATCACTATGGGGGGAGGGGGAGCAGCAGCCGTAATGCAGACACGACCAATGCACTGATGTTGTAGCTACCTGATAGGTCTCACAGCTGAGAGTTTGCTACAATGTAATCCAGTCTACACAAATAGCATTCACAGCTCCAATCTCTCTCCTGTCCTGAGATGTTGCTACAATGTATCAGATAATGCATCAGTTTGAAGTCCAGGCTGTTCAGATCAGGATTGTCTAAAATGGATACAATTGTGGCGAAATCTCAGCTGTGAGAAGTTTTAGGTCTGTACTGGTTTTTAGACTCAATGGAGCAGATTTATTCACACTGTCAGATGTTTATCACAGTGGTTTATGCTGTGCAATAGATTTGGCACTTCTTTATGTTAACACTTGTTTGCCTTACTTTGAAACCAATTTTTTGAGCCAAATCAATGGTGCAGTGCATTGTAAACCACGTCATTTTCTCATATAAGCCACACCCCTTTCCTGCAAAAAAAAGCGAGTCTTTTGGGTCCAAATTTAACCAGAACTCCCTGGGGCATCTTGGAGGACACCTACGTCTCCCACAAAATCTACTGGTAACCAGCAGTAGGAGGAGCTTACTGTATATGTCTTTATATTGGGCTCTTTTTAAATGTATGCAGTGAGCTCCCCCTAGTGGTGACTGCAGACAGTCTTCATAATTCCCATAGAATTGAATAGAGAGAGCTGGGCACATGCATCTCTCACAAAGTCTGGTAACCAGCAGTAGGAGGAGCTTACTGCATATGTCTTTATATTAGGCTCTTTTTAAATGTATGCAGTGAGCTCCCCCTAGTGGTGACTGCAGACAGTCTTTATAATCCCATAGAATTGAATAGAGAGAGCTGGGCACATGCATCTCTCACAAAGTCTGGTAACCAGCAGTAGGAGGAGCTTACTGCATATGTCTTTATATTAGGCTCTTTTTAAATGTATGCAGTGAGATCCCCCTAGTGGTGACTGCAGACAGTCTTCATAATTCCCATAGAATTGAATAAAGAGAGCTGGGCACATGCATCTCTCACAAAGTCTACTGGTAACCAGCAGTAGGAGGAGCTTACTGCATATGTCTTTATATTGGGCTCTTTTTAAATGTATGCAGTGAGCTCCCCCTAGTGGTGACTGCAGACAGTCTTCATAATTCCCATAGAATTGAATAAAGAGAGCTGGGCACATGCATCTCTCACAAAGTCTACTGGTAATCAGCAGTAGGAGGAGCTTACTGCATATGTCTTTATATTGGGCTCTTTTTAAATCGTTTTAAATGTATGCAGTGAGCTCCCCCTAGTGGTGACTGCAGACAGTCTTCATAATTCCCATAGAAGTGAATAGAGAGAGCTGGACACATGCGCATCCACTTCTCCATTTGTTCTCAGCCTTGATGCAGAGGTGAGTGGCAGTTCGGTGACACCTCATTCATAACTGGGACATAGATGTCTAAGGTGGGATTCAGGGGTGCACCTAGCCTTTCTGCTGCCTGAGGCGAAAACTATTAAATGGCACCCCCCCCAATACCAATTTCTTAACCTAACCCCTTTGCCACAATGAAAGCGCTCATTACCCATGGCCCTTTTGCTCCTACCTGGTGCTACCTGAGGTAATCGCCTCAACTGGCCTCATTGGCGGTGTGCCGCGGTGGGAATACCCCATTAAATCAGACCAGATAAATACAAGCGGATACTGAAATGTCTGATATTCCTCTAGAACTGGCCCCATACCTATGCCTTTTGAATACAGACCTCACAGCACTGTTCTACCACACGGTAGTTGATATTCAGAGTACACCCCAGACCCTGGTGACCCCTAAATATCAAGCACATCTTTGTCATTAGAGAACTTCCCATTGACACGGAGCGCGGTTTAATTAATGGACTCCTTTCTTTGTTCCATCCCTCATGTCTTATCTCTATAGTTTATCCTCTATATAGCGAGAAAGTCAATAGCGCTATAAAGAAATACAATCCAATTTCCCCGCGTTCAATACTTCATAGAAAGAAAAAAAAGAAATCAATTTTCTGCTTTGACGAAGTATCGGCTGCCGGGTGCTTGTTGTTATTGTGCGAGATACGTATATCTTATGGAGGGCATTGCAGATGGTAAGGGCTGGTATAGCTATAGGGGTGCAGTCAGACCCAGAACACTACTCCAAGGAGGGCTATGGAAACATATAGGGAAAATTAGGAGAAGGGCCCCCACTGTAGCATCAGCACTGGGGCCCAACCTGCCCTTCATATTAGCTATGTGCTTCATTTACAGTACAGACCAAAAGTTTGGACACACCTTCTCATTCAAAGAGTTTTCTGTATTTTCATGACTATGAAAATTGTAGATTCACACTGAAGGCATCAAAACTATGAATTAACACATGTGGAATTATATACTTAAAGGGAACCTGTCATCTCCGAAACACCCCCTGAACTAGAGTAAGCGTTGTATAGTGTAAGTGATGCTGAATCCGAATATGTAAGTTTTATCTTCATACTCACTTCCATTCCGACGCTGTGCTCCCACAAACCTGCAGTAAAATGCACTCACTGGACTCTTCTTTGAGTCGTCTCCATTATGTGAGTGAGCACTGGAGTCCAGTGAGTGCATTTTACTGCAGGTTTGTGGGAGCACAGCGTCGGAATGGAAGTGAGTATGAAGATAAAAATTACATAACCGGACTCAACGTCACTTACACTGTACACCGCTTACTCTAGTTCATGGGGTGTTTTGGAGATGACAGGTTCCCTTTAACAAAAAAGTGTGAAACAACTGAAAATATGTCTTATAGTCTAGGTTTTTCAAAGTAGCCACCTTTTGCTTTGATTACTGCTTTGCACACTCTTGGCATTCTCTTGATGAGCTTCAAGAGGTAGTCACCTGAAATGGTTTTCACTTCACAGGTGTGCCCTGTCAGGTTTAATGAGTGGGATTTCTTGCCTTATAAATGGGGTTGGGACCATGAGTTGTGTCGGGCAGAAGTCAGGTGGATACACAGCTGATAGTCCTACTGAATAGACTGTTAGAATTTGTAATGTGGCAAGAAAAAAGCAGCTAAGTAAAGAAAAACGAGTGGCCATCATCACTTTAAGAAATAAAGGTCAGTTTTGTCAGCTGTGTATCCACCTGACTTCTGCCCGACACAACTCATGGTCCCAACCCCATTTATAAGGCAAGAAATCCCACTTATTAAACCTGACAGGGCACACCTGTGAAGTGAAAACCATTTCAGGTGACTACCTCTTGAAGCTCATCAAGAGAATGCCAAGAGTGTGCAAAGCAGTAATCAAATCAAAAGGTGGCTACTTTCAAGAACCCAGAATATAAGACATATTTTCAGTTGTTTCACACTTTTTTGTTAAGTATATAATTCCACGTGTGTTAATTCATAGTTTTGATGCCTTCAGTGTGAATCTACAATTGTCATAGTCATGAAAATACTGAAAACTCTTTGAATGAGAAGGTGTGTCCAAACTTTTGGTCTGTACTGTATATATTGATAAGATATGCCATAAATGGCCAGTAGGTGCAGGTTCCACCTCTAGGACCCAATCCTATCTCAAGAACGGGGCTCTGCTGTGAATAGAGAGCGTGCAGCACATGCTCAGCTTTTTTCATTCAAACTAATTTCGGAAGTCCCGAACCAGTGAATGGAGGGGTGGCCGCACATGTGCAGTGTCCTCATGTCCTTCTATTCCCTGCTATGGGACTTCCAAAAATAGCTTAGCATGCATGGTGTGCTCATCATTCAGGACAAGACCCCATTCTTGAGATAGAAATGAGCCCCTCTCGGACATTTATAGCATGTCCTATTGATATGCCCTTAATGTTTTTAATGATTGCATTGTACTCATTTTGGGCTGAAAATATTTTTTTTCAGTTGATCTTCATTCAGAAATGTGCAAAATAACCGTGGAGCCCCAGTTATGGGTCTTCAACGCAGTGAAAGCCAGATATCCCTCGAAGGAAGGAAAACCAAGCAACGGGGTGTCCCCATGACAGAGATCACCAAATCCACCAAATTAAGTGGCCCCATGTTAAGATCCTGCTTTTTTACAAGCTTTAGGCCTCATGCACACGACCGTATGAAAAAACGGATCTGCAAAAGCGGATCCTCAGAAAATACAGATGACATCCGTGTGGAGCCTCATTTAAGAATCTCGACATAGCTATCCAAAGTGCAAAGCTCCCTGGGAAACAGTAATATGCAGAATAACTGTGGAGCCCCAGTTATGGGTCTTCAACGCAGTGAAAGCCAGATATCCCTCGAAGGAAGGAAAACCAAGCAAAGGGGTGTCCCCATTACAGAGATCACCAGATTCACCATATTAAGTGGCTAACCAGGTTTGGCTTCTTTCACACCAGCGCCAGCACGAATCCGGCGGGTGAAGGGTGCCGCTGGATTCGTGCTGCCGCATGAACACATGTGGGGCCGGAGCAGCGCATACACATACACACACATACACAGACACTTACCTGTTCCAGCATGTCCCAACCTGACCAGCGGCGAGAAGGGAGACGGCGCGCACAAGGGTAAGTTTACCCACAGCGCCACCTGCTGGAGGGAGGAGAAATTGCAGGGAGACGGATCCATCATGAACTCCATTGAAAGTCAATGGAGGACGGATCCGTTTACCATTGTGTTACACCAAACGGATCCGTCCCCATTGACTTTAATTATGGGGTCATTCCGGATCCGTCTTGGTGCGGATGCCGAGACCGGAGAGCAAACCGCAACATGTTGCGGTTTGCTCTCCGGTCTGGAGACGGAACGGAATGCTTCTAGGAGCTTTCCGTTGTCTTCAGTTCAGTTTTGTCCCCATTGACAATGAATGGGGACAAAACTGAAGCGTTTTATTCCGGTATTGAGCCCCTATGACGGAACTCAATACCGGAATTATAAAACACAAGTGTGAAAGTAGCCTTTGCTTGGTTTTCTTTCCTTTCTTTATCTCAGGAGATCAGAGATAAGGCTTCGCATGAGCCATGAGCTGCTTAAATGAGTAAAAAACATTAGGTAAAGGTGCCAATAGCCTTTACAAACGTGGACAAAATTGTTGGTACCCTTCCATTTTTCAAGCTTCTCTAGGGGAAACCATCATTTTTGCCCAGACCAGTTTCATTAATTTGTTTTTTCACATGATTCTGTCGAATCACAATTCAAATATTAAAAATGTAAAGTTATGCATCTGGGTACTAACAACTTACATGCCTCCTATGTCCTAGGGGGAGTAACACTGGGAGAGTCACTTGTAGAGAAGGATCTGGGTGTCCTTATAGACCATAGACTGCAGAATAGCATGCAATGTCAATCGGCTGTTTCTAAGGCCAGCAGGATATTGTCATGTATTAAAAGAGGCATGGACTGGCGGGACAGGGATGTCATATTACCACTGTATAAAGCATTAGTACGGTCTCATCTGGAATATGCTGTTCAGTTCTGGGCTCCGGTTTATAGGAAGGATGTCCTGGAGCTGGAAAGGGTGCAGAGACGGGCAACTAAACTGATAAGGGGCATAGAGCATCTTAGCTATGAAGAAAGATTGAAGGAGTTAAACTTGTTTAGTCTTGAGAAGAGACGTATAAGGGGGGACATGATCAACCTGTATAAGTATGTAAATGGCCCATACAAAAAATATGGTGAAAAACTGTTCCAGGTAAAATCCCCTCAAAAGACAAGGGGGCACTGCCTCCGCCTGGAGAAGCAAAGGTTCAGACTCCAGGGGCGACAAGCCTTCTTTACTATAAGAACTGTGAATCTGTGGAACGGTCTACCGCAGGAGCTGGTCACAGCAAAGACAGCTGAGGGCTTCAAAACAGGCTTAGATAAATTCTTAGAGAAAAAGAAGGTCACCACATATTAAGAAATGTAGAGTCATGTCTTAAGGTTACCCGTCCCCCTCCCCTTCATCACTCCTACCCGCACCCTTGGTTGAACTTGATGGACATGTGTCTTTTTTCAACCGTATTAACTATGTAACTATGTAACTATGTAAATGCAACTTTTATTTATTATTACTTTTGCAAGTTTCAAGTTATTTCAGCGACCATAGTGGATTTTTTCTTTCTTTAAAGAGAATCTGTCACATCTCCTGACATGCCTGTCTTAATAGCTTCATGCATTCCCCATGTAATAACAATTCTGGAACATCTATTCTTATGTCTGTATGTTGTGCCATTCCTTTATTATTTGCACTAGAAGTTATGAATGAATTGCTATTTGCCTTTAGTAAAGGAACAGAGGGGAGGTAACCAGTTGGGGGTGTGTCCCTGCACAGTCTGAACATGGCATCACTGATTGGCTAGAGTCAGTCTGTGCAGGAACACACCCCAAACTGGTTACCTCCCCTCTGTACCCTTACTGCAGACTGCTAGTAATTCATTCATAACTTCTAGTGCAAATAATAAAGGAATGGCACAACATAGAGACATAAGAATAGATGTTCCAGAATTGTTATTACATGGGGAATGCATGGAGCTATTAAAACATGCATGTCAGGAGTGGTAAAAGGTCCTCTTTAACCAAGAATTCTCTCTCCATGGGTATCAGTCCCTGTTATTCTCTTGGCTATAGTATAGTAACTTTTCTCTTTACTCTCTGTTCCCCAAGGCCGACCTTATGGGTATGAAATTTATGCATCATCGGTTAGTAGTGAAGGGGGCGCTATTGTCTCTAGTGGTCTGGGCACCTGCTGCTTGTACCCTGATCCCACACTGATGTCTTTACAGTTTGGGCACTATGATATGGTCGCCTTATGTCAATGCTATTTGAATACTGTATGACTGTAATATTTAGGCACATAGGGTACATCATATAACGGGTAGGTACTACATCAGGCACCAACCAGCATGAGGCCAACCCTGACTAGGTGGCAGTTACCTAATTATATTATTCACACTGGTGGTTTAGCTTCTGAGATTTTAGTGAGCTTGTGCATATATAAAGCAAAGCAGCCAATCAGAACAGTCAGAGCTGCAGTATAAAGCATGGAGGAGAGACAGAGCAGCAGCCTGAGTCTCTGAGAAGACAACGGATGGGTTTCAGACTACTTCAGACTCCAATAGACAATGCAGCTCAGCTAGAGTCAATAGTTAATCCTATATAAATCAAACGTGGTGATCCATATCTGGATTTTAAGACCACCCCTGGACATCTACTTTACTTGTATTAAGTTTCTAGTGTTTTGTGTTTTTATGCTCCGGCCCCTGCAAATTCCGCCGTTGAACTCGTACATCCCCGACCAACGGCACTATTCGTACAATTATCCGGAGACGCGTTCGGACCACTCAGGGGGATAATAGAGCCATTTGTTGCTGTGGGAACTTCTTTCAGTCCTCAGACATGTATGCCGCCGTAATTTGCCAATTCTTTGTTTCGGTCTCGTTTGTGAATTGAAGCCTTTATAATTAACCACGTAAGACTTGTTAATTAGGAGCGCTATAGACACAAGCAAATCATCTCCTTTATATGATGTCGTATGGATTTTGATTACATGCTATAATTATATCGCAAACCCTAATTGGCATAATGATTCCTCACTTTTACCGTATGAAATAGGACAGGGACGCAAGAACAGCAGCGAGCGTATTATTCATAACTTAAATCGAGGACATTTCCTTAAAGGGGCTGTTCGGGATACTAGTATTATAGCCTATCTGCAGGATAGGCCTTCAATATCTGATCGGAGGGGGTTCATCACTTTGCACGCCCCCCCGATCAGCTGTTTAGGGGTAGCTCCGGCCCGGAAGTCACTGCTGGAACTACACAGCTCTGTCCATTGTGTAGTATTGTGGATGGAGCATTCAATTTTCACTGCGCTAACCAGATCCATCCACTGGATGTGCAATTGTGGTGCCGACTTCTGCATTGGAACTGCCCCGAAACAGCGGATGGACGGGGACCCTCGGCAATAAAATATTGATGCAAGCCCTTTACAGGGGTTCTCCAGCACAAAAAAGCAAAAGCATAGTGCATAGTCAGATTAAAGTTTTAAAGAAATTTTTAAAAAAAGTTTAAATCCCCCCCTTTCCCAAGTTTACATATAAAAATATATAAACAATAAAAAAATGAACATATTGGGTATCGCCGCATCTGAAAATGTCTGAACTATTAAAATATAATTTAAAAATTCCTGTGCGGTGAACGCCGTAACGGAAAAAAAAAAAGAAAAACATGCAAGTTGCCATTTTTTTTGTCATCTTGTCCCCCCCAAAAATTGAATAACAGTGATCAAAAAGTCTTATATACTACAAAAATGGTACCAATAAAAACTACAGTTTGTTACGCAAATAAGCCTCATACAGCTTTGTAGACCCAAATATAAAAAAGTTATGGTTGTCAGAATATAGCGATGCAAAGAAAACAAAAGATGCAAAAGATTTTTCCAAAGATTTTAATTTTTTTTATTAAGTAGTAAAAAAAAAAAAACTAAAAAAAAAAAAACTGTTCAAGTTTGATATCACCGCATTCGTGTTGAGCCGCAGAATGACATCTTTTTTAGTACATTGTGAACGCTGTGATGTCAAAACCCCAAAAACCTTGGCAGAATTCAGTTTAAAAAAAAAAAAATTGCCACAGAAAGAATTTTTTTCCCGTTTTCAAATACAAGACATGGTAAATTAAATGGTGCCATTAAAAAATGCACCTTGTCCCGCAAAAAATAAGCCCTTATATATCTATATGAACGGAAAAATAAAAATGTTATGGCCATTGGAACGTGGGGAGGAAAAATCCAAAATGTAAAAATGGAAATAGGCCCGCTCTGTAAAGGGTTAAATAGTCCGCCAGATCTGACATCATCAGCCAGAGCAGGAGAGATGTGGCAGAAGACAGGAGGAAGCTGCATGCGCTTGTGCTGGAACCAGGTGAGGTAACATGTACCGCTGCTGATCCCATTGGATTGATGGGGGTCTGATTTCTATCATTCTTAAAGGCTATGTACACCTTCGGAGGCAATTTTTTTTTATGATCGCATTTTACTCATCTTGGGCAAAAAATAATTTCTTCAGTTGGGCTTTATTAACATTTTTCAGCCGTTCTGTCACAAAAGGTTAACTGTCTAGCTGTGTGAATCATACTGTCATTTTCACTTTGTGCCTGTCATCTAATAAATCTTATCTCTTAATTACTAAAAGGTCATAAACACTTATTTAAGCCTCATTCTTATCAGTAAGATAAGAACTGAGCTATAATGAGTGTTTAGGAGGTCAGAGAGCAGAGATAAGGAGCCGTCAGTTCCCTGTCTGATGGAACAAAGTAAAAATTCAGAGCCTGCTACTAGAGAATCTCAAGGCTACACAGAGAATGGGGTCAAATATTTTTTTTTTTTTAGTAACGACCAATTGAAAAAATTATTTTTAGCTCAAAATGAGTACAATGCAATAATAAAACAATGCCCCCAAAGGTGTACATAGCTTTTAAATGTAATGAGAGGCCTCCAAACGACATGAGACAAACTAACATGTGAGTAAATCTTTCAGCTCCCACGTGAGTAAATCTACCATTTACACCAATCTAGATACAGGTCCTATGTATTTGTATGAGAGACAGTTATATTTTCTAATATTGATACATTGTATTTTATACTGGCTGCTCTCTATCTGTGCATATAGAAAACCGCTCCTCTCCTCTATAGGGTGGAAACAGAGGTGCATCTAGTGTTCCTGCTGCCTGAGGAGAAAACTAAGCCCATCCATGCCACATTCTCAACCTAACCCCTTCCCTCCAGCCTTACTGTTAAAGGCATACTTGGAAAACATTAAAGGGGTTGTCCAAGTTATGAGAAAAAAATATAGCACTGTAAATCTGATGGGAAGCAATGTATAACTAAGTTAAAGGGGTTGTCCGAGTTATGACAAAAAATATATTGCACTGTAAATCTGATGGGCAGCAATATATAACTAAGTTAAGCAAGTTTTAGGCAAAAAAAAATCCATATTTCCTCATTTCCCTGGTTCTCTTCTGGTCTTTGTTTACATGCAATAACAACAATCTCAGCCCCTCCCCCTTCTCCCCCCTCTCTGCAAAGTGCTGAGTGACATGTCTGCCTGCTGGAATACTCAGCAGCATGTTGTATGTATAGGACTACAAGTCCCAGCTGTACAATGACACTGCTAATACATACAGGAATTTCTCCCTACCTGTTCTTGTACAATTCCTCTATAGCTCCTTGCCCAGCATTTGTCTCCTCTCACTGCTGCAGCTACTATTTGTTGTAAAGCCTTGAGCCCTCAGTGTGTTCTGGCTGAAGGGGTTAATGTTTTATCTGAAGGAAACCAGGGAGAGCAGATAGCAGGAGCCCGGCAAAGAAAGGGGGCGTGGCCAGTGACGTCTCGTGTACAGACTGTTATCTGAACTCTGAGGCTTGTGAACGAAACATCACAGAGCAGAGAGATAAGCTGACATCACAGGTCATGTGACCCTCAGTCAACTCTGAGAAACCAGCAGCTTTAGAAACACAAAGTATATGGGAAAGTTGTTATACCTGACAAGTTAGAAACATATAAAGAACAAAAAAATAACTCGGACAACCCCTTTAAGCAAGTTTTAGGCAAAAAAAATATATTTCCTCATTTCCCTGGTTCTCTTCTGGCCTTTGTTTACCTGCAATAACAACAATCTCTGCCCTTCCCCCTGCTCTGCAAAGGGAGTGAATAGAAGTGCTGCCCTGAGTGACATGTCTGCCTGCTGGGAGACTCAGCAGCATGTTGTATGTGTTGGACTACAAGTCCAAGCTGTACAATGACACTGCTGATACACACAGGATCTTTCCCCTACCTGTTCTTGTGCAATGCTACGCGGATCTTCTCTAGTCTGTCGGCTCCTGTGCCCAGCATATGTCTCCTCACTTCTTGCAGCTGCTCAGCAAAACCTTGAGCCCTGAGACTGTGCTGGCTGAAGGGATTATAGTTTTATCTGAAAGAATCCAGGTAGAGAGCAGCAGCAGCCGGCAGTGCAGGGGCGTGGCCAGCACAGTGACGTCTCGTGTATAGACTCTTATCTGATCTCTGAGACTTGTGCACGGAACATCAGCAGAGCAGGGAGAGAAGCTGACATCACAGATCATGTGACCCTCAGTGAAATCTGAGAAAGCTGCAATTGTAGAAGCACAAAGTGCATGGCAAAGCTGTTATATTTGATTAGTTAGAAACATACCAAGAACAAAAAAATAACTTGGACAACCCCTTTAAATACTGTGCTACAAAACATACTTGTTAATAGATGAATGCTTCCACAATGAAAGCGCTCATTGCCCATGGCCCTTCCGCTGTCCCCACTTGTCTCTACCTGGTGCTGCCTGAGGCAATCGCCTCACCTCGCCTCATTGGTGGTGCACCCCTGGGTGGAAAGGCTTATTCTATGGAATATGCAGACGCTGACAGCCACCATTTCCACCGCTCTATGTCAGAGAACACTAGTCCTGATATTCTCGGGTACTTCTGTGCTCTCCAGCTACCTGCTTATTACATGTTTCAATCAGAGGAGAGACACACTTACTGAATGCAGAAGACATAAGCTGTGCATACAGAAAGCGCAGCCAGACTGAAATGTGTGACATCCATTGTAAAGACCGTCTTTATTCAGCAGTATATTCACTGAAATGTGCTAGTCATCAGCTTGATGTCCCTCCTATAGCCTTCGTTGTTTGGAAGTTTTAAGTAATTCCCTTCTTACAATGTTCCGTATATGTAGAACTGCATTATACTGGGGGCAGAGGGTCTCCAAATTGTAAGGGTTGTATTATCCTATTGCACCGCTCTTGAACACTGTATGGTGCTACTATTTAGGCACTGCATGGCACTATTAGACCATTTTCCCACATCATTTAGCAGTAACATAGTAACATAGTAACATAGTTTATAAGGCCGAAAAAAAGACATCTGTCCATCCAGTTCAGCCTGTTATCCTACAAGTTGTCTGTTTGTCAGAAGTATATGTCTGGAGGATTTCCGGGTGAATGCCTCCAATGAATGGCACACAGTGATACCCATCGCCCATAGTCTCCCATTAAAAAAAAAAAATAGTATACCGTACATTTTTTACTGGAAGGAATAGTGCTGTCATCCAACGAAGGCCAGGAAGACACTCTTTGAATGGAGACCTATTGATACTTTTGACATGCACATCAGTAGCGTTTCTGGTGCATACAGCAAATGTACTTTACTGTACGGTATTATTATGTGACAACTCTTTAGCATTACTATCTGTTCACTGTCCTATGAGGCAGTATTATAGGTACTACATGGTGGCATTATGTAGGCAGTGTATGGTAATGGTCTGTAGGCACTCTATAGTAGCATTATGTATAGCAGTATTACACACTATATGGCCGTATTAGGTATACACTCTATTATGCTCTTTTTGTAGCCTATGGAGGTATTATATGGCCAATGAATGATACTAATATATAAGAACCGTATGTACTGTAGTCCTATATAGTTATTTTAGGACATTATTATGTGAACACTGTATAGTAATATTATGTAGGCACTCTATAGCAATATTATGTACAGCAGCATTACACACTATATGGCCGTATTAGATATACACTGTATTATGATGTTTTTGCAGCTTATGGCAGTATTATATGGCCAATAGATGATACTATTATTTAAGAGGGTTGTCTCACTTCAGCAAATGGCATTTATCATGTAGAGAAAGTTAATACAAGGCACTTACTAATGTATTGTTATTCTCCATATTGCTTCCTTTGCTGTCTGGATTCATTTTCCCACCACATTATACACTGCTCGTTTCCATAATTACGACCACCCTGCAATCTAGCAGCCTTGGCCATGCTTGGACACTATAAGAAAAAACGCCATACTCTGGTGGCCAGGACCATGGGAGCTCACATAGGGTGGTGCTTTTTTCTATAGTGTCCAAGCACAGCCACTGCTGCTGGATTACAGGTGGCCATAACCATGGAAACGAGCCATGTATAAATGTGATGAAAAAATGAATCCAGCCAGCAAAGGAAGCAATATGGAGAATAACAATACATTAGTAAGTGACTTGTAATAAATTTACCTACATGATAAATGTTATTTTCTGAAGTGAAACAACCCCTTTAAGAACTGTATGGTTCTCTTAGAACATTATTATGTGGCAGTATTATTTATAGAGTTATTTCCCTTTCAGTAAGTTGTGAGTTCAGAGTACCCATCATGCGCTGCTTAAGGTGGCCGAAATGACGGAAACAGACGATGACTCCCCTAGAAAAAAGGGGTGACGGAAGCAGCGTAGCGCACCCCGTTTCCATAACTCTGACCGACATCGCATACGACAGGTCTTATTTCTGGACGCTGGCTCATAACCACCCAATGAGATGACTAGACTTCACTCTCATTAAACTTCTTCACTTTACCAACCACAAGATCAATTTTAGGAAGAGAAATCCTTTTTAATATTTGACATAATAATCATATTTCCCACATTAGCATGGCTGATGACTTTTCTCAGTAATTTGCCGCTCCACTTCACCGGGGTCTTTGATGATTTATAAGGAAATCTTTGCAGTCTAAACAGGTTCCTGCAAGATTGACAGATCTATTATTACGCTGCTCTGCAGTCCCGTCTCGTTTGTTACAATTACTGGGTTTCAGTCCACTTGTTAACTCTTGGATTTCACTTTCCTAAATTGACAATGACTGCGAGGTGGCGGGAAACGACAGGGCCATTTCTGAAATCAATAGACACGTCGGGATTGCGGTTTGCTCCAACTGCTGAAAAAGTACAACTCCCAGCATACACTGACAGTCAAAAGTGGTTAGGGCCTGCTGTGAGTTGGGCTTATCCAGGATGGAGACAACTTGTCCATGCTCTGGTTGGCATCTTTTTGGAATTTTTTTTTTTGCATTAAAAAATAACACAGTTTGGGTTTTTACATGTGTGCAGAAGAAAACAGACTTCCCAGTAATAATCTCCAGTGATGTAGAGTAGCTGCTCCTGGTGCTAGTTTATAAGGTAGTATTAAAGGTGTTTCTAAGACCCCCCAAATTTTGGGAAAAGGCGAGGAATTTTATAAAATTTAAAAAAACAAAGTATCACACTCACCTGCTCAACCTGTTCCAGTCTACGCTCCAATGCTCCTGGAGGTCTATGAGCTTCCAGTGCGGCATATCGATGACGTAAATGAATACTCCATGTGGCCGCTGCAGCCAATCACTGGCCTCAGTGGTCACTTGAGGTACTTGGGCATGCCCACAACTGCCCCACTTGACTGTTGGTTCATGCTAGTTACTGGCTGCAGTGGTCATATAGAGTAGTTGGGCACATCATTAATGCGGCGCTGGAAGCACAGACTATTGTGAATGACAGTGCTGGAATGGCTGGGTATTGAACAGACAAGCAAGGTTTCTTTTTTATGTTGGGGATCCCAGAAAATTCCTTTAACATGCCTCAAACATGCAAAAACTACATGGGTCAATGGCAGGGTCAAGCATCTGAGAAGAGCACTGAAAAAAGCTGGAGCCTACTGCAGTCTTATTGGTGAAAATGAGTTTATTCCCAAAATCAATTAAAGTCAACGAAAGTTGGCTAAAACGACATTTATCTAATATGCATGGCTGCCTTAAAGGGAATGTGGTAAATGACCTAATTTTATTGATTTTTTTAATCATTCTGAAATCTTGCAGTTTTCACACTGAGCCTCATATTGGGCTGACACTTCCTATTCTGTACAGATTATTGCTCTGCAGTCATCTCATTATCCTTAGAGGCAGGATTACAATGACAGGTGACACCTATATGTAGATAGATAGATAGATAGATAGATAGATAGATAGATAATATAGATAGATAGATAGATAGATAGATAATCACAGGTTTCCCAATTAAGAATAGGTGACAGCAGTGGTGTACATAGAGAAGTAAGGGCCCCACAGCAAGGATCAGACCAGGCCCCCACACAGGACCCTTTTCAGTGACCCTTGTGCCATGTTTTCCACTGCCTCATTTGCTAAAAGTTGTTCCTTAGAGGGTAGAGTCCTGACCAAGTTTTCACCTCCAGTAGAAGAGAAGATGATCTCAACTAAGACTGGGCCCCCTCTTGTCCTGGGCCCCAAAGCAATCGCATGGTCTACCGCTATGGTAGTTATGCCCCTGGGTGACAGTACAGGTCATGTCAACTCCTTCACTGCACATTGACCCCTGCACAGGTCACAGAGCATGCCCACAATACTCTCCCCATAGAAGTCAATAAGGCTACTTTCACACTAGCGGCAGGCCTGATCCGGCAGGTGAAGGGTGCTGCCGGATCAGGACTGCCGCAGTGACATGTGTGGAGCCGGAACCGCGCTCCGGCCCCACACATGTCACACAGTACATACATACACATATACACAGACAAATACACATACATACTTACATGCACCCCGGCAGGTCTTCAGAGCGTCGGAGGGACAGGACGGCTCGCACAGGGGACGATTCCCCACAGCGCCCTCTGCTGGGCGCCTGGTGGAATCGTCATCTGTGCGCGCCGTCCTGTCCCTCCGACGCTCCGAAGACCTGCCGAGAGCATGTAAGTATGTATGTGTATTTGTATGTATATATGTGTGTGTATGTTTATGTTTATGTCTATGTCTGTATGTGTGTATGTGTAGCCGGATCCGTCATGAACTCCATTGAAAGTCAATGGAGGGCGGATCCGGTTACCATTGTGGTCACACCAGACGGATCCACCCCCATTGACTTGCATTGGGGGTCATTCCGGATCCGTCTTGGTGCGGATGCCTGGACCGGAGAGCAAACCGCAGCATGCTGCGGTTTGTTCTCCGGTCTGAAGACGGAACGGAATGCTTTCAGGAGCCTCCGTTGTCTTCAGTTCAGTTTTGTCCCCATTGACAATGAATGGGGACAAAACTGAAGCGTTTTATTCCAGTATTGAGCCCCTATGACGGAACTCAATACCGGAATTTTAAAACGCTAGTGTGAAAGTAGCCTAAGTCAACTCTACACTGAGGTTTTCTATAATTCCTGTGACTGCTGTAAGGCATGTCACCCAAGATGCCCGGCCCCAAATTCATGTATAGAAAATAGAATAAAAAGTCTAAAATCAGAAACATCAGGGTACACGCCTCGTGTTATATAGTTATACGAGGTTTTCAGAATTGCTGCTCTTATTGTAATGTTATAGACATTTGTTCGTGTCCAGTTTTGAGGAGATAACATGGCGGTTGTGACTTGAAGAGAGAATCGCCTCCAGCTCGGTGTTAACCTTTTCAACAATGAATATTTTACTTCTTATCGTCAACATTAGGCATCCAGCTGTGAAGAAAGCTCCTCATGTAGAAGAGCCTTGAAGATTCTTCCATGTTCCGATGTTCTATGAATAGCTCGGGTTCAACGCTGTTATTTATGACGATGTAAATCCTGCAGTTCAAGTTTCTCCAGTTCGTAAATCCATTTAGACAAATTGATCTGATGTGTTTTTAATTCACTTTTCATAAATTGAAGCAAATAAATTGATCATTTCGTTCTCTAGGCGGTAAAATCCAGGTACCAGGCTAATCAGGGAGCTCAGCGCGCTTCTCTCAGGATGTCATAATGCTAGCTTGTGATGTCATAACCATATCATGATGCCATTATGACGTTTTATGATGTCACAGTATGATGTCATAATAAATACCTAATCCTGCCATCCTAATATCTTATGATTCCATAACAATGTATTATGATGTCATAATGATGTCATAATGAATCAAGATGTGACAATGACGTCTTATGATGTCACAACGATGGTCTTTTGATGTCATGACGTGTTATGATGTCATGTTTATTTTTTTTTATAATTATGGCAATACCATATGGCTTCATAGTCTTGTGTTGTGATATTATGAAAAATGTCTTTTAATTTCAAATTGATGTCTTAAAGGGGCATCTGTCAGCAGTCTTGAACTTATGACACTGGCTGACCTGTTACATGTGCACTTGGCAGCTGAAGGCATCCATGTTGGTCCCGTGTTCATATGTGTCCGCATTGCTGAGAAAAATGATGTTTTAATATATGCAAATGAACCTCTAGGAGCAACGGGGGCGTTACCATTACACCTAGAGGCTCTGCTCTGTCAGCAACTGCTGTGCCCTCTGCACTTTTTTTGACAGGACCAGGCAGTGATGATGGTTTCGCTACCTGCCCTGTCAATGAGAGTGCAGAGGGTGCAGCAGCCACAGAGAGAGCAGAGCCTCTAGGTGTAATGGTAACGCCCCCGTTGCTCCTAGAGGCTCATTTACATATATTAAAACATCATTTTTCTCAGCAATGAGGCCACATATGAACATGGGACCAACACAGATGTCTTCTGCTGCCAAGTGCACATGTAACAGGTCAGCAGGAAGGTACAGTATTCTGGTTCACCTTTGGTTGAGGAGTTATATGTCTAGTTCCAGTGATATGCCCAGTATTGTACAATTTGATAAGAATCTGTCTATGTGATAGCAGGAGATTTATCATCTGAGGTGTTACACTAGGGGGGCACCCCTATGTCTTTCTCAGTTTTTTGTTGTGATGTCATAAAAATGTCTGGTGATGTCATAATGATGTCATATAATAACATAAGACTGCATGTACTAAGCTAGTGGTCGCCCAAACACAAAGAAAGGTGGTTGCTCATCGCCGAGAACTCACTTATCCTGCAGAATACAGTAAGGGGAAGCTAAATTAACATTGATTCAACGCAGGTAAGTCGATGTAATTAACGTATGTGTATGCAGTTACTGCAGTGGAGTCAGCCTTTAAATTTCACGGTGCATGGTGATCAGTAGGAATGACACAGCCCAATAAATTACTGAATATGCATTATATGAAGCGCCTGCAGTGGCTCTCATCCCACAGCGAGTGATTCGATTCCACTCTGACATGCTTCATGTGCTGAATAATTTGTAGATTTTTAGTATTGTGACAGAATTATACATAACATAATAAAGCGGCTGAGATCACAACGGCAGTTTTAATGCAATCCGTACAAATGTCTGCACAGTGTCAGTGCAATTTTCCATCCTTATATCAGCAGCATGTAAACTAGCAGAATATAGGACACTTACAGACCCCTGACCGGTGTCTTTACCTGCTGCATATGTTTTTCCAGCAGTAGAGCATTCAACTGAATGTAGAATTTATATATTTAACCCCTTGCTGTTATTAATCAAAATCCCCCCCCCCAAAAAAATAAAATAAATCAGATCTGTCAGAGATGAAAGCCTTATCATGTAATAGAACCCCCTTCCCATTGACAGACTGATCACCAATAGGGCAAATCACCATGCTGGGGTAAGTATTGTGACAGGTTGGAAGTGGCTTAGTAGGAACCAATAGGGAATGTTGGTTCTGCTCCTTGAGAACATCTCTTGGATTTAGGACATAGCTGGTTAAAGGGAGTCTGCCAACGGTTTTGAGCATGCAAGCTAGTTAGGAGCCGTGGAGAGCAAGACAAACATACATTTTGTGTAGCTTTTATTATCAGGAGAAGTGTAAGTATGAAGTTTTATTCTGCCAGGTTTTGCTCCTGCAAGTGCCCGGGGTGGAGCTTCACTGTGAAGTGCTCTTTGCATTAGCCCCTCCCTCTGCTTTGAGTATCAACTGTAGCATCCAACCAGGAGACCACCGAAGAGGGGAAGGGAGGGGCTTCATAGAGAATATTTGCCTCCTGGGCACTTGCAGGAGCAGAATCTGGCAAAATAAAAGTTCATATTCATACTTCTCCAGATGATCAACGTTCCATAAAACCTATATGTGTCCTTCTCTTCCTGCCCCTACCTAGTGCTGTCAGCAGCTTTTCATGGTCAAACCGTGTAAGTATTTGTCTGAACTTTTTGAAAGTAGAGCTCTGGGCCAAAATGATACACTTTGTGCTGATTAGTGATGGGCCTGAGGGGCTGTGCAGGACAGAGAGGGGGAGACGTATCAATCTTGTATGGAAGTATTCTGGCCGACATAAGGTGCCAGTTTGGATGCATGTGCCAAAATTTGAAACTTTTTGCACTTTTATAAAAATGCGGGTGGGACATTGGCAGGTCACTAGTGTTGAGTGAGCATGCTCGGCCGAACTCGCTGTTCGGCCAAGCATGCCGGCGCTCGGGTACACTCAGTGTTCGGCCAAACACCAGGTGTACTCGAGCGCCATGCTCGAGTCCCCTCCCCGCACAGTAATTAATTAGCATTCCGTGTAGGGATGGCATTCAGATGGCATACAGCTATACAGCACCCGGTGATGCCTTCCCGGCCAGTGTTAGTCAGGGACAGCCGCAAGGAGGGACAGATAGTGTAGGGACAGAGGCACGATAGGTAGGGATAGATTTTCTTTTACAAACAAATAAAAGCCCTTTTAAGGGCTATTGGACAATTTGGGGGCATTTTTTTATTTCAATTAGGGGACCTTTTTAAACCAGGCACCGCTGGTTTAGTCCCATTGACTTACATTATGCTCGGGTGCTCGGCCGAGCACTCGAGCACCCCCTAGTGCTCGGTCAGAGCACCCGAGTATACGAGCACCCAGGTGCTCGATCATCACTACAGGTCACCCATGACCCAACACATTTGTCAGGAAACTAGCAGATCACATCATACCTGAAATCTATGTCAGCTCTATTGCTGGAGTAGATTTCATTTTGTGGGGCATGGACCTCCCGAACATGTGCCAGAATTATCAGCACTTATTAGTAACTCTGGGGCAGTGGATCAGTGGTTGTGGAACCACTATACCAAGTAACTAGTTTGACGTTGGGCCAAACCCTTAAAGGTGTTATTTCGGCACTCCCCTGGTTTTTACCTTTTAACCACTGTACAGGGATGTGGACTTCGCTGCAGGGTAGAATCCGAACTGTTAACTCCTGGGATGATTCTGTTGTACTTAGCACCTGCCCCCCATCCCCCACCCCCTGAAATCAGGAACTGGGGTGCAGGAGGCTCAGGAGCTAGAACACACACCAGCCAAAGTCTGAACAGGCACCAACACTAGAATGCAAGTCTCTGGGATTTAGGCAGACTGAAAAACAGAGCTGAATCACCAGACTGGATAAGTAAAACACGACCGGAACCAAACTGAGATCAACACAGACTGAATACAGCAGGAACTCAGACAGGATCAGGTCAGACATGTAGACTAACAACAAGGTCTGGAAGGCAATAAGAACAGAAGCAGAAGCCGAAACTGTTGCAGTTGATCAGCCAAGGGGCAGGATAGACAGACAGAACATAACGCTGGGTTCATTAGCCCCAAAACACAAGCAGGTACACTAAGAAGGAATCCCTGTGTCAGACCCTTACACCCGGCTATAGGCATAACACAATATATTCAATATACCTGTATTTCTATGGAAATTTACAGATATGAAATACATTGTGACAATTCCAGCTCTGCTACATCTTCTCATAATTTATGAGCTCAGTCTTCTGGAAAGAAAATAAATGCTTGGCGAAAGACACTAATAGCAGCATTTACAGTGTCCATCCAGCTTTCTGCATCGAATGACATATAACTCTTGATAACAGCTTCCCCCTGCTGCTTTGTCAGTAAATATGACAGTTTTTTCTGACAGGTATGCATTTCTGTAATTCTATTCATGGACTAGAACTGCATAGTATGAATAGCACAAAAACTATTATAATAGTACTATAAAAATTCCCCTTTTAAAGGGGCTATACGACTGTCTCTGCCTAGGAAGTGTGCAATTGCACGGAACTGTGGACAGCTTGATTCTGTGCCAATGCTGCTGTAATCACAGGATTCACATTGCAATCACATTGCTCCTACAGGCACACAGAAGGCTTGTAATTCCCTGTTTGTGTAATATATTCAAGTTATTCTATCTGTCTTTCTATACATAGACAGACGGACAGATAGATAGACAGATAGATAGATAGATAGATTCTGCCTTGTTGAAACTAATGGAGTGTGGAGCCTATATGTAAAATAATAAAATTTATAGAGCACTGCATTTTTAGTTTTGAGGTTTTTTTCTTGCATAGAGAAGATGATTATTATTCCTCTAACAGTGGTATCAGATTGTCCAGGAACAAGTCTGATAGGGTGTTCTTTGTTTTTCTTGATTAATCTGTGCCGATGCTGCTGTAATCACAAGACCTTTTTTTTTTTATTTTTTTGCCAAACAAGTTACCCCTACAGACACACAAAGTGCTTGTAATTTCCAGTTTGTGTAACATATTCTATCTAGCTGTTTGTCTATCATCCATCCAGTTCAGTGATGGTGAACCTTTTACGGGACTGAGTGCCCAAACTGCAACCCACAACACACATATTTATCGCAAAAATGCCAACACGCCAATTAAACCTGAATACTACAGTCCAATATAGTATATATTCCATGTATTCTATCATTTAGCTGTAATAGCCTGCCTACATTCAAAGTGCTGTCTGTGCTGTTCATAGTGCGCCCTGCGCTGATGAATGGCAGAAAAAGTCTAAGACATATTGGTACACCATATACTTTTTCCAGGGCGTGGGTACCCACAGAGAGGGCTCTGAGTGCCGCCTCTGGCACCCGTACCATAGGTTCGCCACCACTGGTCTAGTTGCTATTGCAGTCAACATGAGCAGGGAGGAAGTAAAGGGCTGAAATAAGTCTTATTCCCCTACGTCTTGTTGAAACTAATGGAGTGTGCAGCCTGAAAGTAAATGAAGCTAATACACATCATAGAGCATTACATTTTCAATTCTAGATTGGATACTTGAATTTACTTAATGAATCTTTTTTATCCTTGCGCTGTGGCCCATGTTTCATATGATACTGTGCAAACATTGATACCACCGCTCCAATTACTTGCAACAGTTGCAATCATTTCTTGGGTTTGTACGGTGGAGTTTGTTTTCTTGCATGGAGCAGACGATCATTATTCCTCTTACAGTATCAGATTTGCTCTTTGTTGCTTTCTAGGAACCATTCTGATGGGGCGTTCTTTGTTTTTCTTGCTTAATTTCGTCAAGACGAATGTGTTTCAATAAAATACTGTTTAATTATGGCATGAAGCAGATCATTGACACAGAGCCAGAAGACGGCATTGTGTAGACAAATCTGCTACCAGACCTCCTCAAACCCTGCGCGGCATATGCTCTATGGCACTAGAGAGACTTAAATCTGAGCTTCCTGCAGATTTCAGCCCCTGTCACACAGAGCAGAAACGTAATCCCATTTCTCCAAAATTTAAAGAGCTTTTACACTAAATACATTTGCATTGATGTAATTATGTCTCCGAAAATGGCAACATATGGAAAATGTGTAAAAAAAAAAAATTCCCAGCACTTTTTTGTCTCATATATTATGAAGTCTCTTTGCGTCCTGGGAGATCGGACATGCTCTCACCTCTCCTGCTCCTAGCTGTTTTGTGTCTGACAACTGATAACAGTGAAAAATAGCGACATCGCAAGAATCACAGCAAAGATAGAGGGGGCTTCCCGCATGCAAAATCAGCAAGCGCACATGAAAAAGGAAGCACAGCAATAGCAAAGACAATAACTAAAATCATCTTTTTTATATGTAAGACAAAACACAAACAACTAGCATTTAAAAGGAATTAAACATTTATGTGACTCGGAGAATCGGGAGAGAATAGAAGAGAACTCCAAGAAATCACAGCACCCAGCCAATATAATAAGGCAAATCAGCATAGGAGGCGAAGTCACACCGAAATAACTCACAAAGCACCAGTGCATGAAAAGTGTCCAATACATAAAGTGCTAAAGAACAAGAAGGATAAGGTGACATCACTTTTGAAGAGCATCAATATCCACGCCATGATATACAGACAATGAATGCAAGGTGGAGGGGGTGGACTGGCCATAGACCCTACAGGGAAATTTCCTGGTGGGCCGATGCCCAGGGGACCACCCAAGCCCTCCTCATAGCCACCAGGCAGGTACACAAAGACCTGATGCTCTCAACAATAATGACATTTATCATGTAGAGAAAGTTAACACAAGCCACTTACTAATGTATTGTGATTCTCCATATTGACTCCTTGGCTGGCTTCAGTCTTTTCCCCCTTACATTATACACTTCTCGTTTCCATGGTTACGAACACCCTGCAACCAGCAGAGGTGGTCGTTCTTCCACACTATAGGAAAAGGCCCGGGAATGTAAGATTATACATAGGCTGGTGCTTTTTTCCTATAGTGTACAAGCACGACCACTGCTGCTGCTGGATTGCAAGGTGGTCATAACCATGGAAACGAGAAGTGTTTAACGTGATGTGTGGAAAAATGAATCCAGCCAGCAAAGGAGACAATATGGATAATAACAATACATTAATAAGTGGCTTGTGTTAACTTTGTCTACATGATAAATGCTATTTGCTGAAGTGAGACAACCCCTTTAATTAATGTAGCATCAGACACTTAGTCACATGGCCAGCGGCTGCAGGTGCCCTCCTCAATTCAACTGTATCTCTGTCTTCAGGATGATGATAAAGTTTCATCCTGTGACACGGGCAGCAGTATTTTGTTCTGCACTATGGTATCGCTGGCACTACTTCTGTTGTCTCTACCTACCTGTCTTGACCCTGCCTACTTGTGTTGCCCAGCCATCTGTAAATTTGGACCCACCTACATGGGGCGACTTTTAGTTTTTTTTTTTTACCAGGGCCATTTTAAATACCCCTGGTAAAAAATACCTCTATGCTGTGGACTGAGCCCCATGGGGTAGGCCATCACTTAAAAAAGGAAAAAAGGCTGGACAACCCCTTTAAGACCTTTAAGAAACATGGGGGGAGGAGGGTTCATGAAAACTAACAGAAAAGCTGTTTTTGTTGCCCATAGTAACCAATCACAACAAAGACATTTTTTCTGTCAGGAAATATTCTTGAATCTCTGTGGTTCTACAAAGGAGCTGCTCCTCTCCAGACATATTCATCTCCATGGTTACAGACTACAACCTATCTCTGTAGTCTGATCCTCTTGTCACGTTACTCCCTTCCATTTTTCTCTTCTTGTTTCCTCCAAACTTTCAAAGAATGTAAAGAAGGATAAATCCTGGCACCCATCTAAGCATGTCCGTAGATTCCCAATCCTGTTCAATCTTCCCTATGCCCCCACATAATAATAGTGCCCTCCTTTGTGCAAAAACAGTAATAATGCTCCTCTGTGCTCCCCACGCAATAGTAGTGCCCTTCTTTGTGTAACATATAGTAATGGTGAGTCTTAGTACCCTCCACACAAAAATAGTACCTTACGTTGCGTAAACAGCTGTCATGGTGCCACTTAGCACCCCCACACATTAATAGTGCCCCCTTTGAGTAACATACAGTAATGGTACCCTTCCCCCCCACAATAATAGCGGCAACCTTGTGTAACACACAGTAATGGTGCCACTTATCATCCCCATATAATAATAGTGCCCCCTTTACAAAACAGTAATGGTGCCCCCATACAATAATAGTGCCCACCTTTGTGTAACACACAGTAATGGTGCCACTTAGCACCCCCACACAATAATTGTGCCCCATTTGAGAAACAAACAGTATTGGTGACCCCACACAATAATAGTGCCCACCTTTGTGTAACCAATAGTAATGTGCCCCTTAGTGATCCCCACACGATAATAGTGTCTTACTTTGTGTTACATACAGTACTGGTGTCTCACAAGTGCCCCCCACAATAACAGTGCCCACCTTTGTGAAACACATATTAATGGTGCCCCCCAGTCATTAATAGCCTT
The DNA here is from genome assembly GCA_900303285.1 of Rhinella marina. Classification (NCBI taxonomy): domain Eukaryota; kingdom Metazoa; phylum Chordata; class Amphibia; order Anura; family Bufonidae; genus Rhinella; species Rhinella marina. Next base: position 241,081 of record ONZH01027495.1, read on the forward strand.
AATCATTCAGGATGTGTAAACTCCCGGCACATAGATCCAGCAGATCCATAAACCCTCATTTACACAACGGCGGCCAGAAAGAAAAAAGATACATATTGGTATGTTTTTTTCTAACAATATGGAATAGTCTATAGTCATAGTCTATGGAGAGGCACCTAGTAAAACACATAGCTATGTAATGAAAAATAAACAAAAACAATGCAGCAAAAGATTTTGTAAAAAATGATCCATGCAATGAAATTCTGTACAGGAACAAACAGAAAAGGTCATTTCAATCTAATATGAGAGAGGCTCGCTCTACAGAATACGACTGCTGTAAACAGATCTGGAAGAGTTTAGGCCCACCAGGAGGTCGGTAAGATTTGCTGCCTGAATACGGGGGACTCTCTATTACCAACAACTGCGGCGTCAATGGTCTCAAACAGGCAAAGGAATAATGAAGGAAATGGAGTTCCTGAACACGAGGCAGGCTCTGGAGGAAGTAAAGTAAAGAAGAACGAATCCTGCAAGGCGCAGAAGTGGAAAATAAAGAATGTACCAAAAAATGGTAAAACAAAATCTATTCTTTATTTCCTGAACATAACATTTTCTAGTAGTCAGGGTTTGTTGTGCAGTGAGATGTATTTTAGTTAAATCATTTATTGTATGTACCATATAATGCTTAATTTTTTGTGGGGTGTGATGAAAAAACCCCCACACAATTTCACAATTTTTTGGGGAAAAGGGGCATGAGGAACAGTCTCTGTGAATGAGGGGGTATAGAAGCACTTTGTGAGAGATGGAGAGCAGTCTGCGAGCCATGGGGAATGGGAAAGCAGCATCTGTGAAAGGGAGGACCAGGGGAGAAGTCTGCATGAAAGAGGGAAGCATGGGGAGCAGTCTGCGTGAAAGAGGGAAGCATGGGAGTAGTCTGCGTGAAAGAGGGAAGCATGGGAAGCAGTCTGTGTATCCAGAGGGGGCATGGGGAGCAGCTGTGTGAAAGAGGGAAGCTGGGGAGAAGTCTGTGTGAAAGAGGGAAGTGTGGGGAGCAGTTTGTGTGAAAGAGGGAAGCATGGGGAGCTTTCTGTGTGAATGAGGGGGCATAGAAGCACTCTATGAGAGATGGGGATGAGTCTGTGGGAGGCAATGGCATGAAGGATAGTCTATGTATCCAGAGGGAGTATAGGGAGCATTCTGTTACAAAATAGGGTATAGTGAGCAGTCTGTGTGAATAAGGGGTTATAGAAGCACTCTGTGAGAGATGGGGAGCAGTCTGCGAGACATGGGGCATGGGAAAGCAGCATCTGTGAGAGGGAGAACCAGGGGAGCAGTCTGTGTGAAAGAGGGAAGCATGGGGAGCAGTCTGTGTGAAAGAGGGAAGCATGGGGAGCTGTCTGTGTGAATGAGGGGGCATAGAAGCACTCTATGAGAGATGGGGAGCAGTCTGTGGTAGGCGATGGCATGAGAAACAGTCTGTGTATCCAGAGGTGTCATGAGAGCATTCTGTCTATCCAGAGGGGGCATAGGGAGCATTCTGTAACAAAATAAGGTATAGGGAGCAGTCTGTTTGAATGAGGGGGTATAGAAGCACTCTGGGAGAGATGGGGGGGGGCAGTCTCCAAGACATGGGGCATGGGAAAGCAGTATCTGTGAGAGGGAGGACCAGGGGAGCAGTCTGTGTTAAAGAGGGAAGCATGGGGGGCTGTCTGTGGGAGGCAATGGCATGAAGAGCATTCTGTGTATCCAGAGGGGACATATGGAGCAGTCCTTGTATCCTGAGGAAGCATTGGGAGCAGTCTGTGTATCCATAGGGGGCATGGGGAGTAGTCTGTGTATCCATAATGGGCATCAGGAGTAGTCTGTGTATCCAGGGGGAGTATGCGGAGCATTCTGTTCCAAAATAGGGTTTAGGGAGCAGTAAGTGCAAGAGAAAGGACATGAGGAGCAGTATGTGTGAGAAAGTGGGGCACTGAGAGCATCTGTAAGACAAAGGGCATGGGGAGTAGTCTATGTGAGGGAAAGGCATGGGAGCATTTTGTGTGAGATAAGAGTCATAATGAGCAGTCTGTGTGAGAGGAGGGCATGGAGAGCAGTCTGTGAAAGAGGGTTTATAGGGGAGCAGTCTGTGTGAGAGGGAGGGCCATAATGAGCAGTCAGTGTGAGATGAGGGGCATGGAGAGATAGAAGGTCGTGTGGAGCTGTCTGTGAGACAGTGCTGTATAGGGAGCAGTCTGTGTAACAGGAGAGGGAATGGGAGAATTTTGTATAATAGGAGACAACTTGCAGACCTCTCCAGTGTCTCTCTTTTGGAGGCACATTCCCTATTTTGGACCCAAGTCCCTCTGTTCTCTTCTTTTTGATCTGAGGTATAGATTTACATTGTTACACTTAAAATATGAATCCAGAAAGTATCTGGTTCCTCTATGTATATTTGACCCCACCTTGTATATTATTTCATTATTTGATGTAATTTGCTTTTTAGAAATATCTATATTCAGATAATTTTTTTGCTATTGTGCACTACGAAAACTATTAAAGTCTATAAATATGCAAGAAAAATGGACTTTCTCTCACAATCCAGGGATATGTGCAGCCCTAAGCTCAACTCCACCTCTGACCCTGCCTACTTGCCCGGCCCATCCTAGGCAACAGCGTACAACTTGTCGACGGTCCCTAGCCTAGGTAGGGAGTAAACAATAAACAAAAGACAGAACACACAATATAAGAATGTCACCAAGCCGAAGTCAAACCAGGAAGTCACGTATAAAACCAGGGGAACAAACAGGACCAAAGTCAGTAACATAAGCTGAGGTCAAAAGCCGAGAGGTAAGGCAGTACGAGAGGACGAGACGGGGCCAAAGTCAAAACCAAAGTCAAAACACACTAGTCAAAACACAAAACACACACATTTTGTGAATCTAGTAGAGGTTCACAAAATGCAGGTAATGGTAGAAAGACCAATCACAGGCAACCTGTGGCCAGCAGGCTGCCTGTTTAAATAGGCCCAGCAGATAGGTCACGTGACGTGGCCAGCGTCATGTGACCCAAATCAGAAACCTCAGCTCCCCTGCTGCTTGTTGTCCAGGGGATGGAGGACGCGCTTGTGAAGCTTGCGTCGCGGGGTCCTCCCATCCCCTGGGTTGCTAGGGATATGAGGACACCGCGTCCGCCTCCTCCTTAACGCCATGGAGACGAGGCCGCAGGCCGCACCTGAGCTCCTGAACAGACTCGGGAGGCCGTAGGGAGAGAGCTGTAGAGAGGGAGCACGCCGCCGGCTCCCCGTACACTTTTATACAATAAACCATAAGTGACCCTCTTTGACCGTCCAAAAAGTTGGGAGGTATGAACTTGGGTATCAGTGTGCAAGAGATAAGGGAGGCTGAGCAGCCGTAACCAGCCATGACCATGTCAGATATAACAAGTCTGTGAGGAGCAGATGAAGTAAATGTACTTTAATGCCTGAGCTAAAATTAAAATGCTGGAAGAAAAAGAAAACGATCCAGTGGATTTATGTTGTGATCTTTAAAATATATTGGAGACGTAGAAACCAAAGATGTAACATGGTTACTCCTTATTTTTTTATATTTTAGATGCTTTGATTGCAAAAGTATACACACCCTACATTTGGGTTGCTTTACTGGTATACAGCCGCAGTTTGGATATTTTTGTTAGTGAGAGGCGGCTTTCAGTGTGGAAGCTCGCACACTGTGAAGGAAGCACGCCTTCTCACGAGAAGACATTGAAGGTAATGGAGAAGGCAGATCTGTGTTACACCAGAGTGATTACATTGTCACCAGGCAGCGTCCTGACCCATGTTGTGACAGGAGAATAGCATTTTGTCTTCGCTTTAATGCCGCTCAGAGGGAGCGCGCCATTCCTTCAGGGCGCCATAGGCTCCTTAATCACTGGTTTCGCCGGGCCCTTAGATCTTCCTTCCTGATACAAAACCTTGAAGAAAGGAACCCGGCACTTTCACACTTCTTGTAAATTATAAGCTGTCCCTTCTCTGACAACAAATAAGCGAACCCTGAAATTTCATCAGTCCTGCAGGACAGTAGGGGCGTCATTAGATCCCGCTATTCCCTTTCTTATCGATAGTTGACAGCACTTGACGGAGGTGAGATACAGAACAGAAGAGGCACCAGGGAAGAAGAAACCGTCTCTCTGTTGGTGCAGTCGTTACATAAGATGTCGGCTCGTCTGTGAACATACACCTTCGCTGTCTATCGGACGAATATCTGGACGAATAAATTGAGTACAGACACACAGCATAGCCTAGACTGGATACAACTGTAGCAAATTCTCAGCTGTGAGAACGTATAGGTCAGGAAGGGGTTTGAGCCTCTGGATTTAAGCAGCAAAGTTCATATTTACTGCAAGAAATCTTAATGGTGGTGGAAAAATGAAACATAAAGTATATTAGAAACATTTGGTTACAATGTAACCTTTGGTAAATGATGTTAGACGTCACACGATCACAAAGCATAGAATCAAACTGAGTGCAGGGCAGCAGCTCTAGGGGTGCAGAGAAACCTGAACCCTGGAACCTAACGGGGACCAGATACCCTTCTGCCCCCTTAGAAGCCATCAGTATTATAAAAGGAACTTGGTGGTCGGGGACTCCATACAGGTGCAGCAGCTGAGGTGTGTATTATGAGGTTCTGCAGCAGCTGAGGTGTGTATTATGATGTTCTGCAGCAGCTGAGGTGTGAATTATTAGGTTCTGCAGAAGCCAAGGTGTATATTATGTGGTTCTGCAGCAGCTGAGGTATATATTATGAGGTTCTGCAGCAGCTGAGGTTTGTATTATGAGGTTCTGCAGCAGCTGAGGTGTGTATTATGATGTTCTGCAGCAGCTGAGGTGTGAATTATTAGGTTCTGCAGAAGCCAAGGTGTATATTATGTGGTTCTGCAGCAGCTGAGGTATATATTATGAGGTTCTGCAGCAGCTGAGGTTTGTATTATGAGGTTCTGCAGCAGCTGAGGTGTGTATTATGATGTTCTGCAGCAGCTGAGGTGTGAATTATTAGGTTCTGCAGAAGCCAAGGTGTGTATTATGAGGTTCTGCAGCAGTTGAGCTGTGTATTATGTGGTTCTGCAGCAGTTGAGGTGTGTATTATGATGTTCTGCAGCAGTTGAGGTGTGTATTATGATGTTCTGCAGCAGCTGAGTTGTGTATTGTGATGTACTGCAGCAGCTGAGGTGTGTATTATGATGTTCTGCAGCAGCTGAGTTGTGTATTGTGATGTACTGCAGCAGCTGAGGTATATATTATGAGGTTCTGCAGCAGTTGAGGTATGTATTATGATGTTCTGCAGCAGTTGAGGTGTGTATTATGATGTTCTGCAGCAGCTGAGTTGTGTATTGTGATGTACTGCAGCAGCTGAGGTGTGTATTATGATGTTCTGCAGCAGCTGAGTTGTGTATTGTGATGTACTGCAGCAGCTGAGGTGTGTATTATGATGTTCTGCAGCAGTTGAGGTGTGTATTATTAGGTTCTGCAGCAGCTGAGGTGTGTATTATGATGTTCTGCAGCAGCTGAGATGTATATATTATGATGTTCTGCAGCAGCTGAGGTGTGTATTATGATGTTCTGCAGCAGCTGAGGCCTGTATTATGAGGGTCTACAGCAGCTGAGGTGTGTATTAGGAGGTTCTGCAGCAGCTGAGGTGTGTATTATGAGGGTCTACAGCAGCTGAGGTGTGTATTATGATGTTCTGCAGCAGCTGAGGTGTGTATTATGATGTTCTGCAGCAGCTGGGGTGTGTATTATGATGTTCTGCAGCAGCTGAGGTTTGTAATGTGATGTTCTGCAGCAGCTGGGGTGTGTAATGTGATGTTCTGCAGGAGCTGAGGTGTGTATTATGAGGGTCTACAGCAGCTGAGGTTTGTAATGTGATGTTCTGCAGCAGCTGGGGTGTGTAATGTGATATTCTGCAGGAGCTGAGGTGTGTATTATGAGGGTCTACAGCAACTGAGGTGTGTAATGTGATGTTCTGCAACAGCTGAGGTGTATTAGGAGGTTCTGCAGCAGCTGCGGTGTGTATTATGAGGTTCTGCAGCAGCTGAGGTGTGTATTAGGAGGTTCTCCAGCAGCTGAGGTGTGTATTATGATGTTCTGCAGCAGCTGAGGTGTATTAGGAGGTTCTGCAGCAGCTGCGGTGTGTATTATGAGGTTCTGCAGCAGCTGAGGTGTGTATTAGGAGGTTCTCCAGCAGCTGAGGTGTATATTATGAGGGTCTACAGCAGCTGAGGTGTGTATTATGATGTTCTGCAGCAGCTGAGGTGTTTATTATGAGGTTCTGCAGCAGCTGAGGTGTGTATTATGAGGTTCTGCAGCAGTTGAGGTGTGTATTATGATGTTCTGCAGCAGCTGAGGTGTGTATTATGATGTTCTGCAGCAGCTGAGGTGTGTAATGTGATGTTCTGCAGCAGCTGAGGTGTGTATTATGATGTTCTGCAGCAGCTGAGGTGTGTAATGTGATGTTCTGCAGCAGCTGAGGTGTGTAATGTGATGTTCTGCAGCAGCTGAGGTGTGTAATGTGATGTTCTGCAGCAGCTGAGGTGTGTAATGTGATGTTCTGCAGCAGCTGGGGTGTGTAATGTGATGTTCTGCAGCACCTGGGCACATAACATGCTGAAGCTGCTGAAGAACCTCTTTTGTAAAGACTGGTAAAGCACATGTCAATCAGTAGCTGTCACAGAAGAAAGATCTTTCAGCAGAAGTCACGTGTGACCGAGGGCTTGTGCAGACACCGATTAGCGGTGCCCGTGTGACGCTGCTCATCTCTGCACAATGATTATACACATGTTATTTTTGATTAAAATGGGACAAGACCTTGGATGATAGAAGAACATTTTGCCCTTCACATCACTTACTTCTTGTTCTGAAAAGCCCTTTTGGTTGTCAAATCCTATTTTTTTTTGCTTCTGAGTTTAACTGACTTATCAGAGACCATAAAATACTAAGAAAATCCAGCGGCCTCCGATACATCCGCTGCCAGGACGTGAGACTTTTACACTTTCCCTGCAGGAGCCAAAAAACAATCCACTGGCGGCGCTTTGCTCGGCTGAAATAACATCTTTCGCTTTGCTATTAGTTTACAGCCCATGGATTCATATCTCAGATGAGAGGGATAAGAAATCACTGACATAATTCATGTCACTGGTAAAGCGTTTTGTGGTGGGGGCCGCGCAGCCTTCAAGTATTAACTGGATTTTTTATTAAGGTAACGAAGAGCTCGCTGTCTGTCTGGTTTGATGAAAGACAAGTCAAACATTTTGGAGCTGGAAGTTTGGAAATGTCCTGCTTGACTTTCACTTTATCTTGGAGCTGTTGTGCTGGTTGTCACTGGTCTTGTCACAGCATTGAGGACCTGGGGTAACATTGCTTAGGATTCCCACAGGGCGATGAACCCTGTAACCCTGTATTTAACTACCTGGGCGTCGCCCTTGGCACTCAGCATCTGCTGCATTTGCCCTGCCTGTCCCCAGATCCTGATATCACACACATGAGATTTTCACATTCATAGAGCTGAATGATAAAATTCTGTCTACCTGCAGGTGCCACTAGGGGGAGCTCACTGAATACAACAGCGATCAACTCAATAAAAACTGTTAGGGTCAGTGACCGATTTGACCTGGATTTCAGTGCAGGTTCTGCGTGTTACTTATTTCACATGGAGATTAGTTCTATCTAAGTGTAAGCCTCAGACTTCTGCCATGAATCTTGTAAGATGCCTGTCAGATTTCCAATATCCAAACACTTGTGAACGTGTCCTGAAAATCTGTATTCAGCGAGCTGTCCTTAGTTATTGCTGGAAAAGCAGCATAATGCTGAACTCCCCCTCTCCCCGTGGACCTCCTAGCACTTGAGTGGTCTGTCTACATTGGGGGTACAATACATGACTGGCCACAGTGTGACCTGTAACCCACACTACCTGATGTAAGCGAGGATATGAGAGGTAGCTGGGTCACTGCATGGCACTATTCCTGGAGCTACTGTATGGCACTGCTAATTTTACTGAGGGTATTGTACAGCACTGTTCCTGGGAATACAGTATATTAATATTACTGAGAGTACTATACGGCTCTATTTTTGGCGGTACTTTACAGCACTGTTCCTGGGGCAACTGTATAGCACTATTCTTGGGGGTACTGTACATTACTATTACTGGGGTACTTTTTTGCACTGTTCCTATGGGTACTGTAGGTTACTATTACATGGGGTACTGTATAGCACTGTTCCTGGGGGTACTGTACATTACTATTACTGGGTGTAATGTATGGCACTGTTCCTGGGGGTAATTTACATTACTATTACTGATTGTAATGTATCGCACTTTTCCTGGGAATACTATATATTAATATTACTGAGGGTACTGTATGGTACTGTTCCTGGGGCTACTGTATAGCACTGTTACTGTGAATACTGTATATTAATATTACTGAGGGTACTTTACCGCACTGTTTCTGGGGGTACTGTACAGCACTGTTCCTGGGGCAACTGTATTGCACTATTCTTGGGGGTACTGTACTTTACTATTACTGGGGTACTTTTTTGCACTGTTCCTATGGGTACTGTAGATTACTATTACATGGGGTACTGTATAGCACTGTTTGTGGGGGTAATGTACATTACCATTACAGAGGATAAAGTATAGCAGTTGAGTTCCTGGGAGTACTGTACTTTACTATTACTGGGGTACTGCATGGCACTTTCCTGGGGGTACTGTACATTACTATTACTGGTTGTAATGTATGGCACTGTTCCTGGGGGTACTATACATTACTATTACTGGTTGTAAAGTATGGCACTGTTCCTGAGGGTACTGTACATTACTATTACTGATTGTAATGTATAGCACTGTTCCTGAGGGTACTGTACATTACTATTACTGGTTGTTCTGTATGGCACTGTTCCTGAGGGTACTGTACATTACTATTACTGATTGTAATGTATAGCACTGTTCCTGAGGGTACTGTACATTACTATTACTGGTTGTTCTGTATGGCACTGTTCCTGGGGGTACTGTACACTACTATTACTGGTTGTAATGTATGGCACTGTTCCTGGGGTTACTGTACATTACTATTACTGGTTGTTCTGTATGGCACTGTTCCTGGGGGTTTATGCTACACTACTATTACTGGTTGTATGTATGGCCTGTTATGGGGGTACTGTATATTACTATACTGGTGTAATGTAATGCATGTTCATGGGGGTACTGTCATCAGTATTACTGGTTGTAAGTATGGCACTGTTCCTGGGGGTACTGTACATTACTATTACCGGTTGTAAAGTATGGCACTATTCCTGGGGGTACTGTACATTACTATTACTGGTTGTAATGTATGCCACTGTTCCTGGGGGTACTGTACATCACTATTACTGGTTGTAATGTATGGCACTGTTCCTGGGGTTACAGTACATTTCTATTACTGGTTGTAATGTATGGCACTGTTCCTGGGGTTACTGTACATTTCTATTACTGGTTGTAATGTACGGCACTGTTCCTGAGGGTACTGTACATTACTATTACTGATTGTAATGTATGCACTGTTCCTGGGGTACTGTACATTACTATACTGGTTGTAATGTATGACACTGTTCCTGGGGTACTATACATTACTATTACTTGGTTGTAAAGTATGGCACTGTTCTTGGGGGGTACTGTACATATATTATGGTTGTAATGTATGGCACTGTTCATGGGGGTACTGTACATCACTATTACTGGTTATAAGTATGGCACTGTTCCTGGGGGTACTGTACATTACTATTACCGGTTGTAAGTATGGCACTGTTCCTGGGGTACTGTACATTACTATTACTGGTTGTAATGTATGGCACTGTTCCTGGGGTACTGTACATCACTATTACTGGTTGTAATGTATGGCACTGTTCCTGGGTTACTGTACATTTCTATTACTGGTTGTAATGTATGGCACTGTTCCTGAGGGTACTGTACATTACTATTACTGATTGTAATGTATGGCACTGTTCTTGGGGTTACTGTACATTACTATTACTGATTGTAATGTATAGCACTGTTCCTGGGGGTACTGTACATTACTATTACTGGTTGTAAAGTATGGCACTGTTCCTGGGGGTACTATACATTACTATTACTGGTTGTAAAGTATGGCACTGTTCTTGGGGGTACTGTACACTACTATTACTGGTTGTAAAGTATGGCACTGTTCCTGGGGGTACTGTACATTACTATTACTGGTTGTAATGTATGGCACTGTTCCTGGGGGTACTGTACATCACTATTACTGGTTGTAATGTATGGCACTGTTCCTGGGGTTACTGTACATTTCTATTACTGGTTGTAATGTATGGCACTGTTCCTGGGGTTACTGTACATTTCTATTACTGGTTGTAAAGTATGGCACTGTTCCTGGGGGTACTGTACATTACTATTACTGGTTGTAAAGTATGGCACTGTTCCTGGGAGTACTGTACATTACTATTACTGATTGTAATGTATGGCACTGTTCTTGGGGTTACTGTACATTACTATTACTGATTGTAATGTATAGCACTGTTCCTGGGGGTACTGTACATTACTATTACTGGTGTAAAGTATGGCACTGTTTCCTGGGCCGGTACTATACATTACTATTACTGGTTGTAAAGTATGGCACTGTTCTTGGGGTTACTGTACACTACTATTACTGGTTGTAATGTATGGCACTGTTCATGGGGGTACTGTACATTACTATTACTGGTTGTAAAGTATGGCACTGTTCCTGGGGGTACTGTACATTACTATTACCGGTTGTAAAGTATGGCACTGTTCCTGGGGGTACTGTACATTACTATTACTGGTTGTAATGTATGGCACTGTTCCTGGGGGTACTGTACATCACTATTACTGGTTGTAAAGTATGGCACTGTTCCTGGGGGGTACTGTACATTACTATTACTGGTTTGTAAAGTATGGCACTGTTCCTGGGGGTACTGTACATTACTATTACTGGTTGTAATGTATGGCACTGTTCCTGAGGGTACTGTACATCACTATTACTGGTTGTAATGCTATGGCACTGTTCTTGGGTGTTACTGTACATTATCATTACTGATTGTAATATATGGCACTGTTCCTGGGGGTTAACTGTACATTTCTATTACTGATTGTAATGTATGGCACTGCTTCCTGAGGGTACTGTACATCACTATTACTGGTTGTAATGTATGGCACTGTTCTTGGGGTTACTGTACATTACCATTACTGGTTGTAATGTATGGCACTGTTCCTGGGGGTACTGTACATTACTATTACTGGTTGTAATGTATGGCACTGTTCCTGAGGGTACTGTACATTACTATTACTGGTTGTAATGTATGGCACTGTTCCTGGGGGTACTGTACATTACTATTACTGGTTGTAATGTATGGCACTGTTCCTGAGGGTACTGTACATTACTATTACTGGTTGTAATGTATGGCACTGTTCCTGGGGGTACTGTACATTTCTATTACTTGTTGTAATGTATGGCACTGTTCCTGGGGGTACTGTACATTACTATTACTGGTTGTAAAGTATGGCACTGTTCCTGGGGGTACTGTACATTACTATTACTGGTTGTAATGTATGGCACTGTTCCTGAGGGTACTGTACATCACTATTACTGGTTGTAATGTATGGCACTGTTCTTGGGGTTACTGTACATTATCATTACTGATTGTAATGTATGGCACTGTTCCTGGGGTTACTGTACATTTCTATTACTGGTTGTAATGTATGGCACTGTTCCTGAGGGTACTGTACATCACTATTACTGGTTGTAATGTATGGCACTGTTCCTGAGGGTACTGTACATTACTATTACTGATTGTAATGTATGGCACTGTTCCTGGGGGTACTGTACATTACTATTACTGATTGTAATGTATGGCACTGTTCCTGGGGGTACTGTACATTACTATTACTGATTGTAATGTATGGCACTGTTCCTGGGGGTACTACATATAGCAGATAGCAAGAAACAAGCCAAAGGGTTATACAGGAGCCAAGTCAGGACATAGCCAGGAGTCAAGACCAGGGTCAAGAATGGGCACAACAGGAGTGCAATCAGGAGATAGGCAGGAGTCAGGACCAGGAGCAGAACTACAAGTCGCAGATGTAGTATCCAAAGGGCTTGTCACAAGTATAGTCAGCAACAAAGCCAAGGTCAGGATCAGGATCAATAGTGAACTGTAATAGTAATCACACATAAGATCAGAGCCGGGAATGAGGTTCCTAAATTAATGGACAAAGCATGGCAGTATAATTCCCAGTTTGAGCCTGAGATCACTTTTTGGTTGCTGGTTTCACTGGTATATCCAGAGCAGGAGGAGAAGAAGCTTGTATACGGCTATTATTAAGTCTCTAATTATTGATAGTATCAGCTCTGTACAATATATAACACCACTTATGGATTAAATATCAAAATTGAAGCTTATTCACTCCTATAGTCTCTATATCAGCGTATAGCCTCCTCTGTACCTGCCCAGTAATGGCCACGAATCACATTAATAGCATAATTATTATTCCCATAAAAACCAAGTGCAGGGTAGAAACATCCGCACACAATCAGTGTAACTTAGTGAAGATTAGACCTTTAATTTTACCCTTCACCTCTTGTAGAGAGTCTATAGACGCTCTGACCCCTAAACCAGCTCTTTGTCTCCAATGATTTGCTGACAAATCCTTGTTTTGTGAAGAATAAAAACACCTAAAAAGTACAAGCTCAATCTCTGAAGGTGTTTGTCATGAACATCCAAATAACAAAGCCGACCCTCAACGATACAAAGAAGCATTTGTGTCGGTGACTAATGAAGAAATCATGGAAACTGCAGCGTTGTCTTTGTGTCTCCTGTGCAGATGTCATCATTGTGGTCAAAAGTCCAGGGTCCATTGTGGAACCAAGGCCACCGGGGCAATGTGCACCAATCCCGAATATTAGATGCTGCTGCTCAAATATCTGTTTTAAGGAAAATACAGCAAAAGGCCCTTTGTTTGCCATTTTTATATACTACTTTGAATAACTTGAATAATGGGTGGTCTAGGGTGGTGAAGGGGTCAATAGAAAAATTTACTGTATGTTTCGGCCAGGGAAAGGGTTAACAGTTACATACCTGAGTGATTAGGTTGGGGAGGGGGTTAAAAGGGTTTGCTCACCCAACATTTAGGTACAGGAAGAGCACTAGAAAACCAAATGGTCTAGGGCGGCGAAAGGGTTAAAAGTAACATCCCTGGTGGTATTGGACAGCAAATGGGATAATGGTAATATTCCTGATGGTCTAGGACAGTGAAGGGGTTAAAGGTTTGATCCAGATTGTTTAGGGCATAGGAGTTAATGATTATGTATTTGGTAGTCCACAGTGTTGAAGGGGATAAGAGTTAAATCCCTGGAGGCCTTGGACAGTGAACGGGTTACAGGTTGGACCAGACTGTTTAGGGCAAGGAAGGAGTTAATGATTCCGTCTCTGGTAGTCCACAGTGTTGAAGGGGTTAAGACTTAAATCCATGGAGGTCTTGGACAGTGAAAGGGTAAAAGTTTGGACCAGGTTTTTAGGGCAGTGAAGGAGTTAATGATTACATCCCTGGTCGTGTAGAGTTATGAAAGGATTAACAATTGAATCCTTGGAGGTCTAGGACATTGAAAGGGTTAAAGCTCGGACCAGGTTGTTTCGAGCAGTGAAAGAGTTAATGATTATGTTCCTGGTAGTGTAGAGTTATGAAGGGGTTAACAATTAAATCCTTGGAGGTTTAGGAGATTAAAAGGGTTAAAGCTCTGACCAGGTTGCAGTGATAATTACATCCCTGGTGGTCTAGGGTTGTGATGGGGACAATAATTAAGTCCCTGGAGGTCAAAGTTATTTCAATCCCTGATTGTCTAGGAAAGTTAAAGGGTTAAAGACTGAATCCCTGCTGATCCGGGACAGGCTAGAGCTTACTGATTTTCCCTTGTCCTGCTGTCATGTTGCTGCTAAGAATCCCGTCACCTGGGGCCACCTAGCTGAGGCTGAAGGTATTTGCCCAGTTTTTACCTTGAACGGCTTGTAAATTTGCATTGTTACATAAATTCTTCCAGTGTCAGTCTTCACTGTAGTTCTGGCATTCTATTCTTTAACTTAGAAGCATCATCTATAACTGCAGTAAAGTTTAAGACAATTTCTGGGCAGAGTCTCTTCTCTATATTGTCATTTTTAGAGGTTTAGATGGGATTTGGCCAAACTGTGTTGAATATGTTCTCATAGAAAAAAAATCTAATCTTCTATTCTGTTCTATGAGAGGATTAGCATTTTAATCTGAAATAAGACATGTGCGTTTAACCTTTGCTGTAGCTTGCCGCACGCCGGCAATAGAGCGCCAAGACGTGCGCGGATGTAGGTCATCTGGGATCTATACCGAATGCATTATTCACGTGGCTGGACATGGTCCGTATTGATCATATATAGGGGCATACTGCAGGAGCATATGAGGCAGTATTGAGTGGCGGTTATATACACACGTACAAAGTCTCCAGACAGAACAATCAGCGTCTTCCCGGCAGGAAATGGCGCACGTGCCTCTGAAGTATCCGGTGGAAAAAAAATAAAGTTACATCTTAGTTCACGCTGAGAATCCCTCGCCACCGTCTTTGCTTGTAATGGGGGATTTTATTGTGTTGAATAATAATAAAGTACAACATGGAAGAGAAATTGGCAGGAAGTCAAAGAGAAGATCTTATCTGTAAATAATGCACGGATCAAACAGCAGCGCGTTTCGTTCCTTCCCCGGAATGAACAACGTCTATTCTAAATTATAGAGGAGGCAGAAATAAGCAAGAATGCTCAGCGCAGCGGATAACGCGGCTCAGTGCATCCCCCGCACCGGACCAGAACCCGCAAATGATAGACTTGGAAATTACTTAAAGGGGTTATCCAATGACTAATGTAAAAAATGAAAATCAAACATCATACAGTACATAACAATCTGTTTCTATAACAAAGCTAGAACCAGCCCTGTACCTCACATGGATCCAGAGATCTCCACATTCATTGCTCTGCTAGATTTATATCCAGCTGGCAGCTCAAGAGGAGTGTCTTTTCTGCTGTAGCTCAAAGGGCGTGTCTCAGCCCTCCCTATCATAGCTCAGAGGGCGTGTCTCAGCTCTCCCTATCACAGGTCAGTAGGCGTGTCTCAGCTCTCCCTATCACAGCTCAGGAGGCGTGTCTCAGCTCTCCCTATCACAGCTCAGGAGGCGTGTCTCAGCTCTCCCTATCACAGCTCAGGAGGCGTGTCTCAGCTCAACCTATCACAGCTCAGGAGGCGTGTCTCAGCTCTCCCTATCACAGCTCAGGAGGCGTGTCTCAGCTCTCCCTATCACAGGTCAGGGGGCGTGTCTCAGCTCACCCTATCACAGCTCAGGAGGCGTGTCTCAGCTCAACCTATCACAGCTCAGGAGGCGTGTCTCAGCTCTCCCTATCACAGCTCAGGAGGCGTGTCTCAGCTCTCCCTATCACAGCTCAGTAGGCGTGTCTCAGCTCTCCCTATCACAGCTCAGGGGGCGTGTCTCAGCTCTCCCTATCACAGGTCAGGAGGCAGTTGAAGGATGAAACTGAGCATGTGCGGCCATCTTAGTGAGCAGGTCAAAGAAATAAGAAAAAAACAAACAGCAGGTGGCGCTATACTGATACATTTTATTGAATAACTCAGTGGCTATGCTAAATTTTTAATTACATGCATTTACAAAAGTACTCGGATCAAGGTGCTGGTTTGAAAACTGTAGAATGTTTTTCGTGGAACAACCCCTTTAAGATATGACCTCGGTTAAAGGGGTTGTGTGAGATTGGACAAAATCTATGTGTGGGGGGAGGGGAGGGGGGTGTCATAATTGGATTTAATAGTAGAGATCTAATACTCCCTTGTTCAACAGTCTTCCGTTTCAGCACCATTGCTCTACGTTTCGTTTACTTGGCTGCAGCGATGGCACGCCCGTCTGACCATATGACTGTCACGTACCGTGTGGTTATCATGACACGTGTTTGTTGTTGCTCACGTTTGTGCCCTGGTATACTGGATGTGGTTGTATGCTGGTTGCCAGGGGCAACGTGTAAATTGGTGGTGTCACGGTCTCGGTTGTTTTCCGTGACATGGCTTCCATGTTGCTCATGTTTGTGTCCTGGCATTCTGGCTGCGGTGGTATGCCGTGGTTACTAGTTGCCAGGGGCAACGTGTAGTTTTGGTTGCTAGTATGTTCCCTTCTTATTGTAAACTTCCCTCCTTCCCTGTCTGGTTCTCATGGGGTTAACATATTGACCTGGGTGTGGTCACTAGGTGCTTTTATTCAGTTTTTGCTAGCCTGGTGGGTTAGTTGTGCTCCAGCCTCCGTTGGTGCTGGAGCTATGCACCTCTCCTGGGATTCCATCTGCCCAGTCCTTGTGGCCACCTAATATGTCATCGAGGTCTTCCCTTCCTCTTGCCTTTCCCGGTTATGTGGTGTGTGGTTTATGTTCCGAGTGGGTGTTTGGTCTGTGACTGCCATGTGTCTTCTGACATGGAATCCAGACATTCCCAGTATGTATGTGCCTTCGGTGAGAGGGCTCCAGGGTTCCCCGGAGGGGGAACAGCGAAACTGTGAGCTGCTGCTGTTGAGCTGGTTCCTGGGTGTGTTGTGTGTACTGAGTCCTATAAGGCTACTTTCACACTAGCGTTTTATAATTCCGGTATTGAGTTCCGTCATAGGGGCTCAATAATAAAACGCCTCACTTTTGTCCCCATTCATTGTCAATGGGGACAAAACTGAACTGAAGACAATGGAGGCTCCTAAAAGCATTCCGTTCCGTCTTCAGACCGGAGAGCAAACCGCAGCATGCTGCGGTTTGCTCTCCGGTCCAGGCATCCGCACCAAGACGGATCCGTCATGACTCCCAATGAAAGTCAATGGGGACGGATCCGTTTGGTGTGACACAATGGTGAACGGATCTGTCCTCCATTGTATTTCAATGGAGTTCATGACGGATCCGTCACCTGCACACATACATACATACACACATACACACATACAGACATACAGACATATACATAAATATACACAGACATATACAAATACACATACATGCATACATACATACTTACATGCTCCCGGCAGGTCTCCACAGCGCAGGAGGAGCAGGACGGCGCGCACATAGGACGATTCCACCTGGCGCCCAGCAGAGGGCGCTGTGGGGAATCGTCCTATGTGTGCGCCATCCTGCTTCTCCTGCGTTGTGTGTATGTGTCTGTGTGTATGTACTGTGTGACACGTGTGGGGCAGCAGCGCGGTTCCGGCCCCACACATGTCCCTGCGGAAGCACGGATATTGGCTAAGTTCATCCCTACCATCTAGGGCTCTGTGAAGAACGTGGCTCACTGGGTTTCTGCCCTCTGGGTTTGGTCCCTAGTATTTCCGGTGCTCTTGGTCTAGTGGTATTCCTTGCCACTGGCTCCTTACCTGCTTGTCCAGTCTTCTGCTCACTGTAGTGTTTCGGTGTGTGCTCAGTGTGGTGTTTCCCTCCCACACTGTAGCGTGACAATGACCCACTGCATCCAGCCGCTGGCTTTAGCGGGCTTGTATAGACAATAGTGTCATGCATTGCAAAGGTAACAGTACCAAACAATGTCCAGATAATACTGCCATGTAACACCTACACAATAGTGGCATGTGTTGGTATGATACAATGCCTACATAATACTGCCATGTAACACCTACACAATAGTGGCATGTGTTGGTATGATACAATGCCTACATAATACTGCCATGTAGTACCTACACAATAGTGGCATGTGTTGGTATGATACAATGCCTACATAATACTGCCATGTAACACCTACACAATAGTGGCATGTGTTGGTATGATACAATGCCTACATAATACTGCCATGTAACACCTACACAATAGTGGCATGTGTTGGTATGATACAATGCCTACATAATACTGCCATGTAACACCTACACAATAGTGGCATGTGTTGGTATGATACAATGTCCAGATAATACTGCCATGTAACACCTACACAATAGTGGCATGTGTTGGTATGATACAATGCCTACATAATACTGCCATGTAGTACCTACACAATAGTGGCATGTGTTGGTATGATACAATGCCTACATAATACTGCCATGTAACACCTACACAATAGTGGCATGTGTTGGTATGATACAATGTCCAGATAATACTGCCATGTAACACCTACACAATAGTGGCATGTGTTGGTATGATACAATGCCTACATAATACTGCCATGTAACACCTACACAATAGTGGCATGTGTTGGTATGATACAATGCCTACATAATACTGCCATGTAGTACCTACACAATAGTGGCATGTGTTGGTATGATACAATGCCTACATAATACTGCCATGTAAACACCTACACAATAGTGGCATGTGTTGGTATGATACAATGCCTACATTAATACTGCCATGTAGTACCTACACAATAGTGGCATGTGTTGGTATGATACAATGCCCTCATAATACTGCCATGTAATACCTACACAATAGTGGCATGTGTTGGTATGATACAATGCCTACATAATACTGCCATGTAGTACCTACACAATAGTGGCATGTGTTGGTATGATACAATGCCTACATAATACTGCCATGTAGTACCTACACAGTAGTGGCATGCGTTGGTATCATACAATGCCCTCATAATACTGCCATGGAGAGCCTACACAATAGTGGCATGCATTGGTATCGTACAATGCCCACACAATACTATAGCAGCAGCATATGTACCCACATAATACTACCAAGGAGTACCTACACAATTGTGTCATGAATGGAAAACAGTATCATACAGTACCCAGATAATACTGCCATATAGTATCTACAGTGTTAAACACTGAAAAGATAACAGTATCATAGAGTGCCCAAATAATACCGCCATATAGTAGCTACACAATAATATCATGCATTGCAAAGATAACAGTATTAAACAGTGTTCACAGAATACCGCCATCCAACTTTGGCTTTCGCCATAGAGAATACATATCCTCTGATGACACAATTAGTGATAGTTAATTCCCTTTGGCGCTGATCCAGAATCTCGGAGATCTCTCTCTCCCCCAGGATGCCCGGCACTGCCCTCTGGCATTCGGCTTGGCGCGGTCTGTTCCTCCGCCTGCCTGTTGCTTCTGGGTTCTTCCCTGCAAGAAACTGAAGGAACAAAACAGAAATGATAAATTCTCTCAGTTATAACTTCAGATTCTTGTCCGTGGGAGTCGCAAAGCTACAGACACTTCTGCACTTTGTTAAAGCTTACCATTCTCAATATCTCTGCTTGCTGTCAGCTATATTCAGAGGCCAAAGACCTGCCCTGGCCATTCCTAAGGCTCAGTTCACACCATGTCTGTGGTGCACAATCCGTTTATATGCCAAGAAAATCTCCAGTACCCACAGACTTTAATGTGCCACCCCAATTCAGTCAACTATCGTATATGTTTTCAGCCTCGTAGAGTAAACAAGAACACCTCTATTCACTGACAGCAAGCAGGGATCTGTATTCAGTAGGAAATCTATCTTTTCGCTTTGAATGGGTCACTCTGATCTCCCTGATACCATATGCTCTACGAATTGTATGGAATCTACTGTGCCAACAAAGTTTGGCACTACTGGGTGGGTGCCAAGGTGCTCTGAGCCAGGGCTATTTGGGTAACCATGCTCAACCCTTTTCAAGCCCAGAGGACAGAGGGTCCATCAGTACAGGGAGGGAACAGGAAGTTACAGACACCACTGGAGGGATGAGTAGTCACTGGGCCCAAGGAATGGTATGTATGTAGCATTATCCTTTTTACTGCTCTCCTGATATTTCACTGTCCTAGACCACCAAGTACCCTGATTTTAAGCAGTTCACTTCCTTAGACCACCATGGATCCTTACACTAATCCCCTTAGTGTCATAGAACACCATTGATCCTTACATTAACCCCCTCACTGTCCAACACCACCAGGAATATTGATAGCCCCTTCACTGCCACTAGGTACAATGACATTAACTCCTTTACTACCCTAGACCCAAACGTACACTGACATTCACTGCCATAGACTACTAGGGATCCTTACATTACCCCCTCACTGTCCTAGACCACCAGGAATACTGGCAGCCTTACATTATCCCCTCACTGTCCTAGACCACCAGGAATTCTGACAGCCTTACATTATCCCCTCACTATCCTAGACCACCAGGAATTCTGACAGCCTTACATTGCCCCCTCACTGTCCTAGACCACCAGGAATACTGACAGCCTTACATTATCCCCTCACTGTCCTAGACCACCAGGAATGCTGACAGCCTTACATTGCCCCCTCACTGTCCTAGACCACCAGGAGTACTGACAACCTTACATTGCCCCCCTCACTTTCCTAGATTACCAGGAATACTGACAGCCTTACATTATCCCCTCACTGTCCTAGACCACCAGGAATTCTGACAGCCTTACATTGCCCCTTCACTGTCCTAGATTACCAGGAGTACTGACAGCCTTACATTATCCCCACACTGTCCTTGACCACCAGGAGTACTGACAGCCTTACATTGCCCCCTCACTGTCCTAGACCACCAGGAGTACTGACAGCCTTACATTGCCCCCTCACTGTCCTAGATTACCAGGAATACTGACAGCCTTACATTGCCCCCTCACTGTCCTAGACCACCAGGAGTACTGACAGCCTTACATTGCCCCCTCACTTTCCTAGATTACCAGGAATACTGACAGCCTTACATTATCCCCTCACTGTCCTAGACCACCAGGAATTCTGACAGCCTTACATTGCCCCCTCACTGTCCTAGATTACCAGGAGTACTGACAGCCTTACGTTATCCCCACACTGTCCTTGACCACCAGGAGTACTGACAGCCTTACATTGCCCCCTCACTGTCCTAGACCACCAGGAGTACTGACAGCCTTACATTGCCCCCCTCACTGTCCTAGATTACCAGGAATACTGACAGCCTTACATTGCCCCCTCACTGTCCTAGATTACCAGGAGTACCGACAGCCTTACATTGCCCCCTCACTTTCCTAGATTACCAGGAATACTGACAGCCTTACATTATCCCCTCACTGTCCTAGACCACCAGGAATTCTGACAGCCTTACATTGCCCCCTCACTGTCCTAGATTACCAGGAGTACCGACAGCCTTACATTGCCCCCTCACTTTCCTAGATTACCAGGAGTACCGACAGCCTTACATTACCCACTCACTGTCCTAGACCACCATGAATACTGACAACCCCTTCACTGCCCTACACCACTAGGTACAAAGACATTAACCCCTTTACTGACCTAGATCAAAAGGTATACTGACATTAAGCCATTCACTGCCATAGACCACTAGGGATCCTTACACTAAACTGCTTAGTATCATAGATGACCAGGGATCCTTATATGAACCCCCTCACTGCCCTAAACCACTAGGAATACTGACATTACCCCCCCTCACTGCCCTATACCACAAGGTATTCTGACATTAACCCTGTCATTGTCCTTGACCACCAGGTATACCGATGTTAACCCATTAACCCTAGACCATCAGGGATACATACATGAATCTCCTTAATGCCATAGACCACCAGAAATCCTTACATTAGCCCGCTCACTGTCCAAGACACTAGGTGTACTGACATTAACCCCTTTGCTGCCCTAGACCACCAGGGATTCTGATATTAAATAGATTACCAGGGATGCTGACACTAACATGTTTACTGCCATAGATCACCGGGTATACAGACGTTGATCCCTTCATTGACCTAGAATTTTAGTGTCGGGGTCCACAAGTTATGCCACTGATTACATGTGGCTTGACCACAATGGGTTAATTAGAATCTCTTGAGAGACTTTAACCCATCAAAGACCTTGCTTCGTCCTTACGAAACTCCCGCTGAGTCCCTGGTCTGACTAGCTAATGACGCCCTTCACTTTGCCCTATATTTAATACGCTAAAAGGTTATAAATGACGATAAAAAAAATGATGTACGGTTTTAGGATAAATGGGATTGTAGGACATTAGCCGCCGCTCTTGAGCAGACGTCCCTGTGACCTCTGCAGGAGACTGGAATACAGACAGACGCTCTCGCCCTCCAAATGTTTGACATTGTGAATTATTTTATTCAGACGCAACACGCAGCTAATGTGGTGCCGCGTCGAGACCTGAGAGCCTTCAAAGACACGGAACAAAGGGAACCATCGCCGCCGCAGCCTGCCCGGGGGTTTGAGACTTTTAGGCACTTTGCTGTGCGTTGCTGAACTACAAAGCCACCAGCTATTCAAAGGGACATCATCGTTAACGTTGAGGCGGAGACCGCCATTCTGGTGACCTAGATTTCCTTTGCATAAAATTTACATAAAAAAAAAAAATCTCGATTTTGCTATTTTTTAAACATAAAAAGTTGTTCTAAAATGTGTGTGACACCCAGAGCCTTAACTTGGTGTGATATGTGATCCTGGGCACCTGAAAAGTTACTAAGGCTCATGCACACGGCTGTAGCCATTTTGTGGTCCGCAAATTGTGGATCTGCAAAAACACATATACCGACTGTGTGTGCGTTAGGCATTTTGTGGAACAGAACGTCTGGGCCATAATAAAACGGTCCTATCCTTGTCTGTAATGTGGACAAGAATAGGACATGTTCTATATTTTTGCGGATGCCATGGAATGGACATTCAGATGCGCACAAGACAAAGTGTGCTGCAGGTTTGGACTGGCCCACAGGGATACAAGTATACTCCAGAGCGGCACTCACTATTCTGTTTGTGCAGTCACTGTGTACATACATTACATTACTTATCCTGTACTGATCCTGAGTTACATAATGTATTATACTCCAGAGCTGCACTCACTATTCTGCTGGTGCAGTCACTGTGTACATACATTACATTACTTATCCTGTACTGATCCTGAGTTACATCCTGTATTATACTCCAGAGCTGCACTCACTATTCTGCTGGTGGAGTCACTGTGTACATATATTACATTACTTATCCTGTACTGATACTGAGTTACATCCTGTATTATACTCCAGAGCTGCACTCACTATTCTGCTGGTGCAGTCACTGTGTACATACATTACTTATCCTGTACTGATCCTGAGTTACATCCTGTATTATACTCCAGAGCTGCACTCACTATTCTGCTGGTGCAGTCACTGTGTACATACATTACTTATCCTGTACTGATCCTGAGTTACTTCCTGTATTATACTCCAGAGCTGCACTCACTATTCTGCTGGTGGAGTCACTGTGTACATACATTACTTATCCTGTACTGATCCTGAGTTACATCCTGTATTATACTCCAGAGCTGCGCTCACTATTCTGCTAGTGGAGTCACTGTGTACATACATTACATTACTTATCCTGTACTGATCCTGAGTTATATTCTGTATTATACTCCAGAGCTGCACTCACTATTCTGCTGGTGGAGTCACTGTGTACATACATTACATTACTTATCCTGTACTGATCCTGAGTTACATCCTGTATTATACTCCAGAGCTGCACTCACTATTCTGCTGGTGCAGTCACTGTGTACATACATTACTTATCCTGTACTGATCCTGAGTTACATTCTGTATTATACTCCAAAGCTGCACTGACTATTCTGCTGGTGCAGTCACTGTGTACATACATTACATTACTTATCCTGTACTGATCCTGAGTTACATCCTGTATTATACTCCAGAGCTGCACTCAATATGTCCTGACAGGTGAAGATCCCTCTTATAAGGAGTTCTGCTCAGCCCTATGGAGGACGGCACTGACATGTATGAAGTTCTCAGAGAAACCTTCTCTCTCCGTATTAGACGTGAGGAACCTCTGAGACGTCTAATATAGGTCAAACTGTTTAATAAATCTCTGGTGGGTCTGAGGTAACATACAAATGATGCGGGCGGCGTCTGGCACGAAGCAGGACTGGCAGGTGGCCAGGGCAATGACGGTGCCAGTCTGCATCATAAGATGGATCGAAGAATAAAACTGTGGGGAGGAAAGTCTATGCAGATGTGGTGGTACTCGCTCAAAAGAAGCCACCCTCTGGTTGTCAGATAAAGCGGAGTCCTGAGTTGTCAGATGCAGTGATGCCTGGAGTTTTAGATGTAACAGAAGATAAATTCTTATGTGTGATGTCAAATGGGGTAGAGTTTGAGTTGTCAGATAAAGCAGAGCTTGGTTGTTATGTATACTTTGGTTGTCAGAAACAGCAGAGAAGTTGCGTTGTAAGATGCAGGTTGTCAGTAGAGATTAATAGGGACATTTACTAAGACCAGCAGTTTAGAAGCCTCGTGGACCTCAGTTATGTGGAGGCACTGGCCGTGTGACATACTTAAATCTACTGAGGTTGTCAGGTGAAGAAAAGCTTCATTTTTCAGATGTAGTAGCACTCAGTTGTCAGGATTAGGGCTGTCAGATGTACTGCATAAGTTTTCAGATAAAGCAGACCTTGGGTTGTCAGATTTAGCAGTGCTTGAATTGTCAGGTAAGGCAAAAAGGTTGGATTGGTTAATGTAATGAGCAGGGTGAAGCAGAGCTTACATTCATATATGTAGTAGTGGTCAGTTGTCACATGAGGCAGAGCTTACGTTCTTATATGTAGTAGTGGTCAGTTGTCAGATGAGACAGAGCTTAAAGGGAACCTGTCAGCTCCGAAACACCCCTTGAACTAAAGTAAGCGTTGTATAGTGTAAGTGATGCTGAGTTCGATTATGTAATTTTTATCTTCATACTCACTTCCATTCTGACGTTGTGCTCCCACAAACCGGCAGTAAAATACATTGAGAGGACTCGTCTTTGAGTCCTCTCCATTATGTGAGTGAGCACTGGAGTCCAGTGAGTGCATTTTACTGCTGATTTGTGGGAGCACAGTGTCAGAATGGAAGTGAGTATGAAGATAAAAATTACATAACCGGAATCTATGTCACTTCCACTATACACCGATTACTGTAGTTTGGAGGGTGTTTCAGAGCTGACAGATTCCCTTTAAGTTCTTATATGTAGTAGTGGTCAGTTGTCAGATGAGACAGAGCTTACATTCATATATGTAGAAGTGGTCAGTTGTCAGATGAGACAGAGCTTACGTTCTTATATGTAGTAGTGGTCAGTTGTCAGATGAAACAGCAATTAACTTCTTATATGTAGTAGTGGTCAGTTGTCACATAAGGCAGAGCTTACGTTCTTATATGTAGTAGTGGTCAGTTGTCAGATGAGACAGAGCTTACGTTCTTATATGTAGTAGTGGTCAGTTGTCAGATGAGACAGAGCTTACATTCATATATGTAGTAGTGGTCAGTTGTCAGATGAGACAGAGCTTACGTTCTTATATGTAGTAGTGGTCAGTTGTCAGATGCGACAGAGCTTATGTTGTTATATGTAGTAGTGGTCAGTTGTCAGATGAGACAGAGCTTAAGTTCTTATATGTAGTAGTGGTCAGTTGTCAGATGAGACAGAGCTTAAGTTCTTATATGTAGTAGTGGTCAGTTGTCAGATGAGGCAGAGCTTACGTTGTTATATGTAGTAGTGGTCAGTTGTCAGATGAGACAGAGCTTAAGTTCATATAAATAGTAGTGGTCAGTTGTCAGATGAAACAGAGCTTAAGTTCTTATATGTAGTAGTGTTCAGTTGTCAGATGAGACAGAGCTTAAGTTCATATAAATAGTAGTGGTCAGTTGTCAGATGAAACAGAGCTTAAGTTCTTATATGTAGTAGTGTTCAGTTGTCAGATGAGACAGCAATTAACTTCTTATATGTAGTAGTGGTCAGTTGTCAGATGAGGCAGAGCTTACGTTCTTATATGTAGTAGTGGTCAGTTGTCAGATGAGACAGAGCTTAAGTTCTTATATGTAGTAGTGGTCAGTTGTCAGATGAGGCAGAGCTTACGTTGTTATATGTAGTAGTGGTCAGTTGTCAGATGAGACAGAGCTTAAGTTCATATAAATAGTAGTGGTCAGTTGTCAGATGAAGTAGAGCTTGAGTTTCCACACATTTTACTGCTCAAGTTTTCCAAAGACGCAGTGCTTGGGTTGTCATATGAAGTAGTGCTTGGGTTCTCAGATGTAGTGGTGCTGATGCTGTCATATGGAAGAGAACTGGGGTTGTCACATCTACTAGTGCTTTGGTTGTCAGATGAAGCAGAACTTGGGTTCTCAGATGTAGTGGTGCGGAAGCTGTTATATGAAACAGAGCTGGGATTGTCACATCTAGTAGTGCTTAGGTTGTCAAATGAGGCAGAACTTGGATTCTTGGATCTATTAGTGTTGTCAGATGAAGCAGAACTAGAGTTGTCAGATGTAGTATTACTCAGGTAGTCAAATGTAGCAGAAATCCGTCAGTCACTATCCTTTTTTCCTCCTGTTTAGCTATACAGCCCTAAGGAAGAGGGGAGTTTTAGGATTCAGGATGCTCACCCCCATGGGAGGTTTATACGCAGCCATGTTTATTGTCACCCAACTTTCTCAGGAACAGATACAAAAGAGCGACGGCTGAACACAATGATTAATAACTGAACTTGACTTTTTTTAGTAGCGTATAGTCTGCGACTATAAGCTAATCATTATCTGCAAACCATAGGACGCTCAGCTCTGCTACATCTGCACTGCTGAGATGCCGCTATCAGGAGCGAGATAGACAGCTGGGTATTTCATTATTTACCAGCCTAGTCCTACAGGGGTTCACACCGTCTGATGGGTGTGAAGTACCCACCGGGGAATCTCATTATAAGGCTCCACCGCTGAGGTAGCAGAGCAGAGACGAGGCGTCTGCGCGGCTCTTCCCGGTTCACACTATTACTATTCAGGCTACGGGAATGATTAATTCCATCGACTGTACCTGTTAGTCCATGCAGAACCGTCCGCTCCGGATACTCGCTACCTGTGTGCTCAACTTGTTCTCATGATTAAATTAAAAGACTTGCTCCAGGGATGTTCAGTCCCCGTCCATTCTGCTGCTGGATGGCGCCATTCAGATGGAACTTCCTTCTTACCGTCTAGAAGCTGAAATAACTATTTCCGAGAAATATGTGAGCAACTGGAAATATATACGAATGTACGGCCGAGTCCCATTATTCTGACCACTTCCAACTTTCGAGGTCGGCAGCTCGTAGTTCATGAAGGAAGTCAGAGAGCTGGCTTTGTGGGTATATATGGTGTGCTAAGCAGGCTCGGTGGGTGCATAAGGTGTGCTGAGCTGGCTCGATGGGTGCATAAGGTGTGCTGAGCTGGCTCGGTGGGTATATAAGGTGTGCTGAGCTGGCTCGATGGGTGCATAAGGTGTGCTGAGCTGGCTCGGTGGGTATATAAGGTGTGCTGAGCAGGCTCGGTGGGTATATAAGGTGTGCTGAGCTGGCTCGGTGGGTATATAAGGTGTGCTGAGCAGGCTCGTGGGTATATAAGGTGTGCTGAGCTGGCTCGGTGGGTATATAAGGTGTGCTGAGCCGGCTCGGTGGCTACATAAGGTGTGCTGAGCTGGCTCGGTGGGTGCTTAAGGTGTGCTGAGCGGGCTTAGTGGGTATATAAGGTGTGCTAAGATGGCTCTTGGGTATATAAGATATGCTGAGCTGGCTCGGTGGGTAGAGAAAGTATGCTGAGCTGGTTCGGTGGGTGTATAAGGTGTGCTGAGCTGGTTTGGTCAGTATTTAAGGTGTGCTGAAGCTGGCTCAGTGAGTATATAAGGTGTGCTGAGCTGTCTTGGTGGGTATATAAGGTGTGCTGAGCTGGCTTGGTGGGTATATAAGGTGTGCTAAGCTGTCTTGGTGGGTATATAAGGTATGCTGAGTTGTCTTGGTGGGTATATAAGGTGTGCGGAGCTTGCTCGGTGGGTATATAAGATGTTCTGAGCTGTCTTGGTGGGTATATAAGGTGTGCTGATCTGGCTTGGTGGGTATATAAGGTGTGCTGAGCTGGCTCGGTGGGTATATAAGATGTTCTGAGCTGGCTCGGTGGGTATATGAGGTAGATGATAGTCTGCACATATTCCTCGTCGCTGTCATGGGGAAAAGGACAGATTTATCAGAGTTGCAGGAAGAGATGATTATCAGCTTTCGGGCCCTGGATATCGGTATTTCTGACACTGCGCAGTGTGAACTGTTCTCGTGCTGCTGTGGTGAAAGTGTATGGTGAGTGGACAAATGGCGTAATTGTGAATAAGCAAAGTGGAAACTGCAGAGCCACATGTGTCATTGATGTGAGACGTGATGAAGGTGCACAGGGGCGGACTGACACCCTACAGAGGAGCAGCCCACTGCTAAAATGAACCAGGGGCACCAGACGTGTGTAACACAACAGTTCAGTGCACCTACTGTGTACGGGGCCCCGGAGCAGACAGGCGGTCACTGCTCCTCTGATAATGAAGCTACATCAGAAGAAAAAGCTGCAGTTTTCACTGAAGTATCGGAATTGGACCCCCGATAAAGGTAAAGGGTTGTCTTCTCCGTTTTCTGCTTCATGAAACAGATGGACGTCGAAGCGTCAGGAGAGAAACATCAGAGAACAAACCCCCTGCAGCCATTACTGGAAGAACACAAGCTGGTGGGGGCAGCGTTATGGTCTGGGGGAAGGTTTTCCTGGCCTTCTCAGGGCCACTAATCCACATGGAAGGCGCTCTCTACCGACTTGGATATGAATCCATCCTTGGAGATGACGTCCGCCCATACATGCTGATTGTCCTCACTGGGGTGGATGGGATCTTCCAGCAAGAGAAGGCGACATGTCACACGGCTAGAAATGTCTGACATTGGATGGAAGGCAATGACCAAGACTTCCAAGTACTACCCTGACCCCCTAATTCCCCAGACATGAACCCAAATGAGGATTTTCTGGGATCACCTGGATGGTCGTGTTCTCTCTATGGGATGCACTGCAGTCAGCATGGCTCCAGAGACCTGTGAGAACCGACCAGGACCATGGGTCCCTCCCCGCCCGTCTAGCTGCTGTCCGTTTTGGTGGTTACTCTGGATATTAGCTGCTGGTCAGAATAATGGGACTCGACTTTGTGTGTGTGGATATATATATATCCACCACCCGATCATCACTTCTGTATTATAGAAGGTGCCCAAAATAGAAAGTTAATGCAACATCTGCTGTTATCACTTTGCTTTTTTTTATTATTGTGAATTCACACAAGCAGATCATGTGCCACTCAGTCAAAAACTGCACATGTAACAGCGGTAACACACCTTTTACCACACTGCCTGTCATGTGAATACATCCCAAGGCTTCATGTGCAGCAGGAGAACCGGAGTCTGGATGCTTGCGGGCATTTGCTCTTGTTGCGACTATACAAAGCCATCAACTCACTACTTTAGTGCAATTTGAAGGGTGAAGGTGCACTGTGATTTATGTTGTGTGCACTTATACTGTTTTATATAGCTGAACTGCATTTTCTATGTTTATTGTAATATATTCTGTTCATTTACACGGTTATTACACTGTACAGTGGAAAGGGTAAATTCACAGCCAGCTAATACTGAGAGACTTTGGGACTTTCTACCTGTGCACTGAGAAGCTAGTAAATTTTGGAGGGAAAAAAACAGATACATTGATATTTTCACTGTCTGGTTAACCCACTTAGGACCACCGCTGTACATGTAAATACTTTAATACTTTTATTTTTATTTTTTATTTTCGGGGAAAGGGGGTGATTTGAACTTTTACGTTTTTATTTATATATATATATATATATATATATATATATATATATTTTTTTTTTTAAACTTTATTTATTTAATTTTTTTTACACTTTTTTATAGTTCACATAGGGAACTATAACAAGCAATCATTTGATTGCTTATATCATAGACTCCAATGCATTAGCATTGGAGTCTATGATGATTTTACTGCTTTCCTATGGAGCCCTATTACACAGAAGGGTTCCATAGGAAATACTGTGCAGCAGCCTCCTGTCATTCACTATGACAGGAGCTGCTGCAGGCACGATCCGGCTCCTCCGATCGCCACACGGGGGATCCGGAGCAACACCAGAAGCACACAATTCCGGTGTTTGCCGCCTTCGGGTGCCGTATTCAGGATTGACCGCGGCATCCGAGGGGTTAAATGTCCGCCAGCGGCATTACTGCCAGTCGTGAACATGAGCCGCGGGTGACTGCTGTATGAATCAGCAGTTCACCTGCGGCCATGACGCCAGCTCTCCTCAGGGCGCCATCTTTAAAGACCCGACCAGCGCTGTACTAGTACGGCGCTGGTTGGGAAGGGGTTAATGCTGCGGCTGCAGTGGGCATCAAACTGACTGTTGAAATGCAAACTGACTGTTGAAAAACAGAATTGGTAGCAGGGAAGCGAAGGATGCAGAACCCAGTGCAGGGAGCAGGTAAGTATGCTTCCCTCTGCAGGTCTGGCCACATAGGAAGGGTTTGGCAGAAAGGCCCCTGAAAATGGAAAACCACTTCAATGGGAAAAAGCCCATAGATTAATAGTCTAAAGGAAGTACAGACACTCCGAAGAGACCAAGGAGTGAGAGCGGAGCTGCCTGCAGAGCCTTGTCTGTGTAAAGTTTTAGATGGTCCCTTATCTAGGCTTCCTGCGGGACTAAAAAGCTGTTATCTGTCATTGAATCGCCTGAGGTAACTCTGCTAACTCTGTCCCAGGCTACACAGCAAAGCTGAAAAGCGAGAAAACAGGAATGCCAGTCACTTGTGTGTTGTGAATTGTTCAAGATTTATTTTCTATGTATAAATATTTCATTTTCTCATATTACATTTCCATAAATCAAAGGCATTTTCTAATTGTATCTGCTCAGCTTTCATCTTTGGTTCCGGTGATATTATATCTTATGTTGCAGTTCTCTGGTACAAATATCTGCCATACTATGAAGCTTTTCTAGCTTATTGAAAGTTAGATTAAAATATCTTTACACTACCTAACAATCTTTATAAATATGAGCAGAAACAATATGTCTGTCTGATTTTGCTCGGTGGACAGGCAATGTCCGTCTAGGTTTTCTCCCTACAGCCAAGTCATGGCAGCTGCAACTCGGTAACCTTCCCTACAGGCAAACTTGACAGCCACAATCAATATGAAGCTTCCCAAACTCCTGAAGTTTCTTAGTTTTATCTTTATTGGGAAAAGCTGTGTCACAACCAATGTATCAGACTATACAATTGTCAATCTACAAGTCTGCCTAGGTCTTCGGTGATGCAGATTTGCAGATGTTTCCTGCAGGAGGTTGGGAAAGCTGATTGATAAAGTTTTAGAGAAGGTTTAATATGCCCTGGACAAGATGGAACGTACCTTCCCCCCCTCCCCTCACCCCCAAACACAGGCAAATATGCACCCAGGGATGCACCACCAATGAGGCAAAGTGAGGCGATCGCCTCAGGCAGTACAAGGAAGGGTTAAGAAGGGGGCAGCGGAAGGGCCATGGGCAATGTGTGCTTTCATTGGGGCAAAGGGGTTAGGATAAGAAATTGGGTGGGTGCCGTTTCAGTTTTCGCCTCAGGCAGCAGAAAGGCTAGGTGCACCCCTGGATGTTTATACCATACAAAGCCCACACAATACTGCGATTCAGTAAAAAATAATACCGCTATGTAATTCTTAAATAGTGAAGGAGTTAATGACAAAATTCTCGGTGTTGTAGGGCAATGAAGGGGTAACTGGTAAAGTCCCTGGTGGTCCGGGGCACTGAAGGTTTACATGCTCCTCTCCCAGGTTGCTTCTGTTGCTCCAACCTTTGTGGACTCCCGATGATTTGGTGGTGCCACCCTCTAAAACCGCCCCCCCCATCCCCGATGATTCGGTGGTGCCCTTCATTTTTTAATGGAGTTGTTGTTTTGTATTACGTTTAGATTAATCCAAGTTTCCAATAGACTTTGGGTTTCAATTCTTCTCCAATTACAAGTTCTCTGTTTGCAGTCAGTGACTAGGAACCTCACACACTTCTCACAGCTGGGTGTTTGCTACAATAATGGACAGAGTAGACAATCCTGGGGAAGCTAAATCCAGCAGCAGCAAATTTTCTCTTCTCTCCCGGTCTTTGCTACAATGTATCAGTGCAGATTAAATGTATCAGTCCAGAATCCTGGCAGAATATTATACAGACTCTATAAATTCGTAGCAAATCCTCATCGGTGAGAAGTTTTATAGAAGTTTGCACAGGTGAGCATGTTCACAAGCAGAAAGCAGAGATCCTGCAAATGAGGAATTGAAACACAAAAAATATTAGAAAACCTAAAAAAAAAGTACAGTATGAATCTTCTGTTTCACAGATTCTGCTGGTTAACCTGTTTCAGCACCATGGACAGCGGATGGTTCTCTCAATCTTTCTTGCTTGCTCCGAAAAGTCTGAGAAGTAGCATCAAGGGTTAATATCGAACAAAAGAATAAGATCTTTAAAAAAAATTACAGCAAAACACAGCACTGCCTTCTTATGAGAGGATCTAAGTATATAAGACATAGGAGGAGGATTACCCTTAAAGGGGTTGTCCTATTAGGATAACCTCTGTCTGCATTCCCTATTAGGGCATATGGATAATATAGAGGGGTTTCCTGTAGGGCCCCAATGTATTACATAGCGGTCACCATTCATTTAAGGGGACACTACATAATACCGCATTCCTCCTGACATCACTTTAAAGGAGGTGTCCGCTTCGGGCCATCTCGGGTTGTAGAAGACTCCACAGGAATCTGTGGTGACCCCAGGAGTGGCCACAGGTGTCACAGGGTCCTTGTGCAAGAAATATATATTACTTTCCAGTAGTTCATAATAGAGTGCCCCCTTAAGTCTTTGACCATGCACCACTTTTCATGGTGTTCATGTCCACACCATGAACACAAGAATTTAAAGGGGTTGCCCCACAAAAAATCTACATCTGATCTGGATCTGAATATTTTTGTAATTGTATCTTATTAAAAATTTTGTACAGCTGCTGAGTTATTCAATACCATCTATCTGTATGGAGCCACCTGCTGTTTGTTCCTTATTTCTGTGTCCACCTCTGTAACATCGGCAAGGCGGTCGCACATGCTCAGTTCCATCTTTCTACTGCAACCCAGTTGTATCTACTGTTAGAGGCTGTGACAATTACAGGGAGAGAGCTGCAGTAGAGAGGACACCCCCCCTGACCTGTCATAGGGAGAGAGCAACAGTAGAAAGGGCATGCCCCTGAGCTGTGATGGGGAGAGAGCTGCACCAGAAAGTATACGCTTCCTGAGCTGTGATTGGAAAAGTGCTATACCAGAACGTATACACCTCCTGAGCTGGGATAGAGAAAGAGCTGCACCGGAAAGGATATGCCTCCTCAGTTGTCATAAGGAGAGAGCTGCAACAGAAAGGGCATGTCCCCGAGTTGTAATTGGGAGAGTGCTATACCAGAAAGAATACAACTACTGAGCTGCGATAGGGAGATAGTTGCAGAAGAAGGGGCATGTCTCCTGAGCTGTGATAAGGTGAGAGCTGCAACAGAAAGGACATGCCCCCTAAGCTGTGATTGGGAGAGTGCTATAACAGAAAGTATACACCGCCTCAGCTGGGATAGGGAAAGAGGGAAAGAGCTGCACCAGGAAAGGATATGCCTTCTCAGTTGTCATAGGGAGAGAGCTGCAACAGAAAGGACATGCCCCTGAGCTGTAATTGGGAGAGAGCTGTACCAGAAAGGATACGCCTCCTGAGCTGTGACAGAGCTAGAGAGCTGCAGCAAAAAGGACACATGCCCTGAGCTGTGACAGTGAGTGAGCTGCAGTGAAAAAGACATACCCCATAGCTGTGATTAGGGAGAGAGCTGCAGCAGAAAGGACACACCCCATGGGCTGAAGCTTAAAGGAGATCTAGCAGAGCAATTGGAGCAATGAATGGGGATATCTCTGAATGTATCTCTGGAGGTACAGGGCTGGTTCTAGCCTTGTTAGAAAAATTTTTCATGTACTATATGACGTCTGAATTTCATTTTTTACAGTAATCATGTCATGCACATACATGTAGGGTTTTTTAAACAGAGGGCCACACCCTAATAGGGTGTTTGAAAACAGGCAACCTCTTTAAGGAGAAAATATTAGACAAGGTGAAGATGGAGCTGAGGTTCTGCTCCTGTCACCAGTTCTATCTGTCCGGCAGCACGCCATCTCTTGACCTCTCAATGACGCCATTTATGCCTTGAAGACTGTCAGGGGGAAACTGTCGCTGATTTGAGTGATAGCAGCAGGAGGGGGCCGCCGCTTGGGCCGAGAGCTCTCAGGTTGAATAATGGGACCCTCTATGAGCCTGGAGCGCACAGCGAACAAAACCCCCATTTGTTTCCCTCTTTTTACAATTCATCTGCTGCTCTTCAGGTAGTAAACTCCCAAATATGAAATGCCGCTTTAATGATGGCGCCGTTTTACACATTATCTGCACGCGTGCTCCATGCGGTGATTGAAGGGTCATTAAATCTAATCAAAGTCAATTATTAATGCAGGAGAGCTATTAAAACCCCCGACGCTCCTGCCTCATTTACATATAACGAAGTCTAATTAATAATCGTGTTTTATTGGTTTGCATTAAGATTCGCCGTGTTACTTAAAGTTTACTAAAATTAAAACACATTTACAAAATAGGGAAAACAACACAAAGAGGTTCTTTTAAATGCATCCAATAATGAACAGTGTCATAAAATGTGTCTGCGCCTTTTAACGTTCCGCAGTTTGTAGGCACAGCATTCTCCACCAATTCATTTTTTAATATATCTCTACATTTTTCTGATACACAGCTCCAAATCTCCTTCCTAGACATGTAGCAATATGATTCTGACTTCATGCTGTCACCACTAGAGGGAGCTTCGGAGCTAACTGTATACTGTGTCATTATATGATAAACTCTTAAGCTCCCCCTAGTGGTGGCTGCAGAAAGTTAGAATTTTACATCTTAAAGGGAAACTGTCAGGTCCTTTATGCTTCCCTCTCTGATTGTGAAGTTTGTAGGCACAACATTCTCCACTGATTCATTTTTTAATATATCTCTACAGCAGTTGGAGCTCTATTTTTCTGATACACTGCTCCAAATCCCCTCCACAGACATGTAATGACACGATTCTGACTCCATGCTGTCACCACTAGAGGGAGCATAGGAGCTTAACTGCATACTGTGTCATTTTGTGGTAAACTCTTAAGCTCCCCCTAGTGGTAAACTCTTAAAGGGGTTGTCTCACTTCAGCAAATAGCATTTATCATGTAGAGAAAGTTAATACAAGGCACTTACTAATGTATTGTGGTTCTCCATATTGCTTTCTTTGCTGGCTGGATTCAGTTTTCCATCACATTATACACTGCTCGTTTCCATGGTTACGACCACCCTTCAATCCTTCAGTAGTTGTCGTGCTGCAATCTATAGGGAAAAAAAACATTGGCCTCTCTGGTGGCGTGGACTGTGAGAGTGCACATAGGCTGGTGTTTTTTCCTATAGTGTGTAAGCTCGACCACCACTGATGGATTGTAGGATGGTCATAACCATGGAAACGAGCAGTGTATAATGTGATGGAAAAAAGAATCCAGCCAGGAAAGGAGACAATATGGACAATCACAATATATTAGTAAGCGCCTTGTATTAACTTCCTCTACATGATAAATGCCACTTACTGAAGTGAGACAACCCCTTTAAGCTCCCCCTAGTGGTGGCTGCAGAAAGTTAGAATATTACATCTTAAAGGGAAACTATCAGGTCCGATATGCTTCCCTCTCTGATTGTGCAGTTTGTAGGGACAGAATTCTTCACTGATTCATTATTTAATACATCTCTACAGCAGTTGGAGCTCCATTTTTCTGATACACAGCTCCAAATCCCCGCCATTGACATGTAATGACATGATTCTGATTCTGTGCTGTTACCACTAGAGGGAGCTTAGGAGCTAACTGCATACTGTGTCATTACATGGTAAAACTTTAAGCTCCCCCTAGTGGTGGCTGCAGAAAGTTAGAATTTTACATCTTAAAGGGAAACCGTCAGGTCCGTTATGCTTCTCTCTCTGATGGGCTAGATATTTCAGCAGTCTGTCACTTATCTAGATGTGTGGTGGGCTTTTCAGAACTTATATGTCCGCTGTAGTGAGTTGTCTGATGAGATTTATGAGATGCATGACAGCTGGATTATGCAGCAGCTCTAAGGGCAAGGATCAGAGATAACCCATTTAACCCTATAGATGCCATGGTCAATGGTGGCCATGGCACCTACGTGGATGGACAGAGGAAGAGGGTTACCTCTGCCACCCCATCAATATGGGGTACAGATGAAATCTGTAAGTCATCCCACAAAAAGACAAGCTCTCATACGAAAACATGGGTTGCTGAAAAATGAAAAAAATTGCAATATCCTGAAGGTCAAAATAGACCATGTCCTTAAAGGGTTGAAGGGGTTTTTTACTGTGGACAGCCTATATTCACATGCCCATTGGAGCAACATATTATCTTACATAGAGAGGTCTGTGGTCCTGATACAGTGATAGAGTATTCCTACAGTGGCCACTAGGGGGAGCACACTGCATAGATTTTTTTTAGAGTTCCATTGAGTTTAATAACAGCTATAAAACCCATATACAGTGAGCTCCCCCTAGTGGTGGCTGCAGGTGGTCAGAGTTTCACCATTTAACAATATTTACTGTGTTTCCCCCATTATATCGGACAGATTCCTATGTGCCATCTTCTTTTGACTGCTACATGCTTCTAGTCATTAGGATATTTTATGACGTAGCGGCTAATTGCAACTTAATTTTTTTGCGGTTTACCATAAAGAGCTGTAAGTCCTGGGTTAATTTCTAAGACAACATTTTAATGGGGATGTAGACGAAGCTAATGAAATTAACCGTCTCTTTACATTTTATTACACATATTGTCATCTGCCTCTCACTTGATTATTTGCCAGGCAGACATTTCAAGTGAAATAATTTGAAATCAAGTCGTCCATGCAATTCCAATTTATTTTTATAATGATTTTTTAGCCTTTTGTCTGACTGTCTATTTATTTAGAGCAGTGACGCCATTTTTTGAGTTAACATGCAGAACGGGATGGAACGTGAGGGTAAGTGTTTCATTAAAGAATTTAAAGGGGTATAACAGAATTTTCTGCAACAATCACAAATATAGATAGATATGAGGTAGATCAGTTGATATAAGATATTAAATTAAATTATTTTTCAAATGTATTATTCCTGAGTTACATCCTGTATTATACTCCAGAGCTGCACTCACTATTCTGCTGGAGCAGTCACTGTGTACATACATTACTTATCCTGTACTGATCCTGAGTTACATCCTGTGTTATACTCCAGAGCTGCTCTCACTATTCTGCTGGTGGAATCACTGTGTACAAACATTACTTATCCTGTACTGATCCTGAGTTACATCCTGTATTATACTCCAGAGCTGCACTCACTATTCTGCTGGTGCAGTCACTGTGTACATACATTATATTACTTATCCTGTACTGATCCTGAGTTACATCCTGTATTATACTCCAGAGCTGCACTCACTATTCTGCTGGTGGAGTCACTGTGTACATACTACTTATCCTGTATTATATAAACATCACAACCTGAACCAAATATATACAAATTAGATTCTTAGCAAACTAAATAAAATGTTAACTACAGTCATGGCCAAAAGTTTTGAGAATGATACAAATATTAATTTTTACAAAGTCTACTGCTTCAGTTTTTATAATGGCAATTTGCATATACTCCAGAATGTTATAAAGAGTGATCAGCTTAACAGCAATTACTTGCAAAGTCAATATTTGCCTAGAAAATGAACTTTATCCCCCAAAACACATTTCAACATCATTGCAGCCCTGCCTTAAAAGGACCAGCTAACATCATTTCAGTGATTGCTCCATTAACACAGGTGTGGGTGTTGATGAGGACAGGGCTGGAAATCAATCTGTCATGATTAAGTAAGAATGACACCACTGGACACTTTAAAAGGAGGCTGGTGCTTGGCATCATTGTTTCTCTTCTGTTAACCATGGTTATCTCTAAAGAAACACGTGCAGTCATCATTGCACTGCACAAAAATGGCCTAAAAGGGAAGAGTATCGCAGCTAGAAAGATTGCACCTCAGTCAACAATCTATCGCATCATCAAGAACTTCAAGGAGAGAGGTTCCATTGTTGCCAAAAAGGCTCCAGGGCGCCCAAGAAAGACCAGCAAGCGCCAGGACCGTCTCTTAAAAGTTCAGCTGTGGGATCGGGCTACCAGCAGTGCAGAGCTTGCTCAGGAATGGCAGCAGGCAGGTGTGAGTGCATCTGCACGCACTGTGAGGCGGAGACTCTTGGAGCAAGGCCTGGTCTCAAGGAGGGCAGCAAAGAAGCCACTTCTCTCCAGAAAAAACATCAGGGACAGACTGATATTCTGCAAAAGGTACAGGGAGTGGACTGCTGAGGACTGGGGTAAAGTCATTTTCTCTGATGAATCCCCTTTTCGATTGTTTGGGACATCTGGAAAACAGCTTATTCGGAGAAGACGAGGTGAGCGCTACCACCAGTCTTGTCTCATGCCAACTGTAAAGCATCCTGAAACCATTCATGTGTGGGGTTGCTTCTCAGCCAATGGAATCGGCTCTCTCACAGTCTTGCCTAAAAACACAGCCATGAATAAAGAATGGTACCAGAATGTCCTCCGAGAGCAACTTCTCCCAACCGTCCAAGAGCAGTTTGGCGATCAACAATGCCTTTTCCAGCATGATGGAGCACCTTGCCATAAAGCAAAGGTGATAACTAAATGGCTCAGGGAACAAAACATAGAGATTTTGGGTCCATGGCCTGGAAACTCCCCAGATCTTAATCCCATTGAGAACTTGTGGTCAATCATCAAGAGACGGGTGGACAAACAAAAACCTACAAATTCTGACAAAATGCAAGCATTGATTGTGCAAGAATGGACTGCTATCAGTCAGGAACTGGTCCAGAAGTTGATTGAGAGCATGCCAGGGAGAATTGCAGAGGTCCTGAAGAAGAAGGGTCAACACTGCAAATATTGACTTGCTGCATTAACTCATTCTAACTGTCAATATAAGCTTTTGTTACTCATAATATGATTGCAATTATATTTCTGTATGTGATAAAAACATCTGACAAACACACAAAAACCAGAGGGCAGCAGATCATGTGAAAATATCATATTTGTGTCATTCTCAAAACTTTTGGCTATGACTGTATATGCAGTCCAAATGGCTATGGTTATAAATAATGAAAAAAGAGGAAAACAGACCAATATCTACCTGACATATTTGTTTCTTTTTAAGTATTACTCACTAAAAACACTAAACTGTATAGGTCCCATGTCTCGTGCCCCCGGCCTATGCCCATTGTTCATAGTCCAGAACCAAGTCAGGCTGGCGCTAGTTATACATGCCAAACCCAATGTGACCAAGCCCCAAATCCATAAATAGAAGAACCCCATTGTCCCCCTGAATTATTGGAGCGGAAATGAGCTGTTAGTGGGGTGCCCATCAGCATGCTAGGTACAGTAAGTGGAGTGTTCAGATTTACCAATGAACTGTGTCCTGTTCCAGAAGCTCAACCCTGCTACATCAGAGTCAGAATCACTGGACTGCCCAGGGCAGGATGAAAGCCGGACTAAAAACCTATAAATTCCTTCCATGTACTTTAATCTTCTCTTATTACTCTGTTTTCAGACGATGGGCGCACCCTCTCCACAGCCGTGCACCGTACAGCGCCACAAGCCAAATCATAACCGATCAATAACAGGAATTATCAAGTAAAACAGTTCAATGGGTGAAAAGAATAAAAGCGAATTCTGTTCTGTAAAGAGGCGACTGACAAACTGGAACAGAAGTCAATACAAGGAAAGCTGCAAACTCCCATATCTATCTATCTATCTATCTATCTATCTATCTATCTATCTATCTATCTATCTATCTATCTATCTATCATCATCTAGCTTTTATCTATTCTATCTATCTCCTGTCTATCTATCTATCTATCTATCTATCTATCTCCTATATATTATCTATCTATCTATCTATCTATC
This sequence comes from Rhinella marina, assembly GCA_900303285.1. Taxonomy (NCBI): domain Eukaryota; kingdom Metazoa; phylum Chordata; class Amphibia; order Anura; family Bufonidae; genus Rhinella; species Rhinella marina. The sequence continues at coordinate 281,045 of ONZH01027495.1, forward strand.
TATCTATCAACAGTTAAGCAAGTTGAAGATGAAATGATCTCCAATAAAATTAAAGATGATATATTCCCTTTGCATTTTAAACAAAAACTTTTTTTTTTATTTTCATCTCTTACATTTTCAAAATAACAAAAAAGAAAAGGTCCCAAATCAAAACTTTGGGCCCCCTGCATGGTTAATACCTAGTAGCACCCCCTTTTGGCAAGTATCACAGCTTGTAAACACGTTTTGTAGCAGCCAAGAGTCTCTCAATTCTTGTTTGAGGGATTTTCCTCCATTCTTCCTTGCAGACGTCTTCCAGTTCTGTGAGATTCCTGGGCTGTCTTGCATGCTCTGCTCTTTTGAGGTCTATCCACGGATTCAATGATGTTCAGATCACAGAACTGTGAGGGCCATGGTATAACCTTCAGCTTGTGCCTTTTAAGGTCGTCTATTGTGGATTTTGTATTTGTAGAAGCCATCTTTTCAACGTCAGCTTTTTTACAGTTGATCTTATTTTTGCTTCCAGATTTTGATGGAATTTCAGTGAATCCATTCTTCCCTCTACCTGTGAAATGTGCCACTGGCTGCAACACAAACCCAAAGCATGATTGATCCACCCTCACGCTTAAAGAAGAACTCCTGCAAAAACTTTTATTCTCTGACCTGTTAGAAAGGTGCATGATGTAATCTGTAGTGAAAGCAATCTTCTTATCAGAGACTGTATCTGTGAGCTATCCCCTCTCTTCTAATTGTAGCCGTGTCATGTGACCAACTCCCTGACCTCCAACTGACCCAGGACAGAAAGCCAGTTACTTCTCTATTCATTCCTATGAGACTGAAAGTGAGGCTCCCATAGGAATACATAGAGAATTAGACTTCCTGTCCACACATAAGTTACTGTGTGAGTTGGTGAGTCTGATTCCTGGTCACATGACACATATGAGAAACATCAGGGAGATATAACTCACAAATACAGACACTGGTAAGAAAATGACATTCTCTATAGATTATATCATGTACATTTCTAGCAGGACATGGAATAAAATTTTTTGCGGGAGTTCTTCTTTAAGGTTGGAGAAGTGTTCTTTTCATGAAATTCTGGCCTATTTTTTCTACAAACATACCTTTGCTCTTTGCGGTCAAAGAGTTTCTAAAATACATCAGGCTTCTTTAGATGTTCTTTCACAAAAGTCTAACTTTTTTGGTGAGGATGCAGGAGAGGTTTTCTTCTGATGACTCTTCCATCAAAGCTATATTTGTGCAGGTGTCATTGAATAGTAGAACAATGTATCACAACTCCAGAGTCTACTAAATCTTCCTGAAGGTCTTTTGCAGTCAAGCAGGGCCTCTGATTTGCCTTTCTAGCAATCATACGAGCAGCTGTCTCTGAAATTTTTCTTAGTCTTCCAGATCTTCTCATGATCTCCACTGTTCCTGGTAACTGCCATTTCTTTATTAAATTTCATACTGAGGAAATGGCAACCTGAAACCTCAAAAGGTGCAAGCTGAAGGTTGCTCTGTGGCCCTCACAGTCCCCTGATCTGAACATCATTGAAAATCTGTGGATAGACCTCAAAAGGACAATGCATGCAAGACGGCCCAGGAACCTCACAAAACTGGAAGACTTCTGCACGGAGGATTGGAGGAAATCCCTTAAACAAGAATTGAGAGACTCTTGGCTGGTACAAAAGGTGTTTACTTACCAAAGGAGGTGCTACTAGGTACTAACCATGCAGGGGGCCCAACGTTTTCATTCATGCCTTTTTCTTTTTTGTTATTTTTAAGATATAAAAGTTGAAAATAGAAAAAAAATGTTTTTGCTTAAAATACAAAGGGAATGTGTCCTCTTTAATTTTATTGGAGATCATTTCATCTTCAACATGCTTAACTGTTCACAGTAACAGTAATTTATTATACTCACTTATATAGTGCTGACATATTTTGCAGCTCTTTACAGACATTATCATCCAACTGTCCCCAATGGGGCTCACAATGTAAGTTCCCTATCAGTAAGTCTTTGGAGTGTGGGAGGAAACCCATGAGGAGAACATACAAACTCCACGCAGATGTTGTCCTTGGTCAGCACCCCAGCACTGCAAGACACCAGTGCTAACCACTGGGCCACTGTGCTGCCTGGGTGCCAGGGGTGCCCAAACTTTTGCCTATCTATCTATCTATCTATCTATCTATCTATCTATCTATCTATCTAATATCTATCTATCTAATATCTATCTATCCATCCATCTATCTATCTATCCATCTATCTCATATCAATTCAATAAAGCTTTATTGGCACTTCCAAGTAAAACAGTTAGCATTGCCAAAGCAAAAAGAAATAATAGGTATTGTGAGGGGGGGTTTGATGTGGGAATTAGGGGGTGGATGTTGGGTTAAAGGGCAGTATAGGGGTAGGTGGAGACTAGAGTTGGTGGCAGGTGGAGACTAGAGATGAGCGAACGTGCTCGAAACGAGCACTGTACCTCTCGGCTCCCCTGCTCTCGCATGGGCGCAGGCAGCCGCTTCCGTCCTCCTGAGGAGGACGGAAGCGGCTGCCTGCGCTCATGTGAGCGCAGGGGAGCCGAGCGGTACAGTGCTTGTTTCGAGCACGTTCGCTCATCTCTAGTGGAGACATATTGGGCAGCGATCTCCACAGTTGACTCCTCTTCTCCCAGTAGGATGTGGTTTTTCTCCGCTCATCTATGCAGGTGAAGTCCGGTATGTGAGCGGAGAGTCTCTGGAAGTACGTGGCCCTCACAGGTGAGTATTTGCTGCAGTGTAGCAGGAAGTGGGCCTCGTCCTCCAGGGCCCCCTGCTCGCAGTGCTGGCACTGTCTGCTCTCCCGTGGCTTGTATGTCTGCCTGTGCTGCCCCGTCTCCATCTCCAGGCTATGGCCGCTCAGTCTGTACAGGCTCAGGGTCTGTCTGTGTTTGGGGTGGGGTATCCTCTCCAGGTAGGGCGCCATGGTGTAGTCTCTTTGCAGTGATTGGTATATGGTGGGTTTCTGGTTGGTGTCTATTTCTCTTCTCCATTCCTCTATGTATCGCTCCTTGCAGCTCTCTATCACTCCCTTTATTTGTGCTTTGTTCAGGGCATGTTGGGGGTTATGGTTGGACAGGCAGCTTTCACTCGGTTGGAGGGCGTAGGGTTTGCTCTGGGCCCTGAGGCTCAGCCAGGCTTGGTGGTGGTAAGAGCCGTGGCTGCTGCCCTGTATGTGTGCCCAGAATGATATCGCCCTCTTCTGCACTGTGAGCCATAGTGGAAACCTGCCCAGCTCTGCCCGGCACGCCATGTTGGAGGTGCTGCCTATCTCTGGTCTATCTATCTATCTATCTATCTATCTATCTATCTATCTATCTATCTATCTATCTATCTAATCTATCGTTCTTCTATCTCATCATACCCCTGTCATCACTGGAGCGATTCAACAACAATGAATGAAAGAAAATGATAAGTGGAGAGTGGAAAGTGGAGAATGTGGTCACAGCGTCCAATGTAATTACCTGAATATCCTCGGCGGCAGATTTACACAAATACCAGATGAAAATGTAATTTATTTCATCTCTGTTATATCTTTATATGTGTGTGATGGGCAGAATGTGAAGTACAAACAGTGATTGTATACAAGGAACTGAGGATCCACAGCAATATCCAGTCCTCAAAGCCATGATGGGAGAAGTAGTCCAAAAATCATTCTCTGTTGTATCAAGGGTGAAGAGGGTATATTTGGTTAAGAGCTGCACCCCCCACGTATATTTCACACAGTCGCCTACATCTCTAAATGCTTCCCACTGTAAAAAAAAAAAAGTATACCAACGTGGCATATATGGACTGGACCCTCTTGTGGCATATGCTGGGATCAGGGGGCCCTAAGGATACGTTTGGGGAATGCACATCAGTAACTTCCCAAAACTATATATAGACAGAGCGGAAGATCTGTTCTCATCAGTCAGTGGAGGGGCTTAAAGGGAACCTGTTATCTCCGAAACACCCCCTGAACTAGAGTAAGCGTTGTATAGTGTAAGTGATGCTGAATCCGATAACGTACGTTTTATCTTCATACTCACTTCCATTCCGATGCTGTGCTCCCACAAACCTGCTGATGCTGTGCTCCCATGCGCATTTATCCTGAGCCACAGCGTTGTCTGTACCCTCTCTTTAGCGCAAACTTCCTAGCCCTATATGGGCCCTTACTATCCTTATCCTTCTCCTCCAGCGGCACCAGTCTGAAGAAGGCTCTAAAATTGAGCCGAAACGTCACTAAGTGATTTTGTCGCACAATAAAAACAACTACCTTGCATTCCATGGTTATAAGCCGGAGTTTGTCTTACTATAGGTTCCCTTTAAAGGCGCCCCCTATGGGTGATCAGCAGCCACTAGATGGAAGCCAGTATGAAAGCCTAAGGTGCCCGAGAGGTGACCAACCTGTGGGCGTCCTGGGAATGGGTGACCACTGACTGAGGGCAGATTCACACGTCTATGGCATGACTGCTGTAATTCTGGTCAGATGCTATACTTCACTGTCTACCATAAGGACTTTTCAGGGTGCAGTGGCTCTTGATGGTCTAGGTGGGGAAGTATCTGGGGTTTCTGACTCCCCTCCCCCGCTACATCCCCATACTGGAGGGGCCGACTAAGACTTAAAGGGCATCTGCCAGCAGTTTTGCACCTATAACACTGACTGACCTGTTACATGTGCACTTGGCAGCTGAAGACATCTGTGTTGGTCCCATGTTCATATGTGGCCGCATTGCTGAGAAACGTGATGTTTAAGTAAGCCTCTATGAATGAACCTCTAGGAGCAATGGGGGTGTTACCATTACACCTAGAGGCTCTGCTCTCTCTGCATCTGCAAATCTGATGACAGATGCCCTTTAAGGTACTGAGGGATGCTTAGGTATTGGCCTAGGTGGACACCAGGGCACAGATAGATCGGCCTAGGCCCCGGCACTAGGTCACTCAGATCATTCACCCTTGACATGTGGCATTGTGACTGCAGGGTATAGGAAATGGTCAGAAAAAGGACATTAGACATATGGACGGGGCCCCATATTTATGCAGCTTCATCCATTATCTGCAGGGTTCATCAGCTGCACTTCGGGGGTGATGTACTAAGATGATCAGGGAAGGTCACAGCTTTAAAGAATTACGACCACATCACATATCAGGTGTCTTGGCCATATGGCTGCAGGAGTCTGGTGACTACAGGCTCTGTAAGTCGCCTGCACTATGGCAGCAGGGTAGGGGTCAGCACGCTGTCACATTGCTGTCAATATACTCTGCGGAGAGACCACCCTGAGCTATGTGAGGGTCCACCCTGCGCTGTGTGCACATCTATCCAAATACATCCCCCATAGATATCTATAGACTGCTATAACAAGTGGTGTCCAGCATGGATTCTGTCTTATGTCATGTCATATTCTAGAGCTTAAAGGGGTTCTCCCGTGATTGATGTAAAAAATGAAAATCAGACATCATATAGGGCATGACAATACCTAACAAAGCTAGAACCAGCCTTGTACCTCACACAGGTCCAGACATCTCCATATTCACTGCTCCAATTGCTCTGCCCTATTATTTTCACTCTGGCAGCTCAGGGGGCGTGTCCTTTGTGCTACAGCTCTCTCCCTGTAAATGCCACTTGCTTCTAACAGAACATATGGCTGGTGACAACTGAAGAATTAAACTGAGCATGTGCAACCAGCTCCGTCCATCTACTTGTTTGTCTTGTGCTCCTCCCCCCCGGCGTGTGAACTGAGAGCAGAGGCTGGGACTGGGGAGCAGGACGTCCGCACATCCGTAGAAATGGCATTCTACAAGAGCCATGACATGGATGCCTTGACATTGAGCAGAGGAGGAGCGTGATGCAACATTCAATGTGTGTGACCGCCTATGTAATGGGGCCGGCAGCAGTGAGACCCGATCTGAGCGAAGCAGGTGTAAATCACTGGGGTAGGTAAATTAGTTCACAAAACTCATTTCTAATGGTCCCGTTACTTTACCATCAGTCTTCATGGACCCTTCTCTGTCTACCTCAAATTTTATTATTAGTCAGTGGTGTAACACAAGTAGAGTTACCTATTAAAATGTTACGAAATAAAAAAAATCACACTCCAAACCAGATTGTCTCCTGTGGAGGCTGTGGACATAGATCCTTGTAACAGCAAACCGTGTGGTCAAGCATGGTATTGCAAGTAAATCTAGGAAAAAAAATGTTGCTGCACCTAAATTACTAACTATATGGATTGTAGCTGAGAAAAATAAATGCTAATACTATTCCCATTTACGTGTTTTTATGGACTGATTTGGTATTTCTGGGCCCCTATGTGGTGCTCTTCTAAGCTCCTTCCCATCAGTCAGGTTAGCCCCGCCCATATCTATCTGCTAAGCCTATGCAGTGCAGTTTGTGCACTTCTGCTACTGCTCTACAGCTGGAAAAGGCCTCTTCTTCCCTTTAGTTGATTCTTTCAGCCAACTGCTTGTAGCCAGCAGGGCCCCCCCGATCCCTAGGGCCCAAAGCATTTACTTGGTTTGCAGGGTGGTATAGAGCTTGAAGTGGCTGATAACAGGCAGCAATAGCTTGCATTCAATGCCACAGCAAGCAGAGATACGATGTACTCTAGATCTCATGTCTAGTGCGATAATAGAGATTTTCCCGCACATTACCCGGAGACTCGGGGAAGGATTTTCCTGCGAATTATCATACAGTAAAATGGAGGAACCTGCGGTATAAAAATGGTCAGAATGGTAGAAATAAAAGAACATATAAATCATCGTAATTAAACCATGATGAGCTAAAACTGTGGATTTTGTTAATTAATGCCCCATTCGCGGCCATATAATCCAAGCGCGGATGAAACCAGCTCCTATTTTTTTACAATACGAGGCCTCCGCTGATGAGATGACTGAAACTATCTTCTAAATCATAGAAATAAAACTTAAATTAGAGCAATCTATTCTGCAATAGTATAAACAGACTGAATGCAATTAGCCTCTCCTTCCAATATCCACCCCATCTGCGGCGTTATATATCAGCCCGCAACGACTTCCAGCTTCCTCTCTCTTTGTGTTTGGCAATTACTTGGCGTCCCGCGAGAGGAGCCTGGCGATATGGATTGACTGTCACCCAGATAGTGTACGGTGCATTGACAGGGGAATTAGTTTTCTCCTCATAGAGTAAGAATTCCGAACAGCACAGCTTTATATCTCACGCCGTAACAAGCGCCAATTTTTTTTTTCATTGTCTCGCTGCGTTAATTTGATTTATCGACGTTGCTTAAAATTAAAAACACCAATTTACCTTTTTTTTACATGCTGCATAAATTCTGATACCTTCCCCTGGGGTGGGGGGAGGGGGGAATCGCTGCTTTTAATTAAGACATAACACATGGTGTGAACAGTGTGGTCTATGAACACACTCATCATGAAGTTGATAATTATCTACTCCGGGTTTATTAACACCTAATTCTATCAGATAACAGTTGGAGAATTAGCTAAATCGGGGCCCGTCTTTAGTTTGCTGATGATGGCCATATTTGGTTGTCTTGCTAGAGATGGCTCTTGGCCTCTGTCATCATCCTTCTGGATTGGGCCTTGGCTCTCCTTGTCTGTCTGCATGGTGCCACCAGGATGCCAATAAGATGGCATCAGGTCCTGGTGACCTACTTAAATGGTGCCACCTCCTGATTGAGGTCTATACCCATTCCTTGCTCCTGTTTCTGTGTGCTGTAACTGAGATTTTGTTTTGACCTTGACCTCAGCCTTGTTCCTGCCTTGCTTTTTCTTGGTACCTGTTGTTCTACTCCTGGCTCTGTTCCTTGGCTCCTGACTTGCTTCCGTCTAACAAACCGATTTATCTAACAGACAGCCCCTCACAGGTCAAGATTTTGTTTTGACCTTGACCTCAGCCTTGTTCCTGCCTTGCTTTTTCCTGGTACCTGTTGTTCTACTCCTGGCTCTGTTCCTTGGCTCCTGACTTGCTTCCGGCTAACAAACCGATTCATCTCATAGCAAGGTAGTTGGGCGCATCTTCACCTCCACGGACAGCCCCTTACAGGTCAAGATTTTGTTTTGACCTTGACCTCAGCCTTGTTCCTGCCTTGCTTTTTCCTGGTACCTGTTGTTCTACGCCTGGCTCTGTTCCTTGGCTCCTGACTTTCTTCCAGCTAACGAACCGATTCATCTCATAGCAAGGTAGTTGGGCGCATCTTCACCTCCACGGACAGCCCCTTACAGGTCAAGATTTTGTTTTGACCTTGATCTCAGCCTTGTTCCTGCCTTGCTTTTTCCTGGTACCTGTTGTTCTTCTCCTGGCTCTGTTCCTTGGCTCCTGACTTGCTTCTGTCTAACGAATCGATTCATCTCAGAGCAAGGTAGATGGGCGCATCTTCACCTGCACGGACATCCCCTTATAGGACAAAATTTTGTTTTGACCTTGACCTCAGCCTTGTTCCTGCCTTGCTTTTTCCGGGTACCTGTTGTTCTACTCCTGGATCTGTTCCTTGGCTCCTGACTTGTTTCCGTCTAATGAACCGATTCATTTTACAGCAAGGTAGGTGGGCGCATCTTCACCTGCATGGAAAGCCCATCACAGGTCAAGCTTTTGTTCCTGCCTTACTTTTTCCTGGTACCTTTTGTTCTACTCCTGGCTCTGTTCCTTTGCTCCTGACTTGCTTCTAACAAATCGATTAATCTCATAGCAAGGTAGATGGGCGCATCTTCACTTGCAAGGACAACCCCTCACAGGTCAAGAACATCTGCTGATGAGATGAATCAGTTCATTAGAATTGATTCACTCATCCCTAGACAGGAGCAAAGTCAGGAGCGAAGGAACAGAGCCAGAAGTAGAACAACAGGTACCAGGAAAGAGTAAGGTCCATCCTGTCTTGTGATGGACTACTTCCATCAGAGTAACCTCATAATAACTGCCAGTCCATAAACAGTGCCAATAGACCTCTGTCATAGACAGCAGTGCAAGTAAAGTACTGTGCATAAATAGTGAAGCATAATGTCATAAAAAGTGCTAGCAGAATGCCCCCAGATAAACACTACCAGTAGAATCCCTCCAATATAGAGACCCAGAGAAGTGATTTTCTTCAAGTAGCCATAGATAAAATTTGTCTACCTGTAGTCTCCACTAGGGGGAGCTCACCTTGATACGCTGGGACCACAAAGCCATAACTTCTCCTTCCATTGCTCCGGTTCTTCACTCTGCCTGCTTAGGTATTTCTGACTGAGCTACGTACCTGAACTCTGCATACACTAGCACACTCGGGAGCAGATTCAAGTAGCCATAGACTATAATGATATCATTCTGGGAGCCTGTAGCTGCCACTAGGGGGAGCTCACTTCTGACATTCTGCACTGGGACCATAAAGCCATAACATTTCCTTTCGTGTCTCTAATTGTTTGCTCTGACTGAGCTACACTCTATCTCTGCACACACTTGCACACACTGGAGCAGATTGAGTAGCCGTAGACTATGATGATATAGTCCTGGGAGCCTGTAGTTGCCACTAGAGGGAGCTCACTTCTGACATTCTGCACTGAGACCATGAAGCCATAACTTCTCCTTCCAACGTCTCCTCTAATTGTCTGCTCTGGCTGCTCTGACTGAGCTACACACCCTATCTCTACACACACTTGCACAATCTGGAGAAGATTCAGTAGCCATAGACTATAATGATATAATTCTGGGTGCTTGTAGTTTCCACTAGAGGGAGCTCACTTCTGACATTCTGCACTAGGACCATAAATTCTCCTTCCATGGCTCTGGTTGTTTGTTCTGGCTGCTCTGCTTGAGCTACATCCTATAGCCTCATTCACACGTCAGTACGTGTTCTCCACGGACAGCACACATCCCCATTCATTTGAATGTGTGTGTTCAGACATCAGTGTTTCATCACGGTCCGTGGTTCCGTTTTTTTTTTAGCACGGATGCATGTCCCATCTTGATCCGTGTTCCCGGATCCCTCAAGCTCATTATAGTCTATGGGTACGTGAAAACCACGGATGCCATAAGTGTTGCACACGGATCATTAAGAAGAGATGCTTTGAAAATTATTTTTCGGCTGTTCAGTGTCAGTAAAACACGGATGCAACACGGACAGCAAAAAACGCACATGGACCCAACACGGATCCTTCATGGACAGCTTCATGGGTGACCATCTGCTCATGGATTTGAGCATGGACACGGACGTGTGAATGAGGCTTATCTCTACACATGTGCACACACTGGAGCAGATTCAGTAACCACATACCACAATGATATAATTCTGGGTGTTGTAGCTGCCACTAGAGGGAGCTCACACAAGGCCGTAACTTCTTCTTCCATGGCTCTGGTCCTCTCACACCCCACCTCTGCACACATGTGCACAAACAGGAGCAGCATCCGTGTGTGTAATAATCTCCTAGACAATCCGAGACAGCGGGCCATGATGCCTTATTGGTTGTCACTCAGCTTTCCCAGAATCTGATAACGGTTTGAGAGAATTTTAACAGCTTCATAGCTGTTTTTTCTTTTTTAATTTTCGGTGAAAAATACTTTATAAAATCGATTCCTCCAGTAATGGCATGCACAGGATATTTCAACCCCTGTCCTTGGCTGCCTTTTATCTGCACGCTGCATAGACTAGTTTGTTCATTTGATTAATCCCTAACGGGATAATATTTAGCGTATGTGTCATGCGCTGACAGGTCCTCACCGGTGAAGCAGATAATGCGCCACCAGGTTTAATAAAGAGAAAAAAGTGCCGGACCACAGCGGCGGTAGACCGCTCGGATCAATGTTAATTTGTGTCCTACAGCTAGGACGGCCATGGTGGACTGACTTTATGGATTTCGATGATAACTTATGACCTGAGGACCATTGAGGAAATACTATTTATTGAAGTTTGCCTATAAACATCTGCGTTTTAAGGGCCCCCGACGACTACTGGAGATGGAAGGAGGCTGAAAAGTGGGAGCTTTGTGAGAATATGGCCGATGGGTAGATTTTAATCTTATAGGAAGTCTGTCCGCAGGCAGAAGCCATTAGAAGTGAAGTTCAGAAGAACATGGCTGCTTTCTTCCAGAAACAGTCCCACCAATCTCCATTGCAAGGACCTGTTCACATGCAGCTGCACCCATACAGCAATGGGCACACATTTTTGCTTTCCTGGCAAGGGCATGCATACCATAGAAGCCATCTATGCAGCTGCAATGGGGCTCTTGGACAGAGGGGCTCCCACACATGAACTTGTGCAAGACCCCCATCCTGCGGAGGTACCACATGGTTAGCAAACAAGGGGGCGAAGAATTAATCCAAGGTTAAAGGGGACCTCTCCCCCTCCTGACATGGGTGTTTTAATAGCTTTATGCATTCCCCGTGTAATAACAATTCTGGAGCATCTATTCTTATGGCTCTATGTTGTGCTATTCCTTATTATTCCTACTAGAAGTTATGAATGAATTGCTAGCAGTCTGCAGTAAGGGTACAGAGGGGAGGTAACCAGTTTGGGGGGGTGTATCTGCACAGACTCACTGTATCCAATCAGTGCTGCCATTTTCAGACTGTGCAGGGACACACCCCCAACTGGTTACCTCCCCTCTGTACCCTTACTGCAGACTGCTAGCAATTCATTCATAACTTCTAGTAGAAGTAATACAGTAATGGTACAACATGGAGACATAAGAATAGATGCTCCAGAATTGTTATTACATGGGGAATGCATGAAGCTATTAAAACAGGCATGTCAGGAGCGGGGAGAGGTCCTCCTTAATAGAAGCAGGAGTCAACCACCGGGCCCCTCTTGAAATACTAGAGGTCCCATCATGAAATTAGCTGTCGGGCCCCATTGTCTATGACACTGCTCCAGTTGCCTATGTATGGACTCTGTGTGCTGCCATACATACATTGCTATTTGCACAGACCACGTTCATAAACAAATGAACCAATGACCACAAATAATACCGCCACATAGTGCCAATGTTGCGCTATATAGCACTGTAGCACCATATACTACTACATTTATGCTGAATTTATGAGAAACAAATCTTTTTAAATGATAAGCGGTAACGGGGAGGGGGATTGGGGACTAATTCACTTTTGCCGAGGGCCTGATTTATCATAAAAACCTGTCCGTGCAAAAACTAAAACGTGCAAAATGAGTCTGGGGAGTAATGGCATAGACAGAGGTCATGGGTCCCCATTAGTAATGGGCCACGAATGTACAGCCTACATAAAGCCGGCAGATTTATATATAGTATAAAATAAAACTCCCATATGGTGACCCTATAATACTGCCATATAGTTCCTACATAAAACTGCAATTTGGTTTACGAATAATGCTATGACTGGTTTCCAATCGAGCCTGAGGTTTCTGCCCTCAAGGCCCCCTTTGCAAATAAGGTTCCTAAGCTACTGCCTAGTTTGCCCTCCCCCCAAAAATCCGTGCCTGGATGTGCAGGACATGTGAGCTTGCTGCGGGCTAGTGACCACCGATGACGTACCATCCCCATCCTCCTCACTGCCGCCCGTAAAACAGGACAGTAGTCGATACCCCCTGCATGGAGTCTAAGAGAAAACATAAAAATATCTTTTGTCCCCTTTTTCTATGCTTCTTGCTTCTTGCTGTTATGTTTTTACAGTATAAAGCCGCCGGTAATCATCCCTTTCGGAGGACGGACGCTGCAGTGATTGATCAGGGGCTGTTTGCGGAGTCATTATGGTGCAGCACACAATACGGCGTGTATATTGATCAGGAGCGGTATACAGAGTGTAGCATGTTTATCGCACAGCTCTGCATACCAATGAAGGGCCGGTGTGCCGGGGCGCCCGCCATTCATTTCCTGGGGAGATCCTATCTACCACATTCATCTTCCTTAGGTCAGGACAGATGGCGTCGTACATTCCGGAAAATGACCCGAGGAGGACGGGACTGAAAGAAGATCCTTATTCTCAACGTCTCAGAGCATTTTAGGAAAGATGGGTGATAACCGGTATTACAAAAACGGATACCTTTCACTTAGTGATACATTGCTTCCATATACAAATGAGAAGTTAAGTGCACCCCTAATCACTCTGTGCACCCCTGCTCCTCTTGCTTCCTTGGCCAGTCCCTCCCTCCTTCTCCTTTATTGACAGGTTTAGGTTCCTCCACAGTCATCTCACCTGGAGAAGGAGGGGCAAGGGTGTACAAAGTGACTTGGGGTGCACTTAACGGCTCATTTGCATATGGATTAAATGGGTTTTTCTCCAGAATGAAGCAATGGATCGCTAAGTGAAAGGCGTCATTACATTCAGCTGGGCTAGCCCTACAAGGCATTATGCCTGAATTTGCTAGGGAGTCATTCCCTTTAAGAGGATTTCCCCATTAAGTGCATTTTGACATGTCAGCAAAGTAGTCATCATGAGGGGGAGGGACGGCGGGTTAGGATTATCATCAAATGTCTGATAACAGGGAACAATTGTCGCAGCAAATGTCCCTTTAAGAAATTCACGAAAGTTGCCACGTAAATACGTATCAGTTCCCGGTGCATACGGCATCTGGTAGAATTTAGGCAACGGGTGGCGCCAGTCACATCCTATTAAAATGTACAGGTCCCTGCGGGAGTGATATGGGCTGCCTGCGCCTAAAGAGATGACAGGACACGCCCCCATTACATCTTTACACGTGGAAACCGTTCTGCGGCAGATCCGACTCCATTAACCCAGCAGGCGAATTCCTTCCCACGTCTTCCCTTTAAATGTCAGGCCTCTTAGTCTGATGGTTGCGCTTTTTTTCAGGTCATCGGGACGATTTCTTCTGAATCTTCTCCTCTCTAATTTAAATAACGGATGATATCATGGCGGCCACTCTTTCGTCGCAGGCTGGTGTGGCCCTCGCGCTGTAGCCGGGGGCCTCAGTAATAATTTAAAAGGCAACTAAATGGATCTTGTGCGTCGTTTCAGGATACGGCACGCTCGGTGTGACCTTTCACCTATCGCCGGGTATTAGATTGCGCCTCTGGGGCGCAGCCATCTGCTTCAGCCGTCTGTGAAAATAACCCTTTCTATATATTTGTTCCACTGTGATTTTCGCTTTTAAAGGGACATTCTCCGGAGCTGCGCTCTTTTATTTAATGTGAAGTTCAAAGCAGCCGGATCCCATTCATCCACATTCCGATTCTCTCTGCTTTTTGCATCTTGTTCTTTGTGATGGTTTTGTTTTTTTTGTGCACTTTTCTAGCTCACGGTTTTCTGAATGTAACTTTTTTTAAAAATTACTTTATTAAGGCTCATGCACACGACCGTATGTATTTTGCGGTCTGCAAAAATGGATCAGCAAAAAATACGGATGACGTCCGTGTGCATTCCGTATTTTGCAGAACGGAACAGCCGGCCCCTAATAGAACAGTCCTATCCTTGTTCGTAATGAGGACAATAATAGGACATGTTCTATTGTTTTGTGGAACGGACATACGGGAATACGGAAACGGAATGCACATGGAGTAACTTCCGTTTTTTTTTGCGGACTCATTGAAATGAATGGTTCCGCATACGGTCTGCAAAAAAAACGGAACGGACGGAAAGAAAATATGTTTGTGTGCATGAGTCCTTAAGGCTACATTCACATGTGTCCATTTTGTGGACCGCAAAACATGGGCACCGATCATGTGCACCCCACACTGTGGTGTGGACCCATTGACTTCAATGGGTCTGTGATCCGCAAAATGCAGCCAAAGATAAGACATCTTCTGCGCGGGGGAGAAACGGACCTGGACTCACACGGAAGTCAATCAGTCCGCACCGCGATGGGGGGTTCACATGCCGGTGCACACGTTTTGTGGCTCTGCGGATTTGGGGTCCTCAAAATGGATAAGAATGTAAAAGGGTCCACAAAACACGGATCCGCAAAAAAAAAAATAACAAACAGATTACATCCGTGTTGCATCCGTTTTTTTGGCGGATCCATTGTAACAATGCAGACAAGAATAGGACAGATAGATTAGGATAGAATATGTGGACATGGAATGCACACGGAGTCATTTTCGTTTTTTTTTCAAGCCCCAATGAAATAAATGGTTCCGTATACGGACCTGTAAATAAAACGGAAACGGAAGAAAAATATGTTCATGTGCCCTTAGTCAAATCCACCTGTGGCAAAATCCATGGCGACTACACTGCAAAATCTATATATTAAATTGCGCATTTTGCTGCAGATTCCATGTAGTTTTTTCCCGCCACATTGAAATCAATCAACATCAAATCCGCAGTATAAACCCGCAACAGAAATCAAATTTCTGTGACAAGTGGAGGACGTTTGTGAAATCTCATTCACATACCTGGTACTGTGGATTTTAGCATTGAAAATCCACAACATTTCGGCGATGTGTGAATGAACCCTTAAAGGTGTTCTCCAACCCATTTACATATTTACTACGCAGGGTTAAAATAAAGTCACAGGCGCTCCCGTTCCAACCCCTAGCTCCCTTCTCCTTCACTTCTGGTTCCTGCTGTGACCTGCCGTCTGTACACACATGACTGCTGCTGGCCAATTAACGACCTCAGTGGTGAGGACCGCTGCCACCACCGAAGCCACTGATTGGCCAGAAGCAGTGACGGGTACATAGACGCCATGTCAAACTTTTGGACCATTGCTGGAACCGGAGCAACGGTGACAGGTGAGACTTTTTATTTGTGCCCATAGAGAACCCCTTTAGTGTCACTTGTATTAAGGCACTGTTACTATGCTATGTGTTGTAAGCACGTACATTGTGGGAGCACTGTATGGCAGTATTTACAATGTGTGGCACTGCTATTTAGGGACAAACTATATTTTTTAGTGTATGGCGGTCTGTTCATGCCCCCCAGCATGATGTACTGTCATACACTGAACAAATAACTATAATATACTGTGCCCAAATGGCAGTGCCATAAGTGGGCGATTCATCCAGATGTCATCCTATATAGTATTACCGCCACTATGCACCATAAATATGCACCATAAAAATAATATATGACACTGAGTAGAAGTGCCACACGGTACATAAGTAAATGCCACTCTGCTGTGTTCAAATAAAACTACCATACAGTGAGAAGATTAGCAGCCCCATAGTAATCTAGTAATATTGCTATACAGCGTATAAATAATACTGCTATAAGATTGCTGGAGGTCAGAAACCTCAAGTGACAGGCCATGGGTGGTGCCCCTTATTAACAGGGATGGCTGGTCGCGCACCCTTAAAGGGGTTGTCTGGGATTTTACTACTGTGATGATCTATCCTCAGGACAGGTTATCAGTATCTGATCAGTGGGGGTCCGACACCCAGGACCTCCGCCGATCAGCTGCTTGAGAAGGTACCGGCGCTCCTGTGAGCGCCGCTACCTTCTCCCCGCTCACCAAGCACAGCGCCGTACATTGTATAGTGGTTGTGCTTGGTATTGCGCTCAGCTCCATTCACTTGAATGGGGCTGAGCCGCGCCTAGGCCACGTGACCGATGAACGTGACGTCACTGGCCTAGGAAAAGCTGAGAGAAGGCCTCAGCGCTCAGGGGAGCGCTGGTACATTCTCAAACAGCTGATCAGCGGGGGTCCCGGGTGTCAGACCCCCACTGATCAGATACTGACGACCAGGATAGGTCATCAGTAGTAAAATCCCGGAAAACCCCTTTAAGACCCCCCCTGGTGACTGCACCATATAGCAGTGGTATTTAGACAACATATGTTTAGTTGTTTTTTTTTTTACCATACACTGTATGGAAGGGGTAACATGCAAAGCATCATCCAACCTAAAGCAGACCCATGAAGAGTAAGGTTTCACCTTAGGGATGTCCTATTTAGGAACGCTCCTCTAATTAGTGAAGGCTACTGTAGGTAGGTATTGTAGGTAGTCTATATATGATTCTGATGAGGGGCAAGGGCCCTTGAAATAGCTGTCTGCAGACAGATATCTCTGGGTTGGGCTAAGATCCTGAGTGATGTTGCAAGACATGCAGCCTCCACCAGATGGCGCTGCAGAGATAACTTTCCTTCCCTTAGGAGAGAGCTAATCTGCATATGCTTTTACCCAGGAAGCATTGCCTGCCCAATAAGACTCCTTACACCAGTTCTAGTGCTCTCCACAAGGAGAAACAGTGCCCCCCGTACTACGGCATGAAAACACAAGTGTGTTAAAGGGTTTGTCTCATCTTGCCATTAGCAAGGAGAGATGAGACACAGTCCAGACCTCCAGCTGCCCAGAAAAGTGGATAGTGCAGGCGCTTCATGCTTCTGTAGCGCTCACCGCTCTCACTTTGTCTACTTTCCTTTTTGACTGGAATATTTCTTTAAGACCACCGTATGATTTGTAAATCATAAATGATCTACCTCATTCTCATTGTAAGAGAGGTTCCCGGTCTAATACAAAGACTTTATATAAATCTGCCCAATGGCTGCACAATGGGACGATGGCGGAGTCAGAGTTTAAGGTCTTGCTGTCGTTTTTTACGGAGGAATTCTGGCTTCTATAAACGGATCCATAATTTATGAAGATTCTCCTTCTACAAGTTAGAATGTTAATTCCCGGTCGGGCTGTAAGAGTAACATAGAGAACAAGAGGCGGCCCTCGACTGTCAAGTCTGAAATCTTAGAGATTTATGTTCAGCGCCTCGAAGTTGAATTCGGAGGTGAATTATAAAGAATTCAGGTTATGTAAGGTTGTGGGTAGATCCAGCCAGCACGGCCTCTAGAAGAAATCTTATCATGGGCCCCTTAGATCTTATGAATATCATTGACTTTTAAGTGGCCTCTCAAAGTGCCACATGTGCCCCTCCCCCTCTGCGCACTCTTAGCCATTCAGCAAAGCCAATATAGGTCACATGACACACTTATATACAAGCTGCTGTTACTAAAGATTCAGGGTGCGGGGCTCTCTTCAAGCAATCTCCACCCCCTTGACTCTTCAGAATGGCACTCTGTGTCAGGTGACCGCGGTCATTGGGCACTTCAGAGCTATCAGTTAGATTCAATAGTGACCCACTGTTCAAGATGTTCCACAGGAAACAAAATCTAAAGTAAGTCTATGTCCAAGACAGATTTCCTTTAAAAAGTGTTACTTTAAGGGGTTGTACCACAAAAATATTATTTTTCAAAAAATATACCTTTTTCAAACCAGTGCCTGGGTCTGAATACTTTTGTAATTGCATGCAATTAAAAATTTTGTATAGCCACTGAGTTATTCAATAAAATGCGTCCTTATAGCGCCACCTGCTGTTCCTTTTTCTTGTCCACCTCAGTGAGGTGGTCGCACAGGCTCAGTTTAAATCATCACCAATGATATCTTCTGTTAGAAGCTGTGGCAGTTACAGGGAAAGAGCTACCGCCAAAAGGAATACGCTCCCTGAGAAAGGACATGCCCCCTCTGCTGCCAGCCTGAAATAAATCTAGCGGAATAATTAAAGCAATGAATGGGGAGATCTGTGGATCCATGTGAGGTACAGGGCTGGTTCTAGCTTTGTTACAAAGAGATTGTCATGTACTATATGATGTCTGATTTTCATTTTTTACATTAATCATGGGATAACGCCTTTAACTAGAGTGCAGCAGCCATTTTGTCAATTTTTATGTAAGTGACATCCCCCAGAAACAATAAAACTATAATTAGTGAGAATCATTAAGCTCCACCTTCATGTTTATTACATCATGCCGTGTTATGGCCGCCTCCTATGTGTATTGGTGACACTTTAAATTTAAAGGGACAATGCGAAAGATTTCCAAGGCTGGAGGACTCTATGAAGCAACAAAAGTGGGATCTCAAGCGTGAATACTGGTCCTATTCATTCATTGAGATTTATCAAAACCAGCATGGCTCCTGTATCCATTATCCCCCCGTTATGTCCATACTTAATATGTATGATATACGCATATTGTAAAAACCTGGGGCACAGAACTGAGTGTAAACATGTGTATAAGAGACAGAAATGTAAATGTCACCTCACTATGGAGTCCTAATTAAGATGTGGGTAGTTTACAGTGCCTTGAAAAAGTATTCATACCCCTTGGACTTTTCCTACATTTTTTTCATGTAACACCCACAAACTTAAACGTATTTGATTGGGATTTTATGTGATAGATCAACACAAAGTAACAAGTATGTGCGGAGTGAAAAGAAAATGATGCATGGTTTTCAAAATGTTTAATAAATGTGACCAATTGCTTCACAAGTCACCTAATTAGTAAATGGAGTCCACCTGTGTGTAATTTATTTTCAGTATAACTAAAGCTGTTCAGCTGGTTTGTTAGAGAACATACTGTAAGTGACAGCATCATGAAAAACAAGGAACACGCCAGACAGGTCAGGGATAAAGTTGTGGAGAAGTGTAAAGCTCTGAACATCTCACCGAACACTGTTCAGTCCATCATCTGAAAATGGAAGGAGTATGGCACAACCGCAAACCTACCAAGACATGGCCATCCACCTAAACTGACAGCCCAGGCTGGGAGAGCACTAATTAGAGAAGTAGCCAAGAGGCCCATGGTCACTCTGGAGGAACTGTAGAGATCCACAGCTGAGGTGGGAGAATCTGTCCACAGGACAACTATTAGTTGTGTACTCCACAAATCTGGTCTTTATGGAAGGGTGGCAAGAAGAAAGCCATTTTTCAAAGCAAGCTATAAGAAGTCTCGTCTGCAGTTTGCCACCAGTCATGTAGGGGACACAGCAAACATGTGGAAGAAGGTGCTCTGGTCAGATGAGACCAAAGTTGACCTTTTTGGCCTAAATCCAAAATGCTATGTGTGGTGGAAAACTAACCCTGCACATGACCCTGAACGCACCATCCCCACCTGGCAGCTTTTCTTCAGCAGGGACAGGGAAGCTGGTCAGAGTTGATGGGAAGATGGACGGAGCTAAATACAGGACAAACCTGGAGGAATACCTGGTAGAGGCTGCAAAAGACCTGAGACTGGGGTGGAGGTTCACCTTCCAGCAGGACAACCACCCTAAAGATACTGCAAGAGCTACAATGGAAGGGTTTAGATCAAAACATATTCCAGTCACAGTCCAGACCTAAATCCCATTGAGAACCTGAGGCAAGACTTGAAAATATAGAGACGTCCCCACAAAAGACTGTAGCTGTAATTTCAGGGAAATGTGGTCCTACTGACTTCAGGGGGCTGAGTACAAATGCATGTCACACTTTCCATTTATTAACAAGGTTCAAAACCATGTATCATTTTCTTTTCACTTCACACATACTTGTACTTTGTGTTGATCTGTCACATAAAATCCCAAAACACATTAAAATTTGTAGGGGAAGCGTGAAAAAATGTGGAAACGTTCAAGGGGTAGGAATACTTTTTCAAGGCACTGTATAGATGTAGTATTATAGATGGATATACCAAATACAATATAGAGAGATACATATGAGAAAGATATGAGTCATTAGTGATGGATAGATAGATAGATATTAGATAGATAGATAGATAGATAGATAGATAGGAGATTGAAAACCTTTGATGATGAAAATCTGAGATCTATCTATATGTTTTAGTCTATCTCTCTCTCTCTCTCTCATATCTATATCTATTTATCTAATATCTATCTTCCTATTTCTGTTTGTCAATCCATTTATTAAATATTTATTTATCTATCCAATACTAATCTTATCTATCTATCTCCTATCTATTATCTATCTTCTATCTATTATCTATCTTCTATCTATCTCATATCTATCTATTGTATCTCATATCTATCTCCCTTCTATCTATATTTATTATCTAGTTATTATCTATCTATCTCATATCTATCCTATCATAGGGTGAGAACTATGTAGCCTCTCCCACCCCCTGCCCTGGAGCAGCAGTTGCCCCATGTTGGGGGTCAGTCTCACCCTGCCCTGTGCTGGAGGGCACTCCCCCCCCCCTGCAGGCAGCAGGTAGCAGTGGCGCTGCCTCCTTCCCTCAGACAGGCAGATGGCATCACAGCCAGGAGGTGGGTCTTGCTGCCAGTAGCACTGGTGATGTGGGAGCTGAGGAGCAGAGCTGCGCTGTACTCTGGACCCTGCATCCCTCTCCATCCATCCTCAGCTGACCGTGGATTATCCAGGACCCAGCCATGGACCCTGCAGTCCTAGGAGGACCAGCTGCCAGTAACCCCTTCTATCCGGGGCAGCTGTGAACAAGCTGACGCTCAATGACGAGACCCAGGCACTTTCCTTAATGCTCTGTATCCAGCTTCTTACATTTATCCTGCGGTGTCCAAGATGCCCCAGTGTTCATCACCTGAGCCAGGTCTCCAGTGTGCATGGGCTTCTTAGAGGTAAGTGCGGTATCTTCTACAGCTTCCCCAGCTGGAGGGAAACTACCAGCTTCTGCTAGCTGAGCATGCTGGGGGTCGTTGTTCTACTACTCTGTACTCAGTGACGGTGGGGGGTCTACTGGTCCTCTAGATGACAAGGATGCAGGGGGTGCTGTCAATGACTTGTACTCCTCCACAGCTGAGGGTCTGCTACAATGTGTCCCACAAAGACAGATTATAAGGAGTATTAGAAGCTCAGAGCACAGAGCAAGAAGGAGAGAGCAGCTCTGAAGTTAGAGAGCTCTGCCCTGTATAGACTGCTGTGTACTGAAGACATAGAGAGACAGGATCGATCTATCTATCTCTACAGTATGTGCCTATCTATCTATCTATCTATCTATCTATCTATCTATCTATCTATCTATCTATCTATCTATTATCTATCTAATATCTATCTATCTCATATCTATTTATCTATCTATCTAATATCTATCTATCTATCTATCTATCTATCTAATATCTATCTATGTGTATACAGTATTTATGTATCCTTCTATCTATCTATCTACAGTATTTATCTATCCATCTATCTAATTCTATCTATCTCTATCATCTATCTATATCAATTATCTATTTATATCCATCTATCTCTATTATCTATCTATCTATCTATCTATCTATCTATCTATCTATCTCTGTTCATCTACTAATAATACAGGGAACTGCACAGAATTCCTTCCCATCACCTCCTCCTCTGTAGTCAGTTTCTCTAAATCCCTTTAACCCCTTCCTGTTAAGGAATTGCTATTTATGCTACTACCCAATGTGTACAGGTAGGTCTCTAGGAGTTGAATCTTTGCTTTGATGCCATTCTGATTTACCTGTCAGTGTCACTATGGGACATCCCTGATACGGGTGCTGTGAGTCCCTACAGTCCTGTCACCCTCCTTGGGATGATGAGGGTGCTGACATAAATCTGGTAATCTGGCACAGAGGAATTTCCCATCATCAGATTGTGTGCAGTCACTTTCTTCATGCTGGATATTCCCACATATATACGTTACACACCTTTCTGATAATCCAGAATGTCTGATAATCCACCGTCTATCAGGTCAGGTTCATTGAAAAATATCTACTGCTTATTGGAGACAAACTTGTCCTTTCTGGGCATTTATCATCTCCTCAATAGAAGGTAAGGGTCCGGGGCTAGAACATGTCTAATGCATAATGATGACGATGGTGGTAGTAGTAGTAGTTATAATAAGGATCAATAATGACCATCATGCTGTTAAGTGATGCAAAGATGTGACTGTAGGCGGCATTATCATTCCAACAATTGTACTAGTCTTCAAGGCTCCTGGAGGAAGGACTGTTCCTTAAAGGTGATCAAGGGGTTGAGGTTCTGGTGATGATGGGGGAAGGGGGGGGCAGTTTGGGACCCTCATCGATTAGCCATATATAAGTGTCCCTGTCCCTGGAGGACCTATTATATCCATGTATCACACCTGATTTCAATGGGCACTATGTAATACCTAATCTCTCCTGTGGTGGTGCTGCAGAGAAGTTGAATACTTCGCCCACAGATTACAGCCCATCCATGAGGGTCACCCTATGATTCGCCTATCGATTTGGGACCTTTTCAGAAGTCCCATAGCGGTGAATGGAGAGCACACCGTGCCTGGCCCCCTGTCCATTCCCTGCTATGAGCCAGCGGTCGGTTATTTTTGGAACGCCCATGGCGGTGAACAAAGGGCGGACCACTCTCATTCACTTCCGGAGGCCCATTCTGGAGACAGGTGATCAGTCTGCAGAGGTGGGACCAGCACCGATCTGACATTGATGGTATATCCTAGCAATATGCCATCAATGTCAGAGATGGGGGATAACCCCTTTAAGTCACTGCTGCAATACCAGACGCAGCCTATAGAGCGGCGCTGTGTCTGGAAAGGAAAAGCAGGGTTTTTTCTAATAACAGACAACCCTTTAAACCCCAGTCTGGAATTATTAAATGAATCCATCAAAGACCTTTAGGGCTGACTATGATTTAAAGGGGACCGGTCAGTCTGGTTATTCAATATTTCTAAGTAATATCATACCTTAATCTCTACCTTTTGGGTTTATTTTACTGGATTCTTAGTTTGATTTAAAATGATGCCACTATTGTGTAAAAAAAATGGGACATGAAACTTAATCTGGAAGAATGTACGATTCTTTTTGCTTCATGACACGATGTCACCACTAGGGGCGCTGTTTCATTATGTTCTATGGATAATGTGTTGTATTGGCAAACACTGACATTTCACCTGGGATGGTTTTGGATAATTCTAGAGTAAAGATGATGATCTTCCGAGGACTCTGCCAAGGAATGGGGATTTAAGGAGCTCAGTTTAGCATTGCTCCACATCAGTCCTATCCCTTTAAAGCTCTCTTAAAGTGCATGTCCAGATGTATTCTGCATTAACCCAATCCCTCTACAATGAACACTTCTGCCACTTTCTGATATATATTTTGTCTTTCACTTCCTCACCATTTTCAAGATCTCTGCATGTTGTAAGTGAATGGAAACATTTGGGTTCACACTGGGTGACATCTGATATATAACATACTGTCTGTTACAAATGTATCCAGTTTAGGCAATAAATCATTAGTAGCACAAGTATCTCTAAATGTATCAGTCTGGAGTCCAAGCTGTTTAGCTCACAGAGGACAATGCAGACAAGATACAAATGCTCAGCTCTGTAAGCAGGTAACTTGAGTTTCTGGACAAAAATAAGGCTTCGTTCACATTTGCGCTCAGGGGCGGATTGGCCATAGACCTTACAGGGAAATTTCCCAACGGGCCAATGCCCAGGGGGGGACGTCGCCTGAGCCCTCCCCACGACCGGCCAGTGGAAGTTTTTGGGGATGTATTTTGTGATGGACTGTGGTATTTGGCTTTGTTGGGGCAGTACAATGTGCCATAATATAGTATTGCTGGCCCTGCCTTCCATCAGTTTGGACCTGATTTCAAAACGGGGCCACTTTTAATATTTTAAAGGGTTTCTGTCACCAGTTTTTTCGGTATGAATCAGGCTGACATTAGAGATGTGCTAATGTCACCTGATTCCAAATATATATCTGTTTTATTTACTGGTGCCCCCATTTTTATATAAAATGAACTTTTATTTTATGCTAAAAAGGCTTCTAGGTGTAAGGGGCGTTACCTCTGCTCCTAGAGGCTCTGTTGATTGACAGGACCAGGCAGAGAAGAAACACTCCATTCACCATAGCTTTCAATGACCTTCAATGATGTCATGACCAGGTGATCAGTCACATGGTTTAGGAGGAGACAGGCTATTTGTGTGATCCTAACCATGTGACTGATCACATGGACATGACATCATTGAAGGTCCTTGAAAGCTATGGTGAATGGAGTGTTTCTTCTCTGCCTGGTCCTGTCAATCAACAGAGCCTCTAGGAGCAGGGGTAACGCCCCTTGCACCTAGAGGCCTTATTAGCATAAAATAAAAGTTCATTTTATATAAAAATGGGGGCACCAGTAAATAAAACACATATATATTTGGAATCAGGTGACATTAGCACATCTCTAATGTCAGCCTGATTCATACCGAAAAAACTGGTGACAGAAACCCTTTAAGTTCCCAGTCCCCCCCTGTTTGCACTGGAGGCTTTATTAGGGTCTTCCGTAACAGATTTCATGAAAAATTCCAGACTGCACTGGATGGTCCGGTAAAATGACGGACACCAAGGGAGGCGCAGCTGATGACCATCATGGGACAAACCCAAAGTTGGCTGGCATTTCATTTTTTTTTTCCTGTTCCTATAACATAACACAAGAAGGAAATGTTGGATGCAGTGAACGAAGCCCAAAAATGCTTTCTTTCACTGACAGCAAAACAGAAGTGTTGAAAAACGGACATTGAAACAAAACATCTACAAAGTTGCAGTTTTTATCACAATAATTACATTTTATTTACAAACAAATAGAAACCCCTTTAATAGCACAGTTCGGACCTCCCATACATGAAGGACGGATTAGTTCTGGTACTGGTTTATGGTGCTGGAGCTACTCGGGAACAGCTGATCGGCGGAGGTGCGGGGTCAGACCCCACAGATCAGATATTGATGGTCTATTCTGATAAAGCAAAATCCTGAACAATCACTTTCTTTTTGCCCTACAGCAGACAGAGCAGAGGTAGGGGAGGGGGCTCCTGCTGCAGCCAGTTGTCTTATAGCCAGACACAGGATTGTCAGGAGAATTAGGTCCTGGGACACAGAAGATTTCTTTATATATTTATCAGTATTCATTGTAATATGGACAAAACAGGATTGAAAGAAAGAAGGAGAATAATTGGGGCGGAACTGGGGTGTTTTTTTATGTTCTGTGTATTTTCTATGCGGGGTGTTCCTTTAAGGCTCCATTCACACGTCCGTATTTGTGCACATCCTGGAAAACGGTCAATTTTTTGCGGATCTGTTGTTCCGCAAAAAACTCAGTTTTTCCAGCACATCCGTTCAGTTTTTCCGTAAAAAACGGAAAGGATGTATCCATATGTCATCCATTTTTTTTGCGGATCCACAAAAAAACGGAAGGATGAATAACATCTGTACCTTTTATTTTGTTTTCTACCCTCCTGGAACGGAATCCGCAAATGCCTTTCCGCAAGTCAACCGCATTTCTTGCGGATCCATAGACTTTCATTGTGCTACGGACCGCAAAATCGGGATAGAAGTAGGACACGAGGATTACTTTATTCAGGACCCATTGAAATGAATGGATCCGCATCCTATCCGCAAAATTGACCGAAATTACCGAAACGGATGCAGAAAGAATGCGGATACAAAATCAGGACGTGTGAATGGACCCTAAGACTGATGAATGTGGTTGTCCACCCTTTATCCAACACCCTAGTACTTCATAATAGTAGAGATGAACAAAGGTCTCCTAGGACTCCTATCATTTCTCTCTAGTCTTTCACTTTTTTATTAATTTATTTTTTATCTATCTTGTAGAAAGGATCACAGCACTCCAGGGATGTGGAAAAATGGTAGATTTATTCCTCTGTATCCATAAAAACACAAGGTTTTAGCTCCCACCTGGTGCTTTTATCTATCTATCTATCTATCTATCTATCTATCTAATATATATCTATCTAATATATATCTATCTAATATATATCTATCTAATATATATCTATCTCATATCTATCTATCTCATATCTATCTATCTATCTATCTATCTATCTATCTATCTATCTATCTATCTATCTATCTCATTTTAGTCTATCTATCTATCTATCTATCTCATATCTATCTATCTCATATCTATCTATCTATCTAACATATATCTATCTCATATCTATCTATCTATCTATCTATCTATCTATCTATCTATCTATCTATATCACAAAGTTTAAGTTTAATGCAATTTGCTTAGAATCCTTTCCCTCATCTCTAGTTAATAGATATCCATTATATGGGACTTCTACAGTTTATCCAGAGTAAAAAGCACCTACAAGGAGCGCCCCTCTGGAGGACCTGGCATCATTACATGGATAGCTCATTGATTTAAATTACAATGGTGTAATGCTTTATTTCTCCTGTGGTGGCGCTGCAGGATTGCTGCCTGGTTGATCATTGAGGATCCTAGTAGAGGTATAACTTGAGAATAGAGTATTTTCAGGAACCTAATGAGATCGCCTACACTGCCTGTAGAACTGAGAAAGACAGAAGAGATCAGAGGGTTTGTACCACTCAACGAGGGCATGGTGCCAAGGGCACAACAACCAGACAAACTGAAATATAAAGTGAAGAGAGCTCCTGACCACCTTCTGAAACTGGATGAACTTTGTCTCAAAAAACAGAAAAAAGGGACTCACAGGAGCTGCTTTCTGAACATATCTTGTGCTGACTTGATGAAGGAACTAGCCCAGTCCCGAAACGTGTTGTTGCTACACATTCAATAAATGGGGAAGCCGAAGGGCCATGGGCAATGAACGCTTTCATTGTGGCAAAGGAGTTAGGTTAAGAAATTGGCATTGGGGAGGGGTGAGGGGGTGCATTCCAGTTTTCGCCTCAGGCAGCAGAAAGGCTAGGTGCACCCCTGTTCATGTATACAACTAAATGTGTTTTGCAGCCCATAAATTGCGGATCCGCAAAATACGGATAATGTCCATGTTGCGTCAGCAGTTTTTGTGGACCATGTGACTCAAAGGGTCTGCGGTCTTCATTCTGCGGCCAAGTATAGGACATGTCCTATCTTTTTGCATACGGATGAGGAAAGCACATGGATCATGTCCGTTCCGCAAAAAAATTGAATATGGTCTGCAAAATGCAAACCACGCACCCATTGAAGTCAATGGGTCCACAAAAAGAAGACGGAATGGCACTTGGACCACATCCTTACGGATCAACGATTTCTGGACCGCCAAACGTATACGGTCAAGTGTATGAGGCCTAATACTGGAATAAAGGATTATAATGAAAGGCAATACAGTCATTATAAAACTGAAGGCAACTAATAGCTCCACCTCCCTCCTCCACCTCCCTCCTCCCTCTCTCTGGCACAGAGCATGCTCACTACTTTCTCCCGTAGAAATCAATTAGTACATTTTTGCCTTTTCCCTTCCTATGTCCAGGCGCCTGACGTATATCTGCAGCAGTAATGGCTGCCCATAGTATCATGTACATAAAATGGGACAAAATGTACAGAAGATATATCTTCCCGGTGAATACTTTCATCATGTTTCTCTGTCCAGTGGAGGAGAATGCTCTGGATATACAGCACCGGTGCTACCTCTATGTCCGCAGTAAAGAAAGCCCTAAGCAGTCATAAAGAGCCCCGGATCATTATCTGGTGCCGGGAACAACTTCATTAGAGAAACAGTCAGACTTATGGGGACAGGGGAGAATCTTTTTTACACTATTTTTGCTGATACATCAGATTTTACAAGTCACTGTTGTTGTCCGGAGACTTGTTTTATGTGCGGTAATAATGACAAGCACTGGTCTGTACACATGGACCTTGGCTGTGTGCATGGAGCCTTGTGGAGGCACTACGAGCTGCCATATCAAACCTTCTTATGCACCGTAATCCTCCCTCCAGACACAATGCTCCAAGGGGAGAATACCTTTGTAATATCCCAAGCAGTATAACATGTATCCATACCTTCCAAAGTTTAAAGGGAAAGACAAAGAAGCCGGAGGTTGCAAGTTTCGCCCTACAACCTAGTCTTGTATATACATGCAGTATTATAGTAGTTATATTCTTGTACATAGGAGCAGTATTATAGTAGTTATATTCTTGTATATAGGAGCAGTATTATATTCTTGTACATAGGAGCAGTATTATAGTAGTTATATTCTTGTACATAGGAGGCAGTATTATAGTAGTTATATTCTTGTACATAGGAGCAGTATTATAGTAGTTATATTCTTGTACATAGGAGGCAGTATTATAGTAGTTATATTCTTGTACATAGGAGGCAGTATTATAGTAGTTATATTCTTGTACATAGGAGCAGTATTATAGTAGTTATATTCTTGTACATAGGAGCAGTATTATAGGAGTTATATTCTTGTACATAGGAGAAGTATTATAGTAGTTATATTCTTGTACATAGGAGCAGTATTATAGTAGTTATATTCTTGTACATAGGAGGCAGTATTATAGTAGTTATATTCTTGTACATAGGAGGCAGTATTATAGTAGTTATATTCTTGTACATAGGAGGCAGTATTATAGTAGTTATATTCTTGTACATAGGAGGCAGTATTATAGTAGTTATATTCTTGTACATAGGAGCAGTATACATGTACGCTGTTTTCATCCGTAATTGCCCCCCGTTGTGTCCTGCCATTGCAATCCCTTAGTCTGTCTCAGAATATAAAGGTGCTGTATATGGTGAACATCTTAAGTACGTTGTGCAGCATGCAGCAGTGTCAGGGGTGATGGATGAAGCACGCCACTATATTCCGCTTCCCCAGTGTGGTAATCACTTGTAAAATAGGATATGTTCTACCTCCAACATCTTTTTTATTAGATTTCACAAAGCATTGGTGCATGCCCAAGCCCGAGATGCCTGCCACTGGGGTGGTTTCATATTAATCTCGCTCTCTGGGCTCTAACCTGTGCAAACATCATGCAGCAGATATGTTTCATAGGCTATTACATGAGTAAGGACATGTATTAACCTCCTGGCCCTCGCTGACTAATGTTGTGTGTCGCTAGCATAAGATTGTCACCTTCAAGGCCGCATGTAATTCATGGGTTTGATTACATCTGAAGAAGAGAGCGCTGGTGAACTGCAGGTGCCAGCGAGAGAAGAGAAAACCTGGAGGATATGGACTTATATACATGGAAAATGGAAGAAATAAAAGAAAGATAGAATGTAAGGTGACAAGAAAGAGTGAGGAAGAAATTAATAGATAAATAGATATGAGATAGATAGATAGATAGATAGATAGATAGATAGACAGAAGATATTGAAATACATTGAGAGATATAGTTAACTTCTTGTGCCATTTTTTACTTAACATGTTACCCATAAAGTTTTTTTATTATACTGGCCTTCACAGCAGCAGGAGCCTCTGTATGTGTGAGCTTCATAGTCCTAGACAGAAGAATATAACACATCTACCTAGTGGGTGTGCACTCCTTTATAGGGGAGTTAATTAGACTGATTTACTAATCATTATCTTCTGTCCTAGATGGGAGGAGCAAGACATTAACCCATTGTATTCTGCTGCCTGGACGATACGGATAGATAGATAGTAGAGATGAGCGAATCTATTCACCGATTCGTATCGAATCTTGGAAATTTGTAGCTGCGAAGCGAATCCGAATATTAGGTGATTCGCTTCGGCTTTGTACGCATTCGCTACATAGTTTGTCCTATAAATTATACGCTATTGCTACGTATAAGTTACTCTATACGCTGTTGCGTACAAATTCAATTCATTAGCAAACTTTTACTGTTAGTTCGTTTATCGTGCGCAAAAGCCCGGGAAGAAAGCAGTCACCTGACCTAGTGGGCAAGGCTTGCTCTGATTGGCTCAGGCTCGGTAAGCCAGTGACGCATCACTTCTGCTGCAACTGCTGAGACGAGCAGAAGCACAGTGTGTGAAGTTCTGAGACTCTGAGACCTGTTTTGTGATAATTGGGGTGTAATTGTTCTGGGAATCCATATTACACATCAGGGATACTGCAGGGCAAGTGCAGGGCCAGTTCAGGGCTAGTAATTAATCATTCAGGGAGAGAGAGACATGGAGAGAGAGACAGGGAGAGACAGGGAGATACAGGGACAAAGACCGGCTGCAGGGCCACAGAGTGAAGTGAAAAATGTCTGGAATGGATAAGCAAAAGGGGTCCAGTTCCAGCCAGACCTCGAGCTCTAAAAAAAAAGGAGAAGGTGGCATAGGGCAGCAGTGCGAAAGGACCTGTAGGCGGAGCATCTACTAGTAGTATTCGCAATACTTGGCCGTTGTTCCACCAGGCTAACCCACCAAGGCACAAAAGTGTAGTGGAGGAGAAAGTGGATGAGGTAGTGGAGTGGATGGCACGCTCATCTCAGTCTCAGCCGGATGATCTGCTGTCATCTGCTGATACAGTATCCATATGTAGCCAGGGGTCAGACTCAGAGCGTTCCTCCTGCTCCACCATTCCTCTCCAGCAAAGACCGTCATTTTCGTACGCAATTTGTACGCTCATGCGTACGTGTTCAAAGAGGTTGCGTACCTTTTTACCTGAACGTTCGTTATTAGTGCACAAATGTTCGCTAAAAGCCAAAATTCAACCAATCTATTCGTCGAATATACGAATCTTAGGAAAAGTTTGGCGAATAAAATTTTGCATGATTCGCTCATCTCTAATAGATAGATAGATAGATATGAGATGATAGATAGATAATAGATAGAGATAGATAATAGATAGATGGCGCGGTGTGTGATGAAACCCGCTAGATCAGGATGAATGAGCCGCGATCTCTTCGGTTCCGGTGACAGCAGTTTATATGTTTCTTGTAATGACAAAGAGCATCTTGTAGTCAATACTGGAAGTCACTTACAGCCGGACAGAGCGGGGCGATCTCATCTACTGGAGGTTACACTTAATTTCTTCTGATTGCTCCTCTGTGCAGAACATTAGTGCAGTTTTGTAGATGAGGCCGTGTATCTATATACTGTAGTCAGCAGAGCTGGGGGTGGTTTGTCGTCTCTAGCACCCACCGCACCTTCCTGCTATGTATGTGAATGGTTTGTAGTCTGGGACGTCTACCACATTTTTGAGAGTTTTGCATGTCTGTGATCATCTTGAAAAGGTTGCAAAGTGTTTAGAGGGAACTCAGGCACTACTACTCCTATTATCATCATTATTGCTGTTTGCCTATACACTGCTATTGGGGAGAGACTGCACTGTGACATTCTGCAGAACTGTGCTTTGATAACGTTGGATGTACTACAACCCCCTATCTGCACTTTAGTAAAGAGAGACGTTTATCATCTATAACTGACCTGGTTTCTGGCTCCAGCACCTACACCTCCAGCTTCACACCCATACAACACTCATAACACCAAGGGCACCCCAACTACCATCAAGAAGGAGCCTTAACATCAGGGTGTGCCCTGAGGGAAGAAAGGGTGTGCCCTCCTACCACTGCACAGCCCTAAGAAGCATCAGTGTGAGGATTGCCAATACATATTGCGGCCAGAGTTACTACTATTCCCATCTTCCACTCCGCTCCCCCAGGTTCCAGTGATCCACTGGGGCTTGTGGCAGATAGA
Organism: Rhinella marina; assembly: GCA_900303285.1. NCBI lineage: Eukaryota > Metazoa > Chordata > Amphibia > Anura > Bufonidae > Rhinella > Rhinella marina. Next base: position 313,037 of record ONZH01027495.1, read on the forward strand.
TAGATATGAGATAGATAGATAGATAGATAGATAGATAGATAGATAGTTAGATAGATATGAGGTTTTGGTGTCTGGTCTGAGCCCACAGAAGAGTCCACTGTAGAAGAACAGTCTGAGAAAGTTCCTGGTGGTGCGGGACCATTTTCAGGACATTATTAGCTTTTAGAGGAACACTTGTTTTTACCTATGAAGGTTATGTATTAGCTGTAGATGTGTAGGTAATACAGGGTTAATCGTCTGCAGCGCTTGTGGTGGATGCAGGTCACTGCCGCTGGTGCTGCTGGCTCATTATAGTCCACAGCTGGCGGGCAGAGGCCGGAGCGTGGTCGCTCATGCTGTGGGATATAAATATAATAAAACTGCTGTGACTTCTCATGTCCTGCTATATGAAGTACATGTTGGAGTCTCCAGCTGACCCAGCCATGGCAGGCTATCATTATATGACCCAGGACCAGGTCTTCTGCTGGGTAATTACTGCCCTGTTATACTGTCCTTACTGCCAGCTCTGACGTCAATGAGATTGATCCTTTGGCTTCTTTTACAACTTTACCCTATTTAGTGTTCTTTTTCTGTTTCTGGTAAAGCTGGGTGACAGCCAGTCACTGCTATCAGAACTGCCGTTAACATCCAGCTTTCCAGAAGTTCTTCATGGCCGGCTTGTGTCTCTGTACAGCAGGATGCAGTATTGAAGATGGTTGACAACCTTCATGGAAGTCGTGGACGTCATATGATTGTCAGTTAGCTTTGCCAGTAACAGATATTATTAAAACATTGTGAAACAGGATTGTAGCAACCTGTCTCTAGGACTTAAGGGTTATTTCATCTTCACAATATCGAAGGCCGGTCCTCAGGATAGGTCATCAATATCAGATCAGCGCTGACGACTCCCAGCACATCGCCGATTAGCTGTGTGAAGGAACCGTGACAACCGAGCGAGGACTGCATGCCGACTACATAGTAATGGTGGTGCTGGGTAATGAAGACTTTGTCCTTTCATACAGCTGATCATCAGGGGTGCCAGGAGTCATACCGCTACCAGTCTGAGATCTGAGCACAGGTCATCAATGTTGTGAGGCAGGGATATGTCTTTATAATATTACATTTAAATGGTCACTCACTTTTCACACAGTTTTGCATAAATCAGTAGAAACAAGAAACAAGAAACCACAAGAAACTTTGTAATATGTTTTATCAGTGAGAAATGTTTGGTTTTCATGTTATCAGCTGTTTACCTCCCCCCTCCCGCCCATTGTTAATTGCAGTTCCCTAAAGAAATGGCTTAATCCTCTTCAAAATGGACCACCTTCACAGGAAGATCATATCACACATGTCAATGCCAGTCTATATATACAAGAATATAATTAATATCACACTGCCCTCAATGTACAAAATACTACAGTAGTGTCTCCTGTGTAGAAAAATATAACTACTATAATACTGCCTATGTACAAGTATATAACGACTATAATACTGCTCCTATGTACAAGAATATAACTACTATAATATTGCTCCTATATACAAGAATATAACTACTATAATACTGCTTCTATGTATAAGAATATAACTACTATAATACTGCTCCTATGTACAAGAATATAACTACTATAATATTGCTCCTATATACAAGAATATAACTACTATAATACTGCTTCTATGTATAAGAATATAACTACTATAATACTGCTCCTATGTACAAGAATATAACTACTGTAATACTGCTCCTATGTACAAGAATATAATTACTATGATACTGCCTCCTATGTACAAGAATATAACTACTATATTACTGTTTCCTATGTACAAGAATATAACTACTATAATACTGTCTCCTATGTACGAGAATATAACTACTATAATACTGTCTCCTATGTACAAGAATATAACCACTATAATACTGCTCCTATATACAAGAATATAACTACTATAATACTGCTCCTATGTACAAGAATATAACTACTATAATACTGTCTCCTATGTACAAGAATATAACTACTATAATACTGCTCCTATGTACAAGAATATAACTACTATAATACTGCTCCTATGTACAAGAATATAACTACTATAATACTGTCTCCTATGTACAAGAATATAACTACTATAATACTGCTCCTATGTACAAGAATATAACTACTATACTACTGCTCCTATGTACAAGAATATAACTACTATAATACTGCTCCTATGTACAAGAATATAACTACTATAATACTGCTCCTATGTACAAGAATATAACTACTATAATACTGCTCCTATGTACAAGAATATAACTACTATAATACTGTCTCCTATGTACAAGAATATAACTACTATAATACTGCTCCTATGTACAAGAATATAACTGCTATAATACTGCTGCTATGTACAAGAATATAACCACTATATTACTGTCTCCTATGTACAAGAATATAACTACTATATTACTGTTTCCTATGTACAAGAATATAACTACTATAATACTGTCTCCTATGTACGAGAATATAACTACTATATTACTGTTTCCTATGTACAAGAATATAACTACTATAATACTGTCTCCTATGTACGAGAATATAACTACTATAATACTGTCTCCTATGTACAAGAATATAACCACTATAATACTGCTCCTATATACAAGAATATAACTACTATAATACTGCTCCTATGTACAAGAATATAACTACTATAATACTGTCTCCTATGTACAAGAATATAACTACTATAATACTGTCTCCTATGTACAAGAATATAACTACTATAATACTGCTCCTATGTACAAGAATATAACTACTATAATACTGCTCCTATGTACAAGAATATATCTACTATAATACTGCTCCTTTGTACAAGAATATAACTACTATAACACTGCCCCCTATGTACAAGAATATAATTACTATAATACTGCTTCTCTGTGCAAGAATATAACTACTATAATACTGCTCCTATGTACAAGAATATAACTACTTTAATAATGCTCCTATATCCAAGAATATAACTACTATAATACTGCTCGTATGTACAAGAATATAAATACTATAATACTGCTCCTATGTGCAAGAATATAACTACTATATTACTGCTCCTATGTACAAGAATATAGCTACTATAATACTGCTCCTATGTACAAGAATATAACTACTATAATACTGTCTCCTATGTACAAGAATATAACTACTATAATACTGCTCCTATGTACAAGAATATAACTACTATAATACTGCTCCTATGTACAAGAATATAACTACTATAATACTGTCTCCTATGTACAAGAATATAACTACTATAATACTGCTCCTATGTACAAGAATATAACTACTATAATACTGCTCCTATGTACAAGAATATAACTACTATAATACTGTCTCCTATGTACAAGAATATAACTACTATAATACTGCTCCTATGTACAAGATTATAACTACTATAATACTGCTCCTATGTACAGGAATATAACTACTATAATACTGTCTCCTATGTACAAGAATATAACTACTATAATACTGCTCCTATGTACAAGAATATAACTGCTATAATACTGCTGCTATGTACAAGAATATAACCACTATATTACTGTCTCCTATGTACAAGAATATAACTACTATATTACTGTTTCCTATGTACAAGAATATAACTACTATAATACTGTCTCCTATGTACAAGAATATAACCACTATATTACTGTCTCCTATGTACAAGAATATAACTACTATAATACTGCTCCTATGTACAAGAATATAACTACTATAATACTGCTCCTATGTACAAGAATATAACTACTATAATACTGCCCTATTACAAGAATATAACTACTATAATACTGCTCCTATGTACAAGAATATAACTACTATAATACTGTCTCCTATGTACAAGAATATAACTACTATAATACTGCTCCTATGTACAAGAATATAACTACTATAATACTGCTCCTATGTACAAGAATATAACTACTATAATACTGTCTCCTATGTACAAGAATATAACTACTATAATACTGCTCCTATGTACAAGATTATAACTACTATAATACTGCTCCTATGTACAGGAATATAACTACTATAATACTGTCTCCTATGTACAAGAATATAACTACTATAATACTGCTCCTATGTACAAGAATATAACTGCTATAATACTGCTGCTATGTACAAGAATATAACTACTATAATACTACCTCCTATGTACAAGAATATAACTACTATAATACTGCTCCTATGTACAAGAATATAACTACTATAATACTGCTCCTATGTACAAGAATATAACTACTTAATACTGCTCCTATGTACAAGAATATAACTACTTAATACTGTCTCCTATGTACAAGAATATAACTACTATAATACTGCTCCTATGTACAAGAATATAACTACTATAATACTGCTCCTATGTACAAGAATATAACTACTATAATACTGCTCCTATGTACAAGAATATAACTACTGTAATACTGCTCCTATGTACAAGAATATAACTACTATAATACTGTCTCCTATGTACAAGAATACAACTACTATAATACTGCACCTATATACAAGAATATAACTACTATAATACTGCTCCTATGTACAAGAATATAACTACTGTAATACTGCTCCTATGTACAAGAATATAACTACTGTAATACTGCTCCTATGTACAAGAATATCATTACTATGATACTGCCTCCTATGTACAAGAATATAACCACTATAATACTGTCTCCTATGTACAAGAATATAACTACTATATTACTGTTTCCTATGTACAAGAATATAACTACTATAATACTGTCTCCTATGTACGAGAATATAACTACTATAATACTGTCTCCTATGTACAAGAATATAACCACTATAATACTGCTCCTATATACAAGAATATAACTACTATAATACTGCTCCTATGTACAAGAATATAACTACTATAATACTGTCTCCTATGTACAAGAATATAACTACTATAATACTGCTCCTATGTACAAGAATATAACTACTATAATACTGCTCCTATGTACAAGAATATAACTACTATAATACTGTCTCCTATGTACAAGAATATAACTACTATAATACTGCTCCTATGTACAAGAATATAACTACTATAATACTGCTCCTATGTACAAGAATATAACTACTATAATACTGTCTCCTATGTACAAGAATATAACTACTATAATACTGCTCCTATGTACAAGAATATAACTGCTATAATACTGCTGCTATGTACAAGAATATAACCACTATATTACTGTCTCCTATGTACAAGAATATAACTACTATATTACTGTCTCCTATGTACAAGAATATAACTACTATAATACTGCTCCTATGTACAAGAATATAACTACTATAATACTGCTCCTATGTACAAGAATATAACTACTATAATACTGCTCCTATGTACAAGAATATAACTACTGTAATATTGCTCCTATGTACAAGAATATAACTACTATAATACTGTCTCCTATGTACAAGAATATAACTACTATAATACTGCTCCTATGTACAAGAATATAACTACTATAATACTGCTCCTATGTACAAGAATATAACTACTGTAATACTGCTCCTATGTACAAGAATATAATTACTATAATACTGCCTCCTATGTACAAGAATATAACCACTATAATACTGTCTCCTATGTACAAGAATATAACTACTATATTACTGTTTCCTATGTACAAGAATATAACTACTATAATACTGTCTCCTATGTACGAGAATATAACTACTATAATACTGTCTCCTATGTACAAGAATATAACCACTATAATACTGCTCCTATATACAAGAATATAACTACTATAATACTGCTCCTATGTACAAGAATATAACTACTATAATACTGTCTCCTATGTACAAGAATATAACTACTATAATACTGTCTCCTATGTACAAGAATATAACTACTATAATACTGCTCCTATGTACAAGAATATAACTACTATAATACTGCTCCTATGTACAAGAATATAACTACTATAATACTGTCTCCTATGTACAAGAATATAACTACTATAATACTGCTCCTATGTACAAGAATATAACTACTATAATACTGCTCCTATGTACAAGAATATATCTACTCTAATACTGCTCCTTTGTACAAGAATATAACTACTATAACACTGCCCCCTATGTACAAGAATATAATTACTATAATACTGCTTCTCTGTGCAAGAATATAACAACTATAATACTGCTCCTATGTACAAGAATATAACTACTATAATAATGCTCCTATATCCAAGAATATAACTACTATAATACTGCTCGTATGTACAAGAATATAAATACTATAATACTGCTCCTATGTGCAAGAATATAACTACTATATTACTGCTCCTATGTACAAGAATATAGCTACTATAATACTGCCTCCTATGTACAAGAATATAACTACTATAATACTGCTCCTATGTACACGAATATAACTACTATAATACTGCTCCTATGTACAAGAATATAACTACTATAATACTGCTCCTATGTAAAAGAATATAAATACTATAATACTGCTCCTATGTACAAGAATATAGCTACTATATTACTGCCTCCTATATACAAGAATATAACTACTATAATACTGCTCCTATATCCAAGAATATGACTACTATAATACTGCTCGTATGTACAAGAACATAAATACTATAATACTGCTCCTATGTACAAGAATATAACTACTATATTACTGCCTCTTATGTACAAGAATATAACTACTATAATACTGCTCCTATGTAAAAGAATATAACTACTATAATACTGCCTCCTATGTACAAGAATATAACTACTATAATACTGCCTCCTATATACAAGAATATACCTACTATAATACTGCTCCTATGTACAAGAATATAACTACTATAATACTGTTCCTTTGTACAAGAATATAACTACTATAATACTGTTCCTACTGTATGTACAAGAATATAACTTCTATAATACTGCCTCCTATGTACAAGAATATAACTACTATAATACTGCTCCTATGTACAAGAATATAACTACTATAATACTGCTCGTCTGTACAAGAATATAACTACTATAATACTGCTCGTCTGTACAAGAATATAACTACTATAATACTGCTCCTATGTACAAGAATATAACTACTATAATACTGCTCCTATGTGTGATATTATAAATATGTCGTAAATAGAGATGAGCGAACGTGCTCGTAACGAGCACTGTAGTGCTCTGCTCCCCTGCGCTCGCATGGGCGCAGGCATCCGGATCCGTCCTCCTACTATTATAGTAGTTATATTATAGTAGTTATATTCTTGTACTTAGGAGCAGTATTATAGTAGTTATATTCTTGTACATAGGAGCAGTATTATAGTAGTTATATTCTTGTATATAGGAGGCAGTATTATAGTAGTTATATTCTTGTATATAGGAGGCAGTATTATAGTAGTGCGAGCGCAGGGGAGCTGAGCGCTACAGTGCTCGTTACAAGCACGTTCGCTCATCTCTAGTCGTAAACCTAGAATTATAAGGGGTTTCAGAGCTCGAAAGGATGGGAATGTTCTAAAAAATTTTTAAAAAGTCTTTCTCACCTGCTCAGTCCCCCAACGTTGCAGTGCTCCAATGGGTTCTGTAGTATGTAGTAGTCTTTGTAGTCACACAGGAAAGACCATTGTGACCACTGGAAGATTGGGGGATTAAGCAGAGGGGTAAAGTTTATTAATCCATGAGAAAAACCCTCCGTGTTCCTCCAATGGAAATTGGAGGTTACAGAGGTGCGGTATAGACACACAGTGCTGTATTACGGATCTGTACTATAATTCCGCCATGTGCATGAAGCCTTACAGGTAAGTACTTTGTTTTCTGAGGACTAATAAGGAATATTGATAGGAACTGACACAATTTACTATAAAAGTACAGCAGTCATTACTGTGTGTGGATGAAAAAGAGGGCAAAATTGAACATTGCACGTGAGGCTGTTTTATAATGAGCACATTATAGCGCTATGTAGGAACAGTCACACCTCGCAGGGGGTCTAGTGAGGTGACAATATTGAAATCCAAAGGTCACGACTATAAAAAGCATCTGACAGGTTTTTAGAGGCACAGAATCTAATTACTGAGCACAGGAGCAGGATGTGAAAATTAATCCTGGATCCAATGGGGCCAGACAGTGAGAAATCACAAGGTGAGTAAGATTTGTGCTCTGTGGCGGAGGATGGATGTAGAAGGCGCATTTGTACAATATATTTCACCTGCAGCCAGGTCCGGGGGTGGAAATTACATAGGAAAAACCAGTGCAGGGTAAACAATGGAGATGTTACCTGTAGCGTCTGGTATTTTCTTCCCATTGACTTTGATTTGATGTTTATAAAGGATTTAAAAATCAGTGATGTGATGCTGTTTTTTAATGGGGCAGTTCTAGTCACATTTAGGGATGTGAGAGGAAAGGCAATGAGTAAGGACATGTAGGTATAATCAGGTTTGTGGGCTGAGGAGAAGACTGAGAGACCAAGTTTAACATACTTCCTACTCTTGAATGCATAGATGTGGACGGGTCTATGAGGGCAGTTTTAAAGAAGAACTCCTGCAAAAATGTTTATTCCATGTCCTGCTAGAAATGTACATGATGTAATCTGTAGTGAATGTCATTTTCTTACCAGTGTCTGTATTTGTGAGTTATATCTCCCTGATGTTTCTCATGTGTGTCATGTAACCAGCAATCAGACTCACCAACTACACAGCATCTTATGTGTGGACAGGAAGTCTATTTCTCTATGCATTCCTATGGGAGCCTCACTTTCAGTCTCATAGGAATGAATAGAGAAATGACTGGCTTCCTGCCCTGTGTCAGTTGGAGGTCAGGTAGTTGGTCACATGACCCAGCTACAATTAGAAGAGAGGTTATAACTCACAAATACAGTCTCTGATAAGAAAATTGCATTCACTACAAATCACATCATGCACCTTTCTAACAGGTCAGAGAATACAAAGTTTTGCGGGAGTTCTTCTTTAGTCACATTTACGCACTGATAGAGACATAAGGGCAAAGTCAATGAGTAAAGAAAGCCCAGAGAACATCTTGATATAACCAGGCTTGTAGGCTGAGGAGAAGACCGGGAGATCAAGTTTGACACCCTCTCTACTCTTGAATACATAGACATGGACGGGTCTATGAGGGCAGTTTTAATCACATTTACTCACTGATAGAGACATAAGGGCAAAGGCAATGAGTAAGGAAAGCCCAGAGATCATTTAGATATAATCAGACTTGTAGGCTGAGGAGAAGACCGGGAGATCAAGTTTAACATCCTCCCTACTCTTGAATGCATAGACGTTGAGGGGTCTCAGTTTTAATCACATTTACTCACTGATAGAGACATACAGTAAAGGCAAAGGCAATAAAGAAAGGAAAACCCAAAGAACATGTAGATATAAGCAGGCCTGTAGGCTGAGGAGAAGATCTTGAGATCAAGTTTAACATACTTAGTTCCTACTCTTGAATGCATAGACAAGGATGGGTCTATGAGGACTGTTTTAATCACATTTACTCACTGAGAGAGACATAAGGGCAAAGTCAATGAGTAAAGAAAGCCAAGAGAACAGGTAGATATAAGCAGGTTTTTAGGCTGAGGAGAAGATCGGGTGACCAAGTTTAAGACGTGGATGGGTCTATGAGGACAGTTGTAATCACATTTACTCACTGATAGAGACATAAGGGCAAAGGCAATGAGGAAAGGAAAGCCCAGAGAACATGTAGACATAATCATGCCTGTAGGATGAGGAGAAGACCAGGAGATCAAGTTTAATGCACAGTTCCTACCCTTGAATGCATAGACATAGACGGGTCTATGAGGGAAATGAGTATGGAAAGCCCAGAGGACATGTTGGTATAACCAGGTTTGTACACTAAAGAGAAGACCAGGAGACGAATCTGTAGTCCCATAAGATATTAAGTTTAACACACAGTTCCTACCCTTGAATACATAGACATGGACAGGTTTATGAGGGCAGTTCTAATCCTATTTACTCAATGATAGAGACATAAGGATAAAGGCAATGAGTAAGGAAAGCCCAGAGAACATGTAGACATAATCATGCTTGTAGTCTGAGGAGAAGTCTGGGAGATGAAGATTAACACACACCTCCTCCCCTTAAATACATAGACATGGACATATTTATGAGGGAAGTTTTAAAATGATAGAGACATAAGGAGAAAGGTAATGAGTATGGAAAGCCCAGAGAACATGTTGGTATAACCAGGCTTGTACACTAAAGAGGAGTCCAGGAGACCAATCTGCAGTCTCATGAGATATCAAGTTTAGCAGATACTTCCTGCCTTTAAATGCATGACATGGACAGGGCTCTTGGGTGGTTTTAGCCCCATTTACTTTTTGAAAGGGACATAAGAGAAAAGGTCGTGAGTAAGGAAAGCCCAGAGAACATGTTTACGTAATTGGGTTTGTAGACTGAAGAGAAGACCGGGAGACCAATCGTCAGCCCCATGAGATATCAAGTTTAACTGACACTTCCTACCTTAGACATGGACAGGTCTAGAGAAAAAAAAAATCAGCTGAACTTTAGAGAAAGACCCTTCGGCCTATTACACATTCTAGATTCTCGGTCAAAACACGAGGTACACAAATAATGGGGATTCTATCACTAATACATGTATGGAACCCTGCCACTGATGCCAGGTCAGTAATTTGTATGTTGATGCTCATTTCCATTCTCTCCATTTTGTGCGCATGGACAGGAGTCATTCCATGGGGGTGAACATCGCCGTAAGGCTACTTTCACTCTAGCGTTAGAGTTTTCCAATTCCATCATAGGGGCTCAATACCGGAGAAAAACGCTTCAGTTTTGTCCCCATTCATTGTCAATGTGGACAAAACTGAACTGAACAGAATGGAGTGCTCCAAGATGCATTCCGTTCAGTTTAGTTGCGTCCCCAGACCGGAGAGCAAACCGCAACATGTTGTATTTTGCTTTCCGTCCTGGGGATCTGGAGCAAGACGGATCCGTCATGACCCACAATTCAAGTCAATGGGGACAGATTCGTTTTGTCTGACACAATAGAAAACGGATCCGTCCTCCATTGAGTTTCAATGGAGTTAATGACAGATCCTTCCCGGCAATGTTACAGATTATACAACCGATCTGTTCATAACGGATGCAGATGGTTGTATTATCAGTAACGGAAGTGTTTTTGCTGAACCCTGCCGGATCCAGCAAAAACGTTGGTGTGAAAGTAGCCTAAGAATTAGGCTAGTTTCACACTGGTTGCAGAGCAATCCAACAGGCTGTTCCAGTAGAAGAACAGCCTGCCAGGGTTCTCTGGACCCGGCCTAGCCCGATAATGTGGCTCACCGCCGGAGCCCATTGACTATATTGGAAATGGATGGGGATCCGGCTGCTCCCTGGCATTTATGTTGGGATTCGGCCACCACAGTGGGGCATCTTCTGGGGATGTATTTTGTGCTGCTGGAGCATTACTTTGTGGTGCCCTGTGGTACTGCTGGAGCGGTATATGGAGCTGCACTGTGGTATTTGGCTCTGCTGGGGTGGTATTTCGTGCCGCAAAATGGTATTGCTGGCCCCGTCTATTTGTGTTGACCCCAACAAATTTTTGTTTCCTCTGCCTCCTGTCAAATTGGACTGAATCTGGATCCTGCACTGCTGGGCACTACCTGAAACCCCCCATTCACTATAATGGGGACCGATGGAGATCCACCTGCAACCTGGCAAACATGCAGGGAATCGGTCAGACGAAAATCTTCACTTGCCGGGTTGTGGCCAGATCTCCACCGGTCCTCATTATAGTGAATGGGGGTGGCGGGTGTCAGGTAGCATCTGGCAATGCCGGATCCAGACATCAAAACAGCCTGCCGTAGATGTCTAACGCTAGTGTGAAACTAGCCAAGTGTGCTTAATATTTACCCACATACTACAGACTCATGCACACGAATGTATCTTTTGTCCGTGTCCATTCCCTTTTTTTTGTGGCCTATAAAAACGAAAATGACTTTGTGTGTTTTCCGTGTCCGTATGTCTGCATGGGCTTACTGCAAAAAAATAGAGCATGTCCTATTATTGTCCGCAAGAACATATATAGTACTGTTCTAATAGGGTTCGGCCATTCCGTTTCACAAAATGCATGATACACAAAGCCGGTATCTGTGTTTTGCGGATCTGCAATTTGCAGACCGCAAAACATCAGCGGTTGTGTGCATGAGCCTCACGGGTACATTCAGACGATCCACAAAAAACGGATATCGGCCATGTGTGTTCCGCATTTTCTTGCAGTTGCAGACAGGAATTGGACATGCTCTATCTTTTTGGGGGGCCGTGGAACGGAAATATGGATGCGGACAGCACACAGTGCCTTCTTTCGTGGCCCCTTTGAAATCAATGGGTCCGCATCCATTCCGCAAAATTTCGGAATGGATGCGGACCCATATATACTGTCGTGTGAATATACCCTCAAACGACAAATACTTGGGTACATACAAGCACACCCTCATGCATGCCTCAGCATACCAACACTTGAACTCCAAATCATCGGGCATTTTAAGCCCCACCCTTTAAGTCCAGAAATGAATATTTAAATGAAAATTTGCATAACCCAGCCTCTTTTGTAGTCCTGGATTGTGGGCAGGTCTGCATGCATCCGAGTAGCAGATGGGATGATCTAAAGGCAATGAACTGAAGTAGTGATCCAGCAAAAACACAAAGCCAAATCTTGTCTGCTTATGAAAATTTAGCAGATAACAGGGAAAAGTAGAGTATCCCTTTAAATGAGTCACTTTGACAAATTGAAAAAAAAACAAAAAAACAGATACTTGTTAATGTGACAATGTGAGAAGTGGAGGAGGAGGAGGAGGTGCGGCAGTGTTTCTGAGTACAGCACAATCCACTACCTGATGACCCCCGTCGTAATAGCGCAACGTTCTACTTTAACGAACGTTGCGCTATTACTTCAGGGGTGGGGGCAAAGCTTAAGATGGAACCGCAAATTGCCAGTAAGCCGCAGTTAACCGTATCTAGAGCCTTTTATAAAAATCAATAAGACATTGCCGCAGTCACAGAATTTAAGCTCTCGCCCTGGACTGTAATTGTAGTGGTGAAGTGCAGTCCCGAGCGTACGACAGCGGATAAAAGGTGCTGGAAAGTAAAAGGATTGACCAATAATGTCTCCCAAAGGTTTCTGTTCATAGATCGGTCATTAATTCATCTACTAAAAGGATAAAACGTGCACTTCACCAAATGCAAAACATAGTTGGGGGGGTGCTATGAGGCGGACGGGAGTGGTAGTTATGGCCCAGAGGGTGGTTTTGGTACTCATAGGTCACAGTTGCAATCTCTCCTCCTGATGCTCCTCGACTGAGGGGCACACCCTTTCTTTCCTGGAGTTGGGGCTCCTGCCTGGGCGGTAGTTGGGGTGCCCGTGATGTAAGGTGTTGGTCTGGGTGATAGGCAGGAGGGCAGGGGCAATGGCAGGTGAATGATGGATCCAGTAACCAGGCCAGTTGGTATAAATAAATATGTCTGCCTTTACTAAAGTGCAGAATAGGAGTAGTAGTACATCCGACAGTAACAAGACAGAACAGATAACACAATGCACTCCTTCCCTAGTAGACTACGGCAATGGTGGAAGTTGTACTACTCCTCCCTGTCTCAGTGTAGAACCATAGGCAGGCATTGAGGGGTGCAGATGTAAGATACGGGTGGCCAGACCATTTCATAGTTTGGAAGGGGGCATTAGCAATGTTCCTCCTCACAGCAGTAAAGTTTCTCTCTACCATAAATGCACAGTACCTTGGCTGACTGACTAATTTGCATGGATTTCGGATGTTCTAAGTTCTTCTCTCAGGAGCACTTTTGATGATAAAGTTGCTTCCTTGGCTTTTGAAGTCTCAGAGATAAAAGTCCTCTGAACCCAGGCCTAGTTCTGAGGAGCTTGCACAAGTAGGTCCTCACTATAGACCAGCTAGAACTCTCTGACGAACCAGGGGGTGGACCCAGGTCCACCTATTAGCAACCCAAGAGAATGAGCCAAGGTGTTTAACCCTAAACTATCCATACAGTGCAATTAGATATACAAATACAACACATTTAGTACATTTCTCTTAGTAATATGACATGACAACAATGTATCCTTTGCCATGCCCCCGTTCTGGGGTACTGCAGTGTGACGCTAGGTTTGTAATAGGGAACAACTTTTGGAGGAACAGCAGGAACAGTAGGAAAAAATAAAACTGGAGACTGCACTGAACATGGTGTACAATTCCCATAAAGCAAATGCACCCTACAGGGTCAGCATGAGGAAAAGGCAGAGAAGACAGCAGCCTAAGGCGCAACTGATTGGAGGGGATTTTTGGATCAGGGTGGAGAGATGGAGCCTGTGGACCGTGCTACAGAGTTGTGGTCGTGGGGACACACTGCGTCTTATAAAGGGAAAAATACAGTGCAACTTGGCTTAAGGGCCTGCTCTCAACTGTGACCACTGTGACTCCTATAGCTACGCCACTGTGTGTGTGTGTATATACATGGATGCAGTGTGGAGGCCAGGTTGTTGGCATGCACAGGTCTTTCCTACACGTGGCCTCTCCATGCTTCCTCCTGTGAACGCGCACCGCTGGGCAGCCTCAGTCAGCGGGCACACGTGTTCAGCCTACTCCTCATTGGCTCAGTGTGGCTGCTAATGTGTATTGCTGCTGCCCAGCGTCCTCAGCCGGCAGCCATTGATCAGGAACCTCATCATTAAAAAACAGCAATTATTATTGTCGGTAAAAAAAATAATAATACTGCTACTGGCAGGTAGAGCAGAGTATTGGCTTCGCCGGTGAAATACAGGACAGGGGGGCAACCCTAGCCAGAAGGTACAGTATGAGCTCAGCAATCATCAGACCTGACTTAGTACAAGATAAGTAAACCAAAATACCATATTTGCAAATGTCAAGAAATTTCCCTGTAGATTATCTGTAGACGTAAACTGGCGGATGATGGAGAAAAAACGCCCATTAACATGATGAAACTGGAGATAGGATGAAGTAGCATTCTCACTAACACTTATGATCCACAGAATTGGTGCTAAATCCTGGGGTCCGTCCACCACCAAGCGCTGCTCCCCGCTGCTTCCATAGAAATGAATGGGAACGCACCGCGCATGTCTATGGGGCTGAACGAAATAGCCGAGCCAGCTCTTGGCTATTTTCGGCGGCCCCATAGAAATGAATGGAGGGCGGCTGCGCATGCGCAGTGCACCCTCCACCGCTTTCCCTGCTCTGTTCTCCGTGTAGGTGCGGGTCCCATCCTAGAAATATGCATGTGATGGCAAAATCGCTTTAATTTGTTACACTGAAAGGGTATGACCACACGGCATGCTTGTGACGTGGCCGTGCTGGTTTGGAGTCCCGCATGGCACTAAAGGGTCACAGTGGACTCCAATGAAACTAATGAAGACCGCACTGTTCAGCGGGTCTGTATTGGTAATGGCCGCGCGGCACCTTCACAGCAGCACTCGTATGCAGCACTGCCGTGTCACTACCGTGGCTCGACCGCGCCGTGTGGTCGTACCCTTATCCAGTACCAGCCAAGTGTATGAGATCTTACAAATCTAATGTACCATACATGTTGCTTCTTCGTTCCTTGTGGAAATTGACTGCAATTTGCCGTACGCCGCTTGTCAGTTATTTGTGCGGTTCCTTTGTGCGGACTTCACCCTTTTCAATGCAAGAGGTGAGATCTACGGCAAACCGCATCAAATCTGCAAGTAAGACATTCGCACAGGTTTCAGGTACCAAATCCGCATCAAAAAGCGAATGTCTTACTTGCGGATTTGGTACATGAAATCTGTGCAAATTTGTAAAGTTTGCAAACTTGCACCTTTCGCCTAAAACTGACTTTTTAGTCCTTCACCCTACACGCCGAGCACGCTCGTCTGAAGTCACGAGGCCTGATCTATTCTCAGCGCAGCAAATTAAATATCATTTCCATAATGAAATAATGTAACAGTTCACAAACAAATTGACCTTTAAATATACAGTAGATATACGGTCTGCATAATTATGAGGGCGCAGTTGTATTTGCATCTTTAATCTATACCGCTAATTAAGCATTCTGGAGTAGACGGCGGCGAAGAGGATCCATAATGAGGGGGGGGGGGGGAGGGGGGACGGGCGACAGAGCTGGATCTATAGCTTATAAATCTTGTGCAGTCCTCCACAGGTAGAATGCTAAAATCTTTCAGATGAAGAGTAATAGCTGTTTAGGGAATCGCTGACGGAAAAGAAAAAAAATAATAATACATGTTACAGTATCAAATTCCACTTTCTCGTGTTCTTTGGTCCACATGGGTGAGATCCTTCAAATCTGTCTGCGTTACTCCCAGACTTCTCCCGCTAATAAATTTTTACTGAATCCTCCGAAAGACGGAAACGAGATTGCCTCTAATCAAAGAAAAAAAAAGGTCCTTAAACTTTGCCGTTTACGTAGACAGAACTGTGCAGTGATTGTAAGTTGTCTTCTGCTCTAGTCCTTTCCAAGGCTGCTTTCAAAACTTCTGTTTGTTGGCTTTCCAAACAGACTCAGAAAAGTTGAGTGACCCACCAGTTTAACTTTAAAGGGGTTCTCCAGGAATTAAGAAAATGAAAATACTTAAATATCACTTCATTATAAATATGTTTCCAAATACCTTTCATTAGTTATAACGGCTCATTTTGTCTGGGGAGCAATGATCAGGAGAAATAAAATGGCCGCCGTCCTGTTAGTACACACAAAACCTGTCCTAATCACACAGGAGGACAAGTTACTTCACAACACTGAGGTAAAGAGCTGCCTCATCCTTCTCTGCTCTGCTTGTCAGGGATTATGATCCTGAATACAGTATAGTATGATCTTCTGCTGAATCTCTGTAGGAATGGAGTTCATGAGGAGACATAAAGTACAGAGAGGAGGTGGGGATGTAGTTAATGAGCTGCAGCTCTTGTATGCAGTCTCCGTTACCACAGTCTGTCCTGTCCGTCCTCTCTGTACTTTATGTCTCCTCATGAACTTCATTCTCACAGAGCTTCAGCTGAAGATCTTATTGTCTTTATTCAGGATCATAATCCCTGACAAGTAGAGATGAGGATGAGGCAGCTCTTTACCTCAGTGTTGTGAAGTAACTTGTCCTGCAGTGTGATTAGGACAGGTTCTGTGTGTACTAATAGGACGGCGGCCATTTTGTTTCTCCTAATCATTGCTCTCCAGATAAAACGAGCCGTTATAACTAATGAAAGGTATTTGGGAATATATTTATAATGAAGTGATAATTATGTATTAACCCCTTTAATGGTCTAGGTTCCTTTCAGGAGCTTATTTCATTTGTAAGGGCCCCTGAAAATAAACTGGCTGCGTGGCAACAAATGTACAGTTCCCCTACAGCGCCCCCACAAGGGAAATTAAGTATTACACAGTGTCCATTAAAGATCTTCACACTAAGTTGTATTAGTTTGGACCGAGCAACGTGGTTAGACCATGGCAGTCCCGAAAGCACAGGGTAACACAATTTTACAGGGGTGTAACTACCATATCAGCAGATCATGCGACTACTATGGGGCCCAGTCTTACTTGGGATTATCTCCTCTTCTACTGGGGGTGAAAACTTGGTCAGGACTCTACCATCTAAAGGGACAACTTTTAGCAAACGAGGCAATGGGAAAATGGCCCAAGGATCATTGAAAGGGGTTTAGGCAGAAACCCTTCTGTCCTGTGTGGGGGGTCTGGTTTGATCCTTGCTATGAGACCCTTACTTCTCTATGTACGCCACTGCACACAAAAGTCCTTCCATGTGCTTCCAGGTCCGTGCTTTCATGCCACCAAGATAGGACAAATCAGTGGGTCCACACTGCAATGCTGAGAGCCCACAGCCGGTGCCCATGTTTTGCGGGTCTGTGGTTTGCGGATTGTGGGTCCAGCTGTCCATCCATGGTGTGTATGAGACCTTACTGTGTGAAATTGGGGTTTGTGTATCTGATAAGAGTAACTCTGCTGCCTGAGCTCCCTTACTGCACTGTTCTCTGGGAAGACCGGAACATTTTGGTCTAAATTTGGATTCATATGATAAGTTATGAGTCATATGATAAGCGATCATTAAGAGAAACAAAATGGCCGCGATCCCACTAGTACACAGAAAACCTGTCCTAATCACACAGGAGGACAAGTTACTTCACAATACTGAGGTAAAGAGCTGCCTCATCCTCCTCTCTGCTCTGCTTGTCAGAGGTTATGATCCTCAATACAGTTTAATATCATCTTCAGCTGAATGTTTGTGGGAATGGAGTTTATGAGGAGACATGAAGTACAGAGAGGACAGACCCACATCTGCTCATGAACTCCATTCCTACAGATTGAGCTGAAGATCTTATCATCTGTATTCAGGATCATAATCCCTGACAAGCAGAGCAGAGAGGAGGATGAAGCAGCTCTTTACCTCAGTGTTGTGAAGTAACTTGTCCTCCAGTGTGATTAGGACAGGTTTTCTGTGTACTAATAGGACGGCGGCCATTTTGTTTCTCCTAATCATAATTGCTCCCCAGACAAAAAGGGCCATTATAACTAATGAAAGGTATTTGGGAATATATTTACAATGAAGTAATATTTAAGTATTTTCATTTTCTTAATTCCCAGAGAACCCATTTAAGGGCTCTAACTGCTCTACTTTTATACAGTTTCTAACTGATCTAGAACCTTCTGGTGGGAGGGGTGAAGCTGGAGAAGCACAGCCTAAACAGAATGTTGCAGTTCAAGGCTTCCAAAAACGTGTATTGGGCCTCAATGCAAGTCAGTGGGAATGACCAAGCAGTTTTCAGCCAGAACTAAATCAGATGGCCAAAGGTTCCCTGTGTCTGACTTTTTCCCCCCAAACTGAGCTCTGCATAGTCCCTTATGACAGCAGTGAAAATTACCAGCTTCTCAGTGCGTGGGCTGTAAATTCCCAGAGTTTCTTAGTGTCAACTGGCTGTGCATTAACCCTTTCCACAATTCTGCGCAATAACAGTGCAAGTGAGCAGAATATATCATATAGCATGCAATTCATGAGTATAAAACAGTATAAGTACAACCAACAGCATAAATCATAGTGCAAGTTAACCCTTCCATGTCCACTAAAGCAGTAAGTTTCATGGCTTTGCGTAGTAGCAATAGGGAAAAATGTCACAAATCTCCAGACTCCAAAGTACCCTTGCGCCAGGGCATTATGTCTCAAGGTGCTCCTCAGTTCCTCTCCCATGCTTTACACTGCAGCTCTTATTAGCTGCTTTGTACAAGTGAAACCCCTCTGGGAAGTCATAGCAATAAAATATGATTTCCATTACAACAAGGTTGGGATAATTATACTCTGCAAGCAACTAAACTACCTGTGAGAAGATAAGATTATAGTCTAAGGAGGCAGTGCCTGAAGAAGGAGCACCCTGGAGATCCCATTGACATTAGTTCCTCGTATTCGGTGTATTTGAATAATTAACCGTTCCAGGAATCCTTCGCTTTCTTACTTCATATATATCTCTATTCCTTGTATGATACTTTTCATAAACTAGTTATCGCCATAAAATCCATGACAGGAGACGAGGCGCGCTGCATATTCAGCCGTCAGTCAGCATTCATTTCCAGGCTTATTTGATTTACACGAGTGGAATCGGGACGTCAGACGCGTTCTTTATCTTCCAATCTTACCTGGGAACACGAGGGAGACATTAAAAGTAGATATAGTATTCCGATCACATGTGATGCGACTGGAGGGAGGAGATGCCGCTCTGCTGTCTCCGTCCTCTGTGATGCCATCTTTAGGGCCTGTTCACACGCGGTGGATATGGATGAAATTGTAATGGATAAGTGATATCAATCCAGAGCAAGTCAACTTATGTTATGGATGTGCACCGTCGATGACACCCTTTGCAATGCACTGGGTAAAATCTGCTGCAAATGTGCTGCAAAGTTCATGAATATTATCCAGAGAATTTGCTATAAATGTTGACAAGGAATTAAGGTAAATATTTGGTGGAAATTCTCAGGCATGCACCTAGCCTTTCTGCTGCCTGAGGCGGAAACTGAAACGGCTACCCCCCTCCCCCCATGGCAGTTTCTTAACCTTACCCCTTTGCCCCAATAAAAGCTCTCATTGCCCATGGCCCTTCCTCTTGCCCCTACCTGGTGTTGCCTGAGGCGATCGCCTCACCTGGCCTCATTGACGGTGCACCCCAGGAAATTCTGCTGCGGAAAATCCGCCCTATTATGTCTGTACCCTTATCCATCTGTCACCTGAGCTTATACATAGCAGATGCCCGTTAATCACATGTTTATTGCCTCCATAGCAGTCCTAGCCACTGTGCCCCATAACAGCTCCAGTGTAGTGCCCTCATTACAGTACTATCCGCAGTGCCCAATAACAGTACCAGCCGTGTGTCCTCATCACAGTACTATCCGCAGTGCCCAATAACAGGACTAGCATAGTGCCCTCATTACAGTAGTATCCACAGTGCCCAATAACAGGACTAGCATAGTGTCCTCATCACAGTACTATCCGCAGTGCCCAATAACAGGACTAGCATAGTGCCCTCATCACAGTACTATCCACAATGCCCAATAACAGTACCAGCATAGTGCCCTCATTACAGTAGTATCCACAGTGCCCAATAACAGTGCCAGCATAGTGCCATCATCACAGTACTATCCACAATGCCCAATTACAGTACCAGCATAGTGCCCTCATTACAGTAGTATCCACAGTGCCCAATAACAGTGCCAGCATAGTGCCCTCATTACAGTAGTATCCACAGTGCCCAATAACAGTGCCAGCATAGTGCCCTCATTACAGTAGTATCCACAATGCCCAATAACAGTACCAGCATAGTGCCCTCATTACAGTACTATCCACAGTGCCCAATAACAGTGCCAGCATAGTGCCCTCATCACAGTACTATCCACAATGCCCAATAACAGTACCAGCATAGTGCCCTCATTACAGTAGTATCCACAGTGCCCAATAACAGTGCCAGCATAGTGCCCTCATTACAGTAGTATCCACAGTGCCCAATAACAGTGCCAGCATAGTGCCCTCATTACAGTACTATCCACAGTGCCCAATAACAGTGCCAGCATAGTGCCCTCATTACAGTAGTATCCACAGTGCCCAATAACAGGACTAGCATAGTGTCCTCATCACAGTACTATCCGCAGTGCCCAATAACAGGACTAGCATAGTGCCCTCATCACAGTACTATCCACAATGCCCAATAACAGTACCAGCATAGTGCCCTCATTACAGTAGTATCCACAGTGCCCAATAACAGTGCCAGCATAGTGCCATCATCACAGTACTATCCACAATGCCCAATTACAGTACCAGCATAGTGCCCTCATTACAGTAGTATCCACAGTGCCCAATAACAGTGCCAGCATAGTGCCCTCATTACAGTAGTATCCACAGTGCCCAATAACAGTGCCAGCATAGTGCCCTCATTACAGTAGTATCCACAATGCCCAATAACAGTACCAGCATAGTGCCCTCATTACAGTACTATCCACAGTGCCCAATAACAGTGCCAGCATAGTGCCCTCATCACAGTACTATCCACAATGCCCAATAACAGTACCAGCATAGTGCCCTCATTACAGTACTATCCACAGTGCCCAATAACAGTGCCAGCATAGTGCCCTCATTACAGTAGTATCCACAGTGCCCAATAACAGTGCCAGCATAGTGCCCTCATTACAGTACTATCCACAGTGCCCAATAACAGTGCCAGCATAGTGCCCTCATTACAGTAGTATCCACAGTGCCCAATAACAGTGCCAGCATAGTGCCCTCATTACAGTAGTATCCACAGTGCCCAATAACAGTGCCAGCATAGTGCCCTCATTACAGTACTATCCACAGTGCCCAATAACAGTGCCAGCATAGTGCCCTCATTACAGTACTATCCACAGTGCCCAATAACAGTGCCATTATAGTACCCTCATTACAGTAGTATCCACA
The DNA here is from genome assembly GCA_900303285.1 of Rhinella marina. Classification (NCBI taxonomy): domain Eukaryota; kingdom Metazoa; phylum Chordata; class Amphibia; order Anura; family Bufonidae; genus Rhinella; species Rhinella marina. The sequence continues at coordinate 334,990 of ONZH01027495.1, forward strand.
GTGCCCAATAACAGTGCCAGCATAGTGCCCTCATCACAGTACTATCTACAGTGCCCAATAACAGTGTCAGCATAGTGCCCTCATCACAGTACTATCTACAGTGCCCAATAACAGTGCCAGCATAGTGCCCTCATTACAGTAGTATCCACAGTGCCCAATAACAATGCCAGCATAGTGCCCTCATCACAGTACTATCTACAGTGCCCAATAACAGTGTCAGCATAGTGCCCTCATCACAGTACTATCCACAGTGCCCAATAACAGTGCCAGCATAGTGCCCTCATCACAGTACTATCTACAGTTCCCAATAACAGTGTCAGCATAGTGTGCTAATCACAGTGCCAGGCACAATGTCATATCACATTGCAGGTTTGGTGCCAACTGCACTGTGCTAATGTAATGCATACATCACTTTAATTATCATAGTGCTCCATAACAGTGCTCCATAACAGTACCCTCATCACAGTACTATCCATAGTGCCCAATAAGTGTCATTATAGTAACCCTCTTCACAGTACTATCCACAATACCCAATAACAGTGCCATTATAGTACCCTCTTCACAGTATTATCCACAGTGCCCTCATTACAGTACTATCCACAATATCCAATAACAGTGCCAGTTACGCATTGTCTGCTACACTGCACTTTTAGACCTTATAATAGGGATATTGACAAATGTCAGATAGGTGGGGAGCCTGCACCCATCAATATAACAGGACCTTGTCTACTGTCCACAGTGAATGGAGAGGTGGTCGAGGCTTTCTCCATTCACTTTAGTAGGGAGTTCCAAAAATAGCAAAGTGAGTGCAGAGTGCGCTCGGTGGTTTTTGTGGTCTCTCATTCTTGACGTACAGATATCCCAATCAAGAGGTTCTCGGAGGCTTTACCTAAGTGCTCTGTTTCAGCCATGTACAGTACAGGGCTGGTTCTAGCTTTGTCAGAAAGAGGTTGTCATGTGCTATATGATGTCTGTTTTTTTTATTACATTACTCATGGGAGAACCCCTTTAATGCATGCTTTTCCAAGTAAAGTGTAATCTCTGCTCCTGAAGATATTCGCAGACAAGTTACATGTTTTCCAGGTGGTCCACGGGTCACCTTGTAACAAGCCTCTTTTATCAATTAGAAGACCGGATCCTGTAACAGTTGGCGTAATCATCACAGGTGCCAACAGGGGGTGTATTTTTTTCATCCAATTACCCACAGTACAAAAACTCCAGGACCTTGGGCACTGGCATTGTTCACACTTCTAAAAATAATTAATTTCCCCCCCAAGGCGTGGAAATTCTCGAACCAAAAGTCAACAGAGAAGCATTAATGGGCTATCTTTCCTTCACGCTGACAGCACAGCGTACGCAGAGAACAGTCCTTGGCGCGAGAGTCCTTGTGAATAGGAACGCGTGGCCGGGTTTCTGAAGGAATGGAGACCTTGTCACAGGACAGGAAGTGGTATTTACAGAACAGGAAGACAATGATACAATGTAACAAATCGCAGAGTAGACAATTTATCATGAATGTTCAAAAACATGGCTGCTGTGTATCAATCAGTCATCAAAGGGGTTGTCCAAGTTATTTTTTTGTCATTTGTATATTTCTAACTAATCAGATATAACAGCTTTTCCAGGACTTTGTGCTTCTAAAGCTGCTGGTTTCTCAGAGTTCACTCAGGGTCACATGACCTGTGATGTCAGCTTCCCTTTCTGCTCTGCTAAAGTTCGTTCACAAGCAGATAAGAGTCTGTACAGTCATGGCCAAAAGTTTTGAGAATGACACAAATATTATATTTTCACATGATCTGCTGCCCTCTGGTTTTTATGTGTGTTTGTCAGATGTTTTTATCACATACAGAAATATAATTGCAATCATATTATGAGTAACAAAAGCTTATATTGACAGTTAGAATGAGTTAATGCAGCAAGTCAATATTTGCAGTGTTGACCCTTCTTCTTCAGGACCTCTGCAATTCTCCCTGGCATGCTCTCAATCAACTTCTGGACTTCTCCGAATAAGCTGTTTTCCAGATGTCCCAAACAATCGAAAAGGGGATTCATCAGAGAAAATGACTTTCCCCCAGTCCTCAGCAGTCCACTCCCTGTACCTTTTGCAGAATATCAGTCTGTCCCTGATGTTTTTTCTGGAGAGAAGTGGCTTCTTTGCTGCCCTCCTTGAGACCAGGCCTTGCTCCAAGAGTCTCCGCCTCACAGTGCATGTAGATGCACTCACACCTGCCTGCTGCCATTCCTGAGCAAGCTCTGCACTGCTGGTAGCCCGATCCCGGAGCTGAAACACTTTTAAGAGACGGTCCTGGCGCTTTCTGGTCTTTCTTGGGCACCCTGGAGCCTTTTTGGCAACAATGGAACCTCTCTCCTTGAAGTTATTGATGATGCGATAGATTGTTGACTGAGGTGCAATCTTTCTAGCTGCGATACTCTTCCCTGTTAGGCCATTTTTGTGCAGTGCAATGATGACTGCACGTGTTTCTTTAGAGATAACCATGGTTAACAGAAGAGAAACAATGATGCTAAGCACCAGCCTCCTTTTAAAGTGTCCAGTGGTGTCATTCTTACTTAATCATGACAGATTGATCTCCAGCCCTGTCCTCATCAACACCCACACCTGTGTTAATGGAGCAATCACTGAAACGATGTTAGCTGGTCCTTTTAAGGCAGGGCTACAATGAGGTTGAAATGTGTTTTGGGGGATAAAGTTCATTTTCTAGGCAAATATTGACTTTGCAAGTAATTGCTGTTAAGCTGATCACTCTTTATAACATTCTGGAGTATATGCAAATTGCCATTATAAAAACTGAAGCAGTAGACTTTGTAAAAATTAATATTTGTATCATTCTCAAAACTTTTGGCCATGACTGTACAGAAGACGTCACTGTGCTGGCCACACCCACCTGCCATGTGCTGACCACGCCCCCCTGCTCGGCCAGCTCCTGCTCTCTGCTCTCTACCCGAACTCGTTCAGATAAAACATTAACTCCTTCAGCCAGAGCACACACAGGGCTCAAGGCTTTACAACAGTAGCTACAGGCAATGAAGAGACATAGGATCGGCCCTCCTCATCTTGTAGAGACAGAGCTGACACTGGAGGAGATCTACAGATTATTGCACAAGAAAGGTAGGGGGAAGTTCCTGTGTGTATCAGCAGTGTCATTGTACAGCTGGGACTTGTAGTTCTACACATACAACATGCTGCTGAGTATCCTAGCAGGCAGACATTTCACTCAGGGCAGAACTTGTATTCACTCCCTTTGCAGAGCAGGGGGAGGGGCAGAGATTGTTGTTACTGCAGGTAAACAAAGGCCAGAAGAGAACCAGGGAAATGAGGAAATATAGATTTTTTTTTTGCCTAAAACTTGCTTAACTTAGTTATATATTGCTTCCCATCAGATTTACAGTACTATATATTTTTTTCATAACTCACACAACCCCTTTAATAGGAACTAAAAGGTTACTTGTGGAATAACCCCCAGAGACTGGAATTCTCCACTACTCAACGCCATGGATCCTGATATGGTTTGGACCACTACAGGATCCTCCTGTCCACTGATCTCCAGTCTATGGTTCTTCAGCTGTCCTGATAGCATTGCTCAGTCTGATGGACCTTGATATGTTTGACATCTGGGTCATCGGGGGACCCCCTAGTCCAGCAATCTCAAAGCTATGGCTTACAAGGTGTTGCAAAACAAAAACTCTTTGCATACCCGGACACTACTGCTCAACCAGATGGACCCTGGTGGGCAGAGGATGAATCTGGACCAGAGGATCAGTGTCACGAGTGGTCTTGCGTCTGGAATCAGACGTTCTGCGCGGCTTTCTAAGTGACAGGTTTGACAGGCTATTCCCTGTGGTTTGGGTGCTGTTCTCCACACCCCTTTCCCTCAGCTGTTGCCGCTGGGCAATTAGCTGTCTCCTACTTACCTCTTCCTCTCCCAGTATCCCTTGCGGTTTATATCTGCTTCATACCTGGTTGAGAGTGGTGTGGATCTCGGCTGAGATCCTGTTGCTGAGTTCTACTTAAAGTTAAGTGTTTTCCCTTCCTTTGGTTATTCCCGTTTTGAGTCTCTTGTTCCTCCTTACGCTTGGAGGAACAGGTTACTCTCTTGTGTCATTAGACTGCAGGGTGTTCTAGGGTTTACTCAGATTAGGTTCCTGTGTATGAGCTTTCCTACCACCCGGGTTAGTTCATACTGGTAGCCAGCTAGGTCCTAGTCTTAGGGTCCCCTGCAGGAGGTGACCAGTTCCCTGGTTTTGTCTGTTCCCATCCCTCATACGCTCGGTGTGGCTTTTCCCCCCACACCCGAGCGTGACAATCAGTTTGTCCTCTCCAGCTTTTGCAAAAATAACAAGTTTAAGAATATCTTTAAATGCCCCAGTATGTAGTTTTGCAGGCACATGGTAAGTGGAGGGCCCCGTAACATATTTTGCATTGGGGGCCCAGGAGCTTAAAGGGGTTGTCCTGTAAAAAATACTCTAGATTTTTCAAACTTGCCCTTGAAGTCTGAAGACTTTTTTTATTTGTGTGTGATCACAACTGGATTTTTCAATAAAATGTATCTGTATAGCGCCACCTGCTGTTTATTCCTTTTCTCATCCATCTGTCCACCTCAGTAACATCTCTGAGGTGGTCGCACATGCTCTGTTCCATCATTTATCTGCCACCAGCTGGATCTGTTAGAAGCTGTGATAGTTACAGGGAGAGAGCTGCTGCAGAAAGGACATGCCCTGTGAGCTGCGATAGAGAGAGACCTGCGGCAGAAAGAACTGTGATAGGGACAGAGCTGTAGCAGAAAGAACGTTCCCCTGAGCTGTGATAAGAAAGAGAGTTCTAGAAGAAAAGACAAACCCCCTGAGCTACAGCAGAAAGGACACACCCACTGAGCTGTGATAGAAACAGAGCTCTAGCAGAACGAACATGCCCCCTGAGCTGTTATAAGGGATAGAGTTGTAGAAGAAAGGACAAACTCCCTAAACTGCAGGTTAAAGGTCAGACCTCCTGAACTGTGATAAGGAGAGAGCTGCAGCAGTGAGGACACATCCCCAGAGCTGTTATAGGGGAGAGCTGCAGTAGAAAGGACACCCACCAAACTGTGATATAGAGAGGGCTGCACAGAAAGGACACGCTTCCTGAGCTGTGATAGGGAGTGAGCTGCAGCAGTAAGGACATGCCCCCTGAGCTGAATTCTAAACATAAATATATATTATAAACAAGATATGTCAACAGTAACTAATCTGCTTGATGGTTTTCAGGCAGAAAAAGAGATTTTTACATAAGGCACAATGAAAATTTGGTGAAGAATACAGATTTTTACCTTTGCTGACTATAAAATTAATGCTAATAAAAGTTGGAGTCGCACTTTAAATGTCTTGGCAGATTTCCCGTAATAGATTATTACAAAATATTAGTTGCTTTTTTTCCCAATTGTACAAATCAAATGTGTTTGAGAATGATAGACGGAGACTGATGGCTGAATGTGCCGCATTGTTCTCCTCGTCACATGCGCTGCCGACTGACATTGAACGGTTTATGAGAAGTGTGATGCTAATTTTTTTTTCTGGTTAGAAAATCAGAGGGAGCTCGTCTCTAATTAGTGAAAACCGCATAATACGACTGCTGATCAGAGAGAGAGCTGGTAACTCTCTACATGAAACTGGGGTATGGACAGTACATGGGGCATGGGTGGAGTAACTCTTCTAGACCTCCAGGCCAGTACTGTAATTTCTACCAGTCCATCCATCTAACATAGGCATGCTCAACCTGCAGCTCTCCAGCTGTTGCAAAACTACAACTTCCAGCATGCCCGAACAGCCTACAGCTATCAGCCTACAGCAGGGCATTGTGGGAGTTGTAGTTTTACAACAGCTGGAGGGCGGCAGGTTGAGCATCCCTGATCTAACAGGTTGTCTGAGATTAGAAAAAGGATCTGCTTTTTATTTTTTCAGAAACAGCGCCACCATTCTCTATGGCCGCATCTGGTATTGCAGTTTATTATTATTATTACTGCTAATACCGACTATACTTTATTTTCCTATAGAAAACCTTGTACAGTACTACTGCCACAGGTTGCTCGGGGAAGGGGTGGGGGAATGGCCTCACTAATCAAATTTTCCTTTTTTCTGTAAAAAAGGACAACACCGTTTAATCTTAGCGGCCTCGTAGCGATTTATTTGAGATTTTGCCTCTAATGACATTCCAGTTATTATATATTTTTATAGGAATTGGAAGTTGATCCTTTTTTTCCCCACTTAGAGATCCAAATTTCCATCTTCCTTCCATGCAGCCACATGAAAAAAATGACTTCTGCCTTCAGCCACCACTAGGGGGAGCTGAGAACTGTGAAGCTGAGAACTTGCTGCTACAATCTTCACTAGATTGGAAGTTGTCGTCTCTCATCAGTCTGACAGCTGAGAACTGTGTGTCAGTTCCTCATACCTCCGTAGGTTTATACTTTTTGGACAACCCCCTCGATCGACTCTAGTAAGTAGGTAAGCCTTGCAGCAAGTGATCGGTTTCTCTGCAGTGCCCCCGCTGGTGAAATGAAGTATTGCATGATGCTCAGTGAAGTCAAAGCGCTGTTTGTGTAATGTGTGGACAGGCTGGGTCCTCCAGAGCTTGTGACGCTCATCGTGGTCGTTCTAGCTATTGGATTGGGGTTCTGTATTAGCTCCAAATATTTAGAAATTGGTTATATATTAACCCTTTCACCACCACACCCCACCCCAGATATTTCTTGGCTGCATACCTGCAGTTCCTCCGGCTTCGTCCGCCATGGAGTCCCCTCCTGGGACACAGGATTTCATTCGCTGAACACTTTACTTGCCGCTACAATCATCACTAGATTGGAAGTTGCCGTCTCTCATCAGTCTGAGTCCCTTGATACAATCAACTTCTTTCACCTTCAGCCTTATTAAGCTTGAAGAACCGCGTACGTCCTGTGCCTCTGACAACCGGCCGAGTGATTACCACCTGATTCCTCCATCCAGGGCTGAATGCCTCTCATTCCATCCCGCCGCGCGACTAAATTGCTCAGGACGCTCTCGGACGCGCCGCAGAGTCTTGCTCCTCTCCTGAGCTTGTCGGTCACTTCGCAGGGAGTGTATTAACTGTATTACAAAGTGCGTTTGACGTTCCTGCAAATTGAAATCCCATTGTCTTTCCGGGAGGAGCAGATTGTCATCGTCACCGCTGCTGTTTTACTGCATCGAAAGGTAGAAATAATTTTACTGATAACATGAGGAATCCCGTTATTCCAGATTGAAGGGAGAGGATGTCCAATCACCCTCTGTTTACTATTATGGGAGCGCTGGACTTGGCTTTTTCCAGAAATCCCATAGCGGTGAATAGAGAGGTGGCCGCACTTGTGGTTTCTCTTCATTCACCACTATGGGACTTCCAAAAACAGCGGAGCGCGCTCTCTTGGCTAGCAGTGGATTGAGATATACAGTGTGTTCTCCTTCATTTCAGGAGGTCCATTCAGGAGATAAAAGTGAGTCCCAGAGGTGCGACCATTGATGCATTATACTGACCCATACTGACTGATCTCACAACCGTCCCGGATCCAGCGGGACAGTCCCAGATTTTGGTGGAGGTCCTGGGATGGCTGAGCTATGTCCCGATTTCAACAGTTTCTCCATCCTGAGGACACAGATACAGTCGAATACAATGGTAAAGCAGTGAGCCACCATTCACTGGCCTTTCGCCCCCCACAGCAGCAGGCACGATGCAGTAACACATCACACCGGCTGGGCTGTGTAGGGGGAGCGCACAGGCTGAGGATCATTCTTCTGCCCAGCATTGCACCTGGTGTTGGGGAGAACAGGATGTGCTTCATTCATTGGGGGAATAGGACTAGGAGAGTATTACTGGGGGGTATTACTGTAAGGGTGAGAATAACTACTATGTGGGGGTACAATGTAGGCATAGCTATTGTGTGGGGGTAATATAGGTTGCATAACTACTGTGTGAGGATACAAAGAGGGTATATTTACTGTGTAGGGCACAAAGGGGGCATAACTACTATGTAAGGGGCTAACCTGGAGGCGTGGCTTAGCATTAAAATTTTTTATAGCGCACTACATGCACCGCTACTATTGTCTCTTATTGGGCTTTTCAAAAATTAGAGGTATGTCCTAGCCTATCCCCCCTTAAAGAGGTACAGTTACTCTATCAATCTATCTATCTATCATCTACCCAAACATCCACCCTTGAACACCAGTTTCCTTTATATCTAAATATGCCTATAATACTGTGCTGATGTGATATATCAGTTGGTTTAGTATTATTATACAAGCTCCAAATTCCCTGCCTAGTGGTTAAAAAATTCCGTTTGCAGCCACCACTAGGGGGAGCTTACTGCATACAGATTTATACAGATCCTGCAGCCACCACAAGAGGGAGCTCACTATATACAGATTACACAGCTACCTGCAGCCACCACTAGAGGGAGCTCATTACATACAGATTATACAGCTCCTGCAGTCACCACTAGAGGGAGCTCACTACATACAGATTTATACAGATCCTGCAGCCACCACTAGGGGGAGCTCACTACATACAGATTTATACAGATCCTGCAGCCACCACAAGAGGGAGCTCACTATATACAGATTACACAGCTCCTGCAGCAACCACTAGCGGGAGCTCACTGCATACAGATTTATACAGATCCTGCAGCCACCACTAGAGGGAGCTCATTACATACAGATTATACAGCTCCTGCAGCCACCACTAGAGGGAGCTCACTACATACAGATTTATACAGATCCTGCAGCCACTACTTGTGGGAGCTCAATATATACATATTACACAGCTCCTGCAGCCACCACAAGAGGGAGCTCACTATATACAGATTATACAGCTCCTGCAGCCACCACTAGAGGGAGCTCACTACATACAGATTTATACAGATCCTGCAGCCACCACTAGGGGGAGCTCACTATATACAGATTACACAGCTCCTGCAGCCACCACAAGAGGGAGCTCACTATATACAGATTATACAGCTCCTGCAGCCACCACTAGAGGGAGCTCACTGCATACAGATTTATACAGATCCTGCAGCCACCACTAGGGGGAGCTCACTACATACAGATTATACAGCTCCTGCAGCCACCACTAGGGGGAGCTCACTATATACAGATTACACAGCTCCTGCAGCCACCACTAGGGGGAGCTCACTATATACAGATTACACAGCTACCTGCAGCCACCACTAGGGGGAGATTACTATATACAGATTATACAGCTCCTGCAGCCACCACTAGGGGGAGCTCACTATATACAGATTACACAGCTCCTGCAGCCACCACTAGGGAGAGCTCACTATATACAGATTATGCATCTCCTGCAGCCACCACTAGGGGAAGTTCACTATATACAGATTACACAGCTACCTGCAGCCACCACTAGGGGGAGCTCACTGCATACTGCTTATGCATTAAACATTATAGTATAGTATGCAGTACGCTCCCCATCCCACCCTCATGGGGCTCAGTTCCCTATAGAGATAAACCCTGAGCAGCAATGGATGATAGAAAGTGTTTGAGCATCTAAAAAGGGAAAACAGACTGTGTACAGCACCGTGGAACCTGTCAGTGCTATAGAAGCAATAGGACATAAATAAATAAGAAAAGATGGCCGACCTTCTCACATAGCCATTTGGGAGGGATCTGAGCCAAAACAAAGTTTAGCCGAAGGAAATAAGCAAAAATGCTAAGGATGCAAGTAACAAATCTGCCGCTGCGTGAGCCAAGGAACACGCGATGCCAGCCTTGCAGAATCCTAGCTCTGCCTGATTAACGGTGGTTTTGGCTGCTATCATTTATAACATCATGGCGGCCGCGGTGTCTTCAACTCTCCATTTTCTGAGCCATTTAACAGGAAACTGACAACCCCGCTGCTTTCATCTCTGGGGTGTAAAAACAATGAAAACAGATAAATCATAGGCTTATATGGCGGTATAAATGGCTTTATATGGCCGCCTCTGGCGACTGGGAATTCTCAGTAAAACAGGACAATTACTACAGAGATTTTGTCATCAGTCGAGCAGAGATCAGAACTTCGCAGTCGAAAGCGAAATCTTTTTTATCACTAAGGCTCTGTTCACATTTTCATCAATTATTTTTAGTTTTTTTCCGTTACGTAAATGGAGCAGAAACATGGAAGAAAAAAAAAAAACGGAGGCGCGGATATCAGGTGACTTATAATGCACAGTTCGGATTGTGCCGAATTACCAGGGGATAATCCTGGTACATTTGGTGGCCCAAATATGGATGAGGCTTTTGTGAACCCTGCCCCCAAAGTTGGCATTCGGTCTGGGGCGTGCCCGGTTATGGCTTAAATGCCTCAAATTATTAACTGAAATGTTGTTACATATGATAATGGGGCCCGTTGGGGTCCATCGTAAAGACCGTCCTTTTGACTGTCGGGGCTATTCTTCCAAATATGAAGGAATTCCCTGATGGAGGCTCGAAGCTGAAGTGTGAACAGAGCCTAAGGGTCCTGCAGATGACACAGGTGATTGGCGGGAGTGAAGCGCTCCTTCCCGGCAGTCGACGGCTCGAAAGTAGAGGAGAACGCTGCTATTACATGCAGCAATCTCCTCCTCAGTATGGGGACAAGCGATTGCTATGCCATAGCTCCTCCCCATAATGAAGCACTGTTTGACAAACAAGGATTTTTAAACCTGCTAAAAGATTCCAATTACCCAACGAACAGGCATTTGCTCTTTCATCGGGTCATTGGCAGCAGTATTACACTGCCAGATCATCACTAACGAGCGTTCATATGAACACTTGTTAGCGATGATCTGAACGATTATCTTCAGGGATAATAAGGCTATGTAGACCTTTGGGGGAATTTTTATTATTATTGTTGGATTGTACTTATTTTAGGCTAAAAATCACTTTTTAAATTGGTCTTTATTAAAAATATGGAGCCTTTTTTTCTGTACAGAGCTGAGATGCTCTAGTGGTACCTTTTGGATTCCCTGTCTCTTCCGTCAGACCAGGAGCAGATGGACTCCTTATCTCTGACCTTATAAACACTCATTATAGCTCAGTTCTAATCTTACTGATAAGAATGTGGCTTAAATAAGTGTTTATGACCTCTTAGTAGTTTACAGATAAGGGTAATTAGATGACCTGCACAAAGTGAAAGCACCAGTCACACAGCTAGAAAAACAGGTAACAAAATGGCTCAATATTTTTTAAAAAAGGCCAATTGAAAAAATGATATTCAGCCAAAAATGAGTAACATGCAATCATAACAAAATTGCCTCCAAAGGTGTACATAGCCTTTAAGTCAGGAATGTGTTGAGGTTAAAGTCACAGGGGATGACATGTTGTCATTAGATAAGAGAAGATATGGGAACCCATAGCAGGGGTCAAAATGGGGCTTACCCCTCTTTTTCAGGTCCTGCCCCCTCTGAGCAGCTCCCCATCTGCTCCAGGTATTTTGAGCGTGTCTAATGAAGCTACAAAGAGGCCCCACAAACCATGACAGTACATAGGGGGCTGCAATCTGGAGAAAGCAGTCCTCCACGCCATGGCTGGGAGATTTGCCAACTCTTCTGAGAGTCCTGAAGGTCTTGCCTTTTATTCCGAGAGAGTTGGCGAGTATTTCGAAATTCCGTATTAACCTATTTTTCTGGAACGAGGGAGGAGGAATCCCACACTTGTGAGGACAATTCACACACGGCAGGCATCATTCTTGCATACTTATCAACTTTTAGGTTGGTAAAATCAGGGGGTATACAAAACCCCACCCCTGGGAATGCCCAAACATTGCCGGAAACACCCCCTTTATGGGCAGGGTTATCCTTAGCCCTGCCCATTATCGGCACGGAACAGCCTAAATTTGCCGGGACTGAAAATCTCTGCAAATTTGGGACAGTTGGATTTTGGGACATTTTTTAAATTGGCCTTTAATAAAAAATATTGAGCCATTCTGTCACAAAGGTTTAACTGTTTTTCTAGTTCTTAGCTAGACTCGAACCCAGGTCCCCAGGGAAACAGTCCTAGCTACTGAGCCCAGAGTTGCCCAGGGGCCTGTTTTCTAAGCAGTCCCCAAGGACTGGACCCCCCAAGAGTAACCTGAAAGCAGGGCTCATAAAACTGGAACACACCAGACCACCAGGGACTGTGCTATTAAAGGGGCTTAGGGGACATCAAATAATGAAACACCAACCTAATAAATTCCTTGCAAAAACATGGCTGCTTTCTTTCAAAAACATCACCACCCCTGTCCTGCAGCTTAGGTCTATTGATTCCAATAGAGCCAAATTGCAATACCAGATGCCACCCGTGGACAGGCGTGGTGCTGTTTTTGGAACAAAAGCAGCATTTTTTTTTGTTTTTTTACAGTCCTGGATAGTCCCACCATGACCAGTGCATTAGGAGTATTATATGTACCCCACACCTCACCTTCTGCTGAATAGATAAGACACCGTGACACATGCCCTTTAACGTGCCCCGGATTAATTGCCTTTTAATTAGACGCCTGTCCGTTGGCGGATCTAAGTATTTGGAAGCGCCCCCCTCTCCATCATCCGGGGAAGGTTATGATTCATTGGGCTGAGGTGTGGAGGTGCGCCTGAGCTCCTGGTGGCAGATTTTTCCATTCCGTAAAAGGATTCAAATATTTGTCAGAGCGGAATTGGTTTGCGAGACGCTGCGCGGGATGACATGTTAGAAGAAAAGGCTTTTGTCTGAATTAATTGTGGCAGTGACAGAAGTTTTCTGCAAAGAAAATCCGTTATGAATTCATACTGTCATCTCCAGATGTACGATAAGCGGGCGGGAGGCGGCGACGCTTCGTCCTGTTCTGTCGTCTAACTAAATAAATTTACATTTTAGCCAAGGACGTCGTTCATTAAGGAGCCTCTCCCTTTAAGAGGAAAAAAAATAAGAGTCCTTGAGAAGTCCTCTCATATCTGCTTCTGTAAAGCCAAGTAGACATTATAGGACTGCCACCCAGCTTTCCTAGGCTCCTGAGAAGATCTGGTCTCTTAGTTATATCTGCATCTGTAAAGCTAGGTGGCAGGTAGACATTATAGGACTGCCACCCAGCTTTCCTAGGCTCCTGAGAAGATCTGGTCTCTTATCTGCATCCGTAAAGCTGGGTGACAAGTAGACATTATAGGACTGCCACCCAGCTTTCCTAGGCTCCTGAGAAGATCTGGTCTCTTAGTTATATCTGCATCTGTAAAGTAGGGTGGCAGGTAGACATTATAGGACTGCCACCCAGCTTTCCTTGGCTCCTGAGAAGATCTGGTCTCTTATCTGCAGCTGCAAAGCTGGGGGTCAAATAGATATTTTAGGACTGCCACCCAGCTTTCCTAGGCTCCTGAGAAGATCTGGTCTCTTATCTGCAGCTGTAAAGCTGGGGGTCAAATAGATATTATAGAACTGCCACCCAGCTTTCCTAGGCTCCTGAAAAGATCTGGTCTCTTATCTGCATCTGTAAAGCTGGGTGACAAGTAGACATTATAGGACAGACAGCCAGCTTTCCTAGGCACCTGAGAAGATCTGGTTTCTTAGTTACATCTGCAGGTGTAAAGCTGGGTGACAGACATTATAGCACTGCCACCCAGCTTTCCTTGACACCTGACAAGATCTGTTGTTTTTAGTTATATCTGTGTCTGTAAAGCAAACATGAATGCCACCCAGCTTTCCTTGTTTCCAGAGAAGATCTCGTCTCTTAATTATATCTTTGTCTGTAGAGCTGGGTGACAAGTAGACATTACAGGATTGTCACCCAGCTTTCCCAGATTCTGGAATACCAGATCCGCTGAGGTACCAGGGAAAGCTGGATCAGGCCAATATCAGAGCTTTGATGGCTGTCAAACAGCTTTCCCAGACTCCAGACTACAAAATCTGCTTTCTTATGCAAGCAAGCACTTACCAGTATTTCTTTATAAGTGCCACTCAGGAGCCAGAGAAAGTCGGGTCACAACAATATGGAAGCTGTGATGGCAGTCATGTTGGCTGTCAGATACCATCATATAAAATCAGTTTAATTGTGGCAGCATGCATTCACCATTATTATTATATTGTTGCACTCAGGAGCCAGGGAAAGCTGTGTCATTATTTCTTCAGCTTTCCCAGACTCCTATGTAATCATACATCTTCCATAACTGCAGACCGACCTTTCAGGACTACAGGACAGCTGGGTGACAACCCATTAGAACTACAGTGGTGGACAGAAATGTTGTCACCCAGATTTCAGTCCAATATAACAAAAAAAAAGAGAAATTAATATTTACTGATTTCCCCCCCTATTTTATTGGAAAGTGTAAAAATAAATAAATAAATAAATAAATAAATAAATAAATAAATAAATAAATAAATACATAAATAAATGAATATCTTATTTTTGGGATATTTTATCTCCTGCCAGTTCCATGTGTGTTCACTGAGATCCATATGATAAAAACCACAAACCACGGAGACACTGCGCAAAAAACTGCACATGAGCGTGCCCAGCGTATCTGTCACATATAACACACTCAGCTCTGCTATTCCACCTATTGTGACTGACTCTATGTGTAACAGTTGTAGTAATGAAGTTTCCGCTAATTAACCGTAAGCCTGGTTGTTAGCAGCACTGTCATTACACGGCCGCGATGAGCATTAGATACGACAAGGCGCGGTTAACAATATGGAATTAATTGCAAGATATTGTCAGGAAACATAAGGTGCGACTCCGCTCGATCGCTCATTGCCGTATGGAGCTGTGGGAGGGAGATATACCAACGGATACATTAGAGGACCCTATAGACCAACTTTTCCAGCTATGCAGCTGGTTTATGACATGAATATGGCGGAATAAGTGGCGCTATAGATACACCTTACATACGTCTGTTTAGTTTCCATGATGGTCCTCCGCCCCATCTTAAATTTAGAATTGAAGAGCACCTGTCACCTCTCCTCCATGTAATAACTATTCTGGAGCATCTGTTCTTAGGACTCTATGTTGTGCCATTCCTCTATTATTCCTACTAGAAGAAGTTATGAACACATTACTAGCAGTTTGCAATGAAGATGGGCGTTACCAGTTGTGGGTGTCTCCTTGCACAGTCTGGCACTATCCAATCAGTGCTGCCAGTGTCAGACTGTGCAGGGACATTCCCCCAAGTTGGTTTGACGATCCAGCCCCTCAATAACTTCCACAGCCTAATCAGACAAACAGACCGCTGAAGAAGGTCTGTGAGGACCGAAATGTCCGGTCATTGTCATTACAAAAAGAATCATGGATCATGAACTTTGTATCAATAAATTACCAATAAGTGCAAATGAACAATCTGAGTGCCGCAATTTAATACTATTCCCCCAGTTGGTGACACCCATCTGGACCTTTACTGCAAACTGCTAGTAATTCATTCATAGCTTCTAGCAGGAATAATAGAGTCATAAGAACAGATGCTCCAGAATTGTAATTACATGGGGAATACAAGTAGTTACTAAAGCAGACATGTCAGGAGAGGAGAAGCAAATTGAGATTTGGGTCCATGGGCAATAAGGGTTATAGGCTCCTTTCATTTAGGAGATGCCATATTGATTAGCGGATAGTCCTAGGTTTGGCTCCTGAAGCCACAGCCAATCGGGCATTTCCTGCTTTTTAGTTCCTGTTGCTCTTAAGGGGGGTCTTAAGCCGGTGTCCTCCATATGATACCCATATGCCCTGATAGGGGTTATCCTGATGAAAAACTCTTCCTTATAATTCCATGATTAATAAAAACTCTGGACCTGTATAAGGGGTGACTGCTCGATCTGACTGCTGGAAATGCCACCGATCACAAGAAAGTGAGTCCTATGTCCACTGAGTCTTGTGGAGCAGTGGTCGAGCATGTGTACTGCTGCTCTATTCATCTCTATGGGACTGCCAAAGAGAAGCCGAGCACAGCCCTCCATCAGTCCCATAGAGTTTGTATGGAGCGCCAGTGCACGTGCTCGACCACTGCTCCACAGTGGACACAGAACCTTGTAATCGCTGGTGGTCCCGGTGATCAGACCACCGAAGATCTATCAGTTATTCCCTAGGGGATTCAGAGCTCTGATAAAGAAAAACTGAGCGCCAACCCCTTCCCTCTCCCCTATGTACAGTTATATAGCTGTGGGGCATCAAAGTGCCCTTGGGTACTGCCAAGAAATGAAGGAACCATGGCCCAGATGCATTGAGATTACTGCAGGTATTTCATATGTGTGAGTCCATGGACACCAGAATGAAAGCCCCCAATGTTTACACTGCTGACTGCCTTCAGAGAACTGGATCCACAAAAAAACAAAAACAAAGCAAAACAAAAAAACCTTATAAAAAAATTTTCAGCCCATTTAACCCCTTGTGGTCTTCCATTAGATGGCTACACACAGCTTTGCAAAAAAGAAGGCAATAAAGCCCCAGGATTAATAATCCATCTTTGGAGCCGTGTTACACATATGACCCAGTTATCGGTCCCAGTCGTCTACACTGAAGCGGTATGTTTTTGCCGTACAATAAAAAAAATCAATTCAGCATTTCTTGAGCAAAACTGCAAAACCGACTTGGGGTTTTAAGTTAAAACAGATTCTTAAGTGTTAAGAGAGAGAAACCGGGAGATTTTTATCTGTCGTCCTGAAGCTTTCCTCAGATCTGATTTTTTTGCAGTTTTTTTTTCCTTTTGTTTTTTTTGCAGTCGTTTTCACTTACCACCATTTCTTTTCACTATACGTTATCCTCCTGTCTCTACCGCGTCTCGAGGCTCCTGAAGCTAATCCATCTGCAGTATAAAGTAGAGCAGTGATCAGACAGTTTAATGAGGTGTGTTCTTCTTGTCTCACGACACATTAGGCAACCGGGACCCAACTGACCGACCAGCGTGACCCCGCCAATCTCTGCAATAATATGGGAGTGGCACTAATAGAAGGGTAATGCCGCTATCTCTCCTGCTGATTCTGCTTGGATTTCTGCAAAGAAGCCACCAATGTCTATGATGAGACACTAATGTTTCTATATCTGAAGGTCAGTAGGACTAACGTAATCACCAGACAAACCTGGGGCAGACGCCAAGGACCTCTGGGCTTAGAACACCTAAAGAATACTGCCACATGGTAGAGCCACACAGTGCGTGCATAATACAAACACACAGTCCCCAACAAGATGTAAGAGCTCACGTTATAGGGCCAGACAATTCCTATATAATACTACCAAACTGTAGCCAACTAAGATATGAGCCCATATGATAGGGCTATGCAGTGTGCATGTAATACCGTCCGCCACGCAGTACCAATCTAAGGTCTAGGAAACCACATGATAGAGCCACACAGTGCCTACGTAATACCATCACACAGTCCCCGTCTAAGATGTAAGAGGTAACGTTATAGGGGCAGACAATAGCTATATAATACTACCAAACACTACCCAACTAAGAAATGCGGTGTCTATGGAATACCGCCACACAGTACTGATCTAACATCCAGGAACCCACATGATAGGGCAGTACAGTGCCTACATAATACCACCACACAGTACTCAAATATGATCTACAAGCTCACATGATAGGGCCGGGCAGTGTCTATAGAATAACACGACACAGTACCAATCTAAGGTCTAAGAGCTCACATGATAGGACCAGGCGGTGCCGATATAATACCACCACACAGTACCCAACTAAGATGTAAGAGGTCACGTTATAGGGCCAGACAATGCCTAAATAATACTACTGAACAGTATCCAACTAATAAGATATGATAAGATATGAGCCCACATGATAAGGCTGTGCAGTGCCTATGTAATACCGTCACACAGTACCAATCTAAGGTCTAGGAACCCACATGATAGGGCCATGCAGTGCCTATATAATACCACCACACAGTACTCAAATAGGATGTACAAGCTCACATAATAGGGCCATACAGTGCCTATATAATACCACTACACAGTCCCCAACTAAGATTTAGGAGGTCACATTATAGGGCCAGACAATGCTATATTATATAGAAAAAATGAGTGGCTCACCACCCAGTAGCCTATGGATTCAGAGGTGCTTCAATCCAGGCTTACCCACACCTAAAAGATAAATGGAATATCGCTTAGTCAATGTTTAGGATGAGCACACCCTTTATCTGGTTATGTAGTTGTACTGAGTATAGTGAATAGGTAATAGCGGATGAATGGATAGTACAGTGTATGTAGATGAATGGTGCAATAGATATACAATCCTAAGCAAGTAAGAATAAAACAGTTCTATTTATTTAGGCAAATTTACTAGTATTATAAAGTATTATAAACATATAATAAAGTCCCCCATATGATCAATTGTAGTGGAATGGAGGAAATATAAAAACCTCAATAATGGATGAAAAATGAAGAAGATATATGCATATATCAGGACATCGATGGTAGACACAATGAATGAAAAAATAAAAAAATAATAAATGAAAAAAATAGATGAAAAATATAAAAATGTAAAAATATAAAAATGTGTAAGTAAAAAAATAGGTTGAAAAAAAGGGTTGAAAAAAAGAGGGAATAAAATCCAAGTTTAAAAAAGTAGATTCAAATATAGATAGAAAAGCACTGGTATATAGTAGGGAAAGCGCAGAGAATTGCTACGAAGTCTATGCTACTTAATGTCTCTTATGTTTGTTATTTGGATGAGGATTAATAGTAGCAAAATGTAGCTCTCTTTACAGAGAGATGGTACATTACCCCCTTCTTTGATGTTGGTGGTACCAGTGGTGTCTCTGTATTGGGGTTCAGTCCCGTTATTTCTGCTGTCCGTGCGGGGGGCTGGAATGTTGCGTGCGGCTGTCAGACCGAGAGAGCCGGAGCAGCTGTCAGCACGCGGGAGTCAGAGCGTTGCGCGCGTTTTGTCTTTTGTTTTCCGGTGCTGTCTGTACTCCGGAACTAGCCGTGGCGTCCAACGTGTTAGTTTTGCTTGTTTGGAGGTTCGTTGAATCCTCGTACCTTTTTCGGTATAGATTAGGTTGGGTATGGTGTAGTGTTCCCCACAATGAAATCTTAGACAGTCTTGACTTCAATGAATAAATTCAGTGTCCATCGACTCAATGTAGCAGTAAATAATTCTTGTAAGCGCCAGTATCCAAATGTCTCAGTGATAACGCCAGACGCTTTTCGGGGCTTTTTATTCTGCCCCTTCCTCAGTGGCAAAATCTAACGGACTCTGGATCTGGCTGGCTTTTATGTCCACATTTCAATTGTTAATTGGGTAATCTTCAAAACATGGGGTGGATCGTGGATTTGTAATAAAATATGTTACATTCATTATTTACTTTTATAAGGTCTGAAAGCAGATAGAACTTTTCTATAGTGTTACTTCTAGTAGTTTCTAAATCTTTAGTTTTTACAGAGTAAATGAGAGAAATGTAAATAGATTGTCAAAAAGATAGATTATCAAAAAAATATGTAGTTATTTGTGCAGAGCTGACTTTTTGTTACTTAGTGTCAGTGAAGACCTTTTTTATTTTAGTTGTTTGTGTTGTTGAGAGGAGAAGGTGTTGTAGGGTGTTAGTTAGTGTTGAATAATTTATAGTTGATGTCTAAACTGGTTCTGGGTGCTCAGTGTCTGTTGAAAATTGATATGTTAATTAGCTCTGATTGATAGTGATGGGGAGAGAAATCCTTTTTAATTTGGATTGTGTTTTTAAATATGATTGTGTTTTTAGTTAGGGGTGTTGGGGGTGATAGGGTGTGGTATTGGGTGTAAATAAGTGAAATATAAATTGATTCTATTTATTTTTATGTGGTACTAAATTATCTTTCTATTCCTTTGTGTTTGTGAGGAATTAGTTTCTATACTTTATTGGTTCTAATTTAATTATTATTATAATTATTATTTATTATACTACCAAACAGTACCCAACTAAAATACGAGCCCATATGATAAGGCTATGCAGTGCCTATGTAATACCGCCACACAGTACCTATCTAAGAACCCACATGATAGGGCCATGCAGTGCCAATATAATACCACCACACAGTACTCAACTAAGGTCTAAGAGTTCAAATGATAGGGCCATACTGTGTCTACCTAATACCACCACACAGTAACCAACTACTACTGAACAGTACCCAAATAAGATATAAGAGCCCATATACGGCTATGCAGTGTCTATGTAATACCACCACAGAGTACCAATCTAAGGTCTAGGATCCCACATGATAGGGCCACACAGTGCCTACATAATACCATCACACGGTACTCAAATACGATCTATGAGCTCACATGATAGGGCCAGGCAGTGCCTATATAATACCACCACAGTGTGTCTGCATGATAATACCGCCACACAATACCCAACTAAGATCTAAGAGCCCAGGTGATAGGGCCATACAGTGCCTACACAATACCACCACATAGTACCCAACTAAGATCTGAGGGCCCATATTATAAGGTTATGCACTGCCTACATAATACCACCACACAGTAGCGATCTAAGGTCTAGGAGACCACATGATAGGGCCAGGTAGTGTCTACGTAATACCACCACAAAGTACCCAAGTAAGTTCTAAATTTCCCATGACCGTCTATGGAGGAACTTTATACTGGACTTCATGTGTTAGGAGTTGTCTCATAAATGGTGGCCCTGACGTTAGCGGTATGACGACGTAGAGTGGAGATGTGTGATAGTATCTCATTCAGGAGCTATAGAGCGGTATAAAATGTGCCTCCACATGAAGTAAAGCTAATGCGTCTCTTTTACTTTAGATTGTTCTGTTAAGACAGTCTCCTGCACACTCCACATCCATCACTGTCAGGTATGGGCAAACACTGTCAAGTCTGAGAGGATGATGGATTGTTTGATGAGTTGAATTCTTAAAATGATCTTCTAAATTATATGTCTGGCTTTCATATTTTTTTTAATTTCAAAATTGAAATCCTATAGATATCTGCAGTCGGTGAATACTTCATCACACTCAACTCGTTTAGAACTTAGAATTTGTTATTTTCACATAAAACTTTTAAATGTTGGGGTACGTGGGCGTAATATCATGGTAACTGTTGTGGGGCCCAAAAACTAATGAGCCCCAAGCTTAATAAATACAGTAGTACGTAATCCCATCGTTACCTCGGCTGTGTGCATCAGATCTCTGTGCCTCTACTTTTAGGGATCGAGGAAAGATTGTGTTCCCTCTGGAATCTTTATTTTAATTTATTTCGCTGCATTTGTTAATGAAATATAAAACAAACAATAAACTATGTGCAGCATTAATGAATTGTTATCATTAAAAATATTGGCAAGTATTAAGAAATGTCAAATAAATTAAAATAAATACTCTACGGGGACATGATCTTCACATGATCCAAGTAGTATAATATATACCTAAAATTACTTATCCTGTACTGAACCTGACTTACATACTTACTCCAGAGCTGCACTCACTATTCTGCTGGTGCAGTCACTGTGTACATACAGTATATTACATTACTTATTGTGTACTGATCCTGAGTTACATCCTGTATTATACTCCAGAGCTGCACTCACTATTCTGCTGGTGGAGTCACTGTGTACATACATTACTTATCCTGTACTGATCCTGAGTTACATCCTGTATTATACTCCAGAGCTACACTCACTATTCTGCTGGTGGAGTCACTGTGTACATACATTACTTATCCTGTACTGATCCTGAGTTACATTCTGTATTATACTCCAGAGCTGCACTCACTATTCTGCTGGTGCAGTCACTGTGTACATACATTACATTACTTATCCTGTACTGATCCTGAGTTACATCCTGTATTATACTCCAGAGCTACACTCACTATTCTGCTGGTGGAGTCACTGTGTACATACATTACTTATCCTGTACTGATCCTGAGTTACATTCTGTATTATACTCCAGAGCTGCACTCACTATTCTGCTGGTGCAGTCACTGTGTACATACATTACTTATCCTGTACTGATCCTGAGTTACATCCTGTATTATACTCCAGAGCTGCACTCACTATTCTGCTGGTGCAGTCACTATGTACATACATTACTTATCCTGTACTGATCCTGAGTTACATCCTGTATTATACTCCAGAGCTGCACTCACTATTCTGCTGGTGCAGTCACTGTGTACATACATTACATTACTTATCCTGTACTGATCCTGAGTTACATCCTGTATTATACTCCAGAGCTGCACTCACTATTTTGCTGGAGGAGTCAATGTGTACATACATTACATTACTTATCCTGTACTGATCCTGAGTTACATCCTGTATTATACTCCAGAGCTGCACTCACTATTCTGCTGGTGCAGTCACTGTGTACATACATTACTTATCCTGTACTGATCCTGAGTTACATCATGTATTATTTTCCAGAGCTGCACTCACTATTCTGCTGGTGCAGTCACTGTGTACATACATTACTTATTCTGTACTGATCCTGAGTTACACCCTGTATTATACTCCAGAGCTGCACTCACTATTCTGCTGGTGCAATCACTGTGTACATACATTACTTATCCTGTACTGATCCTGAGTTACATCCTGTATTATACTCCAGAGCTGCACTCACTATTCTGCTGGTGTAGTCACTGTGTACATACATTACTTATCCTGTACTGATCCTGAGTTACATTCTGTATTATACTCCAGAGCTGCACTCACTATTCTGCTGGCTGTCATTCAAAGTAATCAAAAAGCTTGTTGTCAGACTGCTGAGCTCCCATTATGTGTTTCCTACATTGTATTACTATAGAGTAGCTGTTATACTGTAAGCTTTCTGTAAGTTAATGCGGAATGCTGGGAAGTTTCAGCTGTAAAGCCGTCAGAATTAAGTAATGAAGTGTAAAGACAAATTAACTTAAATGTTTATGAAAATTCCACCTAAGTCACTATCGGCTTCCAGTTTCTGTGAATTCTGCCTCAAACCCTTTAATACAATTCCATCCTATGCTGCTCGTTGTAGAAAAACAACCCCCACCATCCTCCGCAGCTGCGAATACCCGTGTTAAAGTAGTAAGATTAGAATCAGGTGCCGCCACCATTAGCCGTGAACCAACATGGGGTTGTAAGACTTTCTTAAAGACAGACAAGAAAAGCTTTTTTACTTAGTGAGGAGAACTGACACATTAACTTCTGTAATTGCTCCTAAGGTGTCCATTATTTCCCGCTATCTTGTGGTTTTTACGGCGCCTCAATTAGGCGCGGGGCTCGGTGCTGACTTAGCTGAGCGCGCCGTTCTGTTAGTGCTGCAGTTTGACACATCTCACGAGTCAACAGAAAGCGTTTCTTCAGAACATCTTGCATTAGGATAAGAAAGAGGCTCATCATCGGGCGGGAATGGGGGCGATCCATCCCGGCTTACGCCTTCAAGGTGATACCGCAACTTATTTATCTTCTGTTTTTCGATAGACGGTCACTAAATCAGCCCTTCAGAGGCTGCGCACATTTACCATTGCTCTGAAACCTCAGCCATCACTTGCAATCTGTAGAGGAGCAAGCGTTCAGTTTTCCTGCAGCGCCACCACAGGGGAAATAATGCATTACCCACTTCCTATTGATCTTAACGGGCTGTGAGTGGACATGTTGGGTCCTCCGGAGCAAGGGACGCTCTTTGTAGTTACATTAGTCAACAGATCAGCCTCCTGCACAGGGTATTTAAGAATAGGGTTACAAACTAGACAACCCCTTTAAGGGTACGAATATATGTGCACAATTAACAAATGGACGTTAGTGACAAAACTATTATAGGGCAGCATAATGACGAAGAAAATAGTGGAAAAATCCATTATAGCAGAGGTCAGCAACCTTCAGCACTCCAGCTGTTGTGAAACACCAATCCCAGCATGCTCCATTCATTTCTATTAGAGTTCTGAGAAGCACAGAGGAAGTATGCTTGCTGGGAGTTGTAGTTTTGCAACAGCTTGAGTGCCGGGGGTTGTCCACCCCTGCATTATAGTCCCTTTAAAGAAGAACTCCCACAAATGTGTTTTTCCTCTGACCTGTTAGAAAGGTACATGATGTAATCTGTAGTGAAGGTAATCTTCTTACCAGTGACTGTATTTGTGAGTTATAACCTCCCTTCTGATCCTCAGCTGTGTCATGTGACCAGCACTCTGATCTCTAATGAGACTGACATTGATGCTTTTTTATAGGAATACATAGAGAAACTGACTTCCTTTGCCCATACGATGCTGTGTCAGTTGGTGAGTCTGATTGCTGGTCACATGACACAGATGAGGATCAGAAGGGAGGTTATAACTCACAAATACAGACACTGGTAAAAAAAAATTACAATCACTACAGATTACATCATGTACCTTTCTAACATTTTTTTGTGGGAGTTCTTCTTTAAGATCCAGACTGGCAAGAGTCAACTTTGTGCCTTCAGTGTCAGCATAAGATAAACATTTTGGTCTCTGATATGGAATGTGTCAACAGAAAATGCCATGTTTTTCAAATGAAGTTTCTAACCTCCGCACTGGTCAAAGAGCATGCCCACAACACTCTCCCTTAGAAGTCAAGGAGTCACAGGTTCTACAGGTTCCTATGGTTTCTGTTAATAGAAGTTCAAGCAAGGTGGCAGCCCTCATAATCATATACTAAATTTTTTTTTTAAATAGTCTGAAAATTGTAGATGTCCTCTATAAAATCACTCAGTAAGCCTCCCAGAAATGCCACTTTGGGATATATTTTTATAAACACCGCCCCTTTGAGGTCCGTGAAGTTTCTATAGAAAACCTATTTTTTTAATAATTTTTGGAGATTTTTAAAATTTTTCATCACCAGAAAGATGAGAAAAATCCTAAAATCCTGCAGTTTTTGCACTGACCACTGAAGCTCCTTAAAGACTGGCATTTCTGTTCTTTTGAGATCACTTCTTATGAGTTCTTTCATTATCATCACAAGGAGGATTACAGTGACAGGTAACGCCAATGTAGAGAGACCACAAAATCCACCATTCACAATAGCTGATGAGCATAGCTTATCTTGTCCCCCTCCCTGCACAATAACCTCTGCACTGGTCAAAGAGCATGCCCACAACACTCTCCCATAGAAGTCAAGGAGTCACAGGTTCTACAGGTTCCTATGGTCTCTGTTAATAGAAGTTCAAGCAAGGTGGCCGCCCTCATAATCATATACAAAGAAAATTTAAAAATCTACAGAAAATAAAAACAGATTAGAAAAATAAGATGGTTGTAATTAGGCAAAAAATATATCCTTCAATTATTGCAAAACTACAAGCCCCAGCTTCCCGTATCATAGATTTCGCTGTATTTATTGATTTGTGTATTTAGATTTACTGGTTGTGGGGGGAGAGGGATGAACATGGAAATTTTGTGTTTCTCCAACAGAGTTTTTGTTGGCGTCGGTGGGGAGAGGGTCACCGACAGGGGACTTTAAGTCTCTCTGGCAGAGTTTTTCTTTTCGTACTGTGTTTGTTGGAAGGCATGCTGTTTTTTTATGCTTTTGACACGAAGCCTAGAAATTATCCCATTTTATAGTCCTTTGAAATTGATTTCCAGGTGAGTCTGAAACTTTGGCGCCTCTATAGAAATTGTTTCAGCTCCTTCGCTCGGCAGCATGCTGTGACCTCACTTTCAGTATAATAGTCGCCTTTCAGGCTCGGAGTTTAGTCGGCGATTCCGTTGGAAGTTACATATTCTGAAAAGTCAAGGAAAATGATTGTGATTCAACAAGACTTTGTACTTGTAAATGATTCAGTTCAGTACATCGGCTAGGAGAATATTTTTCGGCCCGGCGTGCTCAAAATTTGTCAGGAACATTTCGCTTTACTTAACTTCAGAAATGTATATTTTGAATATCGTGTAAGAAGACAGTTTAAGGGTAAGTGGTCACACGGTCAGGTTTCTGCATGCAATTTTGGAAGTTTTAATCAGGAATGGACCATAGAAGGAGAGAAAGTCTAAGAGACATTTGCAACTTCTCTTTTTTTAAATTTACTCCTGGTTTTGGCTTCCAAAACTGCATGAAGAACCCCAACTGTGTGGTTGTACCCTAATACTTTTAGGTGGTTTACCCTTAAAGGCTATATACACCTTTGGGGGGGCAATTTTTTTAGTATTGCATTATACTTATTTTGACCTAAAAATCACTTTTTCAATTGGCCTTTATTAACAATATGGAATCCTTTTTTGCGTACAGAGCTGAGAAGCTGTACTAGCTGCCTGTGGATTTTTTTTTTCAATTCCGTCATCTGTGGAGCAGACGGACAGCTTATCTCTTCTCTCTGACCTTATAAAGACTCATTAAAGCTCAATCCTTACCTTACTGATAAGAATGTGGCTTAAATAAGTGTTTATGACCTCTCAGTAGGTTACAGATAGGGGTAATTAGATGACCTGGCACAAAGTGAAAGTGAAAGTACCAGTCACCCAGCTAGACAAACAGTTAACCCTTTGTGACTGAACAGCTCAATATTTTTAATAAAGACCAATTGAAAATATGATTTTTAGCCAAAAATAAGTTAAATGCGATCATAAAAAAAATGACTCCAAAGGTGTACATAGCCTTTAAAGTGTCTCCTTAGATCTTTAGTCTTAGTTCCTTCCTTCTGTCAACAAGACAACAACACTTCCTTGTCTTGGAGCACAGCAGTGTTGTCCTATTGATACTGTATTTCATAGTCGACAGTCACATCTTCATTCAGTTTCTAAGCCTTTGTTCCCACTAGTGTCATGGCTTCTGGTTTGATAGGATCATGACAGATTGGTCAGGTAGGATCCAGGACAACCTGTTATGGTCCATTTTACCTCCCCAGTAGGGTCCGTTTTTCTTCCGGATTGAGGTATAGTGAATCTGTGCTATACAAACTGAATTGGCTTCTGGTTGCCATGAGGCCCCATGTCGAAGGGATTGTGTTATAGATGTGGTCCTCCTCTCGGGACCCTCATCTATGAGCGGAGTAGAAAGTGAATCTGTGAAAGCTACTTGCATTCTGGTGGACTGGAGCATCTCTTGTATTACATGGACAGGCTCTCATCTGAATGGTTGCCATGTAATACTTCATTTCTCCTGTAGTGGCTGCTGTCCATGTAACATGCAGACGTCCTAGATTCTTCAGACTTGGGAGGGTGGCTCTAAGTAAAGGAAAGCCTCCCTAGTAGCTCCGTTTGGAGACCTCTCCACAAGGACATCCATAAACCATCCCAGAACCCCCATTCTAGGGCAACCTTTTATATTACATGGACAGACCCTTCTCTGAATGGTTACCTTGTAATTCTACATTTCCCCTGTAGTGGCCACTGTCCATGTAATAGGCAGACCTTCAGGATTCTCTAGACCTGGGAGGATGGTCCTAAATGGGAGCCAATCTCCCTAGTATCTCCAGTTACAGACCTCCTCCTGAAGACCCAAAAACCCTCCCAGAACCTTTGTTCTGGCACAGTCCTTGTACCATCTGAACGGTTGCCTTGTAATGCTACATTTCATCTGCAGTCGTTGCTGCCCATGTATCATGCAGACCTTCCAGATTCTTCAGACCTGGGAGACTGGTTCTAAATGGGGTACAACCCCTCTAGTGTAAAAAACATCCAGTAACCCTTCCAGAAATGCCACTCTGGGATACATTTTTATAAACACCACCCCTTTGGGGTCCATTTCCCGGGGCAATGGAAGGAATGTAATTGAGTAAGTGGAAAGGGTTGTCCAAAGTAGACATGCAATCCGCGAAATATTTTTTAAGCCAGCAGTAGATTATAAAAGCTTCAGCAGGACACCCCGCAGATGATAAATGGGTTATATAATAATCGGGGGGGTGGTATCCAAGCTTTGTATGTACTTTCTGTATAGTGTGGTATCAGCAGGGAGCCTCCGGCTTCATTATATGAGGTTGTATAGTCATGTACTTACTGTATTGAGGATTTTACGCTTAATTAAAATATGGGCCAGGTTCCTCTCCAGAGCCTCCGACTTTAAACGTCGTTAAGTGTTTGCTCTGATCTTCTGAGGAGCCGCGTTCATTAAAATACTTCTGACTGCTGTTGTAATTAAGATTCTTTATAAGCGTAATGAAGTTCAGAGTCTCCAAAGAAGATAGAAGAAAGTACCCGGCATGATGATTATAACACAATTGAGCATTTGGGGGGGGGTATGTATTAATAACGCAAATTTATAAAAGCCTTGTCTGACATCAAAGATGCCTCGATGATTCAGAAGGTCTCGAAGGTTGCACCCATGTCTTTCAACGAGCTTGCATGCCAAGTCTAGTCTATCATAAGAAGCAGAGGCGTAATGTGAAGCTTCTGGGCCTCCATGCACAATTTGTTATAGGGTCCCCCACCTACAGGGGTGGATTGGCCATAGACCTTACAGGGAAATTTTCCAGGGGGCCGCCAGGGCCCTACTCAAGGCCGGCCAATGGAAGTTTTTGGGGATGTATCTTGTGCTACTGGCAGTATTTGTGGTGGACTGTGGTATTTGGCTCTGTTGGGGTGGTATAATGTGCCACAATATGGTATTGCTGGCCCTGCCTTCCATTAATTTGGACTAGGCTACAAAATGGGGCTACTTTTAGTACTTTTTTACAGGACCAGTTTAAGTTCCCAGTCCACCCCTCAAGTATTACCAATTCAGATGGTGCCAGCGGTGTTAGGCTCTAGTTGGGAGCCCAAGCTCATCAGATACAGGCAAGGAAGTTGGTGTCTCATCTGGGCATGGCAACATTTTGACTCAAACAAGTTTTTTTCAGGCCAATCTGGAGTGGCAGAGGACCACCTCAACTGCTACCTCTACACCTCCTGGTAAGAATGTTCCATTTTTGCCAGACCTTGTTCAGCCCCCTTAAACAAACAAACCAAAGGAAAGAAATATTGCAAAAATTATTGAAAAAATGGCGCAAATGAGGAAAATGTGAATATGACAAAACTTTTAGGTTGGAGTCTGAGTAGAGATGAGTGAATCACACAAAAGTCAATTCTGGTCTGATTCTGCTGGATCCCTCGATCGATTCGACCAGAATCAAAAATGCTCCAATTGGCCTGAACATTTGTGTATGCCGTTCTGAGGTCTCCTAGGACTAGGATAATTTTCCTCTCTAGCCTCTCACTTTTTAAATTTTTTTTATGTATTTTCTCTTTCCAAAACCCAAAATTCACCCAAATTGAATTACCAAAGATTCGGATGGAAAAATTGGAGTCGAATTCGATTAATATCAGACTGATTTGTTTGACCATTGGAAACCCAACTAATCACCGGATTGGCAGTCCACTTCCCCTCTTTGCCAGGATCACAACAGGGAAGAGAAGACATTGCTTGCCCAAGCAAGCATGGAGCTGTCCATGCATGCTTGGGAACTTTCTCCATTGAGGACTTTGTCCAGGTTCATAGCTGAACCCAGACATATCCCCATTTTCACCCAGGCAGGCCCTCTTGATATGAGCATTGGAGCATTTTTTGGAGATCTGGTGACATACCAGGCTTTCCATTGGTAAAGCTAGGTGGAAGCTTCCCAAAGATTCAGATGCAACTGATGCAAATTTTTACAAAATTGGAGTCAAATTCGATTAATTTCATATTGATTTGTTTGTCTCTAAGTCTGACCATTGGAAACCCAACTAATCACAGGAATGGCGGTCCAGATCCCTTCTTTGCCAGGATCACAACTGGGACTACACTGTTGCTGGTGACATCACCGTCTCTGATGGGCGGGCTTTAGCACTTCCCTAGCCATTTTACACTACGGTGGCAGCTTCCGCCTAGCTTTACCCATGGAGAGCCCAGAATGTCACCGGATCTCCAGAAAGAGCTGTTACCCTGGAGAGCATCATAGCATGAAATGAGAGGGGCTGAGTGTGGGAAGAAGGGGATATGTCCAGGTGCAGCTCTGAACCTGGACAACCCCTTTAAGGCGTGTTGCCTCTTGAACTGTCATGGGTTCACATGCATAATATGCCTGAAAAATTGACTCGCCAATTATTATTTTTTTTTATGCAACACAGATTTTAAAATCCACAGTGGAAGATTGATAAGCTGTAGGAACTGTGCAGATTCCCAATGGGAGATAGATTTTATGCAGCGCTACAAAAACAGGAACCCCCATTTTCATAATTTGTGATCAGATTGGCAGCGATCACTTATGACATATCCCTGGATTTCCTGCTACTGTTATATTTGCCAAAAACTCTTCAAAACAGCTGGGTAATCAAGATCTTTTACACCTCAAATATTCAATTTGTCAAAAATATGCACCCATCCTGTGGGGATTCAAATCCCCATCCTCTTCAATACAGACACATATTCACTATTATCGGGGCAGAATGCAGATACTTATGTATAGTGCCTTGCGAAAGTATTCAGCCCCGTGGAACTTTTTAACCTTTTGCCACATTTCAGGCTTCAAACAAAAAGATATAACATTTTAAATTTTTGGTGAAGAATCAACAACAAGTGGGTCACAATTGTGAAGTGGAACGAAATTTATTGGATCATTTAAACTTTTTTTGTAATAATAAAACTGAAAAGTTGGGCGTGCAAAATTATTCGGCCCCCTTGCATTAATACTTTGTTGCGCCTCCTTTTGCTGCGATTACAGCTGCGGTCTCTTGGGGGATGTCTCTATCAGTTTTGCACATCTAGAGACTGAAATTCTTGCCCATTCTTCCTTGCAAAGCAGCTGGAGCTCTTTGAGGTTGGATGGAGAGCATTTGTGAACAGCAGTTTTCAGCTCTTTCCACATATTCTCAATTGGATTCAGGTCTGGACTGTGACTTGGCCATTCTAAGACCTGGATACCTTTATTTTTGAACCATTCCATTGTAGATTTTGCTTTATGTTTGGGATCATTGTCTTGTTGGAAGATAAATCTCCGTCCTAGTCTCAGGTCTTTTGCAGATTCCAACAGGTTTTCATCCAGAATGGTCCTGTATTTGGCTCCATCCATCATCTTCCCTGTCCCTGCTGATGAAAAGCAGGCCCAAACCATGATGCTGCCACCACCATGTCTGACAGTGGGGATGGTGTGTTCAGGGGGATGAGCTGTGTTGCTTTTACGCCAAACATATCGTTTTTCATTGTTTCCAAAACGTTCGATTTTGGTTTCATCTGAGCAGAGCCCCTTCTTCCACATGTTTGGTGTCTCCCAGGGGCTTGTGGCAAACTGTAAACCAGACCTTTTATGGATATCTTTGAGAAATGGCTTTCTTCTTGCCACTCTTCCATAAAGGGCAGATTTGTGAAGTGTTGGACTGATTGTTGTCCTATGGACAGACTCTCCCACCTCAGCTGTAGATCTCTGCAGTTCATCCAGAGTGATCATGGGCCTCTTGGCTGCATCTCTGATAGGTCTTCTCCTTGTTTAGAGGGACGGCCGGGTCTTGGTAGATTTGCAGTCTGATACTCCTTCCATGTCAATATAATCACTTGCACAGTGCTACTTGGGATGTTTAAAGCTTGGGAAATCTTTGGGTATCCAAATCCGGCTTTAAACTTCTCCACAACAGTATCACGGACCTGTGTGGTGTGTTCCTTGGTCTTCATGATGCAGAACCCTGAGACTATCACAGAGCAGGTGCATTTATACGGAGACTTGATTACACACAGGTGGATTCTATTTATCTTCATCAGTCATTTAGGACAACATGGGATCATTCAGAGATCCTCAATGAACTTCTGGAGTGAGTTTTCTGAACTGAAAGTAAATGGGCCGAATAATTTTGCACGCCCAACTTTTCAGTTTTATTATTACAAAAAAAGTTTAAATGATCCAATAAATTTCATTCCACTTCACAATTGTGACCCACTTGTTGTTGATTCCTCACCAAAAATTTAAAATGTTATATCTTTTTGTTTGAAGCCTGAAATGTGGCAAAAGGTTGAAAAGTTCCAGGGGGCCGAATACTTTCACAAGGCACTGTAGATGGTGATTTGAATCCACACAATACTTATAGAAATCAGTACATGTGACAGAAGTGGTAAAATCTAATGATTGCCTAAAGGAAGCGGTCAACTTGCCGCCATCACAAAGACATCTCGCGTCTGATATGACCAAGTAAAGATTCTGGGCCAGCACCAGTTGTAAGTCCGCAATGCCCGGGAAGGAGCAAACTCCACATCCAATGGTAAATAAATCCCAGCAGCCGCGTATATTCTTCCAGGAGTATATTCTTTTATTTATATCTCATATCTCCATAGGTGTCCACAAGGACGCGTTTCGGCAATCACTGCCTTTTTCAACAGGATAACATAACAGTCAAATATCAGTGGTATATATACCCATTAGAATTAAACACAGAAGTGACGTCAGGCGCCAAAACTAGGCGCCAATGCAATGTAAACAGTGCTACACGTGGTGCGGCCGTATCTATACTACAAAAGGATACATGAAATATCAATCTTGCATCAAAATAAACATTCATCGTTGCGCTGAGGTCTGAAAGAGGAAAACATAAATCTTCATCAGAATATATCGCTAATATTGCAAGAAATTACATGTGCATCACCTCATACTCTCTATTCAAGCCCTTTGGTTGCAATGTATTCAATGTATGAATCCAGAATGCCTCTCTTTGTAAAAGAAGCTTTTTTACATCACCCCCACGTCTCGGTCTTTTAATCTGTTCCAGCACCTGGAATCTCAGTTGGGCTATTGAATGTTTATATCTGTCAAAATGATAAGGAAGAGGCAACAACAAATTTTTTGTCCTAATTGTGGATTTGTGCTTACAAATCCGATCCCTTATTGTTTGCATTGTCTCTCCTATATATACTAGTCCACACGGACATTTAATCAAATAGATCACATTGGATGAGTCACAAGTATAGAATCCATTTGTTTCATATGTCTTGCCTGTATGGGGATGTTGAAATGTGGAACCTCTAATAATGTGAGAACATTGGACACAATGGAGGCAAGGAAAGGTGCCCTTCCGTTGTGTAAAAAGTGTCGTCTGTACACTATCCCCTTTCAGGCTACCCATATCAGCCTTTACCAGCTTGTCTCTATAGTTTGGGTTTCTTTTATTACACATAAGGGGCAAATTTTTAAATTCCTCTATTTCTGGATAGGCTTTTGTCAGTAAGTGCCAATGCTTCCTTACCACTTTATCAAATTGTGCATTAAACGGATGAAATTTCCGTACAAATGGTATTCTTTGTGATCCATCCTCTTTCCTCTTCCCAGAATGTATGACAGAATCTGCCCTAGCTTCATCCAGAGTAGTGGCGGGGTATCCCCTTTCTCTAAACCTCTCTGTCATCTCATTAATCCTTAGTTCTTGTTGTCCCGGATCGGATACAATCCTTTTAACCCTTTGAAACTGGGATTTTGGGATGGCCTTTTTTAGGGAGGGCGGGTGGGCACTAGAGAAATGAAGGATGCTATTCCTGTCTGTTTCCTTCCTAAACAAATCTGTGGACAGGATCCCCTGTATATCCTTCTGTACAGTGGTATCTAGAAAGCTCACCATCTTTTCATCATATATCATGGTAAATTTGAGACCTTCACATGCATTGTTGAGATGCTCAAAGAAGGCTTGCAGGATAGTATGTGGCCCCGCCCATATGCAAAATATGTCATCAATAAATCTCTTCCATATCAGGATATGTTCATGGTACATTTCATTGTTATATACAAATCTCTCTTCAAATGATGACATAAACGCATTTGCATAGGGCGGGGCCACATTCGAACCCATCGCGGTTCCCCGTTGCTGTAAGTAAAATGTGTCCTCAAAAAGGAAGTAGTTCTCATACAGGACCAATCTCAATAGATCCAAGAGAAATTTTTGTTGTAATTCACTGAAGTCACTCATATTCAACAATTTTGTTACTGCTTCAATACCTTTCTCATGCTCAATTGCAGTATATAAACTAACAACATCTATAGTCACCAATAGGCTATCAGCTGGTACTTGACACAGTTCCTTAATTAGTTCTAAAAAATGCGTTGTGTCCAATAGGAAAGATGCTGTTCCCTTAATCAGCGGGGTTAACACTTTCTCAAGTACCTTTGATAATGGAGACAACACAGAGTCCACCGACGCCACTATAGGGCGCCCTGGGGGATCTATCAGAGTTTTATGCACCTTGGGAAGTATATAAAATACAGGTGTAATAGGTGTATGATTCATCAAAAAAAGACTTAACTTTTCATCAATCACCCCCAGGCCCCTAAAGTGGCTTATCAGTGCCTCAATCTTCCTTTTAATGTGAAAAACAGGATCGGACTGTAGGGCCTGATAAGTATTTGTATCAGATAATTGACGTAATATTTCACGTCTATATTGGGATTTATCCAAAATAACAATCGATCCACCCTTGTCAGCTGGTTTTATAATCAAGGAGTTATCCTTCATCAATCCATCAATTGCTGTCTTATCACTCATAGAGACATTATGAGTCAAATGGAGTTCACCTCTCCTTATCGAATTCATCAATTCCTGTGACTCTCTGGTCACTAATTGCACATAAGTCTCTATAGGATGGTATATCTTAGGTGGTGCAAAAGTACTTTTCACCCTTAGTCCCAAATCAATTAAACAAAGTTTATCAGTGTCCTTAGAATCAGACACTCCTGATGATGCTTCTGGTGGTATTCCTATTAATGTCTCTCTAGTTCCAGCGAAATGAGTTTTTAGTCTTATCCTACGGAAAAACTGTTGTAGTGCTATGTCCATCTTAAAGGTATCAAAAGCCGCTAATGGGCTAAATGAGAGTCCCTTTTGTAAAGCATTTATTTGATCACTATTAAGAGTCTTGGAGGATAAATTAATAACTAAGGATGTCGTCCTACCTGGGACCTGGTCCGCGCACTCTGGGTTCGTCCTGTCATTGCCGTTTCTCCTGTGCTTGCGGCCCGACCGGTGCCCACTCCTGGTGGTTGTCTGCCTGCTCCTCTCCGAAAAAAAGGAGGGCGGCCCTCTTGCGGGTTGGCTGTATCGCTCTCCGAGCTTGACGTGAAGTAACTGGATCTGTTGGATCTTCTGAAGCCGGATCGCGGTCGCATTGAGGAGAAATCCTGCCATTTATATACTTTGTTCAGAAGGTAATCCTCGTTGTCACGGAGAAACTTTGATCTCTTCTTTTCTTCAGTATCTTTCTTATATGAAGCTATATGGGTCTCCACTGTTTCTTTCAGCTTCTTAAATTCTTCACTATTCAAAGTGTCAGAGAGTTGTTGTTCCGTGGCGATGTTCTGTTCTCTTAGAACCACAATTGCTTTCTGTAAGCGATCCACTGTAAGAAGCATTAGGTCAGACGAACATTTATTCATAATTTTCTCAAAGTCCTTGCAATATTCTGTATCTTCAGGAAAAAAGGTCGGGCGCAAATGCACCCTTAATCCCCTTGGGATGCGATTCAATCTGCAGTATTCCGCAAGTGTTGTTGCGTGTAATTCATACGCAGTCAGCCTCCTCAGTTCTCTCTCCCAGTTTCTTTTTTTATATATTATTATTATATTATTAGAGGTTCCACATTTCAACATCCCCATACAGGCAAGACATATGAAACAAATGGATTCTATACTTGTGACTCATCCAATGTGATCTATTTGATTAAATGTCCGTGTGGACTAGTATATATAGGAGAGACAATGCAAACAATAAGGGATCGGATTTGTAAGCACAAATCCACAATTAGGACAAAAAATTTGTTGTTGCCTCTTCCTTATCATTTTGGCAGATATAAACATTCAATAGCCCAACTGAGATTCCAGGTGCTGGAACAGATTAAAAGACCGAGACGTGGGGGTGATGTAAAAAAGCTTCTTTTACAAAGAGAGGCATTCTGGATTCATACATTGAATACATTGCAACCAAAGGGCTTGAATAGAGAGTATGAGGTGATGCACATGTAATTTCTTGCAATATTAGCGATATATTCTGATGAAGATTTATGTTTTCCTCTTTCAGACCTCAGCGCAACGATGAATGTTTATTTTGATGCAAGATTGATATTTCATGTATCCTTTTGTAGTATAGATACGGCCGCACCACGTGTAGCACTGTTTACATTGCATTGGCGCCTAGTTTTGGCGCCTGACGTCACTTCTGTGTTTAATTCTAATGGGTATATATACCACTGATATTTGACTGTTATGTTATCCTGTTGAAAAAGGCAGTGATTGCCGAAACGCGTCCTTGTGGACACCTATGGAGATATGAGATATAAATAAAAGAATATACTCCTGGAAGAATATACGCGGCTGCTGGGATTTATTTACCATTGGATGTGGAGTTTGCTCCTTCCCGGGCATTGCGGACTTACAACTGGTGCTGGCCCAGAATCTTTGCTTTAGTATTACTATACGGGTACGTGCACCAGTTTACAGATGTCTTCATCGGACACCATTTTGAGCTTCAATGATGCCGATGCAACAAGAATTTTATCACAAGTGACGACTTCCCCGGATTTCTTGAACATCCCAACCAGTGAATATAAAAAAAGAAACTGGGAGAGAGAACTGAGGAGGCTGACTGCGTATGAATTACACGCAACAACACTTGCGGAATACTGCAGATTGAATCGCATCCCAAGGGGATTAAGGGTGCATTTGCGCCCGACCTTTTTTCCTGAAGATACAGAATATTGCAAGGACTTTGAGAAAATTATGAATAAATGTTCGTCTGACCTAATGCTTCTTACAGTGGATCGCTTACAGAAAGCAATTGTGGTTCTAAGAGAACAGAACATCGCCACGGAACAACAACTCTCTGACACTTTGAATAGTGAAGAATTTAAGAAGCTGAAAGAAACAGTGGAGACCCATATAGCTTCATATAAGAAAGATACTGAAGAAAAGAAGAGATCAAAGTTTCTCCGTGACAACGAGGATTACCTTCTGAACAAAGTATATAAATGGCAGGATTTCTCCTCAATGCGACCGCGATCCGGCTTCAGAAGATCCAACAGATCCAGTTACTTCACGTCAAGCTCGGAGAGCGATACAGCCAACCCGCAAGAGGGCCGCCCTCCTTTTTTTCGGAGAGGAGCAGGCAGACAACCACCAGGAGTGGGCACCGGTCGGGCCGCAAGCACAGGAGAAACGGCAATGACAGGACGAACCCAGAGTGCGCGGACCAGGTCCCAGGTAGGACGACATCCTTAGTTATTAATTTATCCTCCAAGACTCTTAATAGTGATCAAATAAATGCTTTACAAAAGGGACTCTCATTTAGCCCATTAGCGGCTTTTGATACCTTTAAGATGGACATAGCACTACAACAGTTTTTCCGTAGGATAAGACTAAAAACTCATTTCGCTGGAACTAGAGAGACATTAATAGGAATACCACCAGAAGCATCATCAGGAGTGTCTGATTCTAAGGACACTGATAAACTTTGTTTAATTGATTTGGGACTAAGGGTGAAAAGTACTTTTGCACCACCTAAGATATACCATCCTATAGAGACTTATGTGCAATTAGTGACCAGAGAGTCACAGGAATTGATGAATTCGATAAGGAGAGGTGAACTCCATTTGACTCATAATGTCTCTATGAGTGATAAGACAGCAATTGATGGATTGATGAAGGATAACTCCTTGATTATAAAACCAGCTGACAAGGGTGGATCGATTGTTATTTTGGATAAATCCCAATATAGACGTGAAATATTACGTCAATTATCTGATACAAATACTTATCAGGCCCTACAGTCCGATCCTGTTTTTCACATTAAAAGGAAGATTGAGGCACTGATAAGCCACTTTAGGGGCCTGGGGGTGATTGATGAAAAGTTAAGTCTTTTTTTGATGAATCATACACCTATTACACCTGTATTTTATATACTTCCCAAGGTGCATAAAACTCTGATAGATCCCCCAGGGCGCCCTATAGTGGCGTCGGTGGACTCTGTGTTGTCTCCATTATCAAAGGTACTTGAGAAAGTGTTAACCCCGCTGATTAAGGGAACAGCATCTTTCCTATTGGACACAACGCATTTTTTAGAACTAATTAAGGAACTGTGTCAAGTACCAGCTGATAGCCTATTGGTGACTATAGATGTTGTTAGTTTATATACTGCAATTGAGCATGAGAAAGGTATTGAAGCAGTAACAAAATTGTTGAATATGAGTGACTTCAGTGAATTACAACAAAAATTTCTCTTGGATCTATTGAGATTGGTCCTGTATGAGAACTACTTCCTTTTTGAGGACACATTTTACTTACAGCAACGGGGAACCGCGATGGGTTCGAATGTGGCCCCGCCCTATGCAAATGCGTTTATGTCATCATTTGAAGAGAGATTTGTATATAACAATGAAATGTACCATGAACATATCCTGATATGGAAGAGATTTATTGATGACATATTTTGCATATGGGCGGGGCCACATACTATCCTGCAAGCCTTCTTTGAGCATCTCAACAATGCATGTGAAGGTCTCAAATTTACCATGATATATGATGAAAAGATGGTGAGCTTTCTAGATACCACTGTACAGAAGGATATACAGGGGATCCTGTCCACAGATTTGTTTAGGAAGGAAACAGACAGGAATAGCATCCTTCATTTCTCTAGTGCCCACCCGCCCTCCCTAAAAAAGGCCATCCCAAAATCCCAGTTTCAAAGGGTTAAAAGGATTGTATCCGATCCGGGACAACAAGAACTAAGGATTAATGAGATGACAGAGAGGTTTAGAGAAAGGGGATACCCCGCCACTACTCTGGATGAAGCTAGGGCAGATTCTGTCATACATTCTGGGAAGAGGAAAGAGGATGGATCACAAAGAATACCATTTGTACGGAAATTTCATCCGTTTAATGCACAATTTGATAAAGTGGTAAGGAAGCATTGGCACTTACTGACAAAAGCCTATCCAGAAATAGAGGAATTTAAAAATTTGCCCCTTATGTGTAATAAAAGAAACCCAAACTATAGAGACAAGCTGGTAAAGGCTGATATGGGTAGCCTGAAAGGGGATAGTGTACAGACGACACTTTTTACACAACGGAAGGGCACCTTTCCTTGCCTCCATTGTGTCCAATGTTCTCACATTATTAGAGGTTCCACATTTCAACATCCCCATACAGGCAAGACATATGAAACAAATGGATTCTATACTTGTGACTCATCCAATGTGATCTATTTGATTAAATGTCCGTGTGGACTAGTATATATAGGAGAGACAATGCAAACAATAAGGGATCGGATTTGTAAGCACAAATCCACAATTAGGACAAAAAATTTGTTGTTGCCTCTTCCTTATCATTTTGACAGATATAAACATTCAATAGCCCAACTGAGATTCCAGGTGCTGGAACAGATTAAAAGACCGAGACGTGGGGGTGATGTAAAAAAGCTTCTTTTACAAAGAGAGGCATTCTGGATTCATACATTGAATACATTGCAACCAAAGGGCTTGAATAGAGAGTATGAGGTGATGCACATGTAATTTCTTGCAATATTAGCGATATATTCTGATGAAGATTTATGTTTTCCTCTTTCAGACCTCAGCGCAACGATGAATGTTTATTTTGATGCAAGATTGATATTTCATGTATCCTTTTGTAGTATAGATACGGCCGCACCACGTGTAGCACTGTTTACATTGCATTGGCGCCTAGTTTTGGCGCCTGACGTCACTTCTGTGTTTAATTCTAATGGGTATATATACCACTGATATTTGACTGTTATGTTATCCTGTTGAAAAAGGCAGTGATTGCCGAAACGCGTCCTTGTGGACACCTATGGAGATATGAGATATAAATAAAAGAATATACTCCTGGAAGAATATACGCGGCTGCTGGGATTTATTTACCAATGATATGACCAAGTGTCGCAGCGTGGCCCTGGTCGCAACTTTATCAGCAAGATTAAGGAAGCCGAGAAATGTGGAATTGTGAAAAAAAAGCTGTAATGTAGTAGCAAGAATCTTCCCGAAGAGCGATGTGAATATAATTTTAAAGGGTTGAAAACAAAAAAAGCACTAAATGTATGAATTATTCATGAAGGGAGCGTAAGGAATAAACTTCTCTAATAGTCTGAACGTGCTTATATAAGAGCGACAGCGGTACAGCGGTGGCAGCAGTTACAGCACTCCCACATAGATGGGTGGAAGAGTCTCTGGAGGGTCTCACCGGATGTGATATAAAGTGATCATAGGGGGGCGAGGAGTTTTTGGCACTTCTGGTCACTCATTGCAATGAAAGGCATTACAGCCAGCCTCTCCCCAGATAATTGGCTGATAGTTTATAATCAACTGAACAGGAAATGTGGGAAGTGGGGCGCAAAATTCTAAAAAAGTTTCACATTTTGGGGCATGCACCAAACTTTTCGACACCAATTTTCTGACATAAAGAGTTGATTCACTTGATAGTCTTTTTTGGCATTTACACCTTTTTTCAGCTTTTTGTTGTATTTTTTACATGTTTTATTTTCTTTTTTTAGCAGCCAAATGTCACTTTACAAAATGTACTACAAACAAAGAGAGGAATTTATCATTCAACCCATGCCAGTTGTTTGGTGTTTCTCCGCTGCCCTCACCACTTTCACAAAAAGTGAATCTGGCGAGGGCATGGAGGGGTTGGGGCCAGCCCCCCTTCCCCAGAACATTTATCTTCTTTTATGTCAGTTTTCTGGCATAAATAAGACTGAAATCTATGCCAGCCAGGGACTGTAGTAGATCTTACTTAAGGCAAATGGACTTCTGGAGAGGCGCCTAATTCATGACGAAGCATGTGCCTCGTCATAAATTGGCTACCTCTTACAGCAGCGCAGGGGAGATCAGATAAATTCCGAAAGTGTTTTGTCGTGTTACATTTGTGTATTTTCATTTTTTTATGCCATAACTATTGTGTTTTTTCTGGTATTTTTCCCTTGGACATTTCTATAGGAGTTTAAAAACATCGGAAAATACTCCTGTTTACAATGTTAGAATAAAAATAACGCTAAGAACGATGTACAAAGGTATAAAAAAATATGACCAGTAAAAACCACAAAGAAAAAGAAAGTATGGGGGAGATTTATCATGAGAGGAATTATTGAAGTCAGTTTTGCAGGAGCCTGCATTGCCATAATTTGCGCCAAATTTATAAAATATTGAACAATATGTGCTAAATTTAGTGCATCTGTAAGTGTAACATGTTTCTATAGATGTTACTCCACAGTAAGACAGTTGCAATTTTTTGCAACATTTTTAAAATTCGCAGTTAATAAATCTGACTTAAAAGGGTTGCCAACTTTGTGGATATGTGTTCATAAAATGACTATATGACACTGTTTTAAGGTGAATTCTATAATTTAAGAATAGATAGGCTTAAACAGGCTAAGTGATAAAAATATTTACTAAGTGTGAAATCACATACAAAATAAATAGTAATCAATCACCTGGTCTACACAATACAATATAACGGTGAACTCCTGTTGCCATTTTGTAGCCTATGGCCAACACCACATGGTAATACAAGAGAAAGAGATAGTGACCTACGGCAACCCACCTAGATGATGTTCTCAGTGGAGTTCTAGTTATTTGTCTTTGTGCCCAAAGGTTTATACCTTTTTAAGCTCGGCATTCTAAGGATGTCCAATCTGCAGTACACATTTTTCTGAGATAATCACTCAGGAATGCATCCTTCTCAGTTTATAGGTTTTCTAACTATCCCTACATTACAAGGAATTTAGAAGGTGATGTAATAATTAAAGGGGACAGAACCAATCAATAGTTAATTATGTCAAATATCCTTACAACACAGACACTTACTAATATAGTCTTTGTGGATATTTAGTTTTCTGTATTTCAT
Source organism: Rhinella marina (assembly GCA_900303285.1). Lineage (NCBI taxonomy): Eukaryota > Metazoa > Chordata > Amphibia > Anura > Bufonidae > Rhinella > Rhinella marina. The sequence goes on from ONZH01027495.1 coordinate 376,640, forward strand.
GAGCCATGTCCCATTGATGGGCAAATCTTCTGTGCTGTCCACGTAGAGGTCCTGCCCATAAAATGGCTGCTGATGTCATGTGACCAAGCAAATCCCTCTGCCTTTTCCATTCCAATACCGCACCTGACGTCTGCACTTACACTGTTGGGAGTTCAGTGCAGGTGCAGTGTGCTTCATTGGAAAGGGCTGAGTGATATGTCTGGTCACATGACCCTCCATCAGCAGCCATTTTATGGATAGGACCTCTGTGTGGACAGCACAGAAGATAAGAACATGAATGGGACATGGCTTATGAAATATAGAAAACTGTGCACAATATCCCCAAAGGCTATACTAGTAAGTGCCATATAGTCACCTTACCTACACATGGAAAATCCCTTTAAATCAGTTTGATCTGCTGACCACACCCACTTATCAAAAATGAGCAAACATTTTTGCACAAATAAGGTCAAAAGTTTGTAAAACCCTGAATTCCACAATTTGGAGTGCAGGTCTTGAATGCAGGTCCCATCTATACGTGAAGGAATCCTAAAGGGGTTGAATACTTTGGAAATGTACTACAGCAATCAGGATTTTTTTTCCCCATCCACCACATGACAACAGCCCCAACCAGTCCCAGATTTTGGGTCCAGCAAGGAACCCTCCTTCACTAAGGTAACATAGTAACATAGTAACATAGTTTATAAGGCCGAAAAAAGCCCTCTGTCCATACAGTTCTCCCTGTTATCCTGCAAGTTGATCCAGAGGAAGGCAAAAAACCCCTGTGAGGTAGAAGCCAATTTTCCTCACTTTAGGGGAAGAAATACCTTCCCGACTCCAATCAGGCATCAGAATTACTCCATGGATCAACGACCCCTCTCTAGTAACTATAACCTGTAATATTATTACCTCCAGAAATACATCCAGGCCCCTCCTGATCTCTTATAGTGAACTTACCATCTCCTCAGGCAGAGAGTTCCATAGTCTCACTGCTCTTACCGTAAAGAATCCTCTTCTATGTTTGTGAACAAACCTTCTTTCCTCCAGACGCAGAGGATGTCCCCTCGTCACAGTCACAGTCCTGGGGATAAATAGATGATGGGAGAGATCTCTGTACTGACCCCTGATATATTTATACATAGTTATTACATCTCCCCTCAGTCGTCTTTTTTCTAAAGTAAATAACCCTAATTTTGATAATCTTTCTGGATACCAGGGCCGGACTGGCCGTCTGGCATTTCTGGCAAATGCCAGAAGGGCCGCTGCCCTCCGTGGGCCGGTCCAGTCCACCCTTGCAGGGCCGCACCGCCAATTAGGCAGGTGCAGCGCGGCCCTGCGCATAATTGCGGGCGTCGGCGGGGCAGAGGGAGATGAGCGCTTCCATTGTGGAAGCGCTCATCTCCATAGTCATCTGTATCGCCGTCCTCAGGACGGCGATACAGATGCCTGTATTGTACTGCGGCAGGGGAGGGAGAGGCGTCTCCCCTGCCCGTTCCTCTGATAGGCTGCAGGCACTAGGCCTGCAGCCTATCAGAGGCCGGCTCAGGCGGCGCGATGACGTCATCGCGCCGCCTGAGCCGTACAGCGCGGGACACAGGCCGGAAGAGGCCTCATCGCATCGCTGCTGGAGGTAAGTATAAGTGTTTTTTTTTTTTATTGTAGCACCGACCGGAGCTCTATTGGGGGCACATGGGGGCATTTTACTGGCACTGGGGGCATTTTTACTGGCACAATGGGGGCACTGGGGGCATTTTTACTGCACTGGGGCATTTTTACTGGCACTGGGGGCATTTTTATGGGCACTGGGGCATTTTTACTGGCACATGGGGGCACTGGGGCATTTTTACTGGCACATGGGGCACTGGGGGCATTTTTACTGGCACATGGGGGCATTTTTACTGGCACAATGGGGCACTGGGGGCATTTTACTGCACTGGGGCATTTTTACTGGCACAATGGGGGCACTGGGGGCATTTTTATGGGCACTGGGGGCATTTTTACTGGCACATGGGGGCACTGGGGCATTTTTACTGGCACATGGGGCACTGGGGGGATTTTTACTGGCACAATGGGGCACTGGGGGCATTTTACTGGCACTGGGGACATTTTTACTGGCACTGGGGGCATTTTACTGGCACAATGGGGGCACTGGGGGCATTTTTACTGCACTGGGGCATTTTTACTGGCACAATGGGGGCACTGGGGGCATTTTTATGGGCACTGGGGCATTTTTACTGGCACATGGGGGCACTGGGGCATTTTTACTGGCACATGGGGCACTGGGGGCATTTTTACTGGCACAATGGGGCACTGGGGGCATTTTTACTGGCACTGGGGACATTTTTACTGGCACTGGGGGCATTTTTACTGGCACAATGGGGCACTGGGGGCATTTTTATGGGCACTGGGGGCATTTTTACTGGCACATGGGGCACTGGGGGCATTTTTACTGGCACTGGGGCATTTTTACTGGCACATGGGGCACTGGGGGCATTTTTACTGGCACATGGGGCATTTTTACTGACACAATGGGGCACTGGGGGCATTTTTACGGGCACTGGGGGCATTTTTACTGGCACAATGGGGCACTGGGGGCATTTTTTATGGGCACTGGGGGCATTTTTACTGGCACATGGGGCACATGGGGCATTTTTACTGACACAATGGGGCACTGGGGGCATTTTTACTGGCACATGGGGCACATGGGGGCATTTTTACTGGCACTGGGGCATTTTTACTGGCACATGGGGCACTGGGGGCATTTTTACGGGCACTGGGGGCATTTTTACTGGCACTGGGGGCATTTTTACTGGCTCATGGGGCACTGGGGGCATTTCTTACTGGCACTGGGGGCATTTATTTATGGCATGGGGGCACTGGGGGCATTTTTATTGGCACTGGGGGCATTTTTCTGGCACATGGGGGCACTGGGGGCATTTCTTACTGGCACATGGGGCACTGGGGGCATTTCTTACTGGCACATAATTTGGGGGGCATCTATGGGTGGGGAGCACTTCTTACTGGCACATTATTGGGGTGAAATTTTGGGGGCACTTCTTACTGGCACGTTGGAAGCATTATTACTTCTGGGGCACAGTGGGTACATTAGTACTGTTGGGGGCACTATTACTAACAAGTGCAGTCTGGCAGAGAATTATTAGTTGGGACTTTGGGGGCACTATTACTGTGGGGGGCACTATTACTGTGGGGGCACCCTGGCACAGTATCAGCGCAGTTATTTCTGGGGGACGTTATGTTCACACTATTACGGGACACTATTTGCTGGGCGCAGTTATTTTAGGACACTGTGTGCCAATAATTATTGAAGGGCACTATCTGTGTGGTACTAGTGGCACAGTACTGGGGGTGGTAGGATGATTTGTCCATAAGATGGGAGGATGATGGAAAAGTAGTAAACTAAGATTTTTTTTTCTGTCAAACTGCAGAGATGAGAAATGGCTGAAAAATGGCGTCTGGTCTGAAAGGAGAAGATGAGGAAAGAAAAGATCTACATCAGAGGAGACGTCACTGGATGTAAGAGGTATGAGGCGCTGTATTAGGCTACATTCACACGAACATTGTGTTTTGCAGTCTGCAAATTGCGGATCCGCAAAAAAAGGATGATGTTCCGTATGGCATCCGTTTTTTTTGCAGATCCACTGTAACAATGCCTATCCTCGTCCGCAAAATATGCAGATCGGAGGCCGCAAAAACAACTGTGGTGTGAATGTAGCCTCACCCTGTATGTTCTGTAGTGATATATGTAATGTTAGGAAGGAAAAGGTTAGTTTACACAGGGTGATGTGCGCCCGACAGACTGGATCTTTTGTACAAACCAAAAGATCCAATCAGCCGATGAACGAGCGTTTTACTCGTTCGTCGGCTGATTAGGGCCACTTTTACACGGGCCGATTATCGGCACTACCGTTCCTAGGAGCGCTTTTTCGGCCGATAATCGGCCCGTGTAAAAGGACCTTTACACATCAATCTGTGTAATAGGGCCACTGATGAACTGAAAGACTTTTGACATTTCACAGAGACATATCAAAAGTTTTGATCAGTCCGGGTCTGAGTTCTAGACCCGTACCCTATCAGGAGATATAGCTTTTCCATCTCTCTCTGCAGGGGGCGGTTTATTTACCTTGTTTGGTGTGGTTTACGTTTATTAAATTATTATATTTTAATAATTTTTAGGGCCTCTAAAAGGGTTGGCTGTGACTTTAAAAAGTCGAGGCATGTGGGCCTCTTTGATTTCAAAATGCCAGGGCTGAATTTCAGTCCCAGTCCGGCCCTGCTGGATACTGTAGTCCACTCATTCCAGTTATTACTTTAGTTGCCCTCCTCTGAATCCTCTCCAGCTCTGCTATGTCTGCCTTGTTCACAGGAGCCCAGAACTGTACACAGTCCTCCATGTGTGGTCTGACTAGTGATGTGTAAAGTGGCAGGACTATGTTCTCATCACCGGCATCTATGCCCCTTTTGATGCAACCCATTATCTTATTGGCCTTGGCAGCAGCTGTCTGACACTGGTTTCTACAGCTCAGTTTACTGTTCACTAAAATTCCTAGGTCCTTTTCCATGTCAGTGTTACCCAGTGTGTTACCATTTAGTATGTACTGGTGACTTGTATTATTCCTTCCCATATGCATAACCCTACATTTATATATAGATAAGTAGACAGCACTCCACAGGTCAAATGCAATGTGAGTTTTATTCTATTTCAGCCGAACATTATGCACAACATAAGCACAAGCAACGTTTCGGGCTGACAAAGCCCTTCATCAGGCATGGAGGTGTTGTGGCATCGTTTGTGAGGTCGTCCATGCCTGATGAAGGGCTTTGTCAGCCCGAAACGTTGCTTGTGCTTATGTTGTGCATAATGTTTGGCTGAAATAGAATAAAACTCACATTGCATTTGACCTGTGGAGTGCTGTCTACTTATCTATATATACATTAAGACTGCATCCTTGGGGTGAAGCAAGGGTCTAAACAAGACGAGCACCCAACTTTGGCCTAAAGTGGATGTGTGCTGTAACCTCAAAGAGAATACTACATAACCTTACATTTGTCAGTGTTAAACCTCATCTGCCACTTCTCTGCCCAAGCCTCCTATCCAGATCCATCTGTAGCAGTGTACTGTCCTCCTCTGTGTTAATTACTTTACACAGTTTAGTGTCATCTGCAAAAATTGATATTTTACTATGCAAGCCTTCTACAAGATCATTAATAAATATATTGAAGAGAATAGGGCCCAATACTGACCCCTGTGGTACCCCACTAGTGACAGTGACCCAATCTGAGTATGTACCGTTAATAACCACCCTCTGTTTTCTATCACTGAGCCAGTTACTTACCCACATACAGACATTTTCTCCAAGGCCAAGCATTCTCATTTTATATACTAACCTTTTATGTGGTACAGTGTCAAACGCTTTGGAGAAGTCCAGATATACGACATCCAGTCTTACATGGTACCAGCCTGGAGGTAACCTACCTTCATTATAAATGGTGGCTTGTCGGTAGAGGATCGGGACAGGGCACCGCAATATTACTTGGATTACTCTCACTCTCATCATCAATTTTCTGTAACGTGAGGATGTACAGTCCTGACAGAGCCAAATTAAATCTCCTGTATGTTTCTATAATGTAGCAGAGACATCAAATTAAACCCCAAATAGGAAGCTAATAAAGATTACAGACGGATGAATCAGAAACAAATCACATTAGACTGAGGTTCGTACGCGGCGCCCAGATGGAGCACGCCGAATGATTAAATACATAATTTATTTACCGCCTGCCGTAATTAAATTGCTGTTTTGTTGATTGTGAGATCAGACATAAAAGTTGATCTTTCGCGGATTCACAAACTATTGACAGATTCGCCCTTCCCATATTCAGCGCCCGTCCTTGGAAATTACCGGAGAAGCATGCAGCATCGGAGGTGGGAACGTAAAGTAATAACTCAACGTCTGACTCTGTAGTCAAAGGACTTTCACTTTCTTAAATAAGTCACTGACTTTTAGTAATGATCCATTAACACTGCCTAAAAAGGGTCATTCCATGAGTAAGGTAAAAAAAAAAACAGACATCATATAGGACATGACACTCTCTTTCTAACAAAGCTAGAACCAGCCCTGTACCTCTCATGGATCCAGAAATCTCCCCATTCACTGCTCCAATTGTTCTGCTAGATGTATTTAAAGCTGGTAACTCAGGGGTGTGTCCTTTCTTCTGCAGCTCTCTCCCTATCACAGCTTATGGTGTGTGTCCTTTATTTTGCAGATCTCTCCTTACTACATCATAGGGGGAGTGTCTTTTCTACTGCAGCTTTCTCCCTATCACAGCTCAGAGTGTGTGTCATTTCTTTTGCAGATTTCTCCTTACCACAGCTTAGGGGGAGTGTCCTTTCTACTGCATCTGTTTCCCTATCACAGCTGAGGGGATGAGTCCTTTCTGCTGCAGATATCTCCACCATCATAGCTTAGGAAGTATGTCCTTTCTGCTGCAGCTGTCTCCCTATCATAGCTCAGAAAGCATATCCTTTGTGCTGCAGATCTCTCCTTACCACAGCATAGGGGGAGTGTCCTTTCTCCTGCAGCTTTCTCCCTATCACAGCTCATGGTGTGTGTCCTTTCTTTTGCAGATCTCTCCTTACCACATCATAGGGAGAGTGTTCTTTCTACCACAGCTTTCTCCCTATCACAGCTCAGGGTGTGTGTTCTTTCTTTTGCAGATTTCTCCTTACCACAGCTTAGGGGGAATGTCCTTTCTACTGCAGCTGTTTCCCTATCACAGCTCAGGGGATGAGTCCTTTCTGCTGCAGATATCTCCACCATCATAGCTCAGGAAGTGTGTCCTTTCTGCTGCAGCTTTCTCCCTATCACAGCTCATGGAGAGTGTCCATTCTGCTGCAGCTTTCTCCATATCATAGCTCAGAAAGAATATCCTTTCAGCTGTAGCTCTCTCCTTACTAAAGCTCAGCGGGACTGTCCTTTCTGCTGCAGCGTTCAAGCTATCACAGGTCATTGAGAGTATCCTTTCTGCTGCAGCTCTCTCCTTTAAACTGTTACAGTCTCTAACTGAAGATAGGGCTGGTGGCAGTTCAAGGATGGAACTGAGCATGTGCGACCATCTCAGCCAAGTGGACAGAGAAATATGGAACAACAAACAGCAGGTGGCGCTATACAGATAGATTTAATTGAATAACTCAGGGGCTGTACTACATGTTTATTTACCTGCAGTTGCATAAATCTTCAGATCCAGGTGCTGGTTTGAAAAATGTAGAATATATTTTATCATACCATGTCTTTAAAGGGGTATTCCATGGGAGATAATTGAAAACATGAATATCCCTTTATGGTCTATTCACTTCGGGGAATGTACCATTTATTTGAATGGAGGACGCCACGGTAACATCCCCATTTGGATATACGGAACTGAGTTTAGGTCGCAGAAATTTCTGTACTAAACCTGTTTCCTTAAAGTGAAGGTCCACCCTAGGGCACTGATTTGTGTTATAATTTATTTCTCTCTCTATATAGTCAGATTTAAAGGGGTTGGCCCTTCTCACACATCGGTGGCACCTCGCCCATCTCAGATAGGTGCGGGTCCCACTTACTTGACCTGTGCTCAGATTATATCCGACTGTGTGAACGCTGAGGATTTAATGACTGATATTGTCACCCAGCTTTCCCAGAAACTGATGTATATCATTTTATGTCTTTAGGAGCAAAAGGGGAGTGAAGAACAGCAGCAGAATGTATGTGAGGAATGGAGAAGACACCTGTCCCCGGCAGACCATGTGCAGGTATCTGCTGTTCATGTTGCTGCTACCTTTTACAAAACCGGATTTTACACTTCAAGAAGTCAAACCGTTCACATGGAAATCAGGTAAGAACTCTTCCTGTATGGTGTGAATACTGCTGGCATACTGGGTTTTTGCTGCGGGAGTCTGTAAGCACATAGACTTTGGTGGCTAAGGCTATGTTCCCATCAGCCATCCGAAACGGGGCAGCCAGTTCCTGCAGAGGAGCAACCTGCCAGAGCTCACTCATCTAGGCTATGCCGGATAATGCCGGGAACCACTGGATCCCTGTTGACTACAGTGGGATCCAACATAAATGTCAGCTTTCGGATGGACAAACAGTCATGCTGCAGGAACTTTTGTCCAGTCATTTATGGTAGAAAAAGCGTCCGGATCCCCTTCAAATCCTAGTGGTCAATTGGGATCCGATCGTTCCCGGCATTATCCGGCACGATGTTTCTGCCAAATTTCAAAATGCTAAATGTATGGACACCTTTGGGGGCATTTTTTAATTATTGCATTGTACTCGTTTTAAGCTAGAACTCATTTTTTCAATTGGTCTTATTCAACATTTTGAGCCCTTTTCTCTGTACAGCCTTGAGATTCTCTACTAGCAGGATCTGTGTTTTTATTGTGTTCCGTCAGGCATTTCAACTGATGGCCCCTTATCTCTGACCTTATAAACACTAATCAAAGCTCAATTATTATCTTACTGATAAGAATGGGGCTTAAGTGTTCATGACCATTTAGAAATTCAGAGAAAGGATGACTGGCACAAAGTGAAAGTATAATTCAAACAGCTAGAAAAAGAGTTAACTCTTTGTGACAGAATGGCTGAATATATTTAACTGAAAAAAATGATTTTTAGCCCAAAATAATTAAAATGCAATCATAAAAAGAAATTGCTCCAGAAGGTGTACATAGCTTTTAAATGGGTTGTCCCATTACAACTTCACTCCACTGTCCACAGGATGGGGGATTAAGGGTCCAAACGTCAAGGGTTTGACCACTGGGCCCCACATGCATGCTGCCTCTCCATTCAGCTCTATGGGGCAGCTGGAGGTAGAAGAGCGCTTGTACTCGGATATGACTGGCAGTCCCATAGAGCTGAATGGAGCAGTGGGGAATGCGATGCACATGGAAATCAACCTGCGGTGTGTATTTTAAATCCAAAGAATGTCAATTTGCGCTGTAGATTTCCTTTGCAGATTTCATCCTTTGTAATGCATAGGGAAAATCTATGGCAAATCCACTGCAAAATGTGCAGGGAACATGTGTCTTGCTTGGATCTATCCTAAAAGTGTCTTGCCAATCTGTGTAGCTCTTGAGTGATAACGCCCCCAACTTTGTCATACTGTATGTAATGGCTACCGAGCTAGTTGTCACAAAATCAGGTTAACATAAAAACAGTTAAATAGTTTTGAATACCTACTTGCGTTCCCTATTAACCACCTCACAGTCATATTAAAAAGGGAAAAACCCTCACAAAAAATGTAACTTTTTTATTGTAGATTTTGAAATTATATCTGAAGGAAATATAGTTGGTGCAGAACTCGAGTGCATTTTAACCCCTTAGTGACATAACTATCTTAAACAGTAAAGAGTAACTAAACTTAAAGGGAACCTGTCATCTCCGAAACACCCCCTGAACTAGAGTAAGCGTTGTATAGTGTAAGTGATGCTGAATCCGATAACGTACATTTTATCTTCATACTCACTTCCATTCCGACGCTGTGCTCCCACAAACCTGCAGTAAAATACATTGAGAGGACTCGTCTTTGAGTCCTCTCCATTATGTATGTGAGCACCGGAGTCCACTGAGTGCATTTTACTGCAGGTTTGTGTGAGCACAGCATCAGAATGGAAGTGAGTATGAAGATAAAACTTACATATTCGGATTCAGCATCACTTACACTATACAACACTTACTCTAGTTCAGGGGGTGTTTCGGAGATGACAGGTTCCCTTTAAGATTTTTTGTTAAAATGCCCCTAATATATTTTATTAATACTTTTTATAATAGACTTTACCCCCCCCCCCCCAAAGTACATCTTTGCCTATGCACTTAAAAATCAATGAGGCTGCAGCGCAGAGTACAGGCAGGAGCGCACATTGCTGCTCCTGCCCGTCTTGTTTTAAAGCTTGGATTGCCAAAGTTCAAACAAAACCCATATCTCTAGCTGCTACACAGCCAGAGATAAGACTCAAAACAGTCCTGCCCCCTCACCCTGCTGCCCAAGCTCTGCTCAGGCTGAACTATTGGGTGCTTTTCCCAAACACGGAGCAGAGGTTGGGCAAAACTGTTAGGGGGCTAAATGACAATTCTGGAGTGTCTTTTCTTAAAGCTCTGCGTTGGGCCTGTCTTCTATTATTCTTCTTGGAAATGTATGAATAAATTGACAGTTGGGTCTTACTATTCCTCTTGTCAAAGCGAAGTGTCCTTACATAATCTGACACTGTGTAGTCAATGGTGACCATGTCAGACTTCATAGAGATACAGTCTATTGACAAAGGTAACAGTGCCACTCAATCTATTATTTCATATATTTCCAGGAGGGATAACAGAGGAAAATTGCAATAAAAATTACCTAGTCAGGTGGGTGTAATTTTAGGAAGTGCATAGGTGGCTGTCTTACCAAGATAGCTAAAGCATGAGGGTCTCTGTGCTGATACCAGTATTATAAACAGCAGATGATACATCAGACATTGGGCCCAGTAACATAAAAGTTACACTTTTCTGCTCCAGAATTGCTCAAACGGCATGTATCTTATATGGGATTATCAAAGACGTTATATTACCCTTTTTGTACACACAGTTCATAGGATGTAGCTTGGATTGCATCATTCATTTGAATGGGTACAACCTGCAATACCAAAAACAGCCATAGACAAGGGTGGCGCTGTTACATGTTTTTTTTTTAACATACAACTCCTTTAATCCTTTAATAAAGCAGAACACCTTCAGTAATCCTGTTAACAAGAATACATTAACCCTTTGTTAAAGAACGCCTGCACATTTTTTTATTCTCTGGCCTGTTAGAAAGGTGCATGATATAATCTGTAGTGAATGTCATCTTCTTATCAGAGAATGTAATTGTGAGTAATAACCTCTCCTCTAATTGTAGCTGGGTCATATGACCAACACCCTGACCTCCAAGTGACCCAGGACAGGAAGCCAGTCACTGCTCTATTCATTCCTATGAGACTGAAAGTGAGGCTCCCATAGGAATGCATAGAGAAATAGACTTCCTGTCCACACATAAGTCTCTGTTTGAGTTGGTGGGTCTAATTCCTAGTCACATGACACAGATAAGAAACTTCAGGATTATATAAGTCAAAAATACAGACACTGATAAGAAAATGACATTCACTACAGATTACATCATGTACATTTCTAGCAGGACATGGAATAACATTTTTTCGAGTTCTTCTTTAACAGTGTATGTATATTTTCCATCAGTGCTTTGTTATTTTTGCCAAACTGATGGAGATTGATGACCCAATTGTAAAATTGGGCTTATGTATATGGAACTTGCTCAATTTTGGAAATCTCCATTGTCTTTCTTAAATTGAACTTATTTTTAAAAAATGAGCTTTTGTTATTGTGTAGAGTCTCACCGCGGAGATGATTTATGGCAGAAACAACCTGCACTATTACAATCGCCAAAGGCTATTTGTGTAGCGTTTATCTGTGAAGAAGAGACATTGTGCGTATAGCTGCTGTATGCAAATTGTTTTCATCTGTAGAGTAAAGCAGGAAATCCCATATATCATTTACTGTAGCCCCCCCCACCTTCCCTGCCCCCAACTCCTCTTTGGCCGTACCTTTGTTTTGTCTGCGGTGGAATAAAATGATGAATTTTCATACATTTCTGCGGATTGTATAGACGGCACGGCGAGCTGGTTTGTACATCTGTCATAATTATACTGATAAATAAAGCAGCCGTGGGATATAAAATAGCCAGATTTTATATTCAGCCGTATGCCGTCTGTTCTTGGCTTATACCACCAGAGTAGAAGTTTTGTCTGTTAACATATCCTGTGTGCTTAATAATTTACTGCAGTTATCTCACTCCTGCGCCGCTCTGTTCTCAATCGGAAATTAACCCTTCATTGCAGTTCTTCATTAACTTTCTGGGTGCATGCACTTTGTGGCAGCTGCAACGAATGGGAGTGAATTGTCAGAAAAATGTCCATAGACTAATAGATTTTTCAGGGAGAGATAAGAGTGCAGCTCTTCCCCTAGAGACCAGGGAGTGAAAGGGGAGCTGCATACAGAGTCTTATCTATGTGTATTGTATTAATATTCTGCCTACAGCCATGCAACAGAGCTCTCATGTGTCATGAAATCCCCACTGTCTAACGATAAAGAGTTGACTCTGACCCAGTCTACACAGAAAAAGCAAAAAAATTAAAAAAAATAAGCAAAGGAAGCAGGCGGTCTTTATCACAGTTATTCACTACCTTTCCGACATACACAGGTAGCTGCAATGAATGGGAGTGAATTTTCAGAAAAATGTCCATAGACTAATCGATTTTCCAGGCAGAGGTAAGAGTGCAGTTCTTCACCTAGAGACAAGGGATGTGAGAGGGGAGAGTCTTATCTGTATGTATAATATTAATATCCTGCCTAAAGCCATGCAACAGAGCTCTCATTTGTCATTAAATCCCCACTGTCTAATGATAATGAGATGACTCTGCTGACCTGTGAACCAGTCTACACAGCAAAGCAAAAAAAAAATGAGCAAAGAAAACAGGTGGGCTTTATCACAGTAATTCACTGCCTTTCTGACATACACAGGGTGCATGCACTTTATGGTAGCTGCAATGAATGGGAGTGAATGGTTAGAAAAATGTCAATAGACTAACAGTTTCCAGAGAGAGATAAGAATGCAACCCTTCCCCTAGAGACCAAGGAGTGAGAAAGGAGCTGCTTATATAGACTTATCTGTGTGTAACATATTACTCTCCTTTCTCCAGCTATACAACAGAGCTCTCATCTGTCATACAAACCCCACTATCTAATGATAATGAGATGACAATACTACTCTGACCCAGTCTACACAGCAAAGCAAAAAAAAAATTAAAAACAAAGCAAAGGAAATAGGCGACCTTTATCGCAATTCTTAATTACCTTTCTGACGTAAACAGAGTGCATGTACTTTATGGCAGCTGCAATGAATGGGAACGAATATCCATAGATTAACACAGTTTCCAAAAAGAGTGCAGCCCTTCCCATACAGACAGGCAGTGAGAGGGAAGCTCCATATAGGATATTTTCTGCATGTATAGCATTACTGTCCTGCCTTCAGCTGAACAACAGAGCTCTCACCTGTCATTAAATCACCACTGTCTAATGATATGGCTCAGCTGAGCTTGCCCCAATCTACACAGCAAAGGTAAACATTAAAAGCTGAGCAGAAAATAGGTGGCCTATTGTATATGTGCAAGAATTCTATCTCAATTTGCCTTGTGTCAGATTTATTGTGTGGTTTAGACACTTTTTGTGCCTCACTAGGCTGTTTTGGTTTCTGGCTTAGAAAAGGAGGCATAGCTTTAAATGTACTAAATTATGTCAAAATGCCATCAAAATTGACAAAATTTAAGTCAGTTGTAATAAACCTCCCCAAATTATCACTTATTAGCTTATTAGCATATTTATCATATAAATTACATGCATTTTTCAATTTTATACTATGTTAAATTAAGTACTTATGTAAAATTAATAGAATCTGGGCCCCGCCAGGTTCCTATCACCTTTTTGCTGCCGTTCTCCAGAGACTCCATTGAATTTCGTTACAAATAGACCCCGACTTTGTCATTCTGGGCTAGAACATCCTTGTCCTTAATATCAGTGGGTAGAGGAGGAGATGATTACAGTGAGAATCCTCAGCGTGACCATTATCTGCAGATCGTGATCAACGGCACAATGAAATCAGTTCCCTCAGCTTTCGAGTTTCACTAAGTGTTTTCTTTTGATAATATAATGAACACAATTTACAGCCATGAAATACCCCCCTGGTGGGTCACTATCTCCTTGCTGATGGTTTGGGGCATTTTTTTAATCTTTCATTACCGACCCACACCAGTTAATTGGAAAATCTTTGTTTTAAAGAAAACTAGAACATTTTCAAGACTGGTTTAGGTGATAGGAAGGATCATCATCAGTGATGGTTGTTAAAAAGATCCTGAAGCAGGACCAAGAAGCAGAGAGCAGTGGAGACCAAACCATTTGGAGAGTTCAGTAATGATTATTTATTTTTTACCCATTCTGTCCCTTTTACAAACATTTTGTTCCCCTAGATATCACTATGTCTAAGGGTCAAGATCACTTGGTATACAGTACATGGGAGCAATGTGTTGTTAAAGAGGACCTTTCACCACTCCTGACATGTTCATGCATTCCCCATGTAATAACAATTCTGGAGCATTTATTCTTATGTCTCTATGTTGTGCCATTCCTTTATTATTTGCACTAGAATTTATGAATGAATTGCTAGCAGTCTGCAGTAAGGGTACAGAGGGGTGGTAACCAGTTGGGGGGGGGGGGTGTACCTGCACAGTCTGATTGGATAGAGTGAGTCTGTGCAGGTACACACCCCCAACTGGTCTCCTCCCCTCTGTACCCTTACTGAAGGCTAATTGCAATTCATTCATAACTTCTAGTAGAAATAATAAAGGAATGGCACAACATAGAGACATAAATGCTCCAGAATTGTTATTACACAGGGAATGCATGAAGCTATTAAAATGGACATGTCAGGAGGGGGGAGGGGTCCTCTTTAAATATATTAGAACATCTTTGAGATGACAACTATCAAGAGAGGTGGTCCTCTCAAGGAAGATGGCCAATATACACTGGTGTTAAGGGAATTGAAAAGCCATCAATGAAAATTATAGGATGGTTTTCTCAAAAAAGTAGTCTTCTGGATTGGCCAATATTAAAAAATCTCAGTGAAACCAGGAACATTGATTCATGCCTAGTTCTCCTAGGGTGCAAAGCTGAAATCAACGACAGGCTCTTGTGCTCCATGGGTCTCTCTGTGCACTGGAGTACTTTCTGCTCCACTGACAGCTTTGTGACTTCACTACATGGGGTGTGACTGCCAGTCATCTGCTGATCCTCAGACCATCTGTAGAACCATCAACCAAAGTCTTATTAATCTCACAAGTGGTGTGTAAACATCACACATCATGCTTCCCTTGACTAGACTCAGTGGTGTACATAGAGAAGTAAGGGCCCCATAGCAAGGATCAAACCAGGCCCCCACACAGGACAGAAGAGTTTCTGCCTAAATCTTTTCAATGACCCTTGGGTCATTTTTCCGCTGCTTCATTTGCTAAAAGTTGTTCCTTTAGAGGGCATAGTCCTGACCAAGTTTTCACCTCCAGTAGAAGAGGAGATCATCCCAACTAAGACTGGGCCCCCTCTTGCCCTGGGCCCCATAGCAGTCGCCTGGTCTGCCGCTATGGTAGTTACACCCCTGACTAGACTCATTTGATATTAGGGTACATGTACCATGGAGACAGCCAAAACCACGTCTTTGAGATTTCTGGAGAAATATGGAACCAGAACCTGGTTGTCTCTTTCCTCTATTTCCAACAGGGAATTGAGAACTATGAAGGACTCTTGTGTCCAGATTTTTTGAGGGAAGGAGCTGGGTGGCAAACAAGCACCCACCAGAATTTTCTGGAAAGGATTGGTTATAGTGGCCTGGACCAACACCAAAGGGTCAACCACCAACTTTATTTTTTTTTCTGTTGGCCCCATTTGTCTCTTTTTATGTTCATGTCTGATATTGAGCACAGATGTAATTGGGTAACCACCATAGCAGAATCCCTTGGGCCCACCACCAATGTTAGAGGGTCCTCAGAGGTGGAGAGCAGAGGCTTTGGATGACTATGAGGATGGTCATGCTTGAGGGGACACCATAGTTCCTTGTGACCTCCTCCTTGAACATTCTTGCGTTGGTTCAATGCTTTCTAGATGGTCTCATTGGGCATTAGAATTGGGCGGCATTTGAGGCATCTCAAGATTGTATCGAATAAAAAAAATTAGGTGTAACATGGAGGAGGAGCAAGTATGTCCTATAAGTCTCCTCACGCCGATTAAGGTGCTCTGTCCCCAAGGAGAGATAGTACCCCCTAAATTTTGGCTCAGGCATCTCACCCAGTTAAGCCAGTACTCTCTGCTGTGCACTGATGAGGGACAATCACTCCGAAACAGCTGTCTGCAGATGAGATACTGGCTTAGTTATTACCCAAGTCATGTCTCAAGGCCTATTTAAAGGGTCAAACATTGACTTAGGACATCTGGTGGCAATAGAGGCAGAGCTTGTTAAGAGCTCATATGTATCTCTTACTTCCATGGATGAATCCTGAGGCATAAAAGCCTGCCTGACCTTCGTCAGTCGGTAATGAATGGATTTGTGAATAATTTCAGACAGAATATCGACCAGGCCATTTGTGTCCTCTTGGGTCTATTTCCACGGACTGTAGGCACCTCTAGCTCCCAGTCCTAGGAGGAGGTCCTCGTCCCTTGATATTGGGCTGAAGCAGAATACCTGAGCCCATACTTCATCATCCTGGGTAGGATGTGAGGGGAATATTAAGGAAAGAATCCCAATGTGTCAGGATACACTCTGCTTTCCAAAAATGTTCTCGGCAGCGCGCGGCCTCTGATTTTGGATGCTGCGGCTCATTTGTCAATGTCCCAGCAATTTTATAGGCAGCCAAATTTCTCTATTAGAGCGTCCGGCTACAATTCATTCATGGCTTCACACTCGCCTCTGTGCTGGCAAAGTGTTGGGCTCCAGAACGGGTCTTAATTAACATCAGTCAGACCATTTATCACCGCAGAGAGCCCTGTCCTGCTCCATTAAGCATCACAATGTGTGACTGGGACATGTATGTGCTACGTGATACCCAGAGCCAAGCTCCGTGAGACTGAGAAGTGGTACTGAACATGAAGGAGTGATGACCATACCATGATAGGGGATGTAGTGCGTATGATAGGGGATGTAGTGGATATGATTGGGAATGTAGTGGGAATGATAGGGAAATAGATACATTGGTTGAGCATTGTATATCACACCTTAGGCTTAGATACCCTGGCTCAGCAGACAGTATCACACATTAGACTTAGATACCCTGGCTCGGCTGCACACTGCCCTACACTCGCTGTGATGTCTGCACATGATATGAAGTGGCAGAGAATCAGACACAACGTGCAGTTGTCTTGTCCTCGTCCAACCTAATGTTCAGCTCAGACGGAAAAGTCTGAGAAATACTGAGAAAAACGTTGTCGTCTTCTCTGCTCTTAAATATCAAAGTCATTTCCTTTAATCAATCGCACAGAAGAGCAAAGTGAATGCGTCCGTCATGTTTTACTGAATGTAGTGCGCAGGTTCTGAGGATCCAGCGCTGGATGATACATCTAACATGCCTGCAGATGTAGCTGAGCCGACTTGTCATGCACGGGTACGTTCACACAGCAGATTTGTTACAACTGTCCCATTCATCTCAATAGAAATGATTTTCAGTCCCAGAAATTTCTGCAACCAATCTTCCGCGTGTGACTATAGTTCACTGTCTCTTCCATGATAACTGAGGGTTGGTTTTACCTGCAGTTCAACAAAAATCTCCAGATAAGATATTCCAGCACATGAGGCACATCAACCTCAGCTCTGCTACATCTGTGCGTTTAAAACATTAAAGGGGTTGTCTGAGACATATCCTCAGGGCAGGTCATCAATATCTGATCAAAGGAGGTCGACTCCTGGGTCTCTCACCTGTCGCTGCTGGAAAGAGCTTACATGAGTGCCATGTCATCTTCCTCGGGCTGTGACGTCATGGCTGTCAGTCACATGGCCTTTCTGCAACTCGGCCCCCTTCAAGTGAATGGGATTAAGCTGCAATACCAGGCACTGCCACTAAACAATGTACGGCGCTGTACGAGCGCTGACAGCTGATCAACAGGAGCGATAGGTGCCCCCCACTGATCTTATATTGATGGCCTATTCTGAGGATAGGTCACCAATATCTAAAGGGGTCGTGTCACCCGAGCAAGTGGTTTTCATCATATAGAGGAAGCTACTAGTGTTGAGCCAGCATGCTTGGCCGAACTCGCTGTTCGGCCGAGCATGCCAAAGCTCGGGTCCGCTCGGTGTTCGGCCGAACACTGAGTGTACTCGAGCGCAATGCTCGATTCTCTTCCCTGCACGTTTGTTCGCTGCTACGCAGAGAATAAACGTGCGGGAGAGTACTGGCATTCACTGTAATGTTGATTTGTACGCTAATGCTACGCATTGTGCGCTAATGCGTAGGAATTTGTATGCTACGCATTGTACGCTATTGCGTACAAATTTGTATGCTAATGCTATGCATTGTACGCTAATGCGTACGAATTTGTATGCTAATGCTACGCATTGTGCACTAATGCGTACAAATTCAGTTAATTAGCATACTTTTACGAGTGAAAGGAGTAAAAGAGGAGAAGTCGCGATTCTGACCTTTTTCTATTAACCAGACTCCCTCCCCTCTTCCGAGCGGGGCATCCCTGGTTTAGTCCCATTGACTAACATTATGCTCGGGTGCTCGGCCGAGCACTCGAGCAACCCCGAGTGCTCGGCCAGAGCACCCGAGCATACGAGCTCAGAGGTGCTCTCTCAACACTAGAAATTACTACAAGCCACTTACTAATGTATTGTGATTGTCCATATTACTTCCTTTGCTGGCTGGATTATTTTTCCATCACATTATACACTGCTCGTCTCCAGGGGTTATGACCACTCTGCAATCCATCAGTGATGGTCGTGCATGCACACTATAGCAAAAAGCACCAGCCTTTGAGGACTCCTGCGGTCTCTGCCACCAGAGAGGCCGGCACTTTTTCCTATAATGTGCAAGCACGGCCACTGCTGCTGGATTGCAAGGTGGTCTGTAACCATGGAAACGAGCAGTGTATAATGTGATGGATAAATAAATGAAGCCAGCAAAGGAGGCAATATGGAGAATCACAATACATTAGTAAGAGCCTTGTATTAACTTCCTCTACATAATAAAAGCCATTTGCTGAAGTGAGACAACCCCTTTAAGCCCCAGAAAACCCTTTAAAGGGGTGTTCCAGGATTACTATGTAGATACTGTATTCTCATGTAGCTGCTCACCTCATGTACATCTTCCCTATGATTTTTTCAATTTGGACTCTCCTGACTTGTATTCACCATGTAAACCAATCCCTCTGGTTTGTTTCCATCTTGTCGGTAGCACTTCCTGTTACTGAATCCAACCAAACCCATGATGCACTTATCCTTCCTCTTCTAGAGCTCCAGCCCTGCCCCTTACAACGCCCAACTAGGTTCTAGCTCCTCCCACTCAGCTAGTTACATAGACACTCCCCCTATCACCACTGTGCTGCATGCACAGCTCACAACAGGAAATATGGGCAATACAGATAAGAATAAAAAAAGAATCACAAAAATGACAGCGGCCTACATAAAGGATTATTTTAAATGACGTTGCTGAAAACTGGAAAACCCCTTTAATGTTGAGTAGTTACACTATAGGGACAATGCCATAAAAAGGCCCAAACCTGGAGCGCTCTGCATTTTGATACAAAAAAGAAAAAAAGATACAGACCCAAAAATTGCATCTTATAGCATCCTACAGATTTAGGGCACATGCACACTAATGTATTTTCTTTCCATGTCCATTCCAGTTTTTTTCATTTCAATGGCTACGCAAAAAAAAAAAACATAAGTTACTCCGTGTGCATTCCATTTCCGTATGTCCGTATTTCCGTTCAGCAAAAAAATAGAACATGTCCTATTATTGTCCGCATTACAGACAAGGTTAGGACTGTTCTATTAGGGGCCAGCTGTTCCGTTCCACAAAATACAAAAATGCACATAGATGTCATGCATATTTTTTAAAATACATACAGTCATGTGCACAAGCCCATACTGCAACAATTATTTTTGCTGCAAAAAAAGGCTTAAAAACAGACAATATTTTCACACAGCGTTCTCGGGGCCTCTTTCCTGTCATTTTTTTCATGTGTTCTTTTTATACGCGACCAGATGTTAACTAAAATTCAATCTGGAATATGAAACGCACGACTACAGTGTTTTTAGTGGTATTGTTTGTTCACTTTTGCTGCGCTTTTTTTTTTTTCTTTTCAAAATACAGCATGTTCTAGCTTGAAAATATTACATGTTAAATTCCTTTAAAGGGATTGTCTCTACTCATGTAGAGAAAGTTAATACAAGGCACTTACTAATGTAGTGTGATTGAACATATTGCTTCCTTTGCTGGCTGGATTCATTTTTCCATCACATTATACACTGCTCGTTTCCATGGTTACGACCACCCTGTAATCTATCAGTGGTGGCCGAGCTTGCGCAGTATATAGGAGAGAGCACCGGCCTCTCTGGTGGCTGGGACCTTGGGACAGGGTTGCCAACCGTCCAGAAATTTCTGGACAGTCCGTAAAAATAGGCAACTTTTTTCCTCTGTCCGTGAAAAAAAATAGAGGTGTCCGTGATTTTTTTCAGGCTGGTGATACTTGACTAGATTATTTTGGTGGTGATTATCATCATTTTACAACTCACAGTAAATGGTGGTAATGAGTTCTGATCAGTATATTCAGCTATAGACCTGTATATACTTATAATATTTATCCTTCATTATGGTTTTCTAATTTGTCCGTAAAAAATGTTGGCCGTCCGTGATTTTGGGATAAGTTGTCCAGAAAAAAGAAAAATTCTGGTTGGCAACCCTGCCTTGGGATTGTGCATATACTGGGCTTTTTTTCTTATAGTGTGCAAGCATGACCACTGCTGCTGGTTTACAAGGGTGGTCATAACCATGGAAACGAGCAGTGTGTAATGTGATGGAAAAAGTAATCCAGCCAGCAAAGGAAGCAATATGGAGAATCACAATACATTAGTAAGTGCCTTGTATTAACTCTCTCTACATAATAAATGTCACTTGCTGAAGTGAGACAGTATAGCCTCATAAATCGATATAATGCTATGCGATACTATCAGTCAGGTCAGGACGGGAGCTCTGGTAGACACACGCAGCGAGTTCAACACATTGAAACCAGTCTTAAATACTGCCGAAAATTCCTAGATTTGTCAGCAAAATGGACAAATATGGGACACGTTTTTTTTTTTTCCAGGGCCACAGTCTTATTGCAATCCCCATCTTATGTAGCCCTTTTGAAATGAATCAGTCTACATCCGATCTGCAAAAAATGTGGATCGGATGAGGACTGAACATACCGTTGTATTCATCAGCCCTAAGCCAGAAAAACATCCACCATTTTTTCTAGTGATCTGTCCTCACGCAGGCTCTCTGCCCTTCCGAGAATGGTTTACATACATTTCTGTGACCCCCTGATAATCCAGAATACCTAACAGCGGACCCCCGCATAGTCCCATTGATGCCAGATTAAAAAAGATTCATACTGTCTATGGATATTGATTTTTGTTTTCCGACCTTCTGTCAGATTAAAAAACAATGTCTTGGTGACGGCACGAAATATAATACACAAAGATAAAAAAAAAACGCCCGTCTCCCTCCTGTTTATTCCCATCCTGCGGAGAACGGTTGCTATAGTGAGAACCTCCTGGTGGATGAGGAATCCTGAGAAGACAACTCGAAAGAATAATTCTCTAAATTAGAACTTCACAAAAACTTTTTTTTTGTCAGCGCGGTAAGCCTGTCTCCCAGGGCGATTAGCGGTTTCATTCCTTTCTCAGCAGTTGGGTAATGATTACGGCTCCAGATGCTGCCGGAGTGATAAAGAGATTGATTAATTTTACTTGAAAGGGCATATGTTCAAAGGGAATCCAATCGGAACACGGAGAAGGAGCAGTTGACATCTTGCAAGTCAGACTACCAGGACTTAGTGTCGAGCAAATAAGAGTTATGTATCCTGTCTGTTTGGCGCGTGGGGAATCAGATTTCTTATGCAGCCGTTTAATACAGGGATTGAGCAGCGGCGGCGGAGACAGTAAGCGCCGGGAATGACGAGGACCCAATATGTGTTTTAGAGATTATTTCCTAGCACAGATAATCTGTTCAGCAGATCGATGCAGTACACACGCTGAGTTCGGAATTCATTCCTGGATATGATTCCAAAAATTAATTCCATTGGTTCCTTCCCTGAATTTGGATTCCCATTGGACCTTATTTTCGGAAGTGTAACATCGAATGGGTAAAATAATTCTAGAATAGGGCTGGGGTTGGCCTATAAAAGCCCTGTGGTGGGTTTCAGTTGGCAACATGGCGAGTCTAATATATATCCTGGCTTTCTGTGGCCACCACTGCTCCACTCCCCGCCCCCATTGGGCATGCCTTTTGCTTTGCTCACCTGATCCTCCACTCCGGCTGCTTGCACCCAACGAGATCCCTCTATTCCTACCTGGAGGGAACGATTACTGGAATGACGGTACTTCATCTACTCCACACAGGCTGCTGCTTGCTTCCCGGCCTGCACACGGACCCTTCCCCAACCAATTGGTGGCTACTGTGGGGTACTTGAGGCACCTGCCTCTATGAGAGTATTCCAGAGCAATAGGTTCTAGTCTTCTAGTTTCATGCAAAGATATTCTGCTTGGCTTGTTTTGCTCTCCTACCCATTTCTGTTGGACTCCAGATTTGACCCTTCACTACCTGACCTGATATCTGCCTAGATTTCCGTACTGACTTTGAGCTGCCTGCCCTGACCCCCAGACTATTGCATGAACTCTGCCTGACCTGACTTCAGCCTGTCCCAAACTAGAGTTTTGCCTGACCCTTTGGTCTCTTCACCCTCATTGAACAGAGGTTACTCCAAGAGGAAGCAGTCTGGTGGTTCTCCTGCTGCAAAGTCTAGATCCCTGTAAAGGGGTCAAAGGTTGAAGATAATGCCCTTAGAGGTAGCCTGAAGGCAAATTTGTCCAGTAGACCCAGTGGGTCAACACCCACTTTGTCACACCTGCACAGCCATAATCTTAGCCAGTCTGGCAGTGGCCCATACCTATGTCCTTAACATGCATGTCTAGGGAAAGATAAAAAAGGATGGCGTGTTTGTTGAGTCTTATAGCACTGTGGGTAAAAATGGTCTATAATTTTTGGAAAATGGTGGTGGTCCACGTGTGATCCTGTGAAAGTTTTCCATGAAGTAAAGAAGGTTTGTTGGATTTTCAAACACATATAGACATGCTACAGGTGTGATCTTCCTTACCTTTTCTCTTTGATCAACATGTCCAGAGATGTGTGGAGCAAGATGACCAACTTAAAAAAAAAAAAAAAAAAATTGAGAAAAGATTAGGGTGGACACATCTATGTGCTGTCAGTGCTGG
The DNA here is from genome assembly GCA_900303285.1 of Rhinella marina. NCBI lineage: Eukaryota > Metazoa > Chordata > Amphibia > Anura > Bufonidae > Rhinella > Rhinella marina. Next base: position 399,776 of record ONZH01027495.1, read on the forward strand.
CTTTGTGGGCATTTTGGCCATCATGTTCAACGACTACGCTCAATAACTATCTGATCTGATTGTCTTGAAAGATATGTAATAGTGTTGATCGAGCACCAAAGTGCTCGGGTAGAACACTAGGTGATGCTCGAGTGCTCGAGTGCTGAAGAGGGGTGGGTGTCTGGTTCATAGAAAAAGGTCAGAAAATGATGGAAACACCACTGAAATGGTTTGGGAACAGCATGGGGAGGATGTCTGGATACATCTTGGACTCTCAAGTGTTTAGGATGTTCAAGCGTTATACAGCAGACGTAGCGCAGGTAATATCACTGTCACTAACGGCAGAAAAAATTACACTGAATGTCACAGGTATTTAGCATGTTCAAACGTTATACAGCAGACGTAGCACAGATAATGTCGCCTTGATTAGCGGCAGAAAAAATTACACCGGATGTCAGGTATATAGGATACAGAAACGTTATAATGCACACGCTGCGCAGGTGGTGTTTAGGTCAGGCAACCTTGTGCAATATTTGCCCCCCCCCCAAAAAAAAAAAAAAAAAATATTGCAGCCAGATATAACAATAGCCCTTAAAAGGGCTTTTGGGTCTTTTCAACAGAAAAACTATCCCTGCCTAGCCAAATCCTATCCCTACACTATCTGTCCTTCCTTGCAGCAGCTCTCCCTGACTAAGACTGAGCCAGGTAACATGTCACCGGGTGCTATATAGCACCCGATGACGCGTTCCCGGCCTGCCAATCGCTGTAATGCCAGTAGCCGACATGGCTACGGCATTACAGTGAATGCCAGTACCTCCCCGCGCGCTAATTGGCTAATGCTAATTAGCATGTGGGGAGGGGACTCGAGCATGGCGCTCGAGCACACGTGGTGTTCGGCTGATCACCGTGTGGTCCCGAGCGCCGCCATGCTCGGCCGAATATCGTATTTGGCCGAGCATGCTCGCTCATCAATAATATGTAAACCACTTCCTTCATTCTTTCAAGCAGAACTCATGCAAACAAAAAAAATAATGATAATAGTAATTTTTTTTGGATACACCGAGCTATGAAATGATGACCGAGCTCTCTTTCTCATCCTGGTCTTAGATGGGTCTTAGTTTTTCAGCACATACAAATCCCAGCATACTGTTTAGAAGAAATCCTGCGGAGCTGAAGGGTGGGGTCCTAGATTCTCGTCCGGTGGGCCTAAAAATGGAGCTAAAATGAAGAGAAGGGGAAGCCCAGGCATGTAAAAGTCAACATGCCCAACTTTTCTTTCCCCCAGCATTATCTGTCAGGAGTAGGTCAGGACTAGTGTTGAGCGAATTGAAGTTAACGAAGTGGAATTCAATTCTCCACAAATCCAAATTTCTTGGTGCTTCGTGGTAGCAAGTCAATTTTTCCTGAAATGGTAGTAAAAAAACAAAAGAAAAAAATACATACTCACCTCATCCATTTGATTGTGGAGAGACCATCACGGCCATCTTGATTGAGGAAAATGTGCCAATTTGTGTTGAGGTTTGACATCACCAAGTCAACATGTTGGGGGGGGGGGTGCGGAGATATCATCAGTGATGACATCACCGTGGCCACCCGACATGATGACGTGGTGATGTTATCATGTCAACATGCACGAGAATTGCCGCTATTTCTTCAATCAAGATGGCCGCGACGGACTCTCCGCAATCAAATGGATGAGGTGAGTGTGAATTTTTTTTTCTTTTGACCACTGATAGGCTGAATATGACTCTCAGATGCTGCCATCAGCGTTGAATGCGGCATCTGAGGGGTTAAATGATGAGGCCCCCAGCATTGTGTCCGCTCCATAAAATGGGAGGTGGTTCCTTACAAAGTAATTCGTAACAAATCGAAAACTTTGCTCATCACTAGTCTGCACCCCCTCCCCCCAAATGAATGATATAGTCAGCTGGCCCTACCAAATCAGCGGGTTTCAGACAACATTAGTCTAATGACATTGTTTTACTATCCGCCATTGTCAGAGATTTGTGTTTCCTGTATTGACTGTTACAGTATAGTGTCTACATTGTAGCGGTTTGTGTCATTAAGGCCATTTTCACATTGGGTCAAAGCCAGGGGCATAACTACCATAGTGGCATGTGACTGCTATGGGGCCCAATGCAAGGGGGCCCAGTCTTCGTTGGGATTATCTCCTCTTCTACTGGAGGAGAAAACTTGGTCAGGACTCTACCCTCTAAAGGAACAACTTTTAGCAAATGAGGCAGTGGAAAAATGGCCCAAGGGTCATTGAAAGGGGTTTAGGTGGAAACCCTTCTGTCCTGTGTGGGGGGCCTGGTTTGATCCTTGCTATAGGGCCCTTACTTCTCTATGTACGCCACTGGTCAAAGCTTTCCCTTCGCACACGCACAAAGTCTCTTCCCTAAAAAGCATCGTCAGCTACACTATTTATAAATTGAATATAGAGTACAAAAACTTACTGTATAGGTCCGAACATATGTCAAGTGTGGGGCACTCTGGTATATAGGGGGCGCTCTTTAGGCATATGTCAGGTAACCAGGGCACTATAGATAATGTTGGAGTATATTCTGGGAGACCTACAGAATGTAGAGGAATTAAGCTGTGTGAACAGAGCCTTAACTATAGGCTATACAACATATATCCCCCCAAGCTACCAGACTCCACACAGCTAACCGCTACCTGGGGTAGAAAAATTTAATTTTAACATTATTGCCCCATGGGAATTTCTCATTTCAGATTTACAATAGGATTGATCATCAGATGGGGTTATCACTAGATGAGCAAACGTGCTCGAAACGAGCACTTTACCGCTCGGCTCCCCTCCGCTTCCGTCCTCCTCAGGAGCGAGCGCAGGGGAGACGAGTGGTACAGTGCTCGTTTCGAGCACGTTCGCTCATCTCTAGTCATCACTGTAAAATGAGATGAGAATTTCAGATTTTTATTCTAATTTTAATTTTTTATAACTCGTGTAAATTACCGTTGAACGTAACAATCCACATGTTAGCATCCGCACTAATGAAGGAGAGTTAATGAACCATTGTTTATTCTCAAATGGACTCTTACCATATTGAACCTGAGAAGATAAAAATAGACTCCATATTGCTGAAATCTGTTCTGTTCCCCCCACGGCCCGCAGAGTCTTAGTCTCCGGACGCAGTTTTTAATAGTGTAGTAATGAAATCGTTATCACACTGTCAATATCTCTTCTCTTTGCCGCTAGAAGGATTCCTGCTCTCCTGCAACCACTAAGCCTCTTGTGACTTTCTGATCAAAATAAGAGATGAGGAAGCGACTCGATCAATCGGAAGAATTAATTGTTGTAGATGTTTTCAGACGGCGTAATAACATCTAAGTACAAAGGAAATGATGGGAAAAGAACATGAGAGGAAGGCAGGAAGTCAAAAGATATCTAAAAGAACAACTAAAGGACAATAAAAATATTATCTCTGCGTAACATTACAGTCATGTTATAGTAGTTATATTATTGTACATATGAGACAGTATTATAGTAGTTATATTCTTCTACATAGGAGCAGTATTATAGTAGTTATATTCTTGTACATAGGAGGCAGTATTATAGTAGTTATATTCTTGTACATAGGAGGCAGTATTATAGTAGTTATATTCTTGTACATAGGAGGCAGTATTATAGTAGTTATATTCTTGTACATAGGAGGCAGTATTATAGTAGTTATATTCTTGTACATAGGAGGCAGTATTATAGTAGTTATATTCTTGTACATAGGAGAAGTATTATAGTAGTTATATTCTTGTACATAGGAGCAGTATTATAGTAGTTATATTCTTGTACATAGGAGCAGTATTATAGTAGTTATATTCTTGTACATAGGAGGCAGTATTATAGTAGTTATATTCTTGTACATAGGAGGCAGTATTATAGTAGTTATATTCTTGTACATAGGAGAAGTATTATAGTAGTTATATTCTTGTACATAGGAGGCAGTATTATAGTAGTTATATTCTTGTACATAGGAGCAGTATTATAGTAGTTATATTCTTGTACATAGGAGCAGTATTATAGTAGTTATATTATTGTACATAGGAGGCAGTATTATAGTAGTTATATTCTTGTACATAGGAGAAGTATTATAGTAGTTATATTCTTGTACATAGGAGCAGTATTATAGTAGTTATATTCTTGTACATAGGAGCAGTATTATAGTAGTTATATTCTTGTACATAGGAGGCAGTAATATAGTAGTTATATTCTTGTACATAGGAGGCAGTATTATAGTAGTTATATTCTTGTACATAGGAGGCAGTATTATAGTAGTTATATTCTTGTACATAGGAGGCAGTATTATAGTAGTTATATTCTTGTACATAGGAGGCAGTATTATAGTGGTTATATTCTTCTACATAGGAGCAGTATTATAGTAGTTATATTCTTGTACATAGGAGGCAGTATTATAGTAGTTATATTATTGTACATAGCAGCAGTATTATAGTAGTTATATTCTTGTACATAGGAGGCAGTATTATAGTAGTTATATTCTTGTACATAGGAGCAGTATTATAGTAGTTATATTCTTGTACATAAGAGCAGTATTATAGTAATTATATGCTTGTACATAGAAGCAGTATTATAGTAGTTATATTCTTGTACATAGGAGCAGTATTATAGTAGTTATATTCTTGTACATAGGAGCAGTATTATAGTAGTTATATTCTTGTACATAGGAGGCAGTATTATAGTAGTTATATTCTTGTACATAGGAGGCAGTTTTATAGTAGTTATATTCTTTATCTTTTGGGCAGTATTACAGTGGTTAGATTTTGTACATAGGGGTCAGTATTATAATAGTTTTATTCTGTCTTCACACAGATAATAATCACTATTTTTCCTTTTCCGAACCTGAAAGAAATTCAACCACTTCTGGATCTTGAGCTTTTGCCGCTGGATTTTTACTGTACTTTTACTTTCTCTGTAACTTAATTCTTATTTCAGGGGGTTTGAGCATTTGTGGCAATTCACCATCAGCCACACATCACTTCAGAGACACAAAAAGTCATTTATTACTCTTCAGTCCATCTATCTTTGAAGAAATCTTGAAATACAATCAGTTTTTTCCTACATAATATATAAACCCAGAGGATCGGGAGAACATTTTTGAGAATCTTTTCATCTGGTCTGAGCTCCTGCTTCTGAGTATTATTTGGGATTCTAGTTTTTTCAGTGTTTTACTGATGATCACATCTCATTTGGGAGTCGCTGTACACTCATCTTTGTGAGTGTAATGGGAAAGGCAAACTGAATAGATTCACAATGTAACCATCGCCTTGTAAACTGTAAGCTCCTGGGAACAGTAAAGTAAGAATACTTTGTATTGCTAAAGAGCGCCTGTCGCCATGAATTAACATTTTAATAGCTCAGTAAAAAATTCTCATATTTCATGCATTAACATGTTCCTGAATTTGCAATGTTTTGTCTTTTCCATGGTGATTTAGTATTATGCAAATTTCATTTTCTGTAACTTCAGAGAAATAGACCCTTAAGATTTCTCCCATCAGTAAAAACTTAGGAGGGGATGGTAAGATATTGTGAAGATAAAGGGAGCTGAAAAACAGGGAGGGGCAGACACTTCCCAAATATATAAAGCTATCCATTAGTGAAGCATCCAAAGCGGCATTTGGTCCGAAATTTAGGAAAACTTCAATTCAAAATTAATCCGAATTTCCACTTGCTTCGTGGTAACAAATCAGTTTTACTAAAATAGCGGCTGCATGTGTTGGAGAGTGAAAGTAAGTGTAGAGGAGACAGGCCGAGGAACGCGAGATCACCCATAATGCCGTGCAACCAGCCAATCCGCAGGTAGCCATCCCCCTGTGATGTCACAGCTGGGCAGAGCCCTATAAAACTCTGATCCTGCGCGGTCACTGCCATTGTCCTGTGAGCTGAGCATAGGGAGAGACATTGACAATACAAAATCTTATCAGAGACTGTAGAAGAGTGTAGAGAGTGCAGTGCACCAATATTGATAGATAATCTGTTCTGTTAGCTGTAGAATTACTGTGCGTCAGTATTACAGGCAGGTCTAATTTATTGCTGTGTACATAAGTGTGCAGTGCACCAAAATTCATAGCTAATCCGTTCTGTTAGCTGTAGAGTTACTGTGTGTCACAGGCATATCTAATTTATCGCCATTTGCATAAGTGTGTAGTGCACCAAGATTCCTAGCTAATCCATTCTTTTAGCTGTAGAGTTACTGGGCATCAGTATTACAGGCAAGTCTAATTTATTGTGATGTACATAGGTGTGCAGTGCACCAAGATCCATAGCTAATCTTTTCTGTTGGCAACAGACTGTTGCCTTGACCCTCCAAAGGAATGGACAGTGGCAAAAAGCATGCTGTAGCCAGCACAAGTACCAGCTGAAGAAGGGGTGGTGGTAGCAGCTGCAGAAACCGGTCAGAGCTACCATCCAGCGGACATGTTTCGATCAACAATCCAGCTATACTGGAATGGTTGACTCGCTCTTCCCAGTCATCTCAAGTGATAACAGATACACACAGCCAGGAATTGGTGAGTTCCTCTGACACCACGCTTAGTTAGCATGGCCTAGAAACTGCCTCTGTGCCCTCACCTGTCCTGAACCGGCCTCTTGCTTCTGCTGTTCCATCTGTTAGCCAATGGTAGCCACTCTGCTTGACTTTACAGCGACAATGACCTTTTTGAGGACAGTCAGCAGTTACAGGCCAGCACAGACTTGGAGGAGAGGTCAGCTGCAGACTCTTTTAGGTGTGAAACTACGAATGATGATAGTCGGCACATGTTGCAAGAGGTCAGGGATCTGTGCAAAAAACAGGTGAGGGTGACACAAGTAACTTGCAAACATATGTAGATGATGTAGCACGTGGAAGCCAGGTGAAGAGGGGGCATCGTTGCCCAGGAGGCGATTAAAGAATGAAACTGAGCATGTGCGACCATCTCAGGTCGCAGAGCAGGTCAAAGAAATAAGAAAAAACAAACAAACAAAAAAAGCAGGTGGCGCTATACAGATACATTTTATTAAATAGCTCAGTGGCTATACCTATTTTTAAATTACATGGAATTACAGATATATTTAGATCCAGATGTTGGTTTGACAAATGTAGAATAATTTTTGCGGGACAAACACTTCATTTAGGGTTTTTAATGGTGACCATAGTTGTCACCTAGTACTCACCAGAAATCACTGACAGTTTTTAACTATAGAGGCTGGCTCAAAAATTTATATTTACTGCAGATTTTAGATATAAGTAGTTTTAAGTAGATGATTATATTATTGCTTTGTGCTAAAGTATTATACGGATTTTGCAGTAAATTCTGTGCTTTGCTGCTGTGCTGCCACAGCCGGGGAGACTCGGAGTTGTACAAACAGGGATATACTGTACCCTACCCCACAGTTATCTATAGTGCAGCAATTGCACTTCATTCTACTAAAGAGCTCTCCAGGGCTGATTTATAAGAGCTCTTCTTCCCTCAGCATACATCCAAATTAAATGTGAGAACCTCCGACTAAAAAGTAAATTGCTCCGAGGCCATGATTCCAAAGGATACAAAAAAAATCAATTTACGTTTCATTTGAAAGGAAAGAAAGTTTAGATCCACAATTGCCTCCCATCTAATACTGAAATCATTGATTGAGCTGCTTTACATGGTAAATAAACACATTTCTTGCAATAAGGCAGATTGGTAGAAATACATCAAAAAGAGTTCAAGTGAAAAGTGAGGCAGTTGCAAATAGCAAACGATCATCCATCTGCAAATTCACAGAGGCCCTGCTCAAGTTTCCTCAACTGCCCACCATATACAATAATATAACTACTATAATACTGCCTCCTATGTACAAGAATATAACTACTATAATACTGCTCCTATGTACTATAATATAACTACTATAATACTGCTCCTATGTACAAGAATATAATTACTATAATACTGCCTCCTATGTACAAGAATATAATTACTATAATACTGCTCCTATGTACAATAATATAACTACTATAATACTGCCTCCTATGTACAAGAATATAACTACTATAATACTGCCTCCTATGTACAAGAATATAACTACTATAATACTGCTCCTATGTACAAGAATATAACTACTATAATACTGCTCCTATGTACAAGAATATAACTACTATAATACTGCTCCTATGTAGAAGAATATACTAACAGAATACTCCTATGTACAAGACTATAACACTATAATACTGCTCCTATATACAAGAATATAACTACTATAATACTGCCTGTACAAGAATATAACTATGTACAAGAATATATAACTACTATAATACTGCTCCTATGTACTATGTACAAGAATATAACTACTATAATACTGCTCCTATGCTATACTACTATGTCCTACAAGAATATAACTACTATAATACTACTGCCTCCTATGTACCTATAATACTGTATGTACAAGAATATAACTACTATAATACTGCCCTCCTATGTACAAGAATATAACTACTATAATACTGCCTCCTATGTACACTACTATAGATGTATATAACTACTATAATACTATATGTATATAACTGCTCCTATGTACAAGAATATATACTACTACTATATGTAATATAACTACTATAATACTGCCTCCTATGTACAAGAATATATAATACTACTAGTGAGAATACACAATCCGCTCCTATGTCTAAGAATATAACTACCTATAATACTGCTCCTTATGTAAGCAAGAAGGTAGAAATGACACTGAGCATATAATACTTGCACTCCTTTATGGTGGACAAGAAAATATAATTCTACTTATAATAACTGACCTCATATGTACAATAACTCACATCACTTTCAAGGATAAATAGCTCGCTTCCAGCTTATGTTACAAGAAGTATAAAGCTACGTGATTAGATCCACTGCTAAACCTAATGTTACAAGAATATGCACTACTATAATACTGTCCTCCTAGTATACAGAATCATACACTACTATAATACCTGCTTCTATGTAATCAAATTAATTATAACTACTATAATTACGTGCTGCCGCTATGTTACAGAGGAAGGGTAATACAACCTAATTAAATTAACTCCAGCTTGCTTTCTTGGCCTATGATACAAGAAATAAAACTAACGGTATAATAGGTCGCTTACCTATGCAACAAAGAACCCCGGTATCAACTGACATATAATACTCGCTCCTATGACAAGATATAACTACTATAATAACCCTGTCGGCGTATGTAGCAAGAAATTATATATCTACTATGAAAATCCATCTACTACCTATGAACAATTTACGGTATAACGTAGGCGTAGTAATGACTGGCTGCGCGATAAATATCCTCACGCTTAAGTAATATAAACTTACTTATATAAGATGAGCCAGACCCTCCATATGCCACATACAAAAAGAAATATAAACTACTATAATACTGCCTCCTAATGTACAAAGAAAATAAAACTAAACTATAATAACTGCTTCTCCCCGCTCAGGTGTACAAGAAGTAGGTAACTTACTGATAACAAATACTGCAACTTCCCCTATGCGCTATACAAGAAAGGTCATGATAGCTACTAGTAATACTGCCTTGGCCTATGTACAAGAAATATTAACTACTAGTAGAGTGACTGTGCTCCTATGATACTCTAATGAATGGAAGTGATTAACTACGTAGGTGAATACTAGCTCCTATGCTACAAGAAATTGAATATAAACTACTAATATTACTGCTCCTCATGTACAAGGAATATAAAACTACTATATATTACTTGCCTTTCGCTGACTATAAGAATGGGGTGATCACACTCACTATCATACTGCCTCCTAATTGTACAAGAAGTAGATGTACTACTATCCAATAGCTACCTCCTAGTGTGACAAGAAATATAACTCCTTAATGGACACCCTACGTGCTGCGCTGATGTACTCAAGTACCTATGAAGCTGGCACAATATAATCTACCTCCATATGTTACAAAGACATATAACTACTTTATACTGCTACCTAATGTATAACAAGAATTATCACACTTACTATAAATACTGCCTCCTATGTACAAGATATACATATCTAATAAATACTGCTTCCTATGTACAAGAATATATACATTACTATAATACTGCTCCTAGGTGACCCCAACCCGAATACTCATATCTACTATAATTACTGCTCCGTATGGTATCAAGAATATAAAAACTACTAGATAAATATCTGCTGCGCTAGTGGCTACAAGAATAGTAACCAACTTATCAACCTCCTTAATACTGAACAACTCACAAAGGGGTGTGTACTCAAGAGTATTATATTACTTACAGGTGATATAATACATGCTCTATGATACCAAAAGAGAGTTAAAAGTGGATAATACTACGTGGATCATAATATCTGCCCTGCTCTGGTAAGCAGAGATTATCCCAGCTAAGTGATTACCAGTGGAATATAAAGCAATTCTATCCAGGACCCTTATGGCTATCATGCTGTTGAATACATTGGAGAAATAATTGATTCCGGGCTTAACATCGCTCCTATTCCCACTCCCTAAGGAGCGGTCCCTGTCTATTGATTGATGTTCGGGTCGTCACTTTCTTAGTGCCAAACTTATAACGTTTTGGATGCTGCTTTCTCCAACTCTGAAGAATTGGCGTGCACGTCCATTCCTCTTTGCGCGTGTTGACTTTCCATTCACCGCATAGTCCCCCTTCCTCCCAATAGGGTGTCAATTGCTTGGCGTTCTTTCCTTACAATACCTGTTCTGATTTCGAGGCTGCCAGAGTATTATCCCAGCTTTTCCCAAGCTAGAGCAACACAGTATTACCCGATTGTGCAAGACCAAACGAAGACACCCACATAACTTGCCCCTTGGACAGTTACACTGTTCGCAAGTAGCTGACACAGCCATCATTGGCAGGCTTATCTCTTTCCCAGTGTCTACTTGTTTTTGATAAATAAGTTTGAGGAACTTTTTATGTAAACGCTACAGTCGGAAAATAATAATATTTTATAGAGAATCCTCCTATCTAGCAAACCTACCAGGATAATATTCAATTTTCGGTGCCTTTCTAGTTTATAGCATTAGGATATTAAGATTGGCGCAAAAACGATTCTACCCTAAACACAAAACATCGACCTCATGGGGGGCTTCGGCCCGCTGGAGCCGATGGCAGTGCCACCTCCTTGGTAAATCGCTCCCTTATAAGTCAAATATCTGACTTCTCAACCAAGCCTTTGCGAGTGATATTTTTGATGATAAAGGAGTAAACTAACCAATATCCAGGTAGAGCTTTGTTCAGGGAACTTAGGTCAGGATGTTTAGATCTAATATAAGGGGAGCCAGCTTACACACCGAGGGAGAAACACAGGTTGACCGGCCACACCTATAGCCGCGCAAGGGGACGGTTAACGTCTCTCCTTGACGAATTACCTCTTTGAGCGATAAATTGAAGTTCAACCACCACCCTCCAAGGCGAATTTCAGTGTGGGCCAAGCAGAGAAGAGGGCTTCCTCCCTTAACAAATGAAGGGTAGCGTAACTTGGAGTTATTTGTAATTCGCATAGTGAGAGTCTCCATACCATCTGAAGTACTTACCAGTAAGTTTTCCCTTTTCGGCGAGGTACCAGGCGTGGAGTACCTCCACAACAGGTAAGGTCGGTACACATACCACTTGTTTTGAGTCTAACTAGGCGCAGTAAGCTCCATACCACTGGAAGTTATCTTCCAGTTAAAAGTGCGTGCCATGACCACTGTTAGTACTTCCATGCAGAGTTCTCCATACCACCTGGAGGTACTGTCCGAGTAAGTTCATCTCTGGTCACTACCACTGTGATTTCACCTCCAGAAATGGTCCTCCCACTACCACCACTGCTTTAAGTACCTCCAGACAGTCTCCATACCCAAGGGCTGAGATACTTCCAAGTAAGTCATCACACATTTTACCATGCGTAGTACCTCAGAGATATACAGTCTCCAAATATTACTGAGGACTTCACAGTAAGTCTACCATACAAGAGTACTTCCAGCGCAAGTCTCCATACCACTGACAAGTACACTCAGTAAGGATCTCCATACCTAGGAGTATCTTCCAGTATCAGTCCTGATAAATTGCGCCAGTCACCTTCCACAGTCAAGTCTCCATACACATCTGCTAGTACTTCTCCCAGTAAGTCTCGCATACCACTGACGTACTATCCCGCTAAAGTCTCCAGTACCACTGAGGAATTCCAAGCTACAGGTCTCCGCAAATCAAACCCACACTGAGGAATATCCAGTGCATTGTAATAGTCTCCAATAGGCCAATAATACTTACTTGAGATACGCATTTATTTCCAGTTAAAGTCTCTATACTACCTTCAAGAGGTAGGCACTAGCAGGGAGAGCTGGGTTCTTTCCTTGGAGCATACCTCTTTCGCGTTATGTTGCGATTCCAGTTAGAGCATTGCCACAAGTCTTATATGCACCATGTTAAGTACTTCCATTTAAGTTTCTCCAAACCCCTATAAACCAATCTGAGTACTTCCAGTAAGATCTCCATTACACACTGAGACTAACTACAGTAAGTCTCCAATTACACACTAGCCCCAGTTAACTTCTTTCTAGTAATGCCTCTCCAATACCACTGGACGGTAACATCCAGTAGTCTCCTCAATTATCCAACTGGGAAAGTACCTATCCAGTAAGTCCCAATACTACACTGCAGGTCACTTCCAAGCAATTACTCCATACCACTGAGTACTTACCACAGTTTTAGGGAGTCTCCTATGAGCCAATGAGTACTACACAGTAGGATCTCACATACTCTTCTGAAGTACCTCCAAAAGAAGTCTCACAATATTACTGAAGATATCTCCAAGTAAGATCTCCATACCACTAGATGTACTATCCCCAAGTAAGTCTATATAACCATACCAATGTTCTGCTAGTGCCAATCCAGTAAGTGCATACCACATACCAAATCTGAGGACTTCCAGTAAAGTCTCTTCTAGTACCACTGCCAAAAAGGTAACCTACCTCATCCGTAAAAGTCTCCCATTTTACCATTTCTTTGACTTGGTACTTCCCAGATAAAGTCTTTCCATGAGCCCACCCTCTTGTCCAGTTTTAGCTCTCCAGTTATAGGCATCACGAGTGACCACTGAAGGATACTTCCAAAGTAATGGTCATTCTAAAATAATCTCCCAACTGAGTACCTCCCAGTTAGGTCTCCATTACCTAGAAGTGACCTTCCTAGTAGAGTGCTCCAGTATGTCGAATGGAGTACATATCCCAAAGACAAGTACTCCATACCACGTGGAGCCTCACCTCCATCGAGTAAGGTCTCGCAGGGTACCACTGAGAGTACTTCCTGTAAGTCTCCATACACTGGGAGGTGTACCTTTCCAGTATACCTCTCCTTATTACCCACTGAGGAATTCAGGAAGCATCTCATATACGACTGGAGTATCCTCCAGTAAAGTCTCCATACCACTGAGCGGGGGAGCGTACCGCTTCCAGTAAGTCTGCGATGTATCCTCACCTGTACCGGCACTCTCCAGTAAAGTCTCCATTAGCGCACCGCTTTGCCATACTCTCCCCCAGTAAGTCTCTATCCACCAATACACAGCCTCTGTTCAGATACTGTCCAGTAAGTCCTCAACTACCGACTGTGGGGTAGTCAGGCTTCTCCCGATAGGTCTGGCGGCATACCGACCCTCTAGTTTTGACTCTTCCACCCTTGAAAGTGTTTCTCTCATAACCACAATGGGGCAGTACTCTTTCCCCAAGGCAGAGGTGACTCCAATACCACTAGGAGGTGGAGCGGCTTCCAGGTGAGGCGTCTCCTCATACCATGAGTGGATAGTCACCTTCTCTAGTATATCCGATCGCTGCTCTATATTCCAATGCCCAGTAACTTCCAAGCTAGTCTCCATTACACATTGTATTACTTCCAGTCCTCACCCGTCCCTCGCAGGAGCTCACCCCTACTCGATGGGTACCTCCAGTAAGTCTCCATACCACTGAGGTACTGGTCCTGTGAGGTCTCCATGACCGACTGTAGTACCTCCAGTGAAGTCTCGGCCGTATTATCGGTCTTTACTTGCGAAGTTACCTTTTCCTCCCATGCTATCCCAGCCTCTCACACCATTCACACCACTGAGCGACAATACCTAAAGCTCACCAGCAAAGATACTCCCGAGGTGCGAGCTATCTGCAGTGGTTTCCTACCATGCTCTTCCCCCCTATTTTCAAACAATCTTGTATTCAGAGGAGTCTCACTACCAGAGCGTGGGCGTGTTCTCAATCTCCATCCCCCCGCTCCACTCCCATCACCACTCAAACCGATCGTGCGCATACCACCTTTCTGCATACGGAATACTTCCAGTAAGAGGTCGCCATACCACGTGTATACTTTCCAGTATTCGTGTCTCCATATTCCACTGAGCGCAAGCGGGCGTTCCAGTCTTAAGTTCTCCTTATACCATCTGAGGAATTCCTAGTAAGCCTCCCTCTTATTTACCCCACAAGGCTCCAGGGAGCGTGTTCTCCGAAAGCTCCTTCCCTATTCCAACCAGGGGGCTCCAGGAAGGCCATGTAACCTTTATCTCTCGAGCATACTGTTCCAGCAAAGGTCTCCGATACCAGGTGGACGTTAACCACCACGGTAGGTTTCTCCTATTCACAAGGTTTCGTCTCTTCAAAAGAGGAGTATTATTTCTGAGGTAACACCATATCGAATCTATTTGAGAGAGGTAACAGCCACCCAATTGGAATCCCCGAGTCGGATCAGCTAGCCGACTGCCTTAGGGTTTTGCACCTCGCCCTCTTCTGTCATTTGTCCGGATGACCCGACAAAAGAAGCTATGAAAACGTACCTGGCCCTCTCCAACTCCCACCCAATGCCAATTTTTCTTTTTTATATCTTTAAATCCCTTGCATCACAATGCATAGCTCGGGAACCTATATTCATGCCCTATGGACCCCTTACATGCTGCCACCGCGTGACGGCATAACTCCCCTAGAAAGAGTGGAAATCACCTACACTCTGGGGGCGCTCATTTTTTTGAGCTTTTTGCCCCACTAGCGCCGATAACCGTGGGCCCGGGGGTGCCGCCAGGACTAGCTTCCATACCCATTATTGAGAACGAAAGACCCCGCCAAAAGTTGGTGACTGGAGGACTTCCGGAGTCTGCAGGCCAAACCACCAAGCCGACTCCTCAATTGAAAAGTTGAATGGGAAGCGCACCGCGCTCATGTCAAGAATCCCAGGTTTATTGACCGGCCACCCACTTCCCCATTTCAGCTTCTATGGGTTTGGACTCAACAGGAAATAAGACTCAAAGTCTGCGTTCGAGAATAGCTTATAATTTCTGCTGTGAAGGAGCCCCAACATAAGAAAAATGATGCCGCAGTCAAGGGCGTCTGTTTCATTGAACTAGGTGCGCCCTACACCCTCTCCACCTTATCAGGGACATCCTATTCTCAGATATAGCCAACCTATAAGACAATGGGGGCATATCGGGTAGGATCTGTCATGAGACAACCCTTTAAGAGAGAGTGTGTATCTTGATTATGGTCACCTCTCTTAGTTTCTTTTCACCTGCTTACTTGATCATTTGTCACACTGGAATCGTTTACACGAAAAAATAGTAAAGGTTAGATGAAAGAGACTCATAGAAATGAAACACAGAAAATATACCCACTGGGCGGTAAATCCATACATCCGTACCCCAGTAGCCTGAGAATTGTCAGCCCCATATTACGGGGAAACAGAGAGCTATTGATGCTAATGTCTGTAAAGTCAATGCGGATATTCATGTCACGCATCCTCCACTAACAAAATCTCCGCAGGGAGCTTTGTTCTTATAATAAAAAACAAGAGGAGAAAAAATCTCCAATGTGACAAAATGTGAAAACGCACGCACCAGTCTGGGAAATTCACCCGGGTGGAGCGCACGACCATGCTGGAATGTTAAACCTCTACGAGCTGGTAGAGAATGCGGAATCGATGAGCTTTGCTTACAGTCATAGGGTAATTCTACTAGAGAATGTTAATTCTGATTTTCACCCATCTCTGTACCTAATGAGACTCAAATAGATATGTTATCTGGAGTAATGTTGTGCCGTTATTATGAGAAGGCACTCCATGAAGTTACACCCTTCTCGGCGTAGACGCGGGTCTCCTATCCCAATTAATGTCCAGGTGTGTGAGTTTGTCAGCATGTTGGGTACACCGTGAGAAGGTAGTGAATCTTAATGGAAGACAAAGTTATTAGACTTACAGGCCAATCTATTCACTTTTGATTCCAGCTCGGACAGCACGAAGATCTGGAGATGAGGTTGAATGCGTGGTGCAGCCGTGATCCGTTGTCTTGTCCAGCAGGGGCCTCCCAGAGACATGTTTGGTGGCCGAAAACCCAACCTGCCGTCTTCTTTGGGCCCCACACTATGTCACATCTGAGTATCAATACACATGCAGACACATCTAGACTATTTGCTCACCACCTTGTACATTATTCTTACACCCTTGGCGAGGGGCGTTTCTTTGCCATTTCTGGCCCTATATGCGTAAAAGTTGGAGTCACGGGGCCCCCTTTGCTCTTCCACCCCAATATGACTGCTCGTCAACGCCCCCTCGATGACACGCCCCCCTACACTTCACCTGGAGGGGAGGGGGGTGAATAGGGGCTGAAAAAGGCTTGCCAACGGGCTTTATTGCGGGGTAGGTCCTATGATTCTCCTAATGCTCTCTTATTTGGCTGGTGCTGCGGAACATGATGCTCCGCACTACAGATTGACGAGTCTTACTGCGGTCGGGTGGAATTTGGTGCGGGTGCGCATATCTTTCAAAATCTGCATGCCATTCACTTCTTACATACGCGATTATTTTAGTATGCTACACCCTATATGCCGTACTGTATTTTATATAATAACTTAATTAACTATTATACGTGCAGATTTGAATGAAAATGCAGTCTAACACATATTCACCCACCCACGCTATGCTTCTCTTTCATCTCCAGCTCGCGGGACAGATGAACGCGCGGTGAAAGCCGCAGGAAGTGTACAAGGGCGGCAGGAAGCGGGCGGTCCTGAATGGGGCGAGGCCGCACACAAGCAGCGTGTAGGCGTGGTGCGGGCCACCGGCTTTAGACGTCTGGGGGCCCTGGTATGCATATATTATGTGCCAAATTTAGGTTATGCGTTGTTGGGTGGGTTCCTTTTAAAAGCATGATGGGCCCCGCCACCTGCTTACATGCTCCGGCAAGTCTCCACAGCGCAAGGAGGAGCAGGGACTCCCTCTGCTGGCACCGGGTGGAATCGTCCTATGTGTGGTGCCATCCTGCTCCCTTCTCTAGCGCTGCTGGTCAGAACACACAATTAGGCGAGCCATGTAAGTTATTATGTAATGGTTGTCGTGTGTAAGACTATGGCTGTGGGTTGATCCAAGATTTATGGCCAACACCACTATTTTATTATGTTCTCTCTCCATGTGTTATGTTGTGGTAGTGTCTGTTTTAACATGTGTGCATAATTGTATGTGTGTATGTATGTAATGTGTGCATGTGTGATCGGATCCTATGAACACATTTGGAAGAGTGCGAGATGTGAGGACGGATCCGTTTACTAGAGTGTGTCAACCAACGGAACCCGCTCTCCATTGACTTCCCAATTGAGGGGTCATATTCCGGATATCCGTCATTTGTTTGCTGGTATAATAAACAGAATACGGAGAGCTCATCCGAGTTCTTGAGACGGATGGGAAAATGCTTTCAGAAGAAGCGCTCTTGTTGTACTTCAGTTCGAGTTTATTCTCCAAATGTGACATCATGAATATGGGGAACAAAAACTTAATGCGAGCATTTAATGTCGGTATTGAGCCGTATGAGGAACTCAATAACCGAGAAAGTTATTTTGAAAGAACGCATAATGTGAGAAGAAGTAGGAAGGAAAACCCCCATCACTAACAAATTATATATTACCAACAAATGGATATAATTCTCTTTCTCCCTAGCACAGGGCTCCAACATGACCTAGGGGACAGTTTTGGACGCTAATAATGGCCTTATTATGATATAAGCGGGAGAGGAAAATAATACTATACGGTTACATAATCTAATATTTAGTTTTGGTGATTTCTTGGTCTTCGGAGGCCGGTGCATAGCATCAAAAAAGGTCCACGCCACTTTTAATAATATGACTTATTCTTTAAAGGGCGTGAGTATAATTTCTTCTATTTTATTCACACTTGGTTATTTAACTAGGCCTGGCGACCACTCCTTGAGAGCATTTTATAGCCCGCCTACATTTAGTCTCTAAGAAGAAGAAGAGTGTTTAAACCACAGACAAAAAGCGACCATTTACAGCCGAAGCCGCTCCGCCCTAGAACTGCATCTTGTGGACTTTTGAACCCACCCTTTTTTTGCGGAACATTTCAAGATGGTAAATTGCAAAACTTTTGCGTTGCTCGAGATTCAGGACGTTTTTGGGTTATTGTTTTTTTTGTTGACCCGGATATGCGAATGCTCAAGGGGTTTTAGGATCCTATTCGGCGACGTTTCTGACCGAGGAGGGGATTTATTGCAGGTCCGCACAAATTGCATTGAAGTCTGACAAAACACGGGACGAGGCCGGCGCGTGGCTAGCGTTCACAGCATGGGTTTGCGAGAACCGCCAGGCGAATTGGTCGCCTCCAGGGCGGTGGATGGATAGAAGATGCGCGTACTATCTTGCCCCGTAGCTGTTAGCCTAAGAACGGAAGGGCCTAGCGACATGTTCTATTTTTTGTGCCAGCGTAACAAGAGGGACATATAGCGGCATAGGAGGAAAGTGCGCAAGTGGACACCCATCATTTCACTTTTTTGCATGAACCCATTGAACGTGAAATGGTTTTTGCAATTATTGTCCTGCATAAATAAAACAAAAAAAAACACGAATGGACACGGAAGAAAAAGGTAGCGGGCATTTGTGTCGCAATGAGGCACCCTCCCAGAAGGAAGTTATTGGATTAAATGAGGCGAAATGTGGCGCAATTTTTTGGCTAGCGCGCTGCTCGCCCCCAACTTTGACAAATTTAGAAACTTGCGGATTGTCGTGCGTGATTGCACTCTCTTTAGAGTGCTAGGGGCTACACGGCCACGACAGACGAGCGGCGAGGGTGAGAAAGGTACAACTACTTCTATGCCAACATTGAGTGCACCCAATGTAAAAAAAAAAGAAAAAAACAAACAACCCATCGTTCGGGTGTCGGGCTAGTAGTAACCTAAGCAGCAGTCTCGGGTCTGACAGCCATAGACTTGCATTATATAATATATTGTCCCTCGCACAGCATGTAACTGCGACATAAAATGTGTGCGATGATAAATTCGTCGAGCCGACTAGCCCTTAGTCTTTTATTGGTGAAAATTTCCCATGTGAAAGAAAACAAGGGCCCTCCCTTAGATTTATTCATTTGCGGCGCTAAATGTCAAAACGCTGTCCATATTATTTTTTTGACGCATAATATCACAACATAATTCTAAGGCAACATGCTTAAGTAAATTGCCCACCCACTGTACTGGAGGAGATTCGACGAGAGGAAAGTGGCGTGCAAAGATATGAACTGAATAAAATAACTAATGAAATGTTGGCAGCCTGAAATGCCGGTTGCATATATAGGCCCCTATCATGCTCTCTCTTCTTTCTTTGTTCTTCACAAGTGCTGAAAAACAGAGAACCGTCCTAGGACTCGCTACAATTGTACATTCCCCTATCGCAGTCTCATTTTGTATTATAACCCTCTCTTGACTTCTTACCTAAGCATTTCACACACTGTACAGATATTGGTACTCCTGCCCCCAGTCTCTGCGGCCGCGTCCTGGTCTACTCAGTGAACTTTACCGTGTGTTTACGCCCAAATGTATCCACGACGAGGTAAATTTATTTAGAATAGTCACAAAAGTAGAACTATTTTATAACTTCACTACGTGCACATTTTGATAGATTAGTGAAAAGAACAGTGACTCTTAAACAGATAGGATACGCTGCATGGGTTTATATACAGCCGGTGGGATGTGCCAGGATCGGCTTCTTATTAGGACAGCGTTTATAATTAGAAACAAGGTGTGTAGCAGAGGAAGAGGAGAGTGAGATTCATGCAGGTCTAGTTATGTTCATCTGGGCCCAGATAAGAAAATGTAAATTTGTATCGTTGGGAGACAGGAGCCGAGTATAATGAGTCCGGAGCGGGCTCGCGTTGTTTGATACATTAGCATAGGGCTGTTGTCACTTATGTTAAATAGAAACTTGCGTCCGAGATAAAAATCACTCAGATCCACATGGGTGTGTCTTTAATGCATTGTCATCTATTGCAAGAGACAAGTTGGGCGTGTATAAACACCCCAATTGATTGAATTCTAATGTTCCATAAATTTTGGTTACAAATGTTCCATAGAGTGAGCACATTTACCTCCCAAGTGTCCCTTTTTGTGGGAAGAAATCTGGAGGTTTACAGCACCGCGGTTCCACCATATTTGATCCAATAATATCCTCTATTTCTTGCGTAACTTGTCCCCATTAGGAGTGTTATAAAAGTAATGCCAACATTTGTTTTGGTTACATGTCCCCCCCGGTAATATTAATGAGCTCAGTCTCTGTTATTCGCTTCGGTTACTACTTGATAAAATGGACGCGTAAAGAGCCCCAAAAGGAGGAACCACAAGCCCCACTCCTCCCACTAGCTAAATCCAATTGAGAATATAACATTTAATGGGTTGAGTCTGCGAGTCTAAGGATCTTCTGTGCGGACCTCGCGTATAGTCGCTTTCCACACCCAATTCTTAAAGCGGAACGGTGCATGCCAAGATGAGATAGTATGCAATTAGTGTCCCTCGTTTGCTTATGGACCCCGCACCCCATTATGCGTCCGATTCTACACGCCTTATAAATGTTAAGGCAGCTTTATCTATGTTGTGGGCCGCCCGCCCTTCCCCGCTCATACGGAATCGCGGCATATACTTATTTTTCATTAACTCCTGTCCAATGGGCCGTCCAGGGGCGAGTCACGTGCCTATCCGCTACGGTTATGTGCCAGGACATCCGCAAAAAAAACAGTAGTACATGCGGCGCTCTCTCACTCTCCATTTCTGCCACCCAGGGGATGTGGAGGCAAGGACAAACAACACCACGGAAGCACAACCGTAGTAGCATTCTGCGGTAGTTTCACGTATCTGGAGCACATCCGATTCCGCATACTCCGTAGCATTGCGGACCCATTTAGACTAGGTGACATGGTGGTCCTGACAATTTCCACTAGTGATTGCTGGGCTTTGACACAGCAGCGGCCGGAGGGTGCGCTGTGGTATGTGCCGACCGCACCCCGGCGTAAAACTCGCGACGCACGGGTACCACTGGCACCGGTGTCGTGTGATTGGAGCCCACTTCTTATAGCATACTTATTTGTTGTCGAAAGGAAAACAAGTCTTTAAAGAGTGGTCTCACTTTTAGCAAATATTCAGAATCTAATCTTACCAATTTATGTATTGCTGCTTGCCCCTCCCTCACCATGGTTGTACGTCTACCGCCCCACCCATCTAGCCCAACACATAATTGGAAAAAGACAGCGGGTAGCCCAGCCATGCTATGGACTCTACCTCTCTTAATACTACGAGATCCGGGTTCTCACAGGAGTTTCCGGTTGCACATACACACAGTCCGAAAACGAGATACTGATAAGGGAATTATCTTATGATTCTTTGCAGCCCTGCTATTGGGGGAGCCCAGCTTTTGTGAGGATAAGCGTCCCTAAAGGATGTCTGCTAAGAGCGCGGGTGCAGGAAATATGTCATGCGCTACTTATAGCGGCTGCATACACCAATAAATCCATGAGTGAGTACCATATATTGTAGTAAGTTGCTATCTGAATCTTACTGGTAGCCCATCGTTTTACTTTATTGGCTAGGAGGGGTATTAGGCTCCCTTTCCACGATCCAGCCCGAGTTTTTTTCGTCACTGAAATGAATGGTCTTTGTGTACCACCTTTAATTTTCAAACACTCAAGATTCTGTCGTTGTCAGTAGAAAATCCGCGCAGCCCCCATGCTTCCCTATATGTCATGCGTTTTTCAACGCAGGCCCTCCCTTGTCCCATATGAAAGTGAAATAGACAGACAAAGTGCCGAAGTTATGACCAATTGAGTCTTTTTTCCACTGAGGGATAGGTTCTGCTAAGAAGATGTATAGTCTCTCCTGCCTTACCACCTTCAGCCTTCCTTATGGTAGTCGAACCAACGCTGCGATGGGGTGACAGGCGGCCCAATAGACCGCATCTAGCAACATTCCGGCCAGACGACGGGTTGGAAAAACTGAGACGGCGATATACTTGCAAGAGTACAAAACTTTACTGAACTTGCTTAGCCACAAACATGGTGCCGTTCATCCTAAAAAGCGTCGGCAATCCGGACCAATGAATTCCGTGGACGTTCCGTGTGAAGAGGGGCCTAATGTTGACTGTATTTATAGTCAATATGTATTAAGTACCGTTTTAAGACCATATTTTATTAACCTTTCAGTGCACTTGTTGGTGCTTTACCTTATTTCTCGCGCACTAAATGAATGGCAGTTAATGCTGGTTGGAGAGCTACCCAGCTAATATATTCGCCCTACCCATATGATAGAAAACAACATCCATATGGAAACTCCCATCAATAGGGGGACCCTACTTGTAACTCTGGTGCCGGCAGGGACTTATTTTGCGGAGCTCCCACTATATCTGGTCCTGAGGCTGTGGTGCTGGGTGTCACCTAATTGATTCCAGACAATCATGGCAAAATTACCTAAACTAGCTTATTGGGGTCAAAGGAGGTGGATAGGGCTGGGTCTGGCTATCACGTTCCTAGTGCCGGTAGGTTACCATCCCTCATAGCCCTCAGCAGGAACTGTATGCTAAAGGACGGTAGTGGTCTACACAGCCAAATCTGAGAGCCGATACATAACATCATGTCTGCATGAGTTTGAAAAAGATTGCACTACTACACATGACTACAATTGACAGAAAACTATATTGATATATTTGATGAAACGGAGTCGTGTATGTGAACTGGTGGAGAGTTTCCAACGACCAAATGATCAGTGACAATACCAGATCACCAAGAACATTCCATGTCTACCACATCTTTTAGCGGAAGAGTGGAAAGTCGCAGGGCAACAGCCGCATACGCGACAACTTGTAATCGTTTCGATTTTTGGATGTTATGCCCCTGAAATGCTACGCCATTATAGTCATGAAAGCAGAAGGATTGAAATCTGGTTAATTGGGCTTTTCATGCAACACGAACTGTATGTATTTTGCGGCCCGGCAAAAAACAGATCCACAACGTATTTGCCCGGGCGTTTAACGTGAAAACAGTTGGCTCCCTATAGAAACAGTTCCTTCTTATTCCGTCTCTCACGTAATGAGGACAATAGGAACAATATTTTTGTAGAGAGGGCCAGAAATTTCAATAAGGACGGACAGTGGAGGGATGCGGATAGTGGAAAGGTAACTTCTTTTTGTCGATAAACTGCGTCACGGCGCAAAAACACATAAATAACTACTACAGGCACCACCAGCATGCTGACATTTGAAAAGAATCATCACCCCGTGTTCAATCCCGTGACATGCCAGAGGCCTATATGGCCTCTTTCACACGACACTCTCACCGGATATCAGATTTTGCCGGATAGTAAGAGGTTATATGTTTCGGAAAAAATCCAGCACACAAATCACGCAACACAAATCTGCAGTCAGTTTCTGACATTTTGGATTGCGTTATCGCTATTAGGGTTCAGTTTTTTCCCAGGCGAGCCCGGCGCGATGCAAACGAAGAGCGGGGTCCTTTGAATGACGTTATATCACCCTGCCGCTTGATAAAAAAAAAACTGAAATGTTTACAAACAACATCTCTTAGCGACCAATCCACCTAGTTGATGAATTCACTTGCGTGCGGATGCAATGTGTGATTCACCGCAGCCCCAGTTCACTCTATGGGCGCGAGGGGACTGCGCTGAAAAACGCAGAAAAATCATATAGAACACTCGCCTGCGTATCTTTCACGCAACGGCGAAACTGACATGCGCGTAGAAAAAACATCACATCATGATGACTCGGAAAAGCTACCCATGAAATGAATGAACGTCCTCAGGAGTGTGGCATGGGTGCGGACGGTTCCCCCAATGCATTCAGATTCGGCATCACGCATTTGGCTACCCGCACAGGAAGAAAATGCTGTGCCGGTGGGGAAAAGGGGAGCTAACGGGTGTCACGTAGTGGTATGTCACCCAGATTCTCCTAGACTACCGGAATAATACGAAGGCTGTAAGATTTAATGTAGATCCTAATACGGTGTCGATGACCTGCATTAATTCGTGCAGTGTTTCTGCACCTACCCTTCGCGTATTATGGAGATGGCTCATGCATATCTCTGGGTGTGCAGTTATTCTATTATCAACAACTCTGATATTCAGAGCGCGCTTCCCATTTTCAATGCTTGGTTTTCATACATATGTGTACACCCTCTCCAAATGCAAATTTATGGAAAATACAGAAACATATTGAAACAAATATCTACTAAAATAAAGAAACACCACGGCCTGACTATCTAAAGATTAAATTTAAACCGCCAGCATGTATCATATGCAATTGATATTTGCGCAGTCCAATTTCAGACTTCTATGATGAGAGTAAGCTAAAGCTCAATTGTGTCATCATACGTTTTATCAAATGCTAAATAGATATGCTTAAGTGCTGTAGGTGTACGGTACATAATGCTTAATAAAGTTTACTATATCCCGTGCGAAAGCTATAACCAGACACTTATAATTAAATAGACGAACACAATATGACTTCCTATAGATATTTACGATTCGTATTTCAGTGGGTATCCAGCTAATAACATTTTACTTTGCAAGTGGGAGGGCAGTGAAGAGTACAAACAACTCTGTTAAGTTACCCTAGTTTTTGTTGCCATGTACAAGTTATCCAAAGCCGCACCTTTTTCAGTTAATGAGATAGGATTTTGGGGTTGAGTTCCCATACCTCTGAAACAAGCACTTAAATTGGAGTAACCCAATGCAAGCGCAGGTTGCGGTTAGGTGGAAAGCAAACTTCCATGGTATGCTTCGGCTGCATAGGCTAGAGCTATAACCAGCAGAAAGAGAGAGAGATGTGATCCCTCTGATCAAGTAAGAGCTCATAGAATAGAGACCACATCTGGTCTGAAATACTGGGCTTCAGTTCTGGAGACCTCAACCTGCAGAAAGGATACTGGTCAATAGAGGGATAGCTACCCCAAATATGGTGCAGGATCTACACAGACAATAGAACTGTATCAAGGACAAGACTCAGCAGTTTCCTTAATATGCATAGTCTGCGAAGGAAAAGAAGAGACCAAGGCGGAGAACATTGATTAAGACCAACCTTTAAATATGTGTTATCAAGGAATCGAATAAAGTTCAGACGAAGGAAGTGTTATAATAAGCAACTAAACACGGGAAGAGACAAGCCGGGGTTCACAATCTGAGTTTAGTTGGGGACAATCTTAAGAAACAACATTATGAAAAAATCTTAATTTCATGACCAACGCAGCTCAAGTAGAAAGCTTGACAACAACACTTTCCAGCCAGAGCTTGTGGTTTGATACATCACCTAACAAGTAAACTGAAATTTAAACAATGTATACTATACCTTAAGATAACAATAAAAAGGATAATAAAAGCAGGCAGACTAGAATGGGACCAGGTGTTCTTTTTTCTGCCGTCAATCTCTATGTTTCTACACAATAATGTTTGCAAGAAGAGAGAAGGGAGGGAAGAAAGCATCAGCTCGGAACAGTACCATTTCTGAAACATTACGTTGCGTAGGTTATGACATTAGTGTTATTGACTTATGAAAATACATGCTTGCCTAATAGCTACAAAGGATATATACTACTACTAATTACTGTTTCCTCCTGTACAGAATCTTTTATAACTAGAGGCTATAATACTGCACCCTATGTACAAGAATATAAACTAACATAAATCAATACTGCTCCCCTATGTACAAATTAATATTAACTCACTAGTAATACTGCCTCCTATGTACGGAGAGAATATTGGGTAATAGACCCTCATCTATAAATACTGCTCCTTATGTATCTCCCAAGAAATAATAAAACATACTATTAAAATCTTATCTGCTCCTATCTACAATATTAAGGAATCATAAACTGAGCTATATATACATGTTCTCCTAATAATACAAGAATACTAACTATCTATAATATTGCTTCCTATGTAACAAGAAAATATTAACTACGGTCATAATATCTGCCTCCTATGCTACAAAGAGGTATAAATCTACTATAATACTTGGCCCCTATTACAAGTAATATGACTACAATGGATGAATTACTGCTTCCCCTCAATGGTATCAAGAATATATACTAACAGTATGAATAACATCGTGCCTAGGTGCCGCTACCCTTAAAAGAATATAGCATACTATTAATACTGCCATTACTGCGATACTAGATATTATATGAACTTTTACCCCTCCATTAATGCCCCTGAACCATCCTATGTTACAAGAATAATACAACTACTATAAGTACGGTGGAGATTTGTTTCTACTATATAGGACAAGAATGTACTATATCTACAGATAATACTGCTCCTATGCCTACAAGGAGGTAGGGTTAACCTCCATACTATATATTACTGCCTCCTTGTACAAGAATATTATACTTAAACAATATAATTACGTCCCTCCTATGTACAATGAAATATAACTTACTACTTATATACCTCGCCTTCACTTGGATTGTATAAGATAAATATAACGTACTATAAATACTGCTGGATAAAATGTAACAAGCACACACTTATAACTACTTGGTATGAATGCACCCATAACTACCCCTCATGCGCTATCAAGATATATTTATAATTGGCTACTATAATACCTGACCTACTCTATGCTACAAGAATAAATAAAACTACATATAAGGCTACGGTCACCACTCAGCATCAGCCCAAGCAACGCGCACTCACGGGTTCTACTCTACAGAGGGGCGCCCCCCCTGACCGGCACTCCGCTACTGCCAGGGGTGTCTCTCGTAGTACATGTGTGGAGCGGCGGCGGTGAAGCAGCCCAGTCTCCCGCCCCCACACCACGTCCGTTACCATGCACCATTCATTTATGGTAACAAGACCAACTAGACATAACATAAGGAAAACACCTCATAATACTGTTATCATACTCCAGCCAGGAACGCAAAAGAGTTTACCAGCGGACGTCTTCACGCGCCTCCATAGCCGCCCGCCAAGGAAGTGATCGAGCCCTTCCCCCAACAGCGCCCTACTGCTGCCAAATGAGCGCACTAGTGGAGAGGAAACGTACATAGACTAGCGCTACAGGAGAGCGCATGTGAAGACAATGCACTGCTGGCTTTTGGAGCTTCTGTCCTGGCTGTACCTCATGTTGAGTAAGAAGGGTAATGTAATGATGTATGTGTGATCTGTTGTATGTCTGTTCTGTTATGTATAGTAGTGCTGCGTGAGTGCAACTTTGCATCCAGGATATGATCCCCCCATTGTGCAATTCAATGTGAGGACGAGATCCGGTATTACTGGCTTGGATGTCCAAACACCAAACGGATACCGTCCCCAATTGGACTTGCCACTGGGTGGCATTCCGCGGGAGATCCGTCTGTAGGTGGGCGGGATCCTGTGTACCTGAGAGGTGCATCAAACACCGCACTGCCTAATCTGGTGACAAACCTGCAGTATTGCTTTCTACTCGTGTCTGATAAACGAGAGACGGACAATTGCTTTCGGATGCACTTCATATTGTCTTTCTAGTTCTAGATATTTGTTCCTCCATTTGTGACAGCGAGTAGACAGTAATCCTCATTGGCGAGCAAACGAGAAAGCGTCTATATCCCCTACTTGCAGCCCCTATAGACGAGAACTCCAATACCGGAAGATTAACAAAAAGCGGCCCACGCATAGTGTGAAAGTAGCCTAATACTGCTGCCTGTGTTAAAAGAATATAACTAAATAATCACTGCTCCTAGCTTGACTTCACGAGCGTAAGAAAGAATATTAAAATTAAGCGTATTTAATTATTATCTGACATCCATGTGCAGGATATAACTACTATGGACTGCCACACCCAATACTGCTCCTGATGTTACAAGAATTGGCGGATTTTTAACTAACCTATACATACCTGTTCCCTACTCAATTACAAGGCCAACACTCTTACCTCAAACTATAGCGCTATAAGAGTAACTGTTAGCTTCCTCACTGTCTGCTCATCAATGAACTTTATTATATATCTTGATCATAATAAATTTATACATTGTCTCTTCACAATGAATGCCTGGATAACCAAAAGAAGCAATTATAACTACTGATAGTAAAAAAATATAACATAGAGCACAACCCTCTATCATGTACAGGAAAATGATAACTACATATAATACTGCTCCTCTTATGTGCAGGAACATATAACTACTAGGTAAAATGACTGGCGGGCCTCCTCCTATGTTTACCAAGAATTACCATCTCACTATCTCTAAAGACTGCTTCCTTCACTCGCTCCCAGCGAGAAAGTTTATAATGGGAACATATCTACCTATCACTGCTCCCATGCTACAAGAAACTAAAACCTACTTTAGGTGAATACTGCTCCTATGTTACAAGTAAGAATATTAACTCACTTATAAGATGTATTCTGCCCCTTATGTACAAGAATTTTATTAAACTAATTATAATCACTGCTTCCTAATACAGAGAGATAGTAAGCTACTGAGATAATACTGCTTCCCTAATGTCACAATGATATAATCTACAATACACCTCAACAGACTCCTATGTACCAAGAATAACACTACTATAATACTGCCTCTATGTACAGAAATAACTACTATAATACTGCTCACTAGTCCTTACAAGAATATAAACTACTAAACTGCTCCTATGTACAAGAATCAAACTACTATAATATGCTGCGGTCTCTTGTTGCATAGCAAAGAGTAATAACTACTATAATACTGCTCCTATGCTACAAAAATAACTTACTATAATACTGCTCCTGAGTACAAGAATGAATAACTACTATAATATCTTTACCTATGTACAAGAAGTATAACTACTATAACTGCCTCTATGTACAAGAAATAACTACTATAATACCTGCTCCTATTCACAAGAATGTACAAGAATATAACTACTATAATACTGCTCCTTGTACAAAAATAATACATCTTAAAATACTGCTCCTATGTACAAAGATATAAACTACTATAATACTGCCCCTATGTACAAGAATATAACTACTATAATACTGCTCCTATGTACAAGAATATAACTACTATAATACTGCCCTATGTACAAGAATATAACTACTATAATACTGCTCCTATGTACAAGAATATAACTACTATAATACTGCCCCTATGTACAAGAATATAACTACTATAATACTGCTCCTATGTACAAGAATATAACTACTATAATACTGCCCCTATGTACAAGAATATAACTACTATAATACTGCTCACCACTGACAACATTTTAACTACTATAATACCAGAACAGATTGTCAAGGAGGTAAAATACAGTTTTGTTAGAATATAGGACAGATATTTGTCTCGTAGATTATTTAGAGCCTTACTCCTAGTTCGTTACACAGTACTAGTATTGTTATGATGAATAATTACTAATGTGTACTTTTTGGTTTTGCAGGTACATGGGGTCAGTGCATAGGTGAATGTGGACCTGGTGGACTACAAAGCCGCTCAGTTTGGTGTGAGCATGGAGAAGGTTGGGTGGCTCACATCAAAAACTGTGATCCACAGGATCATCCTGCAAGCCAAAGGAATTGCTTTAAAATCTGTGACTGGCACAGGGACCTCTTTCTTTGGGAGCCCTCAGAATGGGACACTTGTGTTCTTGTGCCCTTTGCCCACAGTGATGGTAAAACCAGAACCTCAGAGTGTGTCACGGCTCAACGAGGTTTACAGCACAGAGAAGTCTCCTGTATCCACAAGATCAACAGGTCTATTGTAAATTCCGATATCTGTGAACATTTTTCACCACGGCCACCAGTAGAACAAACCTGTCTGGTACCCTGCCCCCAGGATTGTATTGTTTCCGAATTCTCCCCATGGTCTACGTGTAGTAAAAGTTGTGGAACCCACCTCCAGCACAGAACTCGTTCCGTCATCTCTCCACCTTCATATGGTGGGGCAGATTGTCCAAACCTCACGGAATGGAGGGTTTGTCCATTTCTCAGCTTTTGCTCTTTCGGAGAAGAGGAACACACGTACAGTCTTAAGGTCGGACCGTGGAGTGAATGCAGGTTGCCTCATTTGAAAGAAATTAATCTGAGTGGAAGAACCATGTTGGATTTTGGGTCCGATTCTGGGGAAAGAAGCACATTCAGACAAGAGGGTTCCAGGTCCTATGAGCGTTCAGAAACATTGGATTTGGAGATCGGTTATCAGACAAGACAGGTGCAGTGTACACGGAGCGATGGAAAGAACGCTCTACTAAGGTAGGAGTGATGATTAACGCAATGGGCGGATTTACTGTGGCAAGTGTGCCTACAAAAATGGTAACCGTGCACCAGATTTGTGGAGTCCTAAATGCACCAAATGTATTAATGATGTGCACCACAATTTTTGTGCAAATAACCATAAGCCAACCAACAGTTGGCTTAAACTAGGGAAAAGTTTTTACGGGGGTATTATTGCCAATTTCCCAATTGTGTCAGGTCACAATCTTGGTAGGTCACTACTAGAAAGGAGTAACAGGGTAAGAAACATGCTTACAACTCCAAAAAGTTACCTTTTTCATCCAATTTTCTGCAATGGAATCTGCCCATTTTTTTGTCATGTGTTGTGGATCCATACCATTAAAATTCAAGCTGTGGATTTCTCACCATTTGTAGTGAAGAAGGTGAAATCCATGACAAATCCACAGTATATTTGAGCCAATTTCTCCCAAAATTTGTTTCGGGTCCAATTTGTTTGAATTTGTTTGATTTCATTCAGGTACAATGATAGTACTTAGTACTTCATTTGTGCGCATATTGCAGTGACCCAGTGGATCACTGCTAAAAGAGTTAATACTATGGTTCAATGCTAAAAAGTTAAAGGAAACCTGTCACCTGGATCCTCGCTATTCAGGTAAAAATATCGAGGATAGAAGCAGTGTAGCAAGGGTGTCATGTCTTAGCGAGGAGTAGGCATGCTTGGGGTCTGCATGAGGGCAGACTTGGGCACTAGATGGAGGCATCACTGGGCTCCTTCAAGTTAAAATAATGCCCTTATGGGCACCTAACTGACTGATTTGCATACCAAACAAAACAGATTTTCTGAAGACAGAAAACAAGTATTTCAGAAAGAAAGGTACTTCTGGAAATGAGGTACTGTGTGCTATTGGGTAATATTATCACATGAATAGCGATGATCCAAGTGACAGATTTCCGTTGATGCAGTGATTCATTGTTAAAATTGAAACATTGTTCATTGCTCAAGCTATATACTTTATGCCCTATGTGTTACAGATGGCTGTATGTGGGAGGGAAATAGTTAACAGGCACACCTTGGTTACTGTAGCTGAGCTGGTCTTAGCTCCTGGTTAGAGAGTCTTTTTTTAGGCAAGCTAGAGAGAAGATGTGCTGGTGTGTGCTGCTACCAAAAGGCAACTCTACCAAGGTCTGACCTCTAAGAGAAAGCAGGACAGACATTTACAGACTGTTGAGGACCATTTATGAGAGCCAGTGGACTAATTAACCAAAAGCAATGTACACCGTGAGGAGTTTTCCAAGATTTTGATATTGATGACCTATCCTCAGGATAGGTCATCAGTATCTGATCGGTGGGGTCTGACACCCGGGACCTCTGCCAATCAGCTGTTTGAGAAGGCTCATGTGAGCGCCGCTGCCTTCTCTGTGCTTACCAAGAATAGCCCTCAGAATTCACTTTAACGGAGCTGAGCGTGATGCCAAGCACAGAGAAACCCATGGCGCTCACAGGAGTGCCTTCTCAAACAGCTGATAGGCGTGGGGCCCTGGGTGTTGGACCTCCACCAATCAGATACTGATGACCTGTTCTGAGGATAGGTCATCAGTATCAAAATCTCAGAAAACTCTAACTCCTTTAAAGAAAGAAAAACCCAAAATGGTCACTGAAAGAACTTGAAACTAACAAAGGTAATAATAAGTACAAATTTACTGAAAATCAGCTAATGAAAATCAGACATTGCTTTTGAATTGTGGTTCAACAGAATAATTAAAAAAAAAAAACTAATGAAACTGCCTGGCCAAAAATGATGTTACCCCTAGAAAAGATTGAAATAATTTGACCACAGGGACATGTTAATCTAAGGTGTGTCCTGTAATTAGCATCCCATGTGTCTTCAAACTTGTAATCAATAGAGGGTAAAAATTAGTCACTGTGCTGTCTGATATCATTTGTGTGGTATCATGGTGTGGACCACACTAAATATGGACCAAAGAAAGCTAAGGAGAGAATTGTCTCAGGAGATTAGAAAGAAAATTATACTCAAACACTAAAGGCTAGAAGACCATCTCCCGACAGCTTGATGCTCCTGTTACTACAGCTGCACATGTTATTCAGAAGTTTAAGGACTGCAGGACTGTAGCCAACCTGCCTGGACTTGGCCACAAGAGGAAAATCGATAACAAATTGACGAGTGACCATTGTGAGTTTTTCTTTCTTTATTAACAATTTGTCCACGTGTGTATAAAGGGTTTACTGTGAAATTTCAAAGTACAACATTTACTTGCATCTAAAATCATTTGTTTTTACTCTTTGATGGACATCATAATCCTTGAAATGCACAATTTGACATAAAGTTATTGATGTATTTTTTTCATCTTAGCATCTGCACCCAGGACGAAATGCCTCTGCATTACCAGTCATGTATGATGCCAAAAGACTGCGAAGTATCGGACTGGTCTGAATGGAGTGTCTGTTCTAAGAGCTGTCAGCCTGAAGGGACTGTTCTTGGACTGCGAATCAGGAGAAGACATGTCAAGCACATGGCCATTGGAGCAGGGAAACCTTGTCCGGCCCTGGAAGAAGAGGAGGCATGTGAAACGGGAGGACGTCAGCCGCCATGTCTTGGGTATGTCCCTTCTTATCTAGATCTTCTTGTTGTCACTTTTTCAAATGCAGCTGTGAAGAGAGAGAGCATAGTCCAGGTTGGTCACTTACCTCTTGCCACTTGGTGGTCAAGGATTTGTGAAGGACTCCCTCCTATAGAGAAAATACTTTGTTGGCAAACAAGAGGGTGGAGAATTGGCTTAAAGTTGTGCCATGCTTAAAGGGGTAATCCACATTCTGCTCTGCTAGATTTGTAACAGTAGATCTGCCCGGTGGCAGTTGAAGGATAAAACTAAGCATGTGCAACCACCTTAGCTAGGTGGACAGAGAGATAAAGAAAATAATAAACAGGAGGTGGCGCCATACAGATAGATTTAATTTAATAACTAATTCAGAATTTTTAATTACATGCAATTAAAAATTTATTCAGATCCGTGTACTAGTTTGAAAAATGTAGAATATTTTTCAGGGGACAACCCCTTGGAGGATCATTGACATGGCATGGGTGAAAAAACATCAGGCCCTTCTGTCCTGAGGCCTTGGTGACAAAAACAAATTCTATGGGAAAATGAGGGACAGAAGAAGGGGCAGTTTGATCTTTTCCATGGGGCCCATTTTCTTATATATATATATATATATATATATATATACAGTATACACACACACATATATATATCTACTGATGCATCTCAATAAATTAGGTTATCATTGAAAAGTTAGTTTTTTTTAAGGGGTTGTCCAAGTTATGAAAAAAAAAATATAGCACTGTAAATCTGATGGGCAGCAATATATAACTAAGTTAAGCAAGTTTTAGGTTAAAAAATCTGTATTTCCTCATTTCCCTGGTTCTCTTCTGGCCTTTGTTTACCTGCAGTAACAACAATCTCTGCCCCTCCCCCCCTGCTCTGCAAAGGGAGTGAATGAGTCTGCCCTGAGTGACATGTCTGCCTGCTGGGATACTCAGCAGCATGTTGTATGTGTAGGACTACAAGTCCCAGCTGTACAATGACACTGCTGATACACACAGGATCTTCCCTCTACCTGTTCTTGCACAATACTTTACAGATCTTCTCTAGTCTGTCAGCTCCTGTGCCCAGCATTTGTCTCCTCACTGCCTGCAGCTGGGTGTGTGGCCAGCACAGTGAGATCTCGTGTACAGACTCTTATCTGATCTCTCAGGCTTGTGCACAAAACATCAGCAGAGCAGGGAGAGAAGCTGACATCGCAGGTCATGTGACCCTCAGTGAAATCTGAGAAAGGGGCCACTGAAGTTAGAGTAAGTGCATTGAAAAACCATTACATTTACCTAGTTAGAAACATACAAAAGACAAAAAAAGTTTGGACTTGAACAACCCCTTTAAGTAAATCAATTCAAAAAGTGAAACTCACATATTCTATAGATTCGTTACACACAGAGTGATCTATTTCAAATGTTTTTTTTTTTTCATTTAATATGGATGATTATGTCTTACAGCTAATATAAACCCAGGATCTCAAAAAATTAGAATATTTTGAAAATGTTATTGTAGACACATGGAGGGACATTTATCAAGACTGTTGTATCCATGCGCCAGTCTTGATTTCCCTGCACTGGCGTGCGATGCTCCTAATTTATTAAGAGGCAGATGCCTCTTAACAAATCTGGCGCATCTCTGCCCTGCAGTGCGCCAGAAACTGGAGTCTATGCCAGCTACATGCAGGCACAGACTTCAGCTATAGGGTCCGCCACTTTCTAGCAAAATTGTCACAATATAATCAGCTAATCAACACTAAACACCTGCAAAGGTTTTCTAAGCTTTTAAATGGTCCCTCACTGTGGTTAAGTAGGATACACAATCATGGGGAAGACTGCTGACCTGACAGTTGTCCAGAAGACAGTCATTGACACCCTCCACAAGGAGGGTAAGCCACAAAAGGTCATAGCTAAAGAAGCTAGCTGTTCACAGAGTGCTGTATCCAAGCATATTAATGGAAAGTTGAGTAAAAGGAAGAAGTGTGGACGAAAAAGGCACAAGCAACAGGGAGAACCACAGCCTTGAAAGGATTGTCAAGAAAAGGCCATTCAAGAATTTGGGGAAGATTCACAAAGAGTGGACTAGGGTGGAGTCAGTGCTTCAAGAGCCACCACACATAGACGTATCCAGGACATGGACTACTTTCGTATTCCTTGTGTGAAGCCACTCATGACCCAAAAACAACGTCCTGGGCTAAGGAGAAAAAGGACTAGACTGTTGTCAGTGGTCCAAAGACCTGTTTATAGATGAAAGTAAATTTTGCATTTCACTTGGAAATTAAGGTCCCAGAGTCTGGAGGAAGAGTAGAGAGGCCTCAATCCAAGCTGCTTGAGGTCTAGTGTGAAGTCTCCACAATCAGTGATGGTTTGGGGAGCCATGTCATCTGCTGGTGTAGGTCCACTGTGTTTTATCAAGTCCAAAGTCAGTGCAGCCGTCTACCAGGAAATTTTTGAGAAATTCATGCTTCCCTCTGCTGACAAGCTTTATGGAGATGCTGATTTCATGGCACCTGTCCACACTGCCAGAAGTGCCAGTTCCTGGTTTAATAACCACAGTATCACTGAGCTTCATTGGCCACCAAACTCACTAAACCTAAACCCCATAGAGAATCAAGAGGAAGATGAGAGACACCAGGCTCACCAACCCGAACGAGCTGAAGGCCGCTATCAAAGTAACCTGGGCTTCCCTAACACCTCGGCAGTGCCTCCGTACAACGCCGCATTGATGCAGTATTTAATGCAAAAGGAGCCCTGGCCAAGTACTGAGAGCATATACTGGACAGACTTCTCAGTAGGCCAACATTTCTGTATAAAAAAGAATTATTTTTATTGGTCTTATATGAAATTCTAATTTTCTGAGATCCTGACTTTTGGGTTATCGTTAGCTGTAAGCCATACAAGAAATAAAAGCTCGAAATATTTTGTTTTCGATGATATTCTAATTTTTTATGATGCTCTAGTATGTATGTATATATATATTTAACCTATTGATTACAATTAGTGATGAGCAAAGTTATGGAAAATATGATTCCGCTACTCGCCAAATTTCACAAAGAAATTTGATCCGTGACGAATGTAGTATGAGTGACGCTTAGAAATTGGCCCCGTGTCCCGCTGTCACAGACATACTCTAGCGCATCAGATTTGGATCAATTACATTGTTTCCTCACAGCCAATAACGCTGCCAGTAACAGACTTCACAGCAAAGACTCATCAACAGGACCAGTCCAGGACGACAACTGGAACCTGGCATTGACTTCACAGCAGCCCGGATTAACCCACTAATACTCTTAGGCAGTAACCCTGCTGAGAAATGCCAGGGCTTCCAGATTGGCAGGCCGGGCCTTCTGCTGATGCCATTCTTATACCTTTTAGTTTCAAATAGTATTTAAAGAAGACCTGTCCCCGCTCCTGACATGTCACACATTCCCCATGTAATAACAGTTCTGGAGCATCTATTCTTATGTCTGTATGTTGTGTCGTTCGTTTATTATTCCCGCTAGGAGATATAAATGAATTGCTATCAGTCTGCAGTAAGCAGTGTTGAGCGAATTTAGTGTTGGCGGGCCAGCCACCAACATCTTGCTTGAAGATCTAGCGCGAAATCTCACGTCAGGATAAATGCAATTCGCAGCGAAGCCGAATTTCCTTGTGCTTCGTGGCAGTGAATTGATTTGAAATAGTGTACGAACCCAAAAAATCATACTTACCTGATCCATTTGCTCGCGGCGGGCCGGCCGCCGCCATCTTGCTTGAAGATCTTGCACGAAAGCTCGTGCGTGGTGACGTATATCATCATCACACTGCCAGATTTTATTTTAGTTTTTTTTTTTAAATTTTATGTTACACTCTGTTATTTATATCAGATGTCATGATCATGTATGAACGCTCCATCAGAGGGGTACAATGACGGGGAGCCGCGAACCCTCCATGTGAACAATGTCTTCACATTTCCTCATTGATATATTGTAGATTCTCAGCGTCAGATTGGAGGAGTCCCTGGACTCTACCACAGGGTGTTATTCTGAAGGTCTATCCTTTATGCATATGGGGGTCATTTACTATCCAGATATATTTGGCGTATTTCTGGCGCAGATTGCGCATTTCTTAGACCCTCTTGTATTGCATTTGCAATATCAAGAAATGGTGGAGCAGTTAAAGACTTCCTTGGAATTTATCAAATAAAGATGTGACATCTTGGGGGGGGGGGGACGGACTTTGTTTTAAAGGGGTTGTCAAATTTTCTTTTTAATTAGATGGGCATCATTATTATTGATCACGGGGTGACTAATTGTTGGGGCTCCCAGAAATCAGTGGTTATCTGTGGGGGAACCTGGAGGAAAATGTTCAATTTCCCTGCATCA
This sequence comes from Rhinella marina, assembly GCA_900303285.1. Classification (NCBI taxonomy): domain Eukaryota; kingdom Metazoa; phylum Chordata; class Amphibia; order Anura; family Bufonidae; genus Rhinella; species Rhinella marina. The sequence goes on from ONZH01027495.1 coordinate 437,212, forward strand.
AAGTATACAGCGCACAGAATGTATAGAAGGAGAATATACAGACAAGTAAAGAGGATCTAGTAAGAAGGACATATACAGAAGTAAAGAGGATACACACGCAAAGAAGATATAGTAAGAAGGGTACACAAGTAAAGAGGATACAATAATAAGGATATACACACAAGTAAAGAAGGTATGGAAAGACAGATATAGACAAGTAAAGAGGATATAATAACAAGGATAAACATACAAGAGTATATAGTAAGAAGGACATATACACAAGCAAAGAGGATAGAATAACAAGGATATACACACAAGTAAAGACGATATCGTAAGAAGAATATACACAAGTAAAAAGGATATAGTAAGGATAAAGCAGAAGTAAAGATTATATAGTCATAAAGATACAAACACAAAGAAGATATAGTAGAAGGGTACACACAAGTAAAAGGATATACATAAAAGTAAAAGGATATAATAACAAGGATATACATACAAGTAAAGAGGATATAGTAAGGACATACACAGAAGTAAAGATACTATAGGAATAAGGATACACACACAAAGAGTATATAGTAAGAAGGACATGCACAGAAGTAAAGAGGATACACACACAAAGAAGATGTAGCAGAAGGGTACACACAAGTAAAAGGATATACATAAAAGTAAAAGGATATAATAACAAGGATATACATACAAGAGTATATAGTAAGAAGGACATATACACAAGCAAAGAGGATAGAATAACAAGGATATACACACAAGTAAAGACGATATCGTAAGAAGAATATACACAAGTAAAAAGGATATAGTAAGGATAAAGCAGAAGTAAAGATTATATAGTCATAAAGATGCAAACACAAAGAAGATATAGTAGAAGGGTACACACAAGTAAAAGGATATACATAAAAGTAAAAGGATATAATAACAAGGATATACATACAAGTAAAGAGGATATAGTAAGGACATACACAGAAGTAAAGATACTATAGGAATAAGGATACACACACAAAGAGTATATAGTAAGAAGGACATGCACAGAAGTAAAGAGGATACACACACAAAGAAGATGTAGTAAAAGGGTACACACAAGTAAAAGGATATACATAAAAGTAAAAGGATATAATAACAAGGATATACATACAAAGATCATATAGTAAAGATACACAAGTAAAGAGGATATATTAACAAGGATATACATACAAGTAAAGAGGGTATAGAAAGACGGATACAGACAAGTAGAGGGGTTATCGTAAGAAGGATATAGACACAAGAAGAAATAGTAAGAAGAATATACACAAGTAAAGAGGATATATTAACAAGGATATACATACAAGTAAAGAGGGTATAGAAAGACGGATACAGACAAGTAAAGGGGTTATCGTAAGAAGGATATAGACACAAGAAGAAATAGTAAGAAGAATATACACAAGTAAAAAGGATATAGTAAGGATAAAGCAGAAGTAAAGATTATATAGTAATAAAGATACACATACAAAGAAGATATAGTAGAAGGGTACACATAAGTAAAAGGATATAATAACAAGGATATACATACCAGTTAAGAGGATATAGTAAGAAGGACATGCACAGAAGTAAAGATGATATAGTAATAAGGATACACAAGTAAAGAGGATGTAAAAAGCTTTTTAACTGCTGGAGAAGCTTGGGTTGGGTTGGTTGTGGTCACCTGCTCATCCAGGATTGGCCATATTAGGCTGGATGCCGCCTGTTGCAATTCTGAACATATATTTTTTTTTAATGTGAAAATTTTTTGTATTACATTAAATAAAAGACTTTTTGGCTGTCAGGCGCATCTTCACAGTCTGCAAACACAGTTTTAATTTCCGCAATCTCTTTTCTTCTGTTGCCTAAAATTATAAAATGATGGCTTCCCCACTCTGCAGCCTAATGTACGATAAGTGCCTAATAATGGATTTTATCCAGTCTATTAAACATGGTAAACATTACTTCTCCTCCAGGAAGATGGATTTATTGAGAAGTTAAAAGAGATAACAAGTTATTGTGCTTATTGATTAGAAATGAAAAGTTGTAATTTGAGAAATTGTCGGCGTTGGTTTATCTTTTTTTTTTTGCAATATTAGTGATATGGGAGATACTGCATCTCTGCCGGGAGGGACTGTAAAAACATTTTAATTTTTCACTTTTGTATTTGTCTGCTGGAGATAATGTATAATAATAGGCCTATTAGAGGGAAACAGCAAACTGTGCACGTCGAGCCCCTCTGCCTCATGACTCCATAGAAACAGCAAGATCCACAGGGGTGAGGAAAGACAGCCATCAGAGGCTACTTGCTTGCACAATGTATTTTCCAGGCAGTAGAACACACCAACTTTCCCTTGTGGTTAAGAGTAATGTATGGGTTAATAAAAGTTTCCTTTATGGTTTGTGGTAGTAAATCAGTAAATTCCAGCCTCTCTGGTGGTCTAGGCTAGTAATGGGGTTAATGCCAAGAAAGCAAATGGTGTAAAGTATTGGGTTAAATGTTAGCTTCCTTGATAGTCTAGGATATTGAAGAGGCTAATGCCTACTTCTCTGGTGGTCTAGGATAGTTGAGGAATTAAAGAGAAGCTGTCACCTCTCCCAACTTGTCTGTTTTAGTAGCTACTTGCATTCCCCATGTAATAACAATTCTGGATCTATCCTTATGACTCCATGTTGTGTCTTTCTTCTACTAGAAGTTTATGGATAAAAATACAGGTGGGAGTTACCAGCTGGGCGTGTGTCCCTGCACAGTCTGACACTCTCAGTACTGATTGGATATTGTCAGACTGTACAGGGACAAACCCCCAGCTGTTAAAACCCATCTGTACCTATATCCATAAACTTCTAGCAAGAATAGTAGGGAATAAAGGGTGAAAGTCAGGGGAATGCCAGGATAACTCCCTTAGGGAAAGCCAGTTAGTTGGCACATTGGGTCCACACTCACTGCCCATTACAAAATAATAGACAAAGAGGAGTTATTTTTTGATTCCCTGTTGGTCTAGAGTAATTAAGAGGCTGATGTTTACTTCCCTGCCGGTCTAGAGTATTTAACAGGTTAATGTTTACTTTTCTGGTGGTCTATAGTAATTAAGAGGTTAATGTTTACTTCCCTAGTGGTCTAGAGTAATTAAGAGGTTAATGTTTACTTCCCTGGTGGTGTAGAGTGATAAAGAGGTTAAGGTTTACTTCCCTGGTGGTCTAGAGTATTTAACAGGTTAATGTTTACTTCCCTGGTGGTCTAGAGAAATGAAGGGTTTAATATTTACTTCTTGGTGGTCTAGAGTAATAAAGAGGTTAAGGTTTACTTTCCTGGTGGTCTAGAGTTTTTAACAGGTTAATGTTTACTTCCCTGGTAGTCTAGAGTTTTTAACAGTTTAATTTTTACTTCCCTGGTGGTCTAGAGTAATTAAGTGGCTAAGGCTTACCTCCCTGGTGGTCTAGAGTATTTAACAGGTTAATGTTTACTTCCCTGGTGGTCTAGAGAAATGAAGAGTTTAATATTTACTTCTTGGTGGTCTAGAGTAATAAAGAGGTTAAGGTTTACTTTCCTGGTGGTCTAGAGTTTTTAACAGGTTAATGTTTACTTCCCTGGTAGTCTAGAGTTTTTAACAGTTTAATTTTTACTTCCCTGGTTGTCTAGAGTAATTAAGTGGCTAAGGCTTACCTCCCTGGTGGTCTAGAGTATTTAACAGGTTAATGTTTACTTCCCTGGTGGTCTAGAGTATTTAACTGGTTAATGTTTAATTCCATGGTTGTCTAGAGTATTTAACAGGTTAATGTTTACTTCCTTATTGGTCTAGAGTAATTAAGAGGTTAAAGTTTTCCTCCCTGGTGGTCTACAGTATTTAACAGGTTAATGTTTACTTCCCTGGTGGTCTAGAGTATTTAATAGGTTAATGTTTATTTCCCTGGTGGTCTTGAGTAATTAAGAAGTTAGTGTTTACTTCCCTGGTAGTCTAGAGTATTTAACTGGTTAATGTTTACTTCCCTGGTTGTCTAGAGTATTTAACAGGTTAATGTTTACTTCCTTAGTTGTCTAGAATAATTAAGAAGTTAAAGTACTCCTCCCTGGTGGTCTACAGTATTTAACAGGTTAATGTTTACTTCCCAGGTGGTCTAGAGTAATGAAGAGGTTAATGTTTACTTCCCTGGTGGTCTTGAGTAATTCAGAAGTTAGTGCTTACTTCCCTGGTGGTCTAGAGTATTTAACAGGTTAATGCTTACTTCCCTGGTGGTCTAGAGTATTTAACAGGTTAATGCTTACTTCCCTGGTGGTCTAGAGTATTTAACAGGTTAATGTTTACTTCCCTGGTGGTCTTGAGTAATTCAGAAGTTAGTGCTTACTTCCCTGGTGGTCTAGAGTATTTAACAGGTTAATGCTTACTTCCCTGGTGGTCTAGAGTATTTAACAGGTTAATGCTTACTTCCCTGGTGGTCTAGAGTATTTAACAGGTTAATGCTTACTTCCCCGGTGGTCTAGAGTATTTAATAGGTTAATGTTTACTTCCCTGGTGGTCTAGAGTATTTAACTGGTTAATGCTTACTTCCCTGGTGGTCTAGAGTAGCAGTGAAATGAAAATATCTGATTAATAGTAGTTAGTGCACAGGGTAGCCGGGCACTAAGACTGGGAAGGGGACGCCAAAAATAGCCAATACTAATATATTCTTCTAATAACAGTAGTTACATTGAACTATTCCATAATGAACTCTCCTCTGAGATTTGGCGGCCATATTTCTTCCCTGATACTTATTAATAATTAGCAGGAGTAGACGAGGATAATATCATCCACAGTGAGCGCCAATTATAATGATATCTGTAGTGAAACCTATTAGAGAGATGAAGGATTCTCACAGGTGACATTTTGTCTAAAATTAATTCTTAATTTGTGGAGTAATGCGGTATCTGCACGGCACCAAATAACGCTACGCTGTATAGAAAACTATCACTATGGCAGGTGTTTGTAACTAACTTCATCTCCACCTTGCCCACTTCTGTCTTGCCGGCCTTTGACTTGCCCCCATCCGGGTCCACATGACTTTAGGATCACATATACCTGAAAAGGTTTTGGAATATAGGCAATGATACTATGTGTGTCTTTAAGTATCTGGTTGGTTGGATTTATATACAGTACTATAAACCTATCACAGCCGGTCACATTCCTTACTTTCCTTTGCACTGGTTGTGATGTATCATTGCCCAAGGATGTAACTATAGGGGGTCACAAGCGACATATAGAGCCAGAGGGTCTTAGAGCCAGAGGGTGGCCAAGAGCTTCTCTGCCACCTACAGAGACTCCAGTATTAAAAATGTCAAATGGAAGGTGGGGGCATCCGGCCCTGCTACGCATTTTGCATTGGAGTCTAGCAGTTTCAAATCACCCCCTTTGTCCTTTCCATTGCTTGTTGTATCTTATGTCTACCTGTAGATTACTGTAATGTGCGGGACAGATGAAAGGCGTCTCAGTGACTATTTATAAACGGCCATGTTACCTTCTACAGCCTCAGGGTTATTGTACAGTTCGTGTCTGTAGGCCAAGTCTAAAGGCTTAAATTTACTGTTTATCATCGGAGGCAATAGCATAGTAGTTATATTCTTGTACATAGACGCAGTATTATAGTAGTTTTATTCTTGTACATAGGAGACAGTATTATAGTAGTTATATTCTTGTACATAGGAGGCAGTATTATAGTAGTTATATTCTTGTACATAGACGCAGTATTATAGTAGTTATATTCTTGTACATAGGAGCAGTATTATAGTAGTTATATTCTTGTACATAGACGCAGTATTATAGTAGTTATATTCTTGTACATAGACGCAGTATTATTGTAGCTATATTCTTGTACATAGACGCAGTATTATAGTAGTTATATTCTTGTACATAGATGCAGTATTATAGTAGTTATATTCTTGTACATAGACGCAGTATTATAGTAGTTATATTCTTGTACATAGACGCAGTATTATAGTAGCTATATTCTTGTACATAGGAGCAGTATTATAGTAGCTATATTCTTGTACATAGGAGCAGTATTATAGTAGTTATATTCTTGTACATAGACGCAGTATAATAGTAGTTATATTCTTGTACATAGGAGCAGTATTATAGTAGCTATATTCTTGTACATAGGAGGCAGTATTATAGTAGTTATATTCTTGTACATAGGAGACAGTATTATAGTAGTTATATTCTTGTACATGGGAGGCAGTATTATAGCAGTTATAGTCTTGTACATAGGAGCAGTATTATAGTAGTTATATTCTTGTACATAGGAGCAGTATTATAGTAGTTATATTCTTGTACATTGGAGCAGTATAATAGTAGTTATATTCTTGTACATAGGAGCAGTATAATAGTAGTTATATTCTTGTACATAGGAGCAGTATTATAGTAGTTATATTCTTTTACATTGGAGCAGTATAATAGTAGTTATATTCTTGTACATAGGAGCAGTATTATAGTAGTTATATTCTTGTACATAGGAGCAGTATTATGGTAGTTATATTCTTGTACATAGAGTGCAGTATTATAGTAGTTATATTCTTCTACATAGGGGCAGTATTATAGTAGTTATATTCTTGTACATAGGAGCAGTATTATAGTAGTTATATTCTTGTACATAGGAGCAGTATTATAGTAGTTATATTCTTGTATATAGGAGCAGTATTATAGTAGTTATATTCTTGTACATAGGAGCAGTATTATAGTAGTTATATTCTTGTATATAGGAGCAGTATTATAGTAGTTATATTCTTGTACATAGGAGCAGTATTATAGTAGTTATATTCTTGTACATAGGAGCAGTATTATAGTAGTTATATTCTTGTACATGGGAGGCAGTATTATAGTAGTTATATTCTTGTACATAGGGGCAGTATTATAGTAGTTATATTCTTGTAAATAGGAGGCAGTATTATAGTAGTTATATTCTTGTACATAGGAGCATTATTATAGTAGTTATATTCTTGTACATAGGAGCAGTATTATAGTAGTTATATTCTTGTACATAGGAGCAGTATTATAGTAGTTATATTCTTGTACATGGGAGGCAGTATTATAGTAGTTATATTCTTGTACATAAGAGCAGTATTATAGTAGTTATATTCTTGTACATAGAGTGCAGTATTATAGTAGTTATATTCTTCTACATAGGAGCAGTATTATAGTAGTTATATTCTTGTATATAGGAGGCAGTATTATAGTAGTTATATTCTTGTACATAGGGGCAGTATTATAGTAGTTATATTCTTGTACATAGGAGCAGTATTATAGTAGTTATATTCTTGTACATAGGAGCTGTGTTATAGCAGTTATATTCTTGTACATAGGAGCAGTATTACAGTAGTTATATTCTTGTACATAGGAGCAGTATTACAGTAGTTATATTCTTGTACATAGGAGCAGTATTATGGTAGTTATATTCTTATATATAGGAGCAGTATTATAGTAGTTATATTCTTGTACATAGGAGCAGTATTATAGTAGTTATATTATTGTACATAGAAGCAGTATTATAGTAGTTATATTCTTGTACATAGGAGAAGTATTATAGTAGCTATATTCTTGTACATAGGAGCAGTATTATAGCTATATAGATGATCTTTGTAGTTGTTTCTTGCATATCCCCCTCTACCAATATAGAATTCTCTGATGGGATATTTGAAAATTGATTTTCTATACATCCCTTTAATCCCAAAAGTTACTTTTGTATGTCCATAGTAGCTGAACTCAATCTGTGTGATTTTCAGCGACCCCCACCATGTTACATTCAAACAAATACATTTTTTACTATATCACTTTTCTTCATACCAGTGAAAGTAAAGAAAAAACCCTCCCAGTAATGCAGTGTTGTAGTGCTGTCAACATTAGTACATTTTCTTTAAATTACAGTCATTACCCGATCATCAGATTGAGCTGTTTCCTCACTTAATGACACCCTGCTGCTTGTGACTCGGGAAACCTGCAGGTTCTTTAAAAGGAAAACTCTCTCGCAACGTTATAATTATATGTTTGTATTAATGTTTCGCTATGAAGAAAATCTGTATGAGTTATTTACTAGAGAAAGAGCAAACAGCGCTGCTTAAATATTAATTGGTTAGACGCCATCGCCTCCCTGGTTGGATTCAGTTTACGGTACGGCCCATAAAAGTGAGCGAGGACTAATGTGCTGATGTTGGCTGTCGCCTCTGATCATATAATCATCTCTTTGTGGGAATTATTATTTTATTATATTTATTTATAAATTGTCACCACTTCCACGGACCGGTGAAATGAATCTTTATTAGTGGGAGCGCCCAGCAATACACACAGAGCATAGGAACCGGCATAGGAAATTAATAAGGCAAATAGGCACTTGATACGTAATTGCAAACATTAAGAAATGAGGGACTGCTACCTGGATAGACTGTTAAACAACGGCGCCCGGGGACTGCAGCGTTGGGAGGTGAATTATTCTATCTCCAGGCCAGGTTTATATACTTACTAATTAGGAGAGTAGATACTCATAATGAGTGTTTGTGTATATATGGCCAGCACTGCATTTAGTACTGTCGCCTCGCAGGGTTCCTATCCGACCAGCTTACCATCTGCATGAATGGGCCATAAAGGAAGTCAATCCAGGACAAAAGACTAAGCAAAACTATCAGTTTTATGGTCACATAGTTAGCTAGAAACATACAGACACGTTTTACATTTCTTTACATTTTACTTAGTAGAGTTTGAAACGCGTTTCTGTGTTTCTTTGTGGTAGCCATGAATAAATCAAACCAGGACAAAGGACTAAACAAAACAATCATTTTATGGTTATACCGTAAGGTAGTAGCATACTGACGCATTATACTGTACATTTCTTAGTAGGGCTTGAAACGCATTTCTGTGTTTCTTTGTAATAGCCATGACAAAGAATCTGTGGGCCTTAAATATCATACTGCATTTATTAGTGCTATTAGTGCTAGCTATAACTGAGTCATTGGAGCTTGCATTAACTTTCGGGTTTCTTTTTTTTTTATAGCTTGGGCTGGCTAAAAACACATTTTGATTCCATTAGTAGTAGCTATGACTAAGACTGTTTGGGGGCTAGGATTATGTTTCTGGTTTCTTTTGTTGTAACTAGTCTTGGGGGCTCACAACAAAGGTTTCTAGATGTGACAGTCTCAACTAAAAGTCATTGGCTCTCAAATCATACTTCTCAACTCTTTGTGGTAACTAAGTCAGTGAAGCCTGAAATGCGTTTCGCATCTTTTTATGGCATCTTTTTCTGAAAGTTGTTGGGACTCAAAAGACATCTCTTTGTGGTAGCTATGTCTAAGAGTCAGTGAGGCTCAAAAAGTGTTTTATATTTGTTCTTAGTACGTATGGCTAAGAGTTCATTGGCATTGAGGTTCAAAATGCGTTTCAAGTTTACTAGCTCCAACTATGACTCGGAGTTAGTTTGTTAGTAGTAGCTATAATAAAAGGTCATTTGGGTTTGACTTGTGCTTTGTGTCTAGGTAGGTAGCCTCGATTAGGAGTCACTGGAGCTTGAAACATGTTTTGCTTTTCTTCGTAGTAGCTATGACTAAGAGTTAGTGGTGCTCAAAGCATGTTCGCTATCTCTTTGTGGTAGCTATGACTAAAGCTCTGTGGATCACAAAGCATGATTTGAATCTCTTGGTGGTAGCTGTGACAACAGGCAAGTTGGGCTTGAAATGCATTTTCATCTCTTTGTGTCAGCTATGAGTACAGGTAAATGGGGCTTGAAACGCGTTTAACTTCTCTTTATGGTAGCATTGACTAAGAGTTCATCACTGCATGCGTTTTGAAGCTATCACTACTAGACAGTGCTCCTTGAAACGCACAGCCTTATCCAGATTTTCTGTATGTCTGATTTGTGGAAGTTGCAATATTATAGTCAGACATAACTGTCAAGTCTCTATTGCATGCTATGGTCTCTTATAGTGGTCTCCAATAGTATCTATTCTACATCGTCTTTCATAACCCTTAGAAGGCTGAGTATACATTTTTCTTTCAACCTAAATGAGGTCCTAACTCCTTAACTTTCTCTTTGGCCTTTTAGCATTTCAGACAGTCCCACTGAACTCTCTCAGTCAGACCATCAGTGCGACCAGACAGAGCCCCCGACCAGACACATTGCATCTTCTGTGGGCATCATTATCTAGGTCTATCAAGAGAAAAAACTGAACTGTCATACTGTTATCCCCTTACACCCTATTATACACCTACTGTTATCACGAGAATTACCCTTCAGATAACATCTTCCCTCACAGCAGCAGTAAACTGACAGTAGACAGCCTATCTATATCGAAGGTCTTAAAATTTGTGCTGACTGCTACAGAAGGACAATATTTTGTATTTTCTTTTCAATGGTATAGTGAAAAAGAAAGTCAAAAATTCTAAAAGAGGTGTTTTTTTATGAATATTGAAATTAAAAAATTCCCCTTTTCTGATGCCTTTTTAATTTGCTCTCTCAAGAAACCATAAAAACTGGGATGGAGGTTGATGGCAAATATATGACTAACGGAAATCCAACATAAAATAGGTGTATTTTTATCTAAATTTTAGTTATTATTTATTATATATCATTTATTTTATGCTGTGCAGACTGAATTGTGTCAGGATGGGGGGGTGGGTGGGATATAACTGAATTGGATTTCTGCTGTACTGCAGGAGACTAGATAGGCAGGAGTATAGTACTGGCAGTAACATAGGGGGAGCATGTATGTGCGCATTGTGCTCTTTTTGCTTGCTAAAATGTATTTTTTTTTTACCTTTCTTCCAGATTTGTTTGGAAAACGTCTGAATGGACAGATTGTAAGATATCACTGCTCACGGACCAGGACACTGCTACCAAGGTGGAAGACGCAGCACAATGTGGGGGTGGAGTTCAGACTCGTCAGGTGTTTTGTGCTCAGCGTATTATGGAGTCAGGATCAAATAAAGAAGGTCAGTTGCGGTGACCATGCATGGAATAGATCATCGTCTAACATGTCAAGCAGATATTAATATGGTTAAGGGGTATTTCAGTCAAAATCTTTGTCACCTATCCATTGGTTGGGGACCTGACCACAGAGACTCCCATTGATCTCTAAACGGAGGACTCTGGTCCACTTCCCCCCAGCTGCATGAAAGAGTGGTGGCTGAGCAAGCACTGGTTCTCCATTCTCACTCTATATATTGTATGTTTTTATATACCTAATATCATGGATGATCAATGTTTTTGGATGTTTGCGAATCAATATTCAAAGATTCAAAATGTTACAGTAGAACTTCATATAGGAGATTCCTAAGAGAGTGTTCGACATAATTAAAACTCCAGAAACCTTTGAAGACCTTCATATTTCCATGTTCTTTAGATAAACTTCAATTTTGTAAATGGTTCCTCCATAGTTTGTGGACCTTTTTGGAAAAGCTCCCCAAAAAATCAACATTTGAGTTTCTGGAGATCTATATGAACCAATGTATTATCCTAATCTTTGTGAGTGATGAAAACAGCCAAGCATATTGCTCAGTCTATATACCTTATGAGGCGATATATAAGATCATGGATAGAGATGAGCAAATTGCGACTGAAACCCTAAAAGTCAAAAGTATGTCTTTGGAGTGTGGGAAGTAAACCTGAGTACCCTGAGGAAACCCACACAAACACAGGGAGAACATACAAACTCTATGCATGTTGAGTTGGAACCTAGAACCCCAACACTGCAAGGCACCAGTGCTAACCACTGAGCCACTGTGAAAGTACTCCTGAACATTTGCGTATTATTCAGGTTATTATTCACAGTTATTCAGGTTTTATTTTATTTTTTTTTCTCCTGCTTTCTCTCCTCCCCTGCAAAATAAAAAAATTGGATTCAGATCAACCAAAGATTTTTGCACAGTTCGGGCTGAATCTTATTTCTTTAGAATCAATTTGTTCAGCTGTAATAATGGATCCTCAATGTTTTTGGAACCCTGTATATCAAAATTCCAAGATCCAAAAAGTAAAAATTCTGGAAGTGGAAGCCCATGTAGGAGGTGTCTACTAGTGTTGAGGGAAGCAAGCTTTGGAAAACCACTTTAAAAATCAACTACCGAAGTTATTCAACGAAGTCACTCGCAAACTCGCTAATAACTTCGGCTTATCGGAGCCCATATATTCTAATACTGTACGGAGAACTAACTCAACACTAGTGTTCACCATAGTATTAAAAAAGATCAAAAGAACCTTGAAGACCCTCACAGTTTCATGTATATAGGTTGATGAACGTTTTGGAAATACCCCCAAAAATGTCATTTTTCTATATCTAGAGTAGCACATATCCCCATCTTAATACTGGAATATTATTCAGGCAGAAAGTCATAAAAATCACAGGAGTTAGTGTGAGGCTTGGGAAATCAGGAGCTTCAATGCAACCGTAAAAAAATAATTGCAGCAAAAAAAAAAAAAAATTCCCTGTGGTTTTAGAGATAGCTTTGGAGTTTGTTAATGACATATATGTGTACTGGACATCAGTGTGGCATTGTTTAATGAGATGGTGAGAAACTCATGGAAGCATCCTTCAGGAGGGGCCAGCTGCCCTACTAATCTCCACAGGAGATGCCAATCAGCACCAACTCTGATGTCTTGGGAACAAGCCTCCTTTTTAGGAGACTCGGTAGAACCTTCAAGACTTTACAATACGATTGCTCATTTTCTGCTTTCTCCCAAGAGGATTTTATACCAATAAACAATGATTTTTATGTCAATATAAAAGATGCGACCAAAGTCAAAAAAGCAAATTATCATTTGTCATCTGATCAGTGCTTGCAATAATGACTGTGAGCAATGTAAAAGGCTCCTTAGGTGTGTCCCATCAGGCATAATACAGGTCCATATGAAACCGGAAACTTATGCTTATGCCTGATATAGATAGATATTCCAGTGCATTAGAAATGTAAAAGTTATGGACACCTTTGTGGGCAGTTTTTTATTATTGTATTGTACTCCTTTTGACCTAAAAATTATTTTTTCAATTGGTCATTATAATAAATATAGAGTCCTTTTTTCTGTACAGAGCTGAGATGCTCTAGAAGCAGGCTCTGGATTTTCTGTCTTTTCCTTAAGTTGAGGAGCTGACGGGATCCTTATCTCTGATCTCCTAGACACTCATTGTAGCTCAGTTCTTATCTTACTTATAAGAATGTGGGTTAAATAGTGTTTATGACCTTTTAGTAATTAAGAAATAAGGGTTATGAGAAGACTGCACAAAGTGAAAGTGAAAGTACCAGTCACACAGCTAGAAAAACAGTTATCCCTTTGTGACAGAATGGCTCAATATTTTTAATAAAGACCAATTGAAAAAATGATTTGTAGCCTAAAATGAGTAAAATGCAAAACAAAAATGGTATACATAGCCTTTAAAATCCCCAAATGGGACAAAATAAAAAACTAACAAAATAAAGTATAACAAAAAATCATTAAAAAGTTGAAAATATAAAAAGAGAATAAACAAGTCATGATAACCATAATACCATGTGCAATAAAGTTAATGTTATTTTTAGAGCACAGCAATCCCCCAAAAAAAGATGCATTCCCAAAATTAAATTTAAATAAACTACACACAATACATGGACTGACTTGGTACCATAAAAACACACAGCTCATCCTGTACAGCTATGTCAATATAGAGGGTCTCATTAAGGTAAAAGGATAAAAGTTATGGCAGCCTTAGGACGGTTTTACATGACTAGAGATGAACGAATCAATTATAAATCTGATTCGAGCCAAATTTTGTAAATTTGAAGTGGATCCAAAATCATAATTTTTGGTTATTCAATTTGAGCAAATTTTGGAGGGAGGGAAATAGAGAGAGAACGAGAAAGAAAAACATGAAAAAAATGATAAACAAGAGGGCAAAAATTATCCTAGGACACTTCAGAGTGTCATACCAAATTTTCCAGCCAGTTGAAGCACTTTTGATTTAGGTCAAAACAATTTGGAGCCCAAATTAATCAGTCAAACAATTCGGCCAAAAGGACCCCAAATAAAATGTTGAGCTCTTAACTTATTTCTACACAAGTTTTTTTTTTTAAATGGCACCTCTTTTTTGCAGGTTTTTGAGAGCAAAAACGGAAAATGTTGCATGCTGCCCAGCAGGAAACTATTAACGCGTTTGTTTGCAATGATTTTTTATGACTTTTTTTTTTTTTGCTTACACATTGTATGACTAAAATACTACCTCAAAAAATGCTTCCAAAAATGACAGAATTTCATGGTATTTGTTACAAGCAAAAAAACACTAAGGGTGCCACGCAGAGTTTTTTGGATGAGATTTTGAGGCAAATCTGCAGGAATTTTTTTGCCAAAGTCAGGAGTAGATATTTGAAAGGAATCGGAAATATATTAAAGAGGTTATCCCACGAATAATGTAAAAAATGAAAATCAGACACCATATAGTACATGACAGCCTCTTTTTAACAAAGCTAGAACCAGCCCTGTACTTCACATGGATCCGGAGCTCTCCACATTTATTGCTTTGCTAGATTCATAAAAAGCTGACAGCTCGGGGAGTGTCTTTTCTGCTGCAGCTCAGGGAGCATGTCTCAGCTCTCCCTATCACAGCTCAGGGGGCGTGTCTCAGCTCTCCCTATCACAGTTCAGGGGGCGTGTCCATGTTCTCCCTATCACAGCTCAGGAGGCGTGTCTCAGGTCTCCCTATCACAGCTCAGGGGGCGTGTCTCAGCTCTCCTTATCACAGTTCAGGGGGCGTGTCCATGCTCTCCCTATCACAGCTCAGGAGGCGTGTCTCAGCTCTCCCTATCACAGCTCAGGAAATTGAAACTGAGCATGTGCGGCCTTCTCAGTGACCAGGTCAAAGAAATAAGAAGAAATTAAGTGGTCCTATATAGATACATTTTATTGAATAACTCAGTAGCTATACAAAATTTTTAATGACATGCAATTACAAAAGTATTCAGATCCAGGTGCTGGTTTGAAAACTGTAGAATATTTTTTGTGGGACAACCCCTTTAAAGAAGGATTTGCACTTCTCTCTCCTGGTGGATCTACTTTTGGCTTAAAGGGGTTTTACAGGCTTTTAATACAGAGGGCCCATCCTCAGGATAGACATAGCAGCAGTGAGCAGGAAGAGAGACAGGAGACAGCACGTATGCACAGCCTTCTCTTCATACAGCTGATAGACGGGGGTGCAAGGTGTTGGACCGCCGCCGATCTGATATTGATAACATAGCCTGAGAATTGGTCATCAAAATAAAAAGCATGGGGAACCCCTTTAAAGTCCTGCAGGCAAATCTGCCACAAAACATTTTCCAAAAAACTCTTCTGTGTGGCCGTTCCCTCAGAGGTCGTGTGGAAGCACCCTTAAAGGGTAATTAAAGGGGTTGTTGAGGATTAGAAAAACATGGCTGCTTCTCTTCCACAAACAATGCCCTGCCTGTTCACAGGTTGTGTTGGGTATTATTGCTCTGCCTTCACTTTGACTGAAGTACAGTGGCGTACATAGAGAAGTAAAGGCCCCATAGCAGAGAACAAACCAGGCCCCCCACACAGGGCAAAAGGGTTTCTGCCTAAAACCTTTTCAATGACCCTTGGGCCATTTTTTCTGCCGCTTCGTTTGCTAAAAGTTGTTCCTTTAAAGGTTAGAGCCCTGACCAAGTTTTCACCCCCAGTATAAGAGGAGATAATCCCAACTAAGACTGGCCCCCCTCTTGTCCTGGGTCCAATAGCAGTCGCATGGTCTGCCATTATGGTAGTTACGCCCCCTGCTGAAGTGTAGCCTGTAGACAGCTGTGGCACTATTTCTGGAAGGAAGCAGCCATATTCTTCTAATCCTGGGCAACCCCTTTAAATGTGATAAGTAATACGAGATTCATGAATGTGAAGCAATTTGTTTGGGTGCAGTGGTGATATTTTCAACATTTTCTATCCTCCGCCGTCTCTTTACTGCATCTAAGCTACGTAATTGGTTTACATTTTCCGAGCTTGTAAGATGAAAGCAGCGATTTAATACGGTGAATGCAGCTTTAATTAAAATTGATGGCCGCTGGAATAACTATTAAAGAAGTGCTGCTATGATCCATCGAGGCTTCTCCTAATCGAAATTCTCAAATTATTAGACCCGCACAAGCGTGATATATAATTTGCAATGTAAACACATCTTCTCCTCGGAATCTGAGATGTAGCCGTATGGGTTCATTAAATTATTCACTGCGATGTCTCCAAATAGTTGCTATTGTCAGATAAAAGGATGATCTGAGGAACAGTCCCCGATATCAGCTGAATGCCGCTTCTCTGTGAATCAGTGTGAATTTAATAACAGTTCTGAAAATAGCATGTATGGATGGCATTAGCGATCCATTGTCTCCTGATGGAGGAATGTACAAGTTTGGTTTAATTGCGGAAGAAAATCATAGACATATTCAAAGTAAAATGTAAGCCGTTATATGGCTTTATCTTCTTGAAATTTCAGGCAGATTTCTAAAAGGGAACCTGTCATGCTGTGCATGATGTCGGATCTGTGGGCAGCATGTTATAGAGCAAAAGGAGCTGAGCAGATTGATATATAAATTTATATGGGAAAAAACATTAGTACAACTAGTCATTTATTGATTGAAATCCATACTAAATTATTGTGATTATTGCTCCTAGTGGGTGGTCCTATCAGTGATTCCCCATAGGACTGCCCACTAGGAGCAGAAGTCCACCAAGAACAGGATTTTGACTATAAAATTTTTACTATAAAATAAAGGATGTTTCTGGCGGAGCTCAGAACACTCATTGTGTCATCTGTCTTCTATGTTCCTTTACCCCTAGCAGGTACTCAAGATTTGAAACTCAGACTGCCGGGAGACCAACTGACAAACCAGGGCCCCCCTCCCACCAAACTTTCCAACCCCTGGTGCTATACCTCGAAAACCCACCAAAAATCAGACAGGACAACCGACTTGTTGGGTGGTGATCGGCCACAGCTTTTATTTAATTCTGGTAGACAGCACCAAAAACTAGAGCTTTTAACTGCTCAAACCATAAACCACAGACGAGCGGTATGCCAACCGCTGGACTCCCAGCGGGCAAGTCCGCCATATTGTTTTCACCATGTTCTGATATTCTGCTTATACCGCCAGCTGTGACTTAATCATATAGCAACCGATGCACTCTAAAAGGAAACAGATATCAGTAACACAAGAAATGGTAACATAAGAAAAACAGAAGCCAGTAAAAGCAAATCACCAAGGGAGGGCGGGTGGGAAAAGCGCTGGCCGGCCAAAAGGGAGATGAGGAGGAGGAGTTCCTCTTTATATCCCTTGAGGGAGGGTCAGGGGGAGACAGGAAAAGGATAGGGAGAGGAAAAACACACCCCACCATGTACGTTTTAACCCCTACCAACCTGCCCTTCAACACAAACATGAAGGGTAGGAAGGGTACAAAGAAGTGGAGGGGGGGGAACACACATAAACCAGGAAGGGGATCCCACCAGTCCCAAATCCCCTTCCCTATGCAGTAAGGGGCTCTACACACACAACAGATGAGGTCCCTTGTTTTTTTGGATTCTACAATGACGCTTCTATGGGGTTACCGTAGACAGTGCTCCATCATCCCCATAAAAGTGAATGGAATGGTGGACCGATGTTCACACTACAGTTCCGTTCAGAGAGGGGATGTCATGGTACATGGTAGTGACTAGTACAGCACTGAGCTCAAATCCACACCACTGTCCCTACCTACAGTCCGTCCTAACTGACGTTTACAACTGGACGGTGGTCCCTAGCTTACGTACGTGCTGGAGCTTACAGGGAGGGGAACAACGGGAGGAAACAACAGACAAAGACAGAACACACGGACACGAGTATATTACCAAGCCATGGTCAAGAGTCAGGAGGGCACGTCAGAGCACAGGGAAAACACAGGATCAAAGTCAAGTACAAGCTGAGTTCAGAAGCCAGGAGGTCGCGTGGTACAAAGGGAGTCACAAGAACAAGGTCAAATACAAGCCGGTTCAATAAACAGAAGTCGCAATAGTAACACGCTGGTGAGATATAGAAGACCAATCACAGGCAACCTGTCGCCAGCCAGCCGGGTCCCGTCCATCATACTCACACACCTGAGCGCCGACTTATTGCTGTCGGTGCTCAGACCCTCCCCTGCTCGTTGTTTAGGGGATGGAGAATGCGCATGCATCTTCAGTGCAGCCGGGTCCTCCCCATCCCCTCGTTGCCATGGAGACGAGGACGCCAGGAGCACATTACAGGGGAACTCTCCAGATCACAGGTGGTTCAGCGGTCAGACCTCAGCTATACAATATTTATCACCTAACCTGTAGAAACCATAAATCTTCATATGTTCCCAATAATCACACGCAGTTGACAGTTACGATCCTCGCTAATAAAGCTCCATAAGTAACGTATTACGAGTTGACATTTTCAGAATCATTTGCTTGTGAAATGTTCAAATGTCGCAAAGCGGTAGAAATAATTAGGTTTGTGCGACTGGCAAATGACTGGTTCATTTAAACGGTCGTCCCTCCCTGGAGATCGCTCCCTCAGAGAAAGCATATATAACTTTATAACCCAGTTCATTATCCCCAGCTGGTGAAAATGAAGTGAAAATGATTGCAAATGGCACAACTCAAACTTTTGGCAGAACATTGATATTAGGCCGTGGAATAATTTAATTTGATATCATCTGCTTGGCATATCTGGGGCTGATATCACCCAGACAGAGTTTAATGCTCCAAACAAGGTGGCTTTATGGAGGTGTCTGCAGTTCCCTGGCTGTGCAGATCAATCACTGGAACAGATGTGCAACATAGATTTTTTATATCTGTAAGGCTGGGGATAATGAAAAGTCTCCACGCCCCATGAACTGTGGCTTACTGATAGACATATTAGAAAATTCCATTAATTTGGCATCTGAAAATTGTCATATTTCAGCATTTGCTTCCAGGGCATACATAGAGAGGGCTCCATAGAAAATATATGTTGCAAAGCTATAACTCTAAGCATGCCCTCACAACCAGTCCCTGCTTGAGGGGGTCTATCAGTGGTTCTGACCATGCTAAACTGCTGACAGCACTAGTTTGGGGCTGAGGAGAGCAAGCCAAACACACCTTTTGCAGAGCTTTTATTATCAGGAGTGAATATGAACTTTTATTCTACCAGGTTATGCTCCTGCAAGTGCCCAGGAGGTGGAGCCTCACTGTGAAGTGCTCCCTGCACTGAGCTACTTCTTAGCCTCTCCCCTCTGCTCTGAGTGATAGCTGCAGCATACAGACAGGGGAACTCTGTGCAGCGTCTCATTTAAGAGCAAAAATGCATTGCAAAAAAAGGTTTACATTTTTTTTGTATGGTAAATGCATTCCTATATATCTATGTACAAGGAGTTAATAGGCCATAGTAAACACCACCAGCCACTAGGTGGGGCTGTTACCTTTTCCCCGAAGGGAGGAGTTAATCGGGATAGAGCTAGAGGAGTCTAAGTTTAGACTGAGGAGAGAGGCCTCACATGGCTAGGGTTGAGTGAACCAGGTTCAGATTGCTGTATCTGAACCCTATTCATTTAAAAACTACGTTAATAATATAGGTATAGAGAGAAGTTCTTTGGAGGACTGTTATCTGACAAGGACCACTGAGTCTTCATTGCTACATGTCGAGGACATGGTTCCTGGACACATCTTAACAGCAGATTGACCATCTGCATAAGAATATCCACAGCCTGCAGATGATGTTGTGCAGGTGTAAATTTAAAATATGGCAACCTGTCCAAAAAAGATGCAGAGCATAGTCTGACGTTAGGGTCCGCCCTGAGGTTGCATTGCAGAAAAAACTAGTGTTACACTCCACTTCTGGATACTTATGCAAGATTCAGTTTGAGAAGTGCAGTGTAAGGAGGATTGCTTTAAAGAGATTTCTATGACTATTAACTACCCTTGCAGCCATGTAACCTATAAGAATTGTTGAAAGTGCATTTGTGTAACATCTGCCAGTCTATGCATGCTTAGAACAGTAACTGTGTGTTTGCATTTGAACATTTAGTAAGGAACCATTTGCTGTTAACTTGGCTTCATTATTTTCTGCATCGCTACACTGCACCGACATCTACTGCTGCACCAAGGGACCCTATTTTGCACCTCAAAACCACAAACACTAAGGGCGTCCCAACCTGCACCAGGCAGGAGACCCCAAAGATCAGGATGTGCGCCAAAGGGAAGAAAGGTGCACCCTTCACATCATTGCACGGCCCAAGGGAGCTTCAAAGTAAGTACCAGCTACAACCACTATTCTTGCTACAATCACTCCTCTCTCCTCCCCTGGGTTGCTGCAGCTAAAGCTGTCACTGTGAGCAGAGGGGCTATGAAGCACTTCACAGTGAAGCTCCACCCTGGGCACTTGCAGGAGCAGAACCTGGCAAAATAAAAGTTCATATTTAATTTACTCCTTATAAAAAAAAACTCTGCAAAAGGTATGTTTGTAAACTATGCCCCATACTCTATAGCCGTGGTCTCTAAATTAGGTCTCCAGCTGTTGCAGTACTACAACCGCCACCATGCAATGACAATCTCTGGATCAGCACAATACTTCTGATACTTAATGCTCCTTTGATGAACTGAACCATCTGTACAGATATATAATCAGTGGAAAAATATACCTGAAGCATTGTTGATTTCTCTTGAAAATTTTGAAATTAGAAATATTAACATCCCACAGATTAGGCTGACATTTTAGCTGTGCAGCTTTGCCGAGTTGACTGGGACAGAGTCAGCAGGGTCATCTCGTGATCATTAGAGTATAGCGTCCTGAGGTTCATCTCAGTTTGATTAGGAATTCAATATTAACTGCTAGAGGCCTAGATAAAGCAGAATACTAACACTATAAGGTCTCATGCACACAGCCGTTGTCGGCAATGGCAATAGGCTGACATTTTAGCTATGCAGCTTTGCCGAGTTGACTGGGACAGAGTCAGCAGGGTCATCTCGTGATCATTAGAGTATAGCGTCCTGAGGTTCATCTCAGTTTGATTAGGAATTCAATATTAACTGCTAGAGGCCTAGATAAAGCAGAATACTAACACTATAAGGTCTCATGCACACGGCCGTTGTCGGCAATGGCAATAGGCTGACATTTTAGCTGTGCAGCTTTGCCGAGTTGACTGGGACAGAGTCCGGAGGGTCATCTTGTGATCATTAGAGTATAGCGTCCTGAGGTTCATCTCAGTTTGATTAGGAATTCAATATTAACTGCTCGAGGCCTAGATAAGGCAGGATACTAACATTATAAGATCTCATGCACACAACCGTTGGCGGCCGTGGCCGGTATTGCAGCCGGCAAACAGAGGGTCAGCAATATGCGGGCACCTACCGTGTGCTCACTGCGTTACGGATGCGGACCCATTCAATTGACAGACAATTGACGCAGGAAGGATGTGCCTCCATTAATAACCTCATTAGGTTCAGTGGGCTTGGAACATGTCAGAGAACATGAAGTCCAGCAGTGCCTTTGATAATAGCATTACCTCACACTGCAAGATTAAGTTGTGCCCGAACATCGTCTATGTGGAGATAATGAGCTTTGTACATAGACTAAATGTAGATGGAAGATAATTGGTCTGAGTTTAAGCTCAATTTGCATTTATTATTAATTATGAGAACTTGGAGTCAAATGAATTGTTTTACTTGAATTGAAGTGCGACCATTTAGATACATCCTGGGCTTTTATCATCTCAGCTTTACAGGTATGTAATTACTCCAGCAGACCTCAACGCCAGAAACCTATGCGCCTATTGATACTAATTCCGTATGTGCGCCGTTCTAGAGGCTTCTGGAAGTATTTTTAAGTAGTCTCACAGTTTTGTTCTTTTGTCTGAGAGCCAAGCGTCAACGAGTTCCAGTGTATTGTGTTGCCGTATGATAATATCCTGCAAAATTATATCAATTAGAGAGAAATTTTTCTATCAGCTCTCTTGGGACCAGATCTGTTCATATTGTGTAATTGCTGTATAGGAATAATCCTGTAATACGTTTTTTTTCACATGAACGGCCAAGACGCTTTTGCTGGTGGCTGCAGAATTTTTGATGAGGTGGTAAATAAAGATCGCACTTTCTGAGTCCTCTTAAAATTTTAATAACTAGGATGCAAGAGGCTCATCTCTGATCCAGTAGTTGTATCCCTTCCAGGGAAGAATATCTCCAACATATACGTAGTACCAGGAGGAGCATCATATGGTGTTACATCAAGGTTCTGCAGGACCATTGTAGTGCCAGACAATATTCTGGGTCCCACAAAGCCACAAAACACACCTGTAGGAGAAAACTTGTAAGATATTATCCAATCTGAACTTAGGTGGATCAGTCACAGATGATGCACCTCCTCTAAAAACGTAGCTTTCACCAACATCACATCTAGAGATGAGCGAATCATTCAAATTTTTATTCGCCGAGTATTCGCAGAATATCTGAAAAATTTCGTATTCGCACGAACTTATTCAGTCAAATCTACGTAAAAAAACAATCGTTGTTTTGCGAACATTCCTGCGTAAATTACGTACGTACAGTCAGCATATGTAAAAGTATGCAACGCGTAAGCATTAGCTTACAAAAGTGCGTACGAATCCTCAACGTACAAATGACGCACGAATGCGTCATACGCACGAGGCTAGGTCGCGGCCTACAGTCTTTAGAGGAAGACTATATGAACTAGAAAAATAAGGTGCTCACTGCTGTTAGCTTTCAATAAGTTAATAATTTACTAAAAACACTGTACAATAAGTGCATTAATAGGACACGTTGCAGTACCAGAAAAAGAATACACACAATGGGCTAAAGTGCTGTACTATTAAAAACAGTGTAGCTAAAATACAGCAAAGACATAAGTATGCAAACATTTTAGTGCAATCAATTTCACATTTGCAAGCATAAAAGGCTCAGATATATGTTTGAGTCTCTCCTTATGGCTCCTAGTTGGCTTGGCAATGATAAAACAGTCTGGAACAAATATTCCAAAATTCAATTGTAATCCACGTGAGGTAAAATTGTAATCCAAACAGGTAATGTCATGTGTAATTCACACGGATAATAAATAGCAGCAAATAGAGAACCCTTTTTGCAAAAGTGGTTCCCAAATAACCTGAGAAGGGGGTAAAAAGGAAAATAGGCGCACTTTGGCGCAACAGGGAATTTTCTGAAGAATGGGGGAGTCCTGACAGCCACACTTCTGCATCATTTGAAGGCACCAGGGGCTTGGAAAGGAGGGTAACCCCGGTTGCAAATGGTCCTTTCATGGACTCCATGGGGGTGTACTCCACCTCATCCCCCACGTAAAGGCTGTGACGAGCTTGCGGCAGGTACGGCCGTTTCACCGACCGGCGGGCCATGAAATACTCCTTCCCAGAGTCGTCATCCTGCAGGAAACCAGACCCTCGCCCCACTGAAAACCACAGCACAGTTCCCTTCCTTCGTTCTAGTGAAGGATCTTCCGGCATAGGGTGGGAACTTTTATGACCCAGTCCTCCACCGCGGTTTTATACTCCCAGGGGGTCTGTGCACGGGCCGTCACAGATGCCGGAACAATGGGGTTCTGGCTTGAACTCCTCCTGGGCGAAGAAGTGGATGCTCCAGCCACTTCCGCTGATCAAGATAGAGCGGACCTTCCAGCCGCGCGAACACCAGCAGATGCTCCAGCTGTCTCACTAGTCGCAGCTTCAGTTGATGATGGCCAGGCACTGAAGCTGGGTTTCTCCGGCACAGTTTAACCTGTGACGCCCTGATGTCTGTAGCGGGCGGTGGTTCTGGAAACTCGTCCCCAAAACAAGGTTGTATTATTCAGTACGGATCCGGCGGGTCCCTTCACCTGCCGGATCCGTACTAAAGCTAGTGTGAAAGTAGCCTAAGCCACTATGATACAGTGAGTTCAGGTCAGTCAAGCAGAAGTCTGTCTATAAAACGTGTCCTGCACACATACCACATTTCATGGACTGCACACGGCTGTCTACAACAGACTTGACCCTTGGGGTAAAAAGTTAGCTTTGTGGTGGCCATACACATTACATAAATGTTGGTAGAACTTGCCGATTTTGGTGGTCTCTGGACTCCTCCCTATGGCAGGTGTCAGGGGAAATTTGGATCAAAATGTGTTGGACTTTAGCATGTCTGATCATTTGTTCTCATAGGAGATAAGCCACTGCCCGAGGAGTCTAGCACCAGCTTATTCCTCTCTGCCCATTAATACAATATACAGTAGTACGGCAGCTGGCCGTTACCTAAAGTGTATGACCACCTATGGTCCAGGGCAGAGGAGCCCCCCTCCAGTGCAGAGTTATATCCTGTACAATCTTCTGTGCGGATCATGACAACTGCTGCCTGGGATCTGAGCGATCATTCCTAGAAGTCTTGAATTCTAGGTGTGGGATAGTCACCTCTACTTTTGCCAAAACAGTCATTTTGAATTACACCATTTGGAAACTTAATACATTCTTTATTATTATGGGGGCTTCCATATTGAAGGATCATATGTCTCTGTCTCTCGATGGGTATGGCCTACAGAAAGGAATGGGACTGAAAATATACATGAAAAGGAAGCCTACTGCTCCACACCCAGCCTGTCCACAAGTACAACAGAGAAGGGCGCATGTGGATATTTATCTCCTTTTCTCCACTGTTAAAGAGGTTACCCTGCCTATCTAGTCTCCAGCAGTACCATAGACTTATCATTCAGTCATCTCAGACAAAGGGGGCATATCACTAGAATATGTCCCCGTTGTGTGATAGGTACGGGTCCCATCTCTTGGATCTGCACCTATATGGAGAACAGATCCCTGAAAATTGTGAAGGTGTGCGCAGCTGCCCTCCATTTATTTCTATGGGGCTGCTGAAATGAATGGGAGCAGTGGCCGCGCAAGAGCAGTGCGCTCCCGTTTACTACTATGGGGAGAGCGCTTGGCAGTGGCCGGACTTCGGACGAACCTCCAGCCTCCACCTTCACCGTTCCATTCTTGGTGTAGGTGCGGATCCCAGAGAAGGGACCCACACCTATCATACAATGGCGGCATATCCTAGCGACATGCCCCCCTTGTCTGAGATCGGAAATGGATTATCCCACAAAAGGCAATTCTATGCAACGGACAGAGCTTTCTAAATGAAGTATTATTGCACTATAGATTTTTTAATGTATTTTACATTTTGTTAGCGCCCCCTGCTGTTTCTCCTTTTAGTCCCCCTTCTCCTGTATTCAGTAGTGGACTGACATGCTCAGTAGCTTCCCTGCTCCCTTCTTCCTCTGAGTGCCAATGTTAGTGATCTCATGGTGAAGCGGAGGAGACATCTTTCATTCATTGATTTCTACTTCATATAAACATGTGGCTATCTCTCTCTCTAGACAGTGGAGAAGAAAAATTTGTGTGCATTGTATACCTTGTGTATCTCTGGGGCTATAGATGAGGGGCTATTTTCTGTGCAGAAATTGCAGTGCATTCTGTGAGATGCAAGGGCTTAATGAACTACTACCCACTTGCAGAAAGGGAAGAAAGTTCTCCAGATATGTGAGTAGAACTGTTATACCTGGGATAACCCCTTTAGTGATAATTGAATACTAGTTATGATCTCCTGATAGCATTCAGTCTTCACAGCAGTGCTGAAAAGAGTGAGGCGTGCTGTAGTGTACTCTATGTGTCCCCTAGTGGTCAGTGCGAAACCTGCATTATATATATATATTTTTTTTATTCTGAAAACACCTAAAAATCTATTTCCCTAGCGTCCAATTGCCTGGCTCCATTGTAGATTCCTCCACCTAATACCCAGCATGACCTCTTTCCGTATTATATACTGTGAGTTGTGTTTTCAATGGTAGTAATTACCCAGAATCCTTTAGTTGTGAAAGTTTAGAAACAAAATGGCCCTGGAGACGAGCGCTGCTGATTAGCATTGATAAATGCTGCATATATACAGTGAATGTCAAGCCGATCCAGCGTTTTCTGACCTTCAGATGGATGTATAGACGGCTGTGAAGTCCCAATCCTCAGTCCTGGGGTTTGTAAAGAACTTCTTTTCTTATCAAGACAAAGCTTCATGTGCCGCACGGTGAGAAACGAGCACTCCGCCGCCTGAAATCTGGTTTTATCTTATAAAAATGGCACTGAACGGATTCTTAACAATGCAATGCTTTCTTTTATTATCCGGGTGGATGACAGACACAATCTGTGTAGAAAACTATTTTATACAGTGATTGGATCGTTTATCTCCATAAATTAGGAGAACTATGAATAGAGATACCTACTATCCCAACAGGGTCCATCATATCCCTTTTTATGTGTGATCTCACAGTTGCCTACACTACAGCAACCCTCTTGCAGATAGCAATGGAAATGTTCATCCTGATCCTCCTGGTTCACAAATATAATTTAAGATTATATGCGTAATACCCATTAGATTAACGTCAGGCAAACCCACTGATGTTGGTATGTCCGTCTGACCATGTAATGTGTATGAGCTCAATTCTGCTTGGCAAGGGGAATAATCCACTTCCTGACTCTTCCGCCTGTGGCTTATTTCTTCTGAGTACAAAGGAGCAGGCATGTTCAAATCCAACATGCCTGATCCTTCCTTGCCCTAACATTTGCTGTAGGAACACCTCCATACCCATCAGACAGTTGGGTTTAGCTGATTGATCTAGCCACCTTTACTGTGAAATGAACTGGACTGACAGATTTATTTGACATTTGGGTCTGCAAAAAATGAGAGACGAGAACCGCGAATGGCATTAGGACATGTCATAAAATACTAACCATCACTAGGATCCCTGCTGATTGTCATGTACGATAAGAGAACAGTGCAGTTCTGTACTCACCATCTGCTTCAATGATCCACCTGAAATGCTGGTCCCCAACTTGGCGATGGTCCCTAAGTTGACTCAGTGCAGGGGCCTAAACCTAGTGGGGTTAAAGAGTAGCCAAACAGAAGGAGGTCAGAACCAGACAGAGAAAACCAGGACCAGATCAGAATCCAAAAGCTAAGTTAAAATCAGGCCAGAGTCCAGAGATAGATCAGAACCAACACCAGATACAAAGTCCAGACAAGGTCAGTACCTGGAGATAAGTCAGAGGAATAATCGAAAGTCAGGACAAGGTCAGGGACAATGCAGAGATCAGAATACCAGGAATCCAAAAAGTAGTAATACATGCTAGTGAGGTTAAAAACACAGGAAGTACATGACGCCGGCGCTGAACCTGATTGACTTGGTGTCCCTGCTCCACGATAGGCCGATCAGCCGTGCTGGTTGTGACACTGGTGACACCCCTGCAGTGAGACATGTATGTACATGACACTGATCTTGAGAATGGGAATGTTTTAGCTCTTGCGTGGCCTCTGTCCAGTGAACCGAATAGGTATTGTATGGCAGATGATGAGTGTTCTCCATCAGTGGGGGCAGAGGTAGCAGTTGCTCCTCAGCCATGATGCCTAAGGGACCCAACGTGTGTCACAGCCACATATGGAGATACCAGTATTATAAATGGCACATGGTAGGTGGGGGCCCCCAAGTTACTAATGTTGCAGTCTCTGAATGGTGGGGGGCTAAAATAGTTCTATACTTAGGAACATTGTGGGTTTCAGCCTTTGTACCTACTGACCTGTAAGAAAACTCTTTAATAGTTTAATTAGGGCTCATTGGGAAGAACCAAAATGTGGTACCTAGAAATTCATTATTTTTGTCTTTTTTAGTCTTCAGACCTGTAGAAGCGGGGTTCTGTGTGGAACCAGCACCATCAGCAGTTCAGCTGTGCAACATCCCCTGCCCGTCAGATTACCTGTTGTCTCCATGGACTGACTGGGGACCGTGTATACATGAAAATTGCTTGGACCCTCATGGGAGAAAAGGTAAGTTTTTTACTTTGGTACACAAAAAGAAATAAAAAAAATACATAAAATGCTACAGCTCCCTCAAAGAAACAGAAAAAGGCAGAAAAATGATGCATCTGCCTATTGGAATGTTGAAGTAATGCTGATACATTGTGTCAAAGAGGAAACTGTTGCAAATTGCAGATTTAGGAATAAGGAGACAATTCTGACCCTGCCATTGTTTCAGGCTTTAAATTCAGAAGAAGACAAGTTGTAGTGGAGCCCACAAGAACGGCCGGGAACTGCCCCCATTTAATAGAATCGGTCCCGTGTGAAGATCCTGTGTGCTATAGGTGGGCGATATCTGGACAGTTACACTGTGTGCCTGAAAACGGAGAATGTGGACACGGAAAATACGACGTAAACACGACCTGCCTGGGGGAGAACGGTGAGTCTCCTGTGCTATGTTATTCTCTGGTTTATAATATCTGGGTGATAGTTGCTTTGCCTTGGAAGGTGCAGGTCCTCCTTATAGAGATCCAACTGGTAAGACGCGGGGGTGCACAACCTTTTCTGGTTGGGAGTCACATTGTCAGACTGAAGGAATCCCAAGGGCTGAAAATAAAAATTAAAGGGGTATTACCAACTGAAATACTGTATTTATGGCGTATTGCTTTAGAGCAATGCTTCCTGGGAGAAAATATGCAAAATAGCTCACGGCAGAATGAAGACAACGGTCTCTCTACCGCCACCTAGAAGTGTTAAGTCTTAAAGCAATGACTTGATAGAGTTTGAATGGTCTTGTGCAGAGATGCCCAACCCTCGATCCCCCAGCTGTTGCAAAATGACATCTCCCAGCATGCTTAGGTAGCCTACAGCTATCAGCCTATAGCAGGGCATGGTGGGAGATGTCGTTTTACAACAGCTGAAGGTGCCACAGGTTGGGTATCACGGGTCTTGTATATAAAAGGGAACCCCTATCCTGAGGATAGTCATCAGTATTAAGGGGGTTTTCCAAGTCATCCTAACTGAGGACACCACCTATCCTGAGGATAGGTCATCGGTATAAATCTCGGAAACCCTTTTACATACTCAGAAAACCCCTTTAAGGAGTTCAGGCAATGTTCTACAGCCATTTCGGCTCCTGGTAGCACCTCCCGAGCTGCAGGGTTTATGTTCCGTGGACCTCCTTTATACATCTGGCTGTCTTTTCAGCTCTTTTCGGCTGCTAGTGATGGAGAACTACTCAGGGGGTCCTCGATTAGCACCATCTAATGTAGCATAAGTGAGGTATTAATGCCATGGGCGGGGTTCCCCCATCTGGAGCTCTGGGATTATATAAGGTTAATCTTTTAAGTCTGTTCCCTGCCTATCAGTCGGCAGTATGCGGGTGAAGCACAGATTTTGATTAACGATTGCCCTGGGAATCAGCGTGTGGCTTATTATCATGGCAGGGGTTACTGATATATGTAGTAAAAAAGAATTACTTTCGGCGGGCTGCTGGGCTGCTAGTTCACACATAGATTGTGTTTTATGTCTACCGCCGCTCCGTGCATAAAATCAGGAGTTTGACACTTTGCAAAACAACACTATGAATATATTTTCAATCTAAAACTTAAAAAAAAAAATTCATGTGGAGATGTGATATCTGGCAATGTAATAACCTAATGAGGATTACTGGTCCGAAAACAGCCATTTAAGGGCTCATGCACACGACCGTATATATTTTGTGGTCCGCAAAAAACGGATCCTTAAAAAATAAGGGCGATGTCCGTGTGCATTCCATATTTTGCAGAACGGAACGGCTGGCCTCTAATAGAACAGTACTATCCTTGTCTGTAATGGGAACAATAATAGGACATGTTCTGTTTTTTTGCAGAACAGACGTACGGAAACTGAATGCACACGGAGTGATTTTTCAGTTTTTGTTTTAAAGTGAATAGTTCCGTATACAGGCTACCAAAAAAAAATGGTACGGACACAGAAAGAAAATATGTTCGTGCGCATGAGCTATAACTGTCACAGTTTCTTACACTAGACAGGGCTGGTGGCACTTGAAGGATGGAACTGAGCATGTGCGACCACCTTAGCAATGCTAAGGTGGACAAGAAATATGAACAAAATGAACAAAAAGTCAGTGACGCTATGCAGATGGATTTAATAGTGATGATAGTGTTCGGGTGCTCGGGTGTTCTGGCCGAACACTAGGTGGTGCTCGAGTGCTCGACCGAGCACCCGAGGACAATGGAAGTCATGGGAGAACCCGAGCACTAAACGAGGCACCCCCTGCTCTGAAGAGGGGCGGGTGTCTGGTTCATAGGGAGAGGTGAGAAAATGGTGGAAACACCACAGAAATGGTTTGGGAACAGCATGGGGAGGATGTCTGGATGCATCTTTGACTACAAAGTCGCTGCTGGGAACAATGATGTCCGAGTATTACGCCACTTTTACGGAAAGACAAGAATACCCCCCAAAACTGAAGATAACATTGATTTTAGAGGAAATATTGTTAGGAAACATATATTTACTTTACATAAAGCGCAAGTGCTGCCAAAAATTATACGGTAGAGGCACTCCCATACAACCGGTATATCACATAAAGGAGGGCCTCATTCACATTGTGGTACAATTGTTCATGTCATGGGACTCCTACACTCATAAAGCTTATGCACAAAGTGAAAGGGCTGCCAAAAATTACAAGGAACAGGCACTCCAATACACAGATAATGTTGCCTTGATTAGCGGCAGAAAAAAATACACAGGATTTCAGGTATTTAGGATACAGAAACGTTATAATGGACATGCAACACAGGTAATGTCACCTTGATTAGCGGCAGAAAAAATGACACCGGATGTCAAGTATATAGGATACAGAAATGTTGTAATGCACACGCTGCGCAGGTGGTGTTAGGGTCAGGCAAACTTATTGCCCGTTATTTTTGCCCTAAAAGAAAAAAAATATTGCAGCCAGATAGAACCATAGTCCTTAAAAGGACTTTTGGGTCTTTTAAACAGAACATCTAACCCTGCCTAGCCAAATCCTATCCCTACACTATCTGTCCCTCCTTGCGCAAATGTTATACAGCAGACGCAGAGCAGGTAATGCCGCCTTGATTAGCCGCAGAAAAAATTACACCAGATGTCAGGTATATAGGATACAGAAACGTTATAATGCACACGCTGCGCAGGTGGTGTTTAGGTCAGGCGACCTTGCGCAATTTTAGCCCCCCCCCCAAAAAAAATAAAATATATATTGCAGCCAGATAGAACCATAGTCCTTAAAAGGGCTTTTGGGTCTTTTCAACAGAAAAACTAGCCCTGCCTAGCCAATTTCTATCCCTACACTATCTGTACCTCCTTACAGCATCTCTCCCTGACTAAGACGGAGCCGGGTCACATGATGACGCGTTCCCGGCCAGCCAATCACTGTAATGCCAGTAGCCAAGATGGCTACGGCATTACAGTGAATGCCAGTACCTCCCCGCACGCTAATTGGCTAAATAGCGTGCGGGGAAGGGACTGGAGCATAGCGCTCGAGCACACGTGGTATTCAGCCGGACACAACGATGTGCCAAGCATAGCCATGCTCGAACGAATATAGTATTCGGCCAAGAATGCTCGCTCAACACTAGGATTTAATTGAATCACTCAGTGGAGAATGGCAATACTAAATTATTACATGCAGATCCACATGCTGATTTGAAAAATTTAACATTTTTATGAATCCTGGTGGTGCCCCCTTCAGCAGGAATGGCTGATGCATCCTGTGGTTCCACACCCCTATGGCTGACCTTGCTGTGCAGATACAACGGAGAGACAAGTGGGACCCTACACTTAAAGGGTTATTCCCATCACAGACAATGGGGGCATATCGTTTGGATATGCCCCCATTGTCTGATAGGTGCGGGTCCCACTGCTGGGACCCGCACCTACAAGGAGAACGGAGCAGGGAGAGGTGTGGCTGGAGGACCCCAGATTTCCCATGGTCCGTCCACCACCAAGCGCTGCTCCCCGCTGTTCCCATACAAGTAAATATGAGCGCACTGCGCATGTGTGGCCCCTGCTCCCATTCATTTCTATGGGGTAGACAGAAATAGCCGAGCCAGCGTTCGACTATTTTCGACGGCCCCATAGAAATGAATGGAGGGCCGGTTGCGCATGTGCAGTGCTCCCTTCTTTCATTTTCCTGCTCCGTTCACGTTGTAGCGATATGCCCCCATTGTCTAAAATACCTTTAAGGGACTCAAATTCATAAAAAAAAAATATATATAGAATGATTTAGGGATAGGGTTAGTAGAGATGTAAAGATTGGCACAACAGAGGGGGATTTGCTAGGGAGTCCACAGTAAGGGAGCAAGGGGTCCATGTACGGGTCTTGCACAGGGGCCATCTGTCTCAGGTTGATGAGAGGTTACAATTAGTGCAGAGTGAATCAAACTCCACAAAATGGAATTCGAAAGTTTGATTTGCTGCAAAGCCAAATTTTCTCATGCTTCATGGCAAGAAGCGATTTTCCCTGCTGGCCGCCAACATAGTGATTGAAGATCCCGCCCAAAATCCTGTGCACAGTGACA
This sequence comes from Rhinella marina, assembly GCA_900303285.1. NCBI lineage: Eukaryota > Metazoa > Chordata > Amphibia > Anura > Bufonidae > Rhinella > Rhinella marina. Next base: position 469,570 of record ONZH01027495.1, read on the forward strand.
TCTGATGTCACCACGCTGGCTGAAGTGATGATATCATCACAGGCCGTGAAAGATTTTACGCTGGATCTACAATCAAGATGGTGGCAGCCGGCTCTTAGTGATCTAATGGATGAGGTAAGTATGATTTTATTTATTTATTTTTATTTTACACTGTAATATTGATGTCAGATGCCGCGATCAGCTATGAATGTGGCATCTCAGGGGTACAATGATGGGCACAATCGCCGTTCCCTGTCATTGCACCCATTACTGACAAAGAAATGCACTTAGCGACAAAGTAATTAGTCAAGAAGCAAATTTTTTTGTAAAATTCGGCGAGGCAGCTGAATCGAATTTTGCATATCACTAGTTACAATGTCCAGCTTTGCTGATACCTTCACCATGAATCTAGTGACACAGCCTAGGTCTGACCTGATATTGTCCGGACCAGGAGTCTGGATCACGCCAAGTGTCAGGAGGACCATCACGATGTCCTACAGCTGTGGATTGGCAGAATATATTTTTGTAGGAACAGAAACAGGAACTTGTTTCAAAGTCTAACCCACCAAGGGGGGAACGGGGACTTTTTAATTTCAGTCTTTATGTTTCGTTCCTAAAATATTAATGCGAGTTGTAAATTAATTATAAGAAGAAGACACTAAGAACGAAGGAACATCCAAACAACATTAGGATATGTGATGTACGTGTCTCGCTACACTGAGTGAATTTCAGGCTCGTCGAAAATGCATGTCCCACGTTTCTGACGACAAGTCTAAACCAAGTCAAAATCAAGTCAGGCTGCAGGCAGGAAAAGAGGTGACACGTCCCTGGAGGCACCCGAAATGTGCCGCCTCTTGAAATATTCATTCACCATTGTGTAGATGTATGGGCACCGTCATGTGCTGAGAGGTTCTAGAGATACCAGCACTAAAGCCTTATGCGTATATCAATGCCATGCTCGAAGAACCTATATGTCGGTACAGTTTGTATCATAGATCCGTTGTGCCACCATAAAGCATTGTATTCTTCCTTGTTAGCAATTCAGCATGTATGAATCTGTGAGACAAACGGCTCCATGGGAGATCGGAGGCATACAGGGATACAATAGGGTACACCTTCAAGGCTTTTTATGATTGTATTTTACTCATTTTGGGCCAAAATCATATTTTTCAGCCATTCTGTTACAAAGGGTTAACTATTTGTCTAGCGTTGTGAATGGTACTTTTACTTTTTGACAATAACTCTTATCATAAACACTTATTTAAGCCACATTCTTATCAGTAAGATAAGGATTGAGCTATAATGAGTGTTTAGGAGGTCAGAGATCAGAGATATGGAGCCATCAGCAGAGCTGCCTGATGGAGCAGAAAATTCACTACTGCTACTAGAGAAACTCAAGGCTGCACAGAGACAGGGGATCAACATTTTTAATAAAGACCAAACTGAAAAAAATATTTTTAGCTCAAAAGAGTACAATGCAATAATTTAAAAAAATTGCCCCCAAAGGTGAACATAGCCTTTAACTCTATTGGTTGCACTTGTACTCGGCCATTTCCAGAAGTCCCATAGAGCTGAATGGATTAGCAGACACACATACATGTCTGCCGCTCCATCAAGATAGAGGGATACTATTTGAATAGACACTTATCCCAATATGTGGATAGGCGATAAGTTTTTTTCTTGCGACAACCCCATTAAGAGGAAGGGAGAATTTAAAAGGTTTGAGACCACGACATTGCCAGACTTTCCTTAGGCTACTTTCACATTAGCGTTTATATATTCCGGTATTGAGTTCCGTCATAGGGGCTCAATACCGGAATAAAACGCTTCAGTTTTGTCCCCATTCATTGTCAATGGGGACAAAACTGAACTGAAGACAATGGAGTGCTCCTAAAAGCATTCCGTTCACTCAGTTCTCTTCAGTCTCCAGACCGGAGAGCAAACCGCAACATGCTGTGGTTTGCTCTTCGTCCTGGGCATCCGCACCAAGACGGATCCGGAATGACCCCCAATGCAAGTCAATGGGTCCGGATCCGTTCGGTGTGACACAATAGTAAACGGATCCGTCCTCCATTGACTTTCAATGGAGTTCATGACAGATCCGTCACCCTGCACTTACCTGTCCTCGCAGCTCCTTCCTCCCTCCAGCAGGGGGCGCTGTGGGGAATCTTCCAATTGTGCGCGCCGCCCTCTGGAGCTGCGGGGAGAGGTCGGGAGCTGCGGGGACAGGTAAGTTTAACCCCTTCCTCCTCAAAATAGTGTATGGTGCAGGTGTGGGACCGGAGCGCACCTGCGGCAGCACGGATCCGGCGTGACCCTTCACCCGCCGGATCAGTGCTGCCGCTTGTATGAAAGTGGCCTTAGGCTACATTCATATTTGTCGCCGAGGTCGGAGTCACATCCCAGCATCATCTGCATCACATGCAAGGGAATGGGGTTTCTGCATCCCTGTTCACATGCAATGGCGAATTGCTATGCATATTTTTGTGCAAGGCGTAGCAGCTACCAAAAGTGTGGTACCATGTCTGGTAACCAATGAAGGGAAGGCAGCGCCGATCTCATATTGAGGATCACCATGAATTTTGTAGTACTGACAAATCTCCTTTGAAGCAATGCATCCTGGGTAAACTGTGCAAATTAGGTCTCCTTCATAAGAATTAAAACTGTCTGCAGGTGACCGCCCTATAAATTATTTTGTGCACTGTTATTGCACTTTCATAAATGGACAGTAAGGAGAGGACACAGACTAAATCTCCCATTGCGGGGTCTCCGATTGGGAGGCTAAAGTAGCCGCATCCCTCTGCCTCACCTCACAGATGCCGCAATCACTATTAAACATGGCATCTGAAGGGTTAAATGACCGGTTTTGCCACCATTGCTGATCTCTGATCATTGCGGCCAGATGCATGCTGTATTGTACATGTATGTACGCCATTATGTGTTGTGTTAAGGGGTTAAACTTATTTGCCTGGTATTTGGATCCCCCCCCCCCAGCCCACATAAACCCTTCCCCCACCAATGCTGGAACAGAGGAACACGAATAAATAATTCCGTGCGCAGCATCATTCATATTCCGGACATACATATTAATGATCGGCGTTTGTCGCCTTTCACCTCTGAAATGACAAGATCTCAGACAGCCGTGCCACCATCACAAGAGGATCCTCGAGCTCCGGCACCTGGTGACTGGTTTTATTGAAATGCATGCAAGATGATGCTGCAGATGGGGAAAAAAGTGAATTATATAACGGTATATGAGAAATCGCTGCTGTTCAAGAGGCTCGGACGGAAGGTTCAGCTGTGAGGACGGAATTATCATTTACTGGAGTCTAACTAGATGGCAGGAGGAGATGCGGCAGATGAAAAGCGTGTTCACAGTATATGCTGCTAATAGGCTGGTGGAGATGGGGAGAAGAAGAAGAGCGAGGCCTTCACCCCTCCTCTCTCTTCCTTTGACACTTGCCCTTGGGGGACATAGCACCTGCAGAGGCAAGTTCTTGTTAAAGGGATCTTCCAGATTCAGAATATAGATGGATAGGTGGGTGTCTGACTCTCATTAGCCGTAGACCACCTCCTTCATGGTTCTCCAGAAAATTCCTCACAATCTGCCAGTAACTGCATCCTTACCACCCACCTACCGTAGTTGGGAAATTTAGTGCATGTAGGCCCTGCCATCAAACCCACCCAGGAACCTCCACTCGTGGATGGTGCTTACACAAGCCCTGCTCTTCTTTGGCCCAGGATGGCCCAAATTTGCAGGGACCGTCTCTGAAAATTAGGGACAATCCCTAGAAATTATGGGACGGTTGGCAACTATGTAATTGCGAGACACTGGTGGGAAGGAGCATCGTCCCTTACATGTCTTCTAATGGACAGGTCAAGTGTCTAGAACAGGGATTCGCAACCTCCAGTGCTCCAGCTGGTGTGAGACTACAACTCCTAGCTTGTTCAATGCACTTCTATGGGATTACAAAGGAAAAGTGCATGCTGGGAGTTGTAGTTTTACAACAGCTGGAGCACTGGAGGTTGGTGACCCCTGGTTTAGAACAAAATAGAAGGTGGGTTAATGAGCCCAGAGACTTTCCACTGTAGTAAGACGCAGTGTACTTGCTACCTCTCCCCGGATCATCTGAGAGGCTCCCCGAAAATGTGTGTCTCTGCTATCACTTTTTGTACCTCAAAGGGACCCTTGGATTAGCACACCAGAACTGCAAAGTTTGGGTTCGTACCGAACTTTGCGAGTTCAGGTACCCGGACCCGAACCCGGACTTTTTCACTGAAGTCCAGGGTCGTGCTTCAGGCGATTTATGAATTACTTTTCCATTATTAGAGGCATAAGGCATCCCATAGACTTCTGTTATGACGGAATGCAAAATGGAATGCCTCTAAAGTTGTCCCTTTTGCATTTCATCTTATAACCATGTTATAACGGAAAATAATAAAGTGAAGTTCGGGTCTCCATTGACTTCAATGGGGTTTGAGTTTGATCTGAAGTTCGGTGAAAACCGGGAAACCTGAACTTCCTCGGGTTCACTCATCCCTAGTCTGTACCTATTCATCCCCTGTAGCATCACAATAAATCATATACACTGACTCTTGACCCCTGCACACATCCTGAGCCTGCTCTACACACGTGTCTGCAGTTGCTGGTATGAGGGATAACTCCAATTCCAGAAGTTTAACCCCTCGGGATGCTGACGTCAATTGCAATAACAGGGTGCCAAGAGGTTGTCCCTGCAGCCAGGGGCCATCCGAAGTCCCCAATCACTGCCATGTTAGCACTCCTATTACACTTCGGGCTCTGGAAGGGAGGAATTAGATGGTGAAATCACAATAAGGGCTCATGCACACAGCCGCTGCCGGCCCGTGGCCGTATTGCGGCCCGCATACACCCTGTCCGCAAAACACGGGCACCGGCCGTGTGCAGCCCGCATCACGAATCATTGAAGTGAATGGGTCCGCAATTCCAGAGATACGGGACGGAGGAACGGATCGGAACACAACGGAAGTACTACAGAGTGCTTCCGTGGTGTTTCTGGCCGCGCCTCCAGACCGCAAAAAAAGTAGTGCATGCACTACTTTTATGCAGTGCGGACCGTCGGATGCGGATCGCAGACCTCATTCAAGTGAATGGGTCCGCGATCTGAATGCAGCGGCCCCACTGTCAGTGCCGGTGCGTTGTGGACCGCAAATTGCGGTCCACAGCACGAGCTCTGACTGCGCATGCTTGTGTGCATGAGCCCTAAGGCAAACACAGGTTCAAGACCCCTAGAGTGATTAAGAAAAAAGTTTAAAAAAATAAATAAAAAAAATCCTCATTTATTATATATAGCAAAAATAAAGTAAAAAATAATAATTAGTATCACCTTGTACAAAAACTCTGAAATATTAAAATATTACATTATTTATCTTGCAAGGTGAATGTATTAAAGAAAAAAATCTCAATGCTAGAATTCCCATTTTTTGGTCAAAAAAAGGATCAAAAAGTCTTATGTTTCGCAATCTGGTACAAACAAAATCTACAGCTTGTGTGCGTAAAAAAATATAAAAAAAAATATAAAAAATAACCCTCCCAGAGCTTCCTCCTGTCATGGGTCTCAGCATATGGAGACACTATGTAATAAAAAAGACTAAAAAAAAAAAATATGCTAAAACTGTAATCATACTGACCCACATGATGAGGTTATCATTTTGTTTTTATTGCCTAACAAACAACGTTCATACGATACCCAAAAACAATGGCTGAACTGCATTTGTTTCCATTGCCCCCAAAATATTACATTTTACAGTTTCTCAGTATATAGTACTACTAAAAAAAAATATAAAACTCAAAAAAAAAAAAAGCCACGTGGATGGAAAATTAAAAAAACAAAAATAAAAAAATTGGCTTTTGGAAGATTGGGTGGAAAAAACAAAAGCTGCCTTGCAAATAGTCCTGTCCTAAAGGGGTTAATATAAACTGACTTTGCTGCTTTCCAAAATGTATCCCGCTCACTTGGCGATGCAGCAAACGGCGTTGAGGCAAATGATCCCTATTAGCGAATGTTCTCCGAGACCTCGCTGTAAAATGTAATATCTCTTCCGCCTTGGATACAATGACCGCCTCATTGTTGGTCTTCAGCTTACGTTTTGGAGAGATTTTTCGCAGAGACTCAATCAGAGGGAGAAATATTGAAATAAAGGGCATTTTGAGAACGGATAACTTCTCATAGCGGATTCCGGAAAGCAGCCATTGCCTTGTGTGATAAATTCATAAATCATATATGTGGATAATATTGTGCTTGAGTTTCTAAATTACTTTCCGTCTCTCGGCTCTGCTGATATTTATCTCACCCCTGAACTCTTATTTATTGTGGTTCCCAGCACCTGGCAGAAGTAATGCATTGCAATCTGGATTATATTCATGCATATTAAATGGAAATGCTGCAGACTCGTCCTCGACGTGGATGGGCTGAGGTTAATTATTTGTCCTAGACCTACCTTCACCATATGTGTCGGGGTTGACAATGGGTCAGGATTGCTTTCTGTCATCTAATTAAAGGAGTTTGAGACACCCCTTCCCCCTTTCATGTGCCTTATTGGAGCCTATATGATGCCATGGAGGGGGTGTGTGCGCTATTAATTAGTGACAGCCAATAAACAGCTGTCACTGTAAAGACCCCACTACAAGGGGGAAAAGACACCAGATCCCACAGAAAAACCCATTCCTCCATCACCACTTTCAGCAGCAAGTTATAAAAAGCATAGGATTATGCTGGTGCCCAATGAACATAAATAATGCACATAGTGATGTCACAGTACATGGATAATAAACACAGTGATGTCACAGTACAGGGATAATAAACACAGTGATGTCACAGTACAGGGATAATAAACACAGTGATGTCACAGTACATGGATAATAAACACAGTGATGTCACAGTACATGGATAATAAACACAGTGATGTCACAGTACAGGGATAATAAACACAGTGATGTCACAGTACAGGGATAATATACACAGTGATGTCACAGTACAGAGATAATATACACAGTGATGTTACAGTACAGGGATAATAAACACAGTGATGTCACAGTACAGGGATAATAAACACAGTGATGTCACAGTACACAGATAATAAACACAGTGATGTCACAGTATACAGATAATAAACACAGTGATGTCACAGTACAGGGATAATAAACACAGTGATGTCACAGTACAGGGATAATAAACACAGTGATGTCACAGTTCAGGGATAATAAACAGCAATGTCACAGTACAGAGATAATAAATAAAGTGATGTCACAGTACAGGATAATAAACACAGTGATGTCACAGTACAGAGATAATACACACAGTGATGTCACCGTACAGGATAATAAACACAGTGATGTCACAGTACAGAGATAATAAACACAGTGATGTCACAGTACAGGGATAATAAACACAGTGATGTCACAGTACAGGGATAATAAACACAGTGATGTCACAGTACAGGGATTATAAACAGTGATGTCACAGTACAGGGATAATAAACACAGTGATGTCACAGTACAGAGATAATAAACACAGTGATGTCACAGTACAAGGATATTAAACACAGTGATGTCACAGTACAGGGATAATAAACACAGTGATGTCACAGTACACAGATAATAAACACAGTGATGTCACAGTACAAGGATATTAAACACAGTGATGTCACAGTACAGGGATAATAAACACAGTGATGTCACAGTACACAGATAATAAACACAGTGATGTCACAGTATACAGATAATAAACACAGTGATGTCACAGTACAGGGATAATAAACACAGTGATGTCACAGTACAGGGATAATAAACACAGTGATGTCACAGTTCAGGGATAATAAACAGCAATGTCACAGTACAGAGATAATAAATAAAGTGATGTCACAGTACAGGATAATAAACACAGTGATGTCACAGTACAGAGATAATACACACAGTGATGTCACCGTACAGGATAATAAACACAGTGATGTCACAGTACAGAGATAATAAACACAGTGATGTCACAGTACAGGGATAATAAACACAGTGATGTCACAGTACAGGGATAATAAACACAGTGATGTCACAGTACAGGGATTATAAACAGTGATGTCACAGTACAGGGATTATAAACAGTGATGTCACAGTACAGGGATAATAAACACAGTGATGTCACAGTACAGAGATAATAAACACAGTGATGTCACAGTACAAGGATATTAAACACAGTGATGTCACAGTACAGGGATAATAAACACAGTGATGTCACAGTACACAGATAATAAACACAGTGATGTCACAGTACAAGGATATTAAACACAGTGATGTCACAGTACAGGGATAATAAACACAGTGATGTCACAGTATACAGATAATAAACACAGTGATGTCACAGTACAGGGATAATAAACACAGTGATGTCACAGTACAGAGATAATAAACACAGTGATGTCACAGTACAGGGATAATAAACACAGCGATGTCACAGTACAGGGATAATAAACACAGTGATGTCACAGTTCAGAGATAATAAATAAAGTGATGTCACAGTACAGGATAATAAACACAGCGATGTCACAGTACAGTGATAATACACACAGTGATGTCACCGTACAGGATAATAAACACAGTGATGTCACAGTACAGAGATAATAACCACAGTGATGTCACAGTACAGGGATAATAAACAGCAATGTCACAGTACAGAGATAATAAATAAAGTGATGTCACAGTACAGGATAATAAACACAGTGATGTCACAGTACAGAGATAATACACACAGTGATGTCACCGTACAGGATAATAAACACAGTGATGTCACAGTACAGAGATAATAACCACAGTGATGTCACAGTACAGGGATAATAAACAGAGTGATGTCACAGTACAGAGATAATAAACCTATTTGCTATGAATTTAGGTGAACAGGTGAACTTTAGAGCGGCCATAGACACTAGATAACTGACAGCTAAAAACATGTTGCCATGATGAGAGTGATCAGGGGGCGCCAAACACATCTGCCGCTGCTTATCAGGGGTTAATAGAATTCAACAAAATTCAACATGGCTGATACATCCCCCCACCCCACACATGGAAGACGTTTGAATCACAAAACATTGTCACAGAATCTGCAAAAACAAATTGCCTTCAGCAGCAGCTGTCACCCTGAACCTTCATACAACTTTTTCCTCCCGGTGTCTTTCTTATTGATGTCCCCTCCTGCAGCCTTTATACTGTATATGTTGACGCTGTCATCTGGTAGAATCCTGTGTTCAGCTCGGGTGTGAATCAGGCTGATAAATCACATTGGACGCACTATGGAGATTATCGGATATTAATGGTAACGTTCACAGAGACCAAATGAATTTTTTCCCATCCAATTAATGTCCTGAAAGTCAGGATGAAGTAACAGAGCGATTCTAGATAAATGAATCTTCTGAGATTTTAGAGCGGAATAAAACCCACTCATGTGGTCGGTAACAGTTCCCTCTGTGTAAGATCCGGTAATTTTATGTTCTTTACTCCAAAAGCACTGAAAACATAAAATATCCGATAGCATTAACACTGGCGTGATATGTTATAATTGTTCCAGTGCTTCAAAAATGGAAAATGAAGCGTTTTTGCAAGTAGCTTTTAATCTAAAAATGAATCTTTTTTTTTTCCGTCCGCAGCTCCTGTGCAGATCTATGTGTCTGCGTGGTAACAGGCAACAAGCAAGTCTCATCTTCCAGCCGTGCTGGCTGCCATCTGTCTCTTATAGTATCAATAAGCTGAGGAAGGATGAAAGCATCTCCTCAGACTTCACAAGGATTGTTTGTAGTCTGTTGCCATGGAGATGTAAAGATCTACACAGGAGTTGCAGACACAAAGGGGGTCATTTACTAACAGATATACTCTACTTTTTGTAGTATATCTGTTGCAGATTTGCGGCGCAAAGGTTATTTGTGCCACAGTCTGAGACTTTTTCTAAAAAAGGGGGCATGGGTGGGCGGGGAATGGGGCGGGCCGGCAGGACTGTCACATGTATCATTTTCTGTTTTAGGCGTAGAGGGAGCCGGTGTAGATTTAGACAGGCGGTGGAAACCGGTGCCTCTTCATAGCTTTGGGAGATCCACCGCCAGCTAAAGGGGTAATATAGGGGTTATCCAAGATTATAAAAATGTCCCCCATATGCCGGGCCCCTCACAAAGAATATACTTACCCCCCTCCCCACGCCGCTACTGGTCGCCGCACCACCGCAGCAGCTTCTCTCCTTGCGCAGATGAAAACATCCGGTGGCGTCAATGGGGGATGGCGTCAGCCAATGGCAAGCGGTGACGGGGACGAGCCTCCCTCGTTTTGAGGGTAACGCTAGGGAGGCTCATCTCTGTCATCACCTGCCATTGGCTGCTCCCCCGACACCAGATGTTTTCATCCGTGCATGGGGAGAAGCTGCAGCGGCGGTGTGGGGACCAGGAGTGGAGCAGGGAGCCAGGTAAGTATATTACCTGTGAGTGGCTCGGCATATGGTAGACATTTTTATAGTCTTAGATAACCCCTTTAATACCCCTTTAGTAATAAATAACCCCCAAATGGTTAAATTTGGACCTTTTGCAAAAACTTGTGGGTTGCCCTTGGTAGCGGACTGAACTTTAGCTCCACCCCTTTGTCAAACATATCACCTAACGGATTAGCCCTAAGAGCTACAGATTAGGAACACATTGCAGATTGGTGTTGTACCCTAACGCAAATTATGAACCACAGCTCCATCTATCATGCATCATTTATCATACTCATGAGACTTAAAGGCTATGTACACCTTTGGGGGAATTTTTTATGATTGTAGTTTACTCATTTTTGGCTAGAAAAAAAAAATAAATATATATTTTTTTTCATTTGGTCTTTTGTAAAAATGTTCAGGCGTTTCTGAGATACAAAGGTTATAAATCAGTCTGTTTGCAAGCTTTCTGTTTTCTTTGAATCCCGTCATTTGATGGCTCATGTGCAGACCTCATTTCTGATCTTCTGAGCTCATACACACTTATTGAAGCTATGTTCCTATCAGTTTGATAAGAATTGGGCTAAAATGAATGTGTATGAAGTCAGGAGATCAGAGAAAAGAGCTACACACGAGCTGTCAGACTGATTTTTAGTTCTTGTTTCTTGAAAACGTCTGAACATTTTTAATAAAGACCAATTGAAAAAAAAATATTTTTAGCTCAAAATGAGTACAATGAAATTCTAAAGTTTCCCAATGGTGTAAATAGCTTTAAAGTCCCATTAGTGTCTTGCAAACAGACTGATTTTAACCCCTGTATCTCAGAAATGGCTGTACATAGTCTTTAAGGCACCTGGGCCAGCGTACAAATGCTACCTACCTCTGAACCTCCAATATCTACAATTATGCTGAGAATCCCTAGCTAAAGTCCCGTCAAAAGACCATGGAAGCCAAGCCACCACCTCTTCTTGAAGAACCATGTTTTAGAAGCCGGGGTGCAACTAGCCTTTCTGCTGCCTGAGTTGAAAACTGAAATAGCACCCCCCATGCCAATTTCTTAACCTAAACCCTTCCCTTCAGCCCATGGCCCTTCTGCTGCCCCCTCTTGCCCCTTCCTGGTGCAGCCTGAGGCGATCACCTCACCTGGCCTCATTGGTGGTGCACCCCTGTTTAGAAGATTCAGAGGTGAATTGCTCATGGAGATCGAATAGCGCAGGAGCAAATGTGTCAAGATATTTCCCAACTCCTGGAAGAGCATTGCTTGGCATTGTGGGATTTGGTTTATTAGGCACAATCGCCTCTATGTTTCCATTATTAAGAAATGATCCCACAGTAGTTACAGTTGATCCTCACTTGGATAAATCCAGATTGGACCTCACTTACCTTTCTAATTATGTCTAAGGTTTTCCACAGATTGTTTAATGTTTTGTGGAATGTGTTATTCTAATATAAAAAAAATATAATAATCATTAAAAAACCATAAACAGAAATAAAGCAGTAAAACTGCAATAAGCAGAAGCAAAACTTTTCTAATGAGGCTCCTCTCCGGGGACCCAACCAGAGCAGAACTGCTGAATGGGAATAACAGTCACCTAATGGTCCAGGTTTTTAACAATCAACTATTTGTTAGTACAGACAATTTTCTAAAAGGGCTTGAGGTGAAATATAAATCAATATAAATTATAAATGTTTGTCAATTTAGGAAGACTTCTTCAGTTCTGTCAATCTGGGAATCTGTCAGCAGTTTTGACCATCCTAAACTACTGACAGCACTAGGTTGGGGAGAACAGGACAAGCATACCTTTCCTCGAGCTTTTATTATAAGGAGTAGTAAGAATATGAAGATTTATTCTGCCAGGATCTGTTCCTGCAAGTGTCCTGGAGGCGGAGCTTCACTGTGAGCTGGTTCACAACTGTCACTCAGGGCAGAGGGGAGGGTCTGGGAAGCGGTTCAATGCAGAGAGCACGTCACCCTGAAGCTCCGCCTACAATGCACTTAAAGGGGTTTTCATATCTGGAGCATTATATCCATATCCACAGGATATGTCATAAATGTCTTAAAGGTGCAGGTTTCACCTCTAGGACACGCTCCTATCTCAACAGTAAGGGCCCCAGTGCACCTTCGGGAATGGAGGCAAGGTCATGCTTACCTGGATCTTTCCATTTACTGCCATGAGACTTCCAGAAATAGCCAGTCTTGCTTATTCATCTATTTAGGATGACAGAGGTGGGACCAGCGCCTATCAGACATTTATGACTTGTCTTGTGCACATGCCATAAAGGTCCAGATGGGAATAACCCTCTAAGGATCAGAATATGGCAGAATAAATATTCATATTCACACTTCTCCTGATAGTAAAAGTTCAAAAGGTATATTAGTCTTGCTCTCCTCGGTCCCTACTTAGAGCTGTCAGCAGTTTAGCAAGGTGAAAACTTCTGACAGAATCCCTTTAAAGGAGTTTTATGTTTTATACTTTGTGTTTAAGTTTTTCACCATGAAAAAAGAATCTCTGCCATGAAAACTGCCATGAACAAGTGCTACCCGCTCATCTGCATGGCTCGTCGCGGTGTGTGATCTGGGTATCCCCCATCTGTGCTATTATTGTATTTCATTATCATTTTACACCAGCCAATAACAGCTCTGCTGAGTCCAAAGAGGTTTCTTGTAGCTCCCGTTGACACCGCCAAACCCCATGTAGCAGCCATGGTGCCTCTGCCACATGGTGTCCTGGTACAGATTTTGCATTGGCTTCCGGTGACTGTAAGTGTATTCAGTCCTAGGATCCAGGACAGATTCCTATCCTCGGGAAGTAAACAAGAAAGGTTCTCTTTCAGTGACAGCAAGCAGATATTTCTCAAACCAGGAGGAATGGCTACATAAAGATTATTATTAAATTAGATACATTTTTCATTATACAAACTAGAACTGTCATTTGCTGAAACTGTAAGATCCCTTTAAGGAAACCGCTGCCAGTGAAGCCGTGTCTGGCAGATCGAGGTTCTTCTGCACAAAATCTATGCAGCCGAGAAATAATTACGACTCGCTATCATTAGCATAAGAATGAAGCAAACATGGACCCAGCTGCAGATATGTATCCTTTGGCGGCAGAGATTGGCATCCAGAGCTGTTTTCAGCATTTTTCCACATTTGCAATCATCTGGATTTGGCATAATTGATGAGGGGATCGCGAACCTGGAATATCTGAAAATGGTGGTGCTGCTGGTATATGTGAAGATGGCGGTGCTGCTGGTATATCTGAAGATGGCAGCGCTGCTGGTATTTCTGAAGACGGCAGTGCTGCTGGTATATCTGAAGATGGCGGTGCTGCTGGTATTTCTGAAGACGGCAGTGCTGCCGGTATATCTGAAGATGGCAGCGCTGCTGGTATATATGAAGATGGCGGTGCTGCTGGTATATCTGAAGATGGCGGCGCTGCTGGTATATCTGAAGATGGCGGTGCTGCTGGTATATCTGAAGATGGCGGCGCTGCTGGTATATCTGAAGATGGCGGCGCTGCTGGTATATATGAAGATGGCGGTGCTGCTGGTATATCTGAAGACGGCGGTGCTGCCGGTATATATAAAGATGGCGGTGCTGCCGGTATATCTGAAGATAGCGGCGCTGCTGGTATATCTGAAGATGGTGGTGCTGCCGGTATATATAAAGATGGCGGTGCTGCCGGTATATCTGAAGATAGCGGCGCTGCTGGTATATCTGAAGATGGCGGTGCTGCTGGTATATCTGAAGATGGCGGTGCTGCTGGTATATCTGAAGATGGCGGTGCTGCTGGTATATCTGAAGATGGCGGCGCTGCTGGTATTTCTGAAGACGGCAGTGCTGCTGGTATATCTGAAGATGGCAGCGCTGCTGGTATATATGAAGATGGCAGCGCTGCTGGTATATATGAAGATGGCGGTGCTGCTGGTATATATGAAGATGGCGGTGCTGCTGGTATATCTGAAGATGGCGGCGCTGCTGGTATATCTGAAGATGGCGGCGCTGCTGGTATATATGAAGATGGCGGTGCTGCTGGTATATCTGAAGACGGCGGTGCTGCCGGTATATATAAAGATGGCGGTGCTGCCGGTATATCTGAAGATAGCAGCGCTGCTGGTATATCTGAAGATGGTGGTGCTGCCGGTATATATAAAGATGGCGGTGCTGACGGTATATCTGAAGATAGCGGCGCTGCTGGTATATCTGAAGATGGCGGTGCTGCTGGTATATCTGAAGATGGTGGTGCTGCTGGTATATCTGAAGATGGCGGTGCTGCTGGTATATCTGAAGACGGCGGTGCTGCTGGTATATCTGAAGACGGCGGCGCTGCTGGTATATGTGAAGATGGCGGTGCTGCTGGTATATATGAAGATGGTGGTGCCGTCGGTATATATGAAGATGGTGGTGCTGCTGGTATATCTGAAGATGGCGGTGCTGCTGGTATATGTGAAGATGGCGGTGCTGCTGGTATATATGAAGATGGTGGTGCCGTCGGTATATATGAAGATGGTGGTGCTGCTGGTATATCTGAAGACGGCGGTGCTGCCGGTATATATAAAGATGGCGGTGCTGCTGGTATATCTGAAGATGGCGGTGCTGCTGGTATATCTGAAGACGGCGGTGCTGCTGGTATATATGAAGATGGCAGCGCTGCTGGTATATATGAAGATGGCGGCACTGCTGGTATATATGAAGATTGAACACTGCTGGTATATCTGAAAACGACGAAGCTGCCGTTATATCTGAAGATGGCGGTGCTGTTGGCCCTCTGTGCTTCTACAGGGCCACTAAGTGCTGATATGGATTGATGGGATTAATAGTCACACTCCATGTGTCATTCCCTATGGACACCGCTGGCTTCGCGGGGCACGCGGCATTATAATGATTTATAATGCTGTGTGTCTCTGTATGACCTTACTGCTACAGAATTACACTGACAGCATCATGTTCCCTGCAGAATCTCTCTGCATTCCGGCATTGCCTGAACCTACCTCATTGCCATCCAGTCTGCCCAGCGGTTTTCATCCGGACGATTCTCAGCGTGTGCTGCACGTTTATCCGTAAATACTGTACCTCACACGTGTATAAACAAGATTGTCATATGTAAGTGAATCAAACTGTTGAAACAGCTAGCCTGCTTGTTGACAGTCTCCAGCTAGCCTCTGTGTATAACCAAGGACAGCAAAAAGGACCATAAAAGTGTATTAGACGTATTCTCCATTTTATATTTACATCTAATTATACTTGAAGGTGGAGTGTCACTTTATTAGGCAGCGCGCCCACGTAAAGCCCTGTAATCTAAGCGTGTCTTCTCATCTGGAGAAATTGCAGATGGAGACGAGGGCCCTTGAATGCCTCCTAGTATTTATGTTGGCAGCAGCCGCGGAAGGGAAGATCCTGAATTGGCTGATCTGCATGAGCTGGCACAGGCGACGGTCTGACCCTCTGTCTGAACAGTCACATCTTCAAGTCTGGAAGATGAAAGAATTTGTATGAATGGCGGTATCCAGCCGCAGGGTCAGATCTGGATTCAGGAGATCAGCTATAGCGCACTGGATGATGAAAAACTCTGAAACTTTCTAATGAACTTCGTGTTTCAAGAGCTCTGCTTGCTGTCGAGCGCTTAGCAGCAGCGCAAGATATTGCAGTTTTTTCTGGAAATGGGACAAAGCTGTAATGTCCTGTTTCTACTAAGTAGGCGCCACTATATAAACTATGAAGAGGCGGCAGTGCTTGCAGGACTCCTGTGGCGCCTTCCAACAGCTGATCTCTGGGGGGTACTGAGAGTTGGACCCTCACCAATCCATACCTCCCAACTTTCTAAATGAACAAAGAGGTAAACATCGTGCGGCCGCAAAGTGCGCTGCAGCAAATTCTTTCCGCACTAGGCTACGCCTCTAACTCCACCCAATCCATAACTGTACACCTAATCCCAACCAGTCCTCTTAATGCCCCCACATAGTAATTAACATCCTCCCTTCATGCCACCGAACAGTATTCATGCCCACATTGTGCCCCCTCACAGAATTATACCCAGCTGTGCCCCCATTAATATGCTCAGCTGTGTCTCGAGTAATATGCCTAGCTGTGCCCCCAGTAATATGCCCTGCTGTATCCCCAATAATATAACCAGCTGTGCCACCAATATGCCCAGTTACGTGCCCCCAGTAATATACCCAGTGCTGTGCCACCAGTAATATGTACATCTGTGGCCCCAGTAGTATGCCCAGCTGTGCCTCCAGTAGTTTGTCCAGTTATGTACCCCCAGCAATATTACCAGTGCTGTGCCTCCAGTAATATGTACATCTGTGGCCCCAGTAATATGTCCAGTGCTGTGCCCCCAGTAGTATGCCCAGCTGTGCCTCCAGTAGTATGTCCAGTTATGTGCCCCCAGTAATATGCCCAATGCTGTGCCCCCAGTAATATGTACATTTGTGGCCCCAGTAATATGTCCAGTGCTGTGCCTCCAGTAATATGGCCAGTTATGCACCCCCAGTAATATTACCAGTGCTGTGCCTCCAGTAATATTCCCAGCTGTGCCCCCAGTAATATGCCCAGCTGTGCCCTCAGTAGTATGTCCAATTATGTGCCCCTCACAGAAAGTAAAAAAAAAAAAAAAAATCACATACTTACCTTCTTCCTAGCAGCAGCAGGACATCGACTGCTCTGGTCTGTGGAGGAGGCGGAGCCGAAGCTGACTTCCGGACGGCCCTGCTCCTTGCACAGACAAGAGGTGCAGAGAGCTGGCAGGGGGGAGGAAAGGTGGAGCAGGGAGCCGACGTTGGTTCTTTGCTTCATCATAATACAAACACCTGTGTCTGCTTCCTATGGGACATACCTCCACCATACTGGGACAGCCACTGTAATGTGGGACTGTCCTGTCGGATCCGGGACAGTTGGGAGGTATGCCAATCTGATACTGAGGATAGGTCGTCAATATTCTCATCACAGACAATCCATTTAATCAAGCAAAGTTGAATCACTTTTTTTTTTTTTGATCGTTTCAGAAAAGTCACGCCCTTTCTCCCAGACATTGCACAATGTGTCCGTTTTACCTGGAGTGCTCCTTTAGGGTATGTTCACACATGACATATATATGCCGCAGATTTTTATTATTTTTTTTACAAAATCTCATCCACGCGATGTGAAAAAAGTTCTGAGCACAATGGGCGCACATAATTGTTTGTTCCGTGACAAATGTTAGGTACCCAAGCTTTGCAGTGTAGCAGACCGGCTATAGAAATGAACAGGGTCGAAGCGCGATTCACATGTTTGCCACACTTACGCCCCTGGAATCACAAAAATGAAAACGCTTCTGGATTTTTTTTGAGATTCTGGGGTTGCAGTTGTAGCAAACGTACAAATTGTGCTGAAACCAGGGGCGCAACTCCAATGAGACCAGGTGAGATGGCGAGACCTAGAGACAAGCGGGACAGTGCTGTGAGAAATGATGGCTTCCATTGTGGAAGTGCTCATTTCTCTATATTCATCTGTATTATAGTATGCCTTTAAAGGATAGGTCATCAGTATCTGATCGGTGGGGGTCCGACACCGAGGACCCCTGCCGATCAGCTGTTTGAGAAGGCACCGGCGCTCCCGTGAGTGCCGCAGTCTTCTCTTAGCTTTTCCTAGGCCAGTGACATCACGTTCATCGGTTACATGGCCTAGGAGCGGCGCCGGTGCCTTCTCAAACACCTGATCGGCGGGGTCCCGGGTGTCGGACCCCCACTGATCAGATACTGATGACCTATCCTGAGGATGGGTCAGCAGTAGTAAAATCCTGGAAAACCCTTTTAACAGTAGGGCTGGGGGAGGGAGGAAGGGGGCAGTTTCAATTTTCGCCTCAGGCAGCAGAAAGGCTAGGTGCACCCCTGGGGGCAACCCATTTCTATAGCTGCTCTGCTACATTGTGACACGTGTTCCGCCAAAAATTGTTATGTAACGGAATTCTAAAGAAGCCTTCTATCCCTTTAATGGATAAGGAGCTGTCGTTTTTGGTATGCAGCTCACTTGGCAGCGTTCATGTCTGCTTTGTTAACAATCTTTCAGGCTTATTTCCCTACTGGTATACGTGTTCTCTCCGCTGCATTTTGCCGGGATGGCAGCATATGTCGGCACAGTATGGTTAGTGCGCGCTTTACTCAGGAGAAGGAGGCAATTTATATAATTGTGATCTCTGCAGACGCCCGCTTCCCCGTCCATGATATGACATGTGAAATTGCAGATCATTTTATTCACCACTGAAGTCACTCTCTGCATCTAACACTTACCGTATTCGCACTGTTAAGGCAATCCGTGGAATTAATGAAGCACTCCGGCAGTTATTTCATTTTTTTGACATATAATGCAACTAGAGATGAGTAAAGTATGCAAAAATTTTATTCCACTGCTTTGCCTAATTTTACGAAAAAATTCGCTTTCTGACAAATTACTTTGTCAAAAAAGCACATTTCTTTGTAAGTAAGAGGCTAGATTGACAGGGAGCAACGATTGCTCATAGCCGATGGTGGGATCTGATAGAAATAACAGTGTAAAATTCAAAAAAATTAAAAAATCATAGTCTCCTCATACATTTGTTCGCGACGCGCCAGCTGCCGCCATCTTGAGATTGAAGATCTGTAAATCTTATTTCTGCATGTAAGAGAGCAGGAGTGCAGTGATTTAACAGGCAAAACCAGTGGCGTACATAGAGAAGTAAGGGCCCCATAGCAAGGATCAAACCAGGCCCCCCACTCAGGACAGAAGGGTTTCTGCCTAAACCCCTTTCAGTGACCCTCAGGCCATTTTTCCACTGCCTCATTTGCTAAAAGTTGTTCCTTTAGAAGGTAGAGTCCTGACCAAGTTTTCACCTCCAGTAGAAGAGAAGATGATCCCAACCAAGACTGGGCCCCCTCTTGTCCTGGGCCCCATAGCAGTCACATGGTCTGCCACTATGGTAGTTACACCCCTGGTACATATTCATTTTCACTATAACTTAACTATACAAGGATTAGCTGCAGAGTTATAAAACTCCCATGATGTGCACAGTCTGTCTATACTATCTGTGAGTGCTGTGTGCAGAATTTCCAGTGTATTGATATGAGATACAGCCTCACACTGCTCTCCCCTGCCTCCTGCTTGTAATAGGTGACAGGAAGGAACCTAACAAGCAGGAGGCGGGGGTGAGCTGTGTGAGGTAGCATCACACACGATATACACAGGGACTCATGGAGTCTTCCCTCTCTACCTCTGTAAAGACAGAGGCATGATGGGAAATGGTGGAGGCATTAGGGGAATCATAGAAGGAGCCAAGATGGTAGACTGACCATAGATGGCACAAAGGTATAAAGAGCCTCTACTTTATTGGTTAATCATAGCTTATGCTGCACTGTATTGTTAGATGAAGTGCTTTAAACCTCCGTTTCTTCTGCAGATTTTTGAGTAATCCTTGGATCAGTGTTTGCTCGTTCATCAGGCAATCAGCAGCAGTATTACACTGCAAGATGATCGCTAACGAGCATTCATACAGCCTTAGGCCCCATTCACATGACTGTATGAATGGGGCCGTATCTGTTCCGCAATATTGCAGAATAGGTGCGGCCCCATTCACCTCTATGGGAGCGCACAGTCTCGCATGAGTGGACAAGTATAGGCATTTTGAATGGGGTGCCCGGCCGTGTGTTCCACAGTGCCGCAGAACACACGCCGGGCGGCAGCCGTAGTATTGCGGGTCAGCATTATTGCGGACCCACAATAATACAGCCGTCTGAATGGGCCCTTAACATGCTCTCTTATAAGTTACTAGTCACATGTTTGCACAAGTAGTAGATACAACTCTATCCAGTCCAGGCAATGCTCCATGAGCTAAACAAATCAGCTACAATGTATCAGGCTGGAGCCCAGGCTGTTTAGCTCACAGAGCATTGTCTAGACCAGTAATGGTGAACCTTTTAGAGACTGAGTGCCCAAACTGCAACACAAAACCCAGTTATTTATTGCAAAGTGCCAACAAGGCAATTTACCCTGAATACTACAGTCCAGTATAGTATATCTTCCATGTACTTTATCATTTAGCTATAACAACCTTTCTACATTCAGTGCGCTGCCTGTGCTGTACATAGTGCGCCCTGCGCTGATGAATGGCAGGAAAAGTCTAAGGCATACTGGTCCACCATAGACTTTTTCCAGACCACAGAAAGGGCTTTGAGTGCCGTCTCTGGCACCCGTGCCATAGGCTTGTGACAAGGAAAGTAACAAGGTATTAAAACAAAGAACTGTTCATTTATACAGTAGTTAAGTTGCATGTACATAAATCTGGAAATTCCCTCTAAAAGAAGGGGTGCTCCCATTCATGACCCTCTTCACTTTGTATAAGGCATGTAGTATGATGGATTTTCAGGACATCAGGGGCAAACCTGTGTCAAAATCCACAACAAAATACGCAAGTAACACAAAGCAGATTTCATTGCAGATTTGGTACCGAAATGTAGCGAAATCCACATAAAAATCAGTGCAGAAAATCTGCATAAAACTTGCCACCCACACCTTCGCCATCAGCGGCACCCCAACCACCATCAGGAAGGAGCCCTAGACCTAGGGTGTATTCCTAGGGGAAGAAGGGCTTTGTTCCTCCAACCATTTCATGACCCATCCAGGGAGAACTGGAGTAGGTCTAGCCAATGTGAGTAACTACGACCACCCTCATATTGCAACCGCTACCACTCCCATCTTCTCCAACGCCACCATCACGCCTCCCTGGTGGTCCAGCAATCTGACCAGATTCCAGTTGATCACTGGGGATTGCCAAAGGCAGTCAGGGTGTCCTGGGAGTTGTAGTTTTGCACCAACTGGTGAACCACAACATTTATGTAGAGTCCTATACAAAGTATAAAGGCTCCACAATTTCCACCCATAGACTCTAACTTCTCTCCTCGCCCCATAATTCATCACATTTATTCCTGGAGTTATATTTAGGAGGCTCTGAAATAACTGAGAACGGCAGTGGGAAAATAGAGAATTCAATTACCACCAGAAGCCGGCACGTTCTGTCCATGCAGACGGAGCGCAGCCTGGAACACAATGCAGAGCTTCCCAACAAACAGCAGATCGGGACCATGCATTTTTTATAATAGAAACAACGCTCAGCTCTGTACAATGACTCTGGATGGAATTTAAAGGGGAAGCAACATATAACACTGTGGGATTTTGATTAAAAAGATATTGATATATCAATCGATTTTGATATATTTATCTACTTATCAATCAGCATAAGGCTAGAATAACAAACACATGCATCGTATGAGCATTTATAATCGACTAGGATGTGGGTATTTTTATAGTATTGTGCAATTCACTATTTTTGTCTATAACATTTTAGGATAATAGGTGCACTTATATTGTTTAGGGTTTTTTTTCAAACAGCATTCACATTGAGTTATTACATTAGGTTATTAGTGTAGTATTTTTTGGAAAAAAATACACATTTTTACTGGGGTGGGTTTTATATTAGTATGGTATTTATTAAGTAATTAAAGAGATTGTCCAAGTTAATATTTTGTTCTTTGTATGTTTCTAACTAATCAAATACAACAGCTTTTCCATACACTTTCTGCTTCTAAACTTGCTGGTTTCTCAGATTTCACTCAGAGTCACATGACCTGTGATGTTAGCTTCTCTTCCTGCCCTTCTCATATTGGTGCACAAGCAGATAACACTCTGTACAGAGATGTCACTGTACTGACCACGCCCTCCTGCACTGTGCTGACCACGCCCCCCTTCTCTGCCGGCTGCTGCTCTCTGGTCTCTCCCTGGATTCTTTCAAATAAAACATTAACCCCTTCAGCCAGAACACACTAAGGGCTCAAGGCTTTACAACAGTAGCTGCAGGCAGTGAAGACACACAAGATCTGCCCTTCTCATCCTATAGACACAAAGCTGACACTGGAGAAGATCTGCAGAGTATTGCACAAGTAAGGTAGGGGGAGGTTCCTGTGTGTATCAGCAGTGCCATTGTATAGCTGGGACTTGTAGTCCTACACATACAACATGCTGCTGAGTCTCCCAGCAGGCAGACTTGTCACTCAGGGCAGCACTTGTATTCACTCCCTTTGCAGAGCAGGGGGAGGGACAGAGATTGTTATTACTGCAGGTAAACAAAGGCCAGAAGAGAACCAGGGAAATGAGGAAATACAGATTTTTTTTGCCTGAAACTTGCTTAACTTAGTTATATATTGCTTCCCATCAGATTTACAGTACTATATATTTTTTCATAACACGGACAACTCCTTTAATTATTTATTTACATATTTATTAATTTACTAACGGTATGATAATTGTGAGATTAAATTTGGCACATTGCACTTTACTCACATAGCACCAATATTTAGTACATATTGATATTATATGGGTTTATTGGTTTATTTAATCATGATTGTGGTTGTGATGAGAATGTTTAGTATATAATGATTATGGCTTGATAGTTTCTCCATATATTATTGTTATATTGTCTAACTGAAATATGAATTATCTCCGAACTAAGTGCGCATGACGATCCCCGCTGTCATGACGCTTGCGCTGGACTCCACGGAGACGCAACGCCTTGGATGTCAGCCTTGTGCATTTGGTTGCGGTGGGTTGCCCTCAGTGCCATCGGCCTCAGGGGAAGGGTGGTGATTGGTCATGCGCTGCATCGGTAACAGATGATGTAGAAGCCACGTGTTCAGGTTTTTGGCCTGCTATTGGCTTATGCTCCCTTAAAACTTAACAGGGCTATCCCTGTAGCCTCTCCTCCTGAAGAAGCGAGAATGCAAAGCGCGCGTTGAGGGAAGGCACCATACATTCAGGGTGACCGCACGGTATGTCATTGCTTTGAAACTTACGTTTCATTATTATGATTGGGGAGACTTCTACTCATTAGTGAGAAGAACCTTTCTTTATAGGGGCAGGCAGCAAAATATTCGTGGTTCACCTCAATGTAGACTCTGTACTTTTTCAGTACAGAATTATGATGTTTCTCCCTTATTTGTAATCTTGTCTGTAATTTTTTTCAGCGGTGCCTCTGTTTGTCTGACGCTATTTTTGATATCCCTACTTTTATTATTGCTTGTAATTTACTTTAATCACGTTTTAAATAAAAAGTATTTTATAAGGAACTAAGCATTACTCATTTGTTTTTTTAAAATCTAATGAGATGTAAATTGAATGTAAAAATGTTTTTAAGATTCTTTGCAGAACAGCAAAATATGCATATTTTGTATGCAGATTTTTTTTTGTGGATCTGCAATAGATTTCACCTTGACGCAGCAAAAATCAACATGTTGCAAAATTTAAAATCTTGGACCAAAATCACTGATGGAAATCGCTGACCGAATGAGGCATTAAACTCTTATCCATTTTGCTGCTACTGTAATATCTTGAGGATTTTCCATCCGCAAGTCCTGAAAAATCTGCTAAATTTGCAGAATATCCACTGCATGTGAACAGTAGCCTAAGTCGTTTCTTTAGATTTCCTATTTTTGACATTTTTGGCTTTGGCTCAAAGAAAACGTACAAAAAAACCATCATGTGTTAATCCAAGTTCAAACAATTGTAAGAGGTGACCCGAAAGAGGCAGCCCCTGTCCATGCCATACTAGGGTATGTTGAGGTAATAGAAGGGTCTCTCGATCTGAAGGAACACCATTGTACATTGAAGCCATCAGTGGTCTGTGATGTCTCAATTACCCTACATCATTGTGGGGGTGATCATTAACCTTCCTGTTACCCCGGTAATGACCATGACAAGGGGCTCCCCAACTTTACCCTGAAGAGCAGACAGTATAAAGAGGGATTCATCCAAACCAGAGCAAAGAAACTAAAGACTCCTGAAGAACACAATGCATAGCAATAGGAGGATGTAGGGTTCCTTTGCCTGTGGGCCTCTGTGCGTGGAGGGCCACAGGCCACTCTGTTTCATAAGAGGTGAGGTATTACAACAATGTAACGTATGTATTCATTTTTATCGCATAGCTAGATCCTATATAATACAATGGATGCCGCTACATGCACATGATGCCATTGGTTGTCGACCCCTGGTATTGCTTTTGGGCCAAGAAGCTTCACACTAACAGGCCGAACTGGATGGACAGATGTCTTTTTTCGGCCTTATAAACTATGTTACTATGTTACTATGCGGATACTAGGTCTGTGGTAAAGATACAGGATCCTTAAAGAGTTTGGATCTGGTATTAATAATTTTAATTGCACCAGGGTTCTTTCACTCTACTGGACTCCACTTAATTTACATTGAGATCTCTGGAAATACCAGTCTTGATTTTGGTACTCCTGTTCCTTTGCTGTTGGTACTGTTGACCAACTCAGCGGGCACATACAATTGAGAGTATATTCCCTGATTAATGTTATTACAGAGTACTCGATGCCCAGGGCTTGGCACACAAGGCTGTAATGTCTCTGTTCTCTTGTAGGTCTTCCGGTCTCTGCGGACCTGTGCGTGGATGAGCCCCCTGTGCAGCTGGTATGTAAGGTGCCCTGCAGCCTGGACTGTGTCATCAGTGAATGGTCAGACTGGTCGCAGTGCTCCAGGTCCTGCTCCACTAAAAATTCAGAAGGGAAACAGAGCAGAAGCAGGTCCATCCTTGCCTACCCGGGAGAAGGTAAGTGCCCACCTGTATGCTCATGTTAAGTAGGCCCCTTGGATGCCAGATAATCAAGCATTCAGAAATAGAGAGGTACATTAAAGAATTACTAGACATCCTTGAGTCAGTAGAGTGACATCTGCTCGGCTACCAGGAGTTGTCACCCATCACAACGACGACTAAAGTTGTGGATTCTAGAGATACTGGGTGAAAACTCTGGTTGGACCTCTAATGGTGACCACATTGGTTTCCCCTCAGTGTTACATCTTATGAAAGTGTATAAGGTAATGTTGCCACCAGCAAGTATGACAGGGCAGTCACAAGAAAGCAAAACCTGCTGGAATTCTTACAACTATTGTGTCATGGAAAATTGCAGGTTGAGCAACCCCATGCAGGTTCATAGTTTGATTACAGGCAGCGCTTCACTGTGAACTTTGGTTGTATGACCTGTGTTGAGAACAAAGTCACCATTGAGCCATATGGCCAAAGTCACCATGGAGCCATATGGTCAAAGTCACCATGGAGCCATACGGCCAAAATCACCATGGAGCCATACGGCCAAAATCACCATGGAGCCATACAGCCAAAATCACCATGGAGCCATAAGGCCAAAGTAACCATGGAGCCATATGGTCAAAGTAACCATGGAGCCATATGGCCAACGTAACCATGGAGCCATATGGCCAAAGTCACCATGGAGCCATAAGGCCAAAGTCACCATGGAGCCATAAGGCCAAAGTCACCATGGAACCATAAGGCCAAAGTCACCATGGAACCATAAGGCCAAAGTCACCATGGAACCATAAGGCCAAAGTTACCATGGAGCCATAAGGCCAAAGTCACCATTTAGCCATATGGCCTAAGTCACCATTGAGCCATACGGCCAAAGTTGCCATTGAGCCATATGGCCAAAGTCGCCATGGAGCCATATGGCCAAAGTCACCATGGAGCCATACGGCCAAAGTCACCATGGAGCCATATGGTCAAAGTAACCATGGAGCTATATAGCCAAAATCACCATGGAGCCATATAGCCAAAGTCGCCATATGGCCAAAGTAACCATGGAGCTATATAGCCAAAATCACCATGGCGCCATATAGCCAAAGTCGCCATGGAGCCATATGGCCAAAGACACCATGAAGCCATAGTCTTATATGAGATTCACTATGGGTGCAGCTCATGAGACCTTGGTACAAGTTACTGATGTTGGCTTTGAGGGTTAGTCTAGTACTATATGTGTCTATTCTCCACTATGACTCATAGATAGTGTCCGTCCGAGCAGTTGACCCCCCTCCTACTCCATTACATTCCGTATGCCATTATAGGGCATGTCCTTGATAAGAACATTTGAAGAATGTACATTTCATGCAAGAGACTATTCCAAATTTACAAATACAGGATTAAAGGAATTTTTCTGAAATTTATTTTGGAGATTAAAACTGTATTTTACCGAGACATTTGAACCTGGTCCATTGTAATTGTTAAGTGACGCAATAATATCTGCAGGTGGAAAGCTCTGTCCTTCAAACCAAGCATTGTATGAGTATCGACTGTGCAACGACCACCCCTGCTCGACATTTTACTGGGAGGCATCACCATGGGAACCGTGCACACCAGACGTAAAGATAACACCACTAAATGCCACCGGCAGCTGGAACAATGAGGCGGCGTGTGGTCTGGGGGTGCAAACCCGAAGAGTCTCCTGCATCAAGAGCCATGGAGGCCACGTCACCAGCAAAAGGTCATTTACCAAAATGTTAATGAAATGCAAGATAACAAAAGCTTCTCCTACTATGACCCCAAGTAGATTAAAATTTCTCACAGCATGTGGAGGAAATTCATAGAGTAGATTTAATTTTATGATAATTGCACAGAGAGCATGTTAATCAGTTACAGAATTACTGAATTCTACCTGTTAGCAGCCACCACTAGGGGGAGTGCACGGCATGCAGATTTATATAGTTCTGATATACAGTAAATCCAATTGTGTGTTAATTGATGAATCTAGCTTTAATATATCACTTCTGTTATCATTTTCAGATGCCCAGAATCTACTAAACCTGAAACAGTTCGGACCTGTAATTTGCCTTGTGTTAAGGACTGTATTGTAACTCTGTTTAGTGAGTGGACTCCATGCCCCAAAACATGTCGGCCTGGTGAGTACGTGACAGTACAGAAGACCTTCTGATATTCTTTAGTTGGGTTGCCCAGGGTTGAAATTATATGGAAGGTGCTCACAGGGAATGTTCTGTATGTAGCATATTCAATTAGACATATATGGGCAGTATTATAGTAGTTATATTCTTGTACATAGGAGGTAGTATTATAGTAGTTATATTCTTGTACGTAGGAGGCAGTACTATAGTACTTATATTCTTGCACATAGGAGGCAGTATTATAGTAGTTATATTCTTGTACATAGTAGGTAGTATTATAGTAGTTATATTCTTGTACATAGGAGCACTATTATAGTAGTTATATTCTTGTACATAGGAGCAGTATTATAGTAGTTATATTCTTGTACATAGGAGCAGTATTATAGTAGTTATATTCTTGTACATAAGAGCAGTATTATAGTAGTTATATTCTTGTACATAGGAGGAAGTATTATAGTAGTTATATTCTTGTACATAGGAGCAGTATTATAGTAGTTATATTCTTGTACATAGGAGCAGTATTATAGTAGTTATATTCTGGTACATAGGAGCAGTATTATAGTAATTATATTCTTGTACATAGGAGCAGTATTATAGTAGTTATATTCTTGTACATAGGAGCAGTATTATAGTAGTTATATTCTTGTATATAGGAGGCAGTATTATAGTAGTTATATTCTTGTACATAGGAGCAGTATTATAGTAGTTATATTCTTGTACATAGGAGCAGTATTATAGTAGTTATATTCTTGTACATAGGAGGCAGTATTATAGTAGTTATATTCTTGTACATAGGAGCAGTATTATAGTAGTTATATTCTTGTACATAGGAGTAGTATTATAGTAGTTATATTCTTGTACATAGGAGTAGTATTATAGTAGTTATATTCTTCTACATAGGAGCAGTATTATAGTAGTTATATTCTTGTACATAGGAGGCAGTATTATAGTAGTTATATTCTTGTACATAGGAGCAGTATTATAGTAGTTATATTCTTGTACATAGGAGTAGTATTATAGTAGTTATATTCTTGTACATAGAAGCAGTATTATAGTAGTTATATTCTTGTACATAGGAGCAGTATTATAATAGTTATATTCTTGTTTATACTAAGAAATATTACAGAATTTGATGCTGTTATAGTTCATTAAACTGACCATCAAAATGTGAGAAACATTTTCCTAAACCATAGATATGTTTAGAACAGTTGTCACTTCTCCCCTTCCCCCCCCCCATCTCCACAGGAGGCAACATTCAATATATAATAATAAAAAGACGTTTGGGGCTTTTTTTTCTTCAATTGTTTGCTATTTAGTACCTGAGAATAATTTAGGTAATGATGCATAATGTAAGGAAAGTCTTATTATATTTTTTTTTATAAATAAAGCCTCTCCATAGATGAAAGTGAGTGGAGCGTTATGAACGTGCAGCGAACCTGACAGAGCCACCACGTCCCCAGGCTACCCTGCCTACACATTTACAACCTAATGAAAGGAATAACCGGCTGATGTGCACACTGAATGGAATCTGTAACATCTGTGCTGCTGTTATTTGCGGCTCTAAATACCTGCACATTTATAGAAAGAGATGACATAATGTTCATGGAGAGCACTTTGCCTCAGCGTGTGAGATTGGAGAATCTGTAGAAAATGATGTAGCAGACCATAAATAGCAGAGGGAAAACTAAACCTTCTAACTGCATAGTTGCTAATAGTTCCAGATTTTCCAAGCTTGTCCCAGGCTGCAAAAGGAGTGGGTTCTACCTAGCGGGGTTTGCAGCATGCTCAGGTGTGCTAAAAGGGGTTGTCCACACTTGAAACACTTTTGAGCAGTTGCTCCTCCCTGCTTGACCTGTGATGGAACCATACTTACCAGGTTCCTGCCACTCTGCACCGGCTCCTTGGGCCCACCACACTCCAGTCTCCACTTGTCAACTTCCGGAATGGACTTGGGTTACTGCTACCTCTTGGGGGATATTTTACCGATGCCGCCAGTCTTATTTAACGGAAGCTGTCTTAGGGCTTATTCACACGACTGTATGAATGAGTCCGCATTCGTTCTGCAACTGGTGCAGACCGCATCCATTGTTCTGTTCCGCGGCCCCTCAAAAAATATAGAGCATGTCCTATTCTTGTCCACAATCGGAGACAAGAATAGGGATTTCTATAATGGGCCCCCTGTTCTGTTCTGCACATTGCGCGGTTGTGTCAATGTGCCCGTACATTTAGTGGCAATAGTGGAAGCATCGAAGTTATGTAGAGGTCAGCGCAAGGGGTTATGAAGACCGGCCTCTAAAACGCCGGTCTTAATAAATGACCCCCAATGTCTTTTTCAGAGTGTTGATTCCTGGTTTCTTTATAATCATATATTGTATCTATAAATAAACTAGTAATAGGTTTTTAATAAACCACCGTTTTCAATATATTAAGGCCTTTAATAATAATAATATATTATTATTATTAATCTTATTATTATAGTATAGCTTTTAATATGATTTAAATAAAAGAGAAAAAAATTATGGAAAAAAAAACATATCTAAGTCTCTCCTAGGATTCAAACCTAGGATCTCTACATGCATAGTAGACCACTATATCACCAAGTTATAGTATTATAATATAAAAAGTATCTTTTTTCTATACTTATAAGCTAACACACATTACTGGTGTCTGTATGACCATATATTGTGTCTGTGAATAAAGCATTAATATGTAGATTAGCTTTCTGAGCAGATCTCAATGTGGTAAAGCTATAGTACATAGTGTATATGATATGTAGATGCTAGGACACAGCTCTGCCCTTAGCATGTCTAGCCCTGTCAATCAAGGGGAGGGGGGAGTATACAGAGCACAGGGGATATTACAAAGCAGTGCTCCAAGGATTCAGCCCCACCTCCTGGTGCTCAAACTTCGTATTTAAATAAATATTAAAGCAGATTTCTCTGCAGATGTTTAGCATACAGACAAAAGAAAGGTATGGTTTTAATCAGCAAAATGAGTCTGGTTTAATAGGATTACTCTGTCACCAGGACAGAAGGCTGTCCAGAACAGCTGAACTGTGGAGGTGTCAGATCCTCACAAATCTGATGACCAATCAATATTTAAGCCCTGGAGTCCATAGAGCTACCATAGAAGCTTATATTAATGTGCTGCTTGTGAGTATAGTTTTTTTATCATTCCGTTCCGTATCATTTCAGGGAACCACTCTGTGGTGAAGCAGTCACGATACAGGATAATATTACAAGATGCAATGAATGGCGGTCAGGAGTGCCCGGATACTCTGTATGAGGAGAGGGAGTGTGAGGATGTCCCCATCTGTCTAATGCACAGGTAAATTCTGGTCCTGTTCAGCCTCGTACCATACAACTGGTGATAGATGCATCATTTCCACACTAATCTTCCTAAATGGAAGCTACACAATCTTCCAATATAAGCTATATCATTATAGAAGGTGGCGCACAGATCTTTTGCTTCAGAGCATAAATTATATGTGATATCTACACCAGCCCATAGGTGGCATGAACTTCAGTTTCTGGCACACAAATAGCACAGTAAGCGACAACTTTATTAAGATAAGTCGTGTATGAAACACCAATTTTTACTAAATGTATGCCATTGTGTTTAACAGTAAAATGCTTTCTGCCAGCAAGCACCACTAGGGGGAGCTTATCAGTGCAATGTATAAATAGTATGCAGTAAGCTCTGGAGCTCCATCTAGTGGTGACTGCAAGAAGCCAGAATTTAACTTTAAATCTATGCAGGGAATCTGAAAACAAACGAAGGGAAACAGAACTTCGGTGTAACAAAGATGTGTATTCACTCAATGTCCGACAGGCGACGTTACAAGCTTGAGAATGACTGCACTGAGCAGTCGAAACGCTGCTTGTCTGACATTGGGTGAATAAACATCCTTGTTGCTTTGTCTCTGGTGTTTGGGCTTGCCCTTTCATCCTATAGGATACCATTTCATGATAACATAGGACATAAATAATATAAGACACAAGGATACGAAGTAGCAGAAACTTTATTACAGTATAATGTGATATATTAGACAGTATTAGGGCTGCCCCACAGGTCAGTAAATGTTTGGCTAAACCTGCCCATGTTGGTGGTGGTGTCCTAATTCTCCTCTGATGGCAGTTGTTGGGGGAAAAAAGGATCAGGCATATAGCTGGATTTCAGTATGCATGATCCTACAAGATCCGTTCTAGGCAGATAAACCACTGCCACAGGTGTTTGTTGGCCATCAGGGATCGGACTGGGAACATAAACTGGTCCTGGAAAAAACTAAAAGTGGCCCCATATTGTAGATGGCGGGGCACCACAAGTAGGCAGGGACAACACAAGTCACAAGTAGGTAATGATAACAAAAGTAGGCGGGGCCAGTAATACTATAGTGCAGTACAAAATACCGCCCCAGCAGAACCAAATACTGCCCAAGCAGAACCAAATACCACAGTGCAGCATAAAATACTGCCCCATCACCATACTGAGGACAGTGATACAGTCGAATTTAGGAGGGCACTTGCAACTGCTGGTGAGGTGCTTAAGTACCTGATGCTCCTACATTAATTAAAGCTGAGAGTATCAGATCGTTATGTATCTGGCCAATAGCTGTGAGGAGGGCTCGGGTGGCCATTTAAAGAGCGTCTCAACTGTCCCCCGGCAGCAGATGCCAAATTTCAACTACCTGATCTTTTTATTTTTTTATTCTTGAGGAAATAAGCCACTACCAGAGGCATCCGCCCCCTCTATGTGCTGAGAACACATACTTTACCTGGCCAAGTTTGAGCAGCATGTATGTGGGTATTGGGAGTATTAAAGAAGAACTCCCGCAAAGATTTTTATTCTCTAACCTGTTAGAAAGGTGCATGATATAATGTGTAGTGAATGCAAACTTCTTATCAGGGACTCTAATTGAGAGTTAGCCACTTTCTTCTTATTGTAGCTGGGTCATGTGACCAACTCCCTGACCTCCAATTGACCCAGGACAGGAAGCCAGTTACTTCTCTATAAATTCCTATGGGAGCCTCACTTTCAGTCTCATAGGAATACATAGAGAATTAGACTTCCTGTCCACACATAAGTCTCTGTGTGAGTTGGTGAGTCTGATTGCTGGTCACATGACACAGATAAGAAACTTCAATATGATATAAGTCAAAAATACAGACACTGGTAAGAAAATGATATTCACTACAGATTACATCATGTACCTTTCTAGCAGGACATGGAATAATATTTTTTCTTCTTTAAGTATTAGAGATGAGCAAATCAATTTGTAGGGATCGATTCATCTCATCAATGAGAGGGACTGTTCCTACTGCTGAAGAAGCTCTCCCTGCCGCTTGATTGACAGGGCTGAGCATCTCGCCCGGTCTTGCGCCTGCACCATGCGCATGCACAGCCGCTTCTCTGGAAGCAGAAACAGAGTGACTGTGCATGTGCCGCCATTCTGAGCAGTGGCGCAGGCGTGAGATTGTCAGGGCTGGGCGAGATGTCAATCAAGAGTCAGGGGGACCTTGTCCATAAGGGACAACCTCTCGTTCATGAGACAAACCAATTCCTACAAATCGATTCAGTCATTTCTATCAGGCATCTTTTGTTTAAGGTCAGCCTTACTCCCCCCTCTCCATTGGGAACACGTGCACACTCGAACGGTGCGGGTGTTGGCAGAACGGACAGCTATCTGAAGCTTCTGGCCGGCCTTAGAGTTTGTTTTCTAGTTTCAATATTTATTTTTGGATTACACAATGAAGGTTAATTAACAAGCAGATGATCAGGTGTCAATGATCACACAAGACGATTAGCGGGAGCCGATGTTTTCGGATTTTGCAGGAGATTAATTCTCAGCGGTATTTAAAATGAAAGAATTTCAAAGCAAATTTATGTCCGCAGACGACCCGTGTCACAGTGATGTAATTACACTGCTGTTGTCGGGAATGTTGGAGTAATTACAGCTTATACCTAAAATAAGAGTTTCCATGTATTAGCGGAGACAGCGCCCTGACCTGCTGCATCCTGCCGCCGCCTATCTGCTCCCCTATTTATTCTGGTGATCTGAGCGAATTAACCTCGGCTCAGCTCATTAACAGCTATCAGCCCATTTTTTTAATGTCAGCTAATTATTGGAGCCTTGGTTTATTCAATTAAATTGGAATAAGAGAAGCAAATACATAGCAACTGAGAAGAGCAAACCAATGTGAGTCACCAATTTTGCAACCCATAGGATAAGTTCACCGATTTGTCAGATGGAAATTACAAAATGCATAAAATACAATGTATTCAATGTCAGGGTATGTTTCAATTTGGAGAAAAAGTACTTTTAAGCCACATTCAAATGAACATTTAAGTGCACTGAGGGTGGATCCAAGCCGCTCTGTGCACCATTGCTCCTCCTGCTTCCTCTTCCAGCTCCTAATTATTTAGGTGAGATGACTATGTAGGAACCTGGTCATGTCAATCAAAGAGAGGGAGGTCCTGGCAGAGGAAGCAGGAGGAGCAAGGGTGCACCAAGGGTCTTGGGTTCGCCCTCAGTGCACTTAACTTTTCATTTGCATATAGGCGTAGATTAAGTACTATGGATTGCCAAGTGAATTTGCAGTCCACAATGCACAGGCACTGATCGTGGGGACGCCGCATTCGGATCGAGGACCCATTTACTTGACTGGGGTCCACGATCCGCATCCCACGGTCCGCACCACTACTTTTTTTGCGGTGCGGAGGCACGGCCAGAAACACCATGGAAGCACTCAAGCACTCAAGTGAATGGGTCCGCAATCCGCGATGTGGGGTGCACATGGCCGGTGCCCGTGTAATTCCGGACCCGCAGTATGCGGGCCGCAATACAGCCACAGCCGGGTAACGGCTGTGTGCATGAGCCCTAAAGCAGAGCAATAAAAGATGCAGCCTGATGTCCAGGAATGACGAGATCACGCTCAATGAAAGGGAGTTTGGTTCTGATCTAGATCCCCGAAGCTCCCAGCCCACGACCGTATCAATTTTGCATTCCGTAAAACACGGATCCGCAAAAAAAATAAATATAGATGGCGTCTGTGTGCATTGCGTATTTTGCGGAACATAACAGCTGGCCCCTAATAGAACAGTCCTATTCTTGTCTGTAAAACGGACAATAATAGGACAGGTTCTATTTTTTTTTGCAGAACAGACATACGGAAACGGAATGCACACGGGGTAACTTCCTTTTTTTGCGGACCCATTGCAATGAATGGTTCCGTATATAGTCCGCAAAAAAAATAAAAAATGGAACAGACATGGAAAGAAACTGCATTCCTGTGCATGAGCCCTAAGGATTCAGCTATATGGTGATACAGGCCGCGACAAGTGCAGTGCGACCAGAGATCACAGTGTAGCAGGTCTGCCATAGGAATGAGTGAGGCTGAAGCATGACTGTGACACGTAAATTGCAAAAAATCCAATCCTGCTGAATATTTTGCGTTTTGCATGTCGCGGTCGCAGCAAACCCCAGCGTGTTGTGGTTGCAAGGTCGTGCTGCGACCCCATTCCTATCTATTGCAACCTTTCTACACTGCGATACTTGGGCATGGAACGTGTCGCGCTTATATAGAAACAGCCGCACCTAAAGAATTTTTCTGCCCGGACTACTTCAAGGAAGGAGGAATCGTATGTTCAGACTCGCTTAAAACATCTAAAATCCAACACTAAAGCACAAAGTGTGCAACTTAATTGTAGGTTCTCTCGTATCTGTCAGTGAATCTATGAAGATAAATAGCATTTCTGCCCCAAAGTTGACATTGTCTCTAATGCAGTGCGTGCGGTATGATTATAGATAAGTGCAACGATTTGAGGATTTTTTTTTATTTTTATACCAGTTCCGGGGGTTATATGTAATGCATTTGCTGGAGGATCAAACATAAGAGAATATTGAACGTCAAACGTGTTAACAAATTCAGGTAAATGTGTTCAGGGAATAAATAATAGAAAATATGTTTAAAGGAAAACTAAATAGAGAAAAGGCTTAAAAATAAATAAATAAAATGTCCCTGCTCTTCCTTCCTTTAGCTTCTCATTCCCTTGAACATATTTTAGGTTTATAGACATAGAAAAGGTTTATTTGTGTTCTGGGAGATCAGCCATGTCCCTCTCCCTACTTTTCCCTGCTTGGATGTAAGACAACGGGCTGCAGCAGGAGCTTCCCCCCTTCTGTCCTGTCTGCAGAATTTAAAAAATATCTTTAAAAGGATATTTTCGAGATTTTAATACAGATGACCTATCCTCAGTATCTGATCGGTGGGGGTTCGACACCCAGGACCCCCGACAATCAGCTGTTTGATAAAGCAACGGCGCTTCTGTGAACGCCATGGCCTTCTCTCAGCTCGCTAAGCACAGCGCCGCACATTGTATAGTGGTTGTGCTTGGCATTGCAATGTCAGAATAAGGCTACATCCACACGACCGTAGTGTTTTGCGGATCCGCAAAACATGGATACCGGCAAATTGTGGAACGCACACGGCCGCCGCTATCATAGAAAATGCCTATTCTTGTCCGCAATTGCAGAGAAGAATAGGACATGTTCTATATTTTAGGTGGGGCTGCGGAACAGAACTACAGAAATCTTTTGCGGCCCCATTGGAATGAATGGGTCCGCACCTGTTCCGCAAAATTGCAGAACGGATGTGGAGTCATTCATATGGTCATGTGAATGAGCCCTAAAAAGGACAAAAAAGACCATCTTTGGTAAGTCCATGCGAGTGGCTCCCTCGACACTCCTTTGTGTTGAACGTGGGGGCCAGCGCTGGGAAGCAGGTCAGTAATCTTCCCCTTACACAAAAAAAAAAAAGGATGACGTTCCGTATGGCATCCGTGTTTCGTTTTTTTTCTTTTTGCGGATCCATTGTAACAATGCTTATCCTTGTCCGCAAAACGGACAAGAATAGGACATGTTCTATTTTTTTTGCGGGGCTACGGAATGGACATACTGATGCGGATAGCACACGGTGTTCTGTCTGCATTTTTTGCTGACTCATTGAAACGAATGGGTCCGCATCCTATCCGCAAAAAAAAAACAAAAACGGAACGGACGCGGAAACAAAATACGTTCGTGTGCATGAGGCCTTAAGCTCATGTCTGAGTTTCCCCAGCAACGTGTTGCACCTAGTGAAAAAAACGTACCTGCTTCCCACCGCTCCGTTCTGGCTCCAGTCCCCGGATTGTAAACTTCCGGACGGGGTCAATCATGTGTCCCTAAGCACTTCGTGACCTAGAAGTGACATGCCGCTTGGGGTCAGTCACTTTGATGATAACCACAGTCCAGCACAGGAGGATGTGCAGAAGGTCAGGTATGAAAGAATCTGGACTGTGCAGATCATGGTCAGAGACGCCATCAGCCAACGTATGCATTTGTTTTGCAGGAACGAATACAATGTACTGTCATTAGCCTTCCATCCGTGTTCTCCGTATACATTCAAGCGGTTTATGCCTAAACGGGAATTAGCAGCCGTGCGGCTCCATCAGCATCATCAGAATTCAGTTCCCAATACACATGGAGGGGGAGGGGGGCGTGCACACCTGTTCTCATATCCATGTCTTGTAATGGTTTGCAGGTGGAGGCCTCAGGAGTGGAGTCAGTGCATCCTTGTGCCGGATTATGTGCGACAGGGCATTGCAGGGGCCACAGAATCATGTGGCCCCGGGATACAATCTAGAGGTAAGTCTTGGAGAAATCCTTTTGATTGCCTACATGTCGGCCACACTGGCTGTCACGCTGTATTCCCACATACCGGATGACACCTGGTGACTACAGCAATGACTTCATTGCCCTCAGAGGTGAAATAATTGTGACCAGTAATTATCCATCATTTGGAATGAACGCCGCCTCTAATATGCGCTAAATCATGTTAAAAATGACAGCCAACGCCATTAAATAGTCCAATAATTGCTGTAGGTCCTCTGTATGTTGAGCTAAGCATATCGGCACCTGCAGATGCGTATTATATCATGTGGGGAATGTTTTTATGTTGTTTACATGAAAACCGGAAGAATTAATTACCGTATCCAGATGGCGATATTATTAACATGGAAAATGGATGCCTAGGCATGCCTTCTATGTCGCAGATTTTCGTCATGGATTTTCACGGTTTGCAATGCAAACAGGGAAATTCATGGCAAATCTGTAAGAAGTTTTTGCTGTGGATCACTGTGGAACTGCTTAGCACTTGCGGTACAATCCGTGGCAGATTTTCACACATTTCCTCCACATGCTGCAAGAAAATCTGCAGATAACTTGACGGGACACATTAAGGCTAGGGCTCCATGGAGACAATGGTCGCGGCCAGGATCACTGAGCAGCGGTGATCCCATAGAAATGGATGGGATCGCAAGAAATCCAGCTGTGTTGGATTTTTTGCGACTCTTGCGGTGACCGCATTCATTTCTATGGGATCACTACTCAGCGATCCTGGCTGCAACAGGTGTTGCTGTGTAGCCTTAGCCTTACTAAAGAACTTGCAGCACTTTTAGATATAAAAAGTATGGCAAGTCTCCTTTTCTGTCCGGCCGTGAGACAGTATTATGTTCCACAGACGGTTTTGCGCTGTGTACGCCAGTGGGGTGATTCGGGGGCCATGTCGGGGCGGGGACACCAGCCCCACCAAATTTACTTATATTTGCTCCTGGAAAACAGTCAGGAGCTGGTGTAGTTTTTACTTCAGGTGAACGGACTGCCACAGATGCAACTAATTTATGGCGAGGCGCCAAATTAGATGGATCTTATGGTAGTGCGCCGGTCTTAGTAAATGTGGCCTGACATGTGGGGGGACATTTACTGAAGTGTTAGCGCCTGTTTTGGTCTAAAGAAAATCTTTTAGACAGCATGTTGTCACCTCCAAAAATTGCACCTGTTTTGGAGGTGGCAACCAAACCAATGTCTTCTAATACATTGTATAAACGGAAGCCATGATGCCAATGTGAATAGAGCCTTAACCCCTTCCCGCCCGATGACGGCTTATCCCATCATGGGCGGGGGACGCTTGCCACTCCATGACGGGATAAGCCGTCATAGACTGTAACGGTCACAGTGCTAACTGTGACTGTGACATACCTGTGACGCCAGCTGTCATAGACAGCCGAGCGTCACAGGAAGCTGACAATGGGACCAATTGGTGGTCCCCACGTCAGCGATCATATTTGACAGACCAATCACAGCTTCTGTGTATTATAGCGCCGGTTATAGTACACAGAAACAGCTCCGATCTCCTCAGAGTGTTCCTGAGAGAGATCGGAGCATTACTGTGTAAAAATTGGGGCCCCCCCAGTGTCCAGATCCCCTCCTCATCCCTTAAGAGCACCCCCTTCATATAGTCCATATCCCCCCTCCCCCCCAGGATCCAGTAGCAGCACAGCTCAGTGATGAAAAGCTGAGCTGTGTCTGCTTTGTCAGGGATCCCCACATAAGTAACCCCCCCCCATCAAGACACCCCATCTCTCCCCCCATACCTTCGTGAGCACCCCAGGATCCAGCAGCAGCACCCTGGCCCGGATCCAGCAATAGCAGCACAGCTCAGTAGTGAGAAGAAGGACTGAGCTGTGTCTGCCTAGTTCCCCAGTACCCCAGTTTTCCTGTCCCATCCCCCCGTTGTTTTTTTTTTATTAAAATATAAATATATATATATATATATATATATATATATATATATATATCTATAATAAAAAAAAGTTAATAAAAAAAAAATAAGAAGAGGGGATTAGTTTAGAATCTTAGTTAGGCTTAGGGTGTTTTAGGGGGGCAATTAGTATTAGTTAGATAGTTAGATAGGGCTAGCGTTAGGGATTGTTGTCTCCGAAATCCAAACGGCGCTCTTTCCTTGCCAAGCCCTCCTGTGCGTCTGTACAACGTTTTACATCCACATATGGGGTATTCCCGTACTCAGGAGAAATTGCTTAACAAATATTGTAGGACTTTTTCTTCTTATATCCCTTGTGAAAATGAAGAATTTGGGGCTACAACAACATATAAGTGTAAAAAATCAGATTATTCATTTTTACAGGCTATTTATGGGTTATTCCTGTGAACCAACTATAGGGTTAATAAACTTAAAAAATCTTGTTCTGAGTACTTTCGGGGGTGACGTTTTTAAAATGGAGTGATTTATGGGGTTTTATAACATGCAGGCTCCATAAATCCATGTTAAAACTGGGCTGGTCCCTCAGAAGAACAGATTTTGAAATTTTGGTCAAAATTTAGAAAATTGCTACTAAACTTTGAAGCCCTGTAATGCCTTGAAAACATAAAAGTACAGATTTTTTTTCTCTACATAAAGAAGACATATTGCTAATATGAATATATATCTAATTTATGTGGTATCACTATCTTCCTTAGAAGCAGAGAATTTCAAACTTAGAAAAATGCTATTTTTTCCAATTTTTCATGAAATTGTGGAATTTCCAACAAGGAAACACTGCAAATATCAACCCAAAGCTATTACTAAAATAAAGTAGAATATGTCACGAAACAACAATCTTGGAATCAGTTTAATCGGTGAAAGAATCCCAAAGTTATGAATTAATAAAGTGACACATGGCAGATTTAAAAAATATGGCTTCGGCATTAAGTGTAAAAGTTGCTTCGTCCTTAAGGGGTTAAAGGCTATGTAGACCTTTGGGGGCTATATTTTTTATTGTGGCATTGAACTCATTGTGAACTAAAAATAATTTTTTTCATTTGATTTTTATTAAAAAATGTGAGCCCTTTTCTCTATACAGCCTTGGGATTCTCCAGTAGCATTCTGTCCGTTTTCACTATGTTATTTCAGGCAGCTCAGCTGATGGCTCCTTATCTCTGACCTTTCACCTCCTAAACGCTCATTATAGCTCAATCCTTATCTTATGGATAAGAATGTGGCTTAGGGTGCATTAAGACTAAGAGATTATCTGTCCAATATCTGTCCAATCAGACCAATAGTTGGTGTGTATAACAAAAGATCTGTTTGAGTAAACAGCCATCTGACCGATGATTGGTCGGAAAATCTGTCAGATAATCTGTTGGTGAAAATGGAGCTTTTTATAGTGTTTATGAGCTTTTAGTAATTTAGAGATCAGGTTTATTAAATGACCAGCACAAAGGGAAAGTGAAAGTACCAGTCACACAGTTTGACAAATACTTAACTCTTTGTGATGGAACGTCGGAATATTTTTAATAAAGATCAATTGAATAAACTGATTTTTAGTCCAAAATTAGTCAAATGCAATCATAAAAAATTGCCCCTGATGGTGCACATAGCCTTTAAGCCAATCAGAATTCAACTTTTATTTTCCCAACTATACATAAAATGGAGGCTGGATTCTGGTTGCCATGGGTGACA
Source organism: Rhinella marina (assembly GCA_900303285.1). NCBI lineage: Eukaryota > Metazoa > Chordata > Amphibia > Anura > Bufonidae > Rhinella > Rhinella marina. The sequence goes on from ONZH01027495.1 coordinate 510,126, forward strand.
TGGCCTTTCTTTTTTACACGCAGCTCTCCACCGGGGCCCCCGCAGAGCTATTTACCGTCCTCTTCTTGGGGACGTCATAGTGTGAAGCTAATGATACTTTTTTCATGTCTCAAATACCAAGATTAGGTCTCTAGACGCCTCTAAGCTCGAAGAGATCATTGTCACAGGCCGTAATAATCTTCTTATGAGGAGATATGATTGTTATTAAGTCTGGGGAAGAAAGTAGACATCATTAATTTCATTGTACAAATCACATTAAATTCGAGTCGAAAACTTCAGCCATTGTGTCCTAAAAGAGCAGAGTATGCCGGGGAAAGCGCGACTTCATTACCACGAGGAGCGGCTTAATTGCATGTATTAGACGTACTCATTGTACTCATTATAATCTTAGGCACAGTGCCTTTCAATGGTAATTGTTCTATTAATGGCCCCGGTTTATTAGGGCTTGAAATGGCCCCGAAAGCTGCATGTGGTGAACGCCCCCAACGTCTGAGCCCCTGTTTAGGAGAGGGCATTGAGCGCAACTGATTAAAAGTCAGACGTTAATTGAATTCTAAATTAGAAATCCTAAAGGAGAGGTGTTCCAAAAATATTCTTAAAGGGGTTGTCCAGGATTAGAAAACAACTAAGGGCAGGATCACCGCAGACCGACTGATTGAGCAACATATGCACCAGAAGACTTGCACCAGAAATCCATCCAGCTCGCTCACTTGTATACATTTTTTTTCTTTCTGGTGCACAGAACTTCCAACGATGTACTAGAATACTAGAATTATTATATCTTAGGGATCATCCAATGAAATATATTGTACATTTTTTTAGACCCAGTATCTGGACCTGAATACTTTTTGTATTTGCATGTAATTAAAAATTTAGTATAGGCACTGAGTTATTCCATAAAATGTATCTGTATAGCGCCACCTGCTGATTGTTCTGTTCTTTATTTCTCTGTCCATCTCAGTAACCTCTCTGAGGGGGTCGCACATGCTGAGTTCCATCCTTCAACTACCATCAACCCTATCTACTGCTAGAAGCTGTGACAGTTGTAGGGAGAGAACAGTTGAAAAAGGACACACCTCCTGAGCTGGGATAGGGAGAGAGCTAAAGCAGAAAGGACACACTCCTGAGCTGGGATAGGGAGAGAGCTAAAGGAGAAAGGACACACTCCTGAGCTGGGATAGGGAGAGAGCTAAAGCAGAAAGGACACACTCCTGAGCTGCTAGCTTGAAATAAATCTAGCAGAGCAATTGAATCAATGAATGGGCAGATCTCTGGATCCATGTGAGGTGCAGGGCTGGTTCTAGCTTTGTTAGGTGTAATGCGCACAATTTTTTGTATTTTTGGTCTGTGTCCAATCCGTATTTTTTGCGGATCACACAAGGATGGAGATATATATATATATATATATATATATATATATATATATATATTAAGGGGTGCACCACAAATGAGGTCAGGTGAGGTGATCGCCTCAGGCAGCACCAGATAGGGGGGCAGCAGAAGAGCCATGGGCAATGAGCGCTTTCATTGTGGCAAAGCAAAGGGGTTAGGTTAAGAAATTGGTATTGGGGAGGAGACGCCGTTTCAGTTTTCGCCTCAGGCAGCAGAAAGGCTAGGTGCACCCCTGGTCCCAGTTGATCACTGGGGGTCCCAGTGATATTATCAATAGCCATGTTTGCACTGTGCATTTTCCATTCAATGCTATGGGACTTCCAAAAACAGTCAAATGAGCTCGCTCATCTATTTTCGATACTCCTGCATTCTCCTTCACTTTGGAGGTCCCGTCCTGGAGATAGGAGCAGGCCCCAGAGGTTGGAAATGCACCTTTCTGACATTGGTGGCATATAGTGATGAGCGCATGCCGGCGCTCGGGTCTACTCGGTGTTCGGCACCCGCACCAAGACGTCATGATCCCCAATGCAAGTCAATGGGGACGGATCCGTTTGGTGTAACACAATAGTAAACGGATCCGTCCTCCATTGACTTTCAATGGAGTTCATGACGGATCCATCACCTGCATTTTCCCCTCAGCTCCCTCCTCCCTCCAGCAGAGGGTGCTGTGGGGAATCTTCCTATGTGCGCGCCGTCCTCCTCCTCCTGTGCTGTCCGGAGCTGCTGGGGCTGCTGGGAGCATGTAAGTATGTCTGTGTCTGTGTATGTGACACTGTGTCTGTTTTTTTTTTTTATATTTAGGGGACCTTTTTAACCTCTTCTGAGCGGGAGGGTGCCTGGTTTAGTCCCATTGACTTTAATTATGCTCGGCCGAGCACAAGAGCACCCCCGAGTGCTCGGCCCGAGCACATGAGCACCTGGGTGCTCAATCATCATTAGTGGCATATCCTAGCAATGTCCGAGATGGGAATACCCCTTTAAGGTGCATTTCCGAAAATGATTCTGACATGAAGAACACGACTGTGCATGCTGTTTCCATTGTATCCGTCTGGATTTGCAGCGATGGCCATTGTGCCGTCATGCATGCCGCAGATCATTTAATATTCAGTCGACCACTTCGCACCCAGGGACTCCTGACATGGACTCTGCATTAACACTTCGCACCCAAATCGGAGCCCAGGGCGTGTTAAATGCTCAGACGGTGAGATTTCTAATGTAACCAGCTCGGCTGGAATCTCATCTGACGCGTAAACTTGTGACAAGAAGCTGTTACTGCGGGGGGAACCTTCATGGCGATGTTCAGACAATCAGAAAAGTGTAAAAAAAAACGTCAGCAAAACATTAGCACCGGGGCCGTGGTACGGTCACCCTCATAGACGTCCATGAGCAGTGAACCGGTGCGAGGAGCAGGAGGCCGCTCACCTCAAACCGCCGCAAGCCGCGGCACAAAGATAACAGGCTCACCGAGGAGGAAATAATTGTGTTTGCTTGAAGATGTCGTTGGGTTCAGCCTCCTATTTGTGATAATTGCAGGACAGGTTTTGGCTCCGTCAGCCGATAAGAAGGTGGCAGACGCCGTTTTAGCTCCCACTGCCAAAAAAAGCATTTTAAATTTGGCTACATAAAATCTCGTAATTTTGCATTTTTATGTCTCTTTTTATAAGAACCAAAGGAATGAATATAAGAAAAAGGTAATGGCGTCATTATAATGTAATTATTTATTCATCATACATAATTAATGGAAACAGTAAACTTTACATGCAGAAAATGTTTGACTTGGTGCTTCAATTTCTCACCATTTTCAATATGTGTACTTGCTGTCAGTGAATAAGAACACTGAACAGACCTAAAGGGGTTTTCACTATATACAGTATATATATATAGCTTAGAGGGGTTCTCTGGGCTTTTAATATTGATGACCTATGCTCAGGATAGGTCATCAATATCAGATCCGTGGGGTCCGACACCCAGATCACCTGCCGATCAGCTGTATGAAGGGAAGGTGAGCGCAGGGTGCACGTGCCGTCACCCATCTCTCTTCCTTCCCGCGGCTGCTATGTCTATGACGAGCAGTAAGAGAGATGGAAGACGGTATGTGCACCCTGCGCTCGCCTTTCCTTTCATACAGCTGATCGTCAGGGGCTCTGGGTGTCGGACCGCGGATCTGATATTAATTACCTATTCTGAGGATTTGTCATCAATATTAAAAGCCCAGAGAACCTCATTTAACCCCTTGACAACATCCGACGTACATGTACGGCAGGTGTTGTCTCTTTAAAGATAGCGCTCGCATGAAACATTGGACACCCATGGCTAATGACTGTTCTGAGTGGGACCTGTCTTGTTAAACCGCCGTATGGTCTTGGCCACCGCCTAGGCATCTTTATGTACAGTCATGGCCAAAAGTTTTGAGAATGATACAAATATTAATTTTTACAAAGTCTACTGCTTCAGTTTTTATAATGGCAATTTGCATATACTCCAGAATGTTATAAAGAGTGATCAGCTTAACAGCAATTACTTGCAAAGTCAATATTTGCCTAGAAAATGAACTTTATCTCCCAAAACACATTTCAACATCATTGCAGCCCTGCCTTAAAAGGACCAACTAACATCGTTTCAGTGATTGCTCCATTAACACAGGTGTGGGTGTTGATGAGGACAGGGCTGGAGATCAATCTGTCATGATTAAGTAAGAATGACACCACTGGACACTTTAAAAGGAGGCTGGTGCTTGGCATCATTGTTTCTCTTCTGTTAACCATGGTTATCTCTAAAGAAACACGTGCAGTCATCATTGCACTGCACAAAAATGGCCTAACAGGGAAGAGTATCGCAGCTAGAAAGATTGCACCTCAGTCAACAATCTATCGCATCATCAAGAACTTCAAGGAGAGAGGTTCCATTGTTGCCAAAAAGGCTCCAGGGCGCCCAAGAAAGACCAGCAAGCGCCAGGACCGTCTCTTAAAAGTGTTTAATCTGCGGGATCGGGCTACCAGCAGTGCAGAGCTTGCTCAGGAATGGCAGCAGGCAGGTGTGAGTGCATCTGCACGCACTGTGAGGCGGAGACTCTTGGAGTAAGGCCTGGTCTCAAGGAGGGCAGCAAAGAAGCCACTTCTCTCCAGAAAAAACATCAGGGACAGACTGATATTCTGCAAAAGGTACAGGGAGTGGACTGCTGAGGACTGGGGGAAAGTCATTTTCTCTGATGAATCCCCTTTTCGATTGTTTGGGACATCTGGAAAACAGCTTATTCGGAGAAGACGAGGTGAGCGCTACCACCAGTCTTGTCTCATGCCAACTGTAAAGCATCCTGAAACCATTCATGTGTGGGGTTGCTTCTCAGCCAAGGGAATCGGCTAAAAACACAGCCATGAATAAAGAATGGTACCAGAATGTCCTCCGAGAGCAACTTCTCCCAACCGTCCAAGAGCAGTTTGGCGATCAACAATGCCTTTTCCAGCATGATGGAGCACCTTGCCATAAAGCAAAGATGATAACTAAATGGCTCAGGGAACAAAACATAGAGATTTTGGGTCCATGGCCTGGAAACTCCCCAGATCTTAATCCCATTGAGAGCTTGTGGTCAATCATCAAGAGACGGGTGGACAAACAAAAACCTACAAATTCTGACAAAATGCAAGCATTGATTGTGCAAGAATGGACTGCTATCAGTCAGGATTTGGTCCAGAAGTTGATTGAAAGCATGCTAGGGAGAATTGCAGAGGTCCTGAAGAAGAAGGGTTAACACTGCAAATATTGACTTGCTGCATTAACTCATTCTAACTGTCAATATAAGCTTTTGTTACTCATAATATGATTGCAATTATATTTCTGTATGTGATAAAAACATCTGACAAACACACATAAAAACCAGAGGGCAGCAGATCATGTGAAAATAGAAGATTTGTGTCATTCTCAAAACTTTTGGCCATGACTGTAGAGCAACAATTCTTTTCTTCACATCCTGAGAGAGTTCTTTGCTATGAGGAGCCATGTTGAACTTCCAGTGACCAGTATGAGAGAATGTGAGAGCGATAACACCAAATTTATCAGACCCGCTCCCCATTAACACCTGAGACCTTGTCAAGCTAACGAGTCACATGACACCGGGGAGGGAAAATGGCTAATTGGGCACAACTTGGCCATTTTCACTTAGGGGTGTAGTCACTTTTGTTGGCAGCGGTTTACACATTAATGGCTGTGTGTTGAGTTATTTTGAGGGCACGCCCAATTTACATGCACAAGCCGTACAATGACTACTTTACAGATTGTATCAAAGGGTTAGATCTTCAGTGTTGTCCCAGAAAAGGATGTAAGAAATATTTACAAAAATCTGAGAGATGTACTCACTTTTGTGAGATACTGTTTTATATATATATACTAGCAGAAGGACCCGGCTTTGCACGGGTATATTTCATCTATTTCATTTCATGTTTGTGTGTGTCGTTAAAAGATATAGACAGTATCCCCAATAACATTGACCTCTACAGTACCATGCCCCCTTAACAGTGAACTCCATAGACACCCACCCCTTAACACTTACCCCCCACAGTGCCCCGCCTCCTTAAAATGGGACCTCCACAGCAGCCCATATCCTTAACTTTGATTTTCACAGCAGCCCGTCCTTTTAACAGTAAGTTTCACAGCACCCCACTCCCTTAACAGAGACCCCCACAACACCTGTCCCTTTAAGAGTGACTGCCACATTACCCCGTTCCCTTAACAGTGACCTCACAGTACCCTCCTGCCTTAACAGTGACCTCCACAGTGCCCGCCCCTTTAACAGTGACCTCCACAGCATAATAAAAGGTATAATATACAGTATATTCAGTTATTCAGTAATTAAACTTGACATAAAACCGGTAAACCCCTTTAAGACTTCATACCGCCGTGTTCATACTGTCGTCCGGAGCCTCGGTTGCGGGTTGTGTCACTTTCGACAGTAGAATTAGCACAGTGTGCAGCGGTGCCGCCGTCCAGGTGAAAAGAAATCATTGGGGACCATTTGGATACATGAAATTACCGATCTGTCAAAGCACCATGGCTTCCATTAAAGACGGGTTTCTTTTATACTAGTGCGAGCATAACCTCACACTTCTCACAGCTGAGAGGGATACAATCAAATACCAGACGACAGACAATAGTTACATCACATGTCTCTCTCTGTCCTGTATTTATATTTAGCTACAATGTATCAGATTCATTGTGTTGTTTTATATACAGAGGGTTTTTTTTTATTTTATTTGCTTTCACTACAAAAAAAAAAAAAATAATAGTAATGTGCTTTACATGTCGTCTGCACAAGAGTATTCTTAGGGCAATGCTTCCAGGGCAGGATTTCCAACCTCTGGGTCTTCAGTACTTGCAAAACAACAACGCCAAGCATGCTGGGTGCGGAAGTTTTGTAACTGCTAGAAAGCCACAAGGTTGGAAAGCACTTTTCTGGGATATTTCATTTGCCATTATTTGATATATTCCAAATTTGGTTTGTATTTAGCCCCCAAATACTATGATACTGATACTATGGATGAGCGAACCCATGGAAGTTCGGGTTCGCCGGGTTCGGCCGAACTTCAGGTCAAAGTTTGGATTCGGAACCGGAACTTGACCGGAACTTCACCCCGAACCCGGACCCCATTAAAGTCAGTGGGGACCCGAACTTCACTTTATTTAAATTATTTCATTATTTTCCATTATGACATGGTGATAGTAGAAAATAATAGCATTCTTAAGACAGAATGCTAAATAAAATGGCCATTCAGGAGTTAAAAATAATAATAATAATTAAAAAAAAAAAAACAAAAACTCACTTCATCCACTTGATCATGCAGCCGGTATCCTCTTCTTTCTTCAGGACCTGCGAAAGGACCTGAGATGACATCACCGCGCTCACCACGTGGTAATCGCGATGACATCATCGCAGGTCCTGCAGAAAGAAGAGGATACCAGCTGTGCGATCAAGTGGATGAGGTGAGGTTTTTTTTTTTTTTTTTACCCCTCAATGGCCATTTTATTTAGCATTCTGTCTTAAGAATGCTATTATTTTCCATTATAACCATGTTATAGTGGAAAATAATAAAATCACCTGAACACCGAACCCGAACTTCAGTGACAAAGTCCAGGTTCGGGTCCGGGTACCCGAACTTGCAAAGTTCGGTATGAACCCGAACTTTGCAGTTCGGGTTCGCTCAACCCTAGTTGATACTAAAACTAGAGATACTGTAGGACTATTGGAAAATGTATTCTTTTATTCTTCCTTGAACAGACTAAGGGCCCTTGCTCACGACCGTGGAGCGCGGTCCTGGATGGTCCGTGAAAACCCAGTCCGTGCTCCTTCTGAGGGCAGGAGCACTAGGTGTCATTGTTTGCTATGACGCCGTGCGCTTCCGGAGGCCGCCGCTCTACAGTGATATGCTGTACACGCTCGTATAGAGTGTATCACTGTACAGCGGTGGCCGTGCGCTCCTGCCCCCAGAAAGAACGCGGCCCGGGTTTTCACAGACCGTCCAGGACCGTGCTCCATGGTCGTGTGCAAGGGCCCTAAGTATCAATTCAGTCCTGATATTTTGCAGCAATGTACCATTATAGGTAACATGTACCAGTCTGCAAGTTATCAGGGCTTGCTGGGAGGTGTAGTTACACAACAGCTGGTGAGCCACAGGTTGGGGACCACTGCCCGTAAAAGATTAACTAGAAATTCCTCTCCTGCGAACAGTATAGTCCTATCCATTACAGAGCAGACACTTCAGAAACTGAGCTCATTTAATATTTACTGGCATCAGAGCCGGTGCCCGGGTCATTTATGTTTTACAGATTTGCAGGTCTTCTTCATTGCTCCGTATAATCTGACGCTGGGAATCGCTGCTAATTAGTGCAGCCAGATTACTGCTCGCGCCGGCAGACCTCTTCTCATTCCCTGTCATTATACACCGATTTCTATAAAGGCTTCACAACCTCAGTGATTTTTAGGGCAAAATAAAAATAAAACACAGAGGACGAGCCACGGGCGCACGAAAGAGTCATGCTACTATTTTCTAGGACTAATTGCTGTTTGCTGCTAAAATATTCATCAAGAAAACAAATGTTAAAAACTTGAGATTAATGGTGGAAAATGTGCAGAATCAATTATATGCACAAAAATATCAGCCTCTGCATAGTGAGTCATGTTAGTACAATAAAAAAAACATAAAAGATCATGGGTTATTTCTAGAGATGAGCGAGTTGAATCCCACGAAGTATAAATTCAATTTGTCTTGAAGCCGAATTTCCTCCTGTTCGTGTTAGCGAATCAATTTAACCTGAAATAGTGTAAAAAACAAAAAAATTCTTACTTACCGCCTCCATTTGCTCGCCACGGGCTGCACGCCGCCATCTTGATTGAAGATCTCAGCCGAAATCCTAGGGATAGTGATGCTTCAGATCTTCAAGCAAGATGGTGGCGGCCAGCCCGTCGCGAGCAAATGGAGGCGGTAAGTTTGATTAAATTTTTTTTCAATGTTAATTTTACACTGGTTTTACACTCAAATGCCGCAATCATTTATGAATGCGGCATCTGAGGGGGTACAATGATGGGGAGCGGCGCTATCGCAGTTCCCTGTCTTTGCACCCACTGCTTATAAAAAAATATGCTTTTCAACGAAGTAATTAGTCAGGAAGTGAATTTTTATTTTTTTGTAAAATTAGGCAAAGTAGCCGAATAGAACTTTCTAAAATTTTGCTCGTGTCTAGTTGTTTCCCAAACAGTGCCACCCTTGTATAGTGGCTGTGCCTGGTATTGCAGCTCAGCCACTTTCAAATAAAAGAGCTGCCATGTGAGACACAGCCACTAGAGGAGCTGTTTTATGTCGGGCCCATCTACCATCCACGAGGTGGCTTCCAAAAGACACTATCAGAGTTGCCCCTCATGACAATGTAGAATTCTGCTGTATTATACTCTGGGCTGATGGGCAGTAGAGCACAATCCAAATGGAGACAGCTACTGCCCCAAATATACAATGCAAAAAATAAAGTTAGACCAGGATCTCGGAACAATATGAAATTAAGCGCAGAGCACGCGACCGCCGCTGCAGTGCAAAAAGCAAAGAAACACTATAAGCAGCAGCACACCGCTCCATGCACAAAGACAACCCGCAAACACTGGAAACATGGATAAGGCTAGTTTCACACCTGCGGCATCGGACTCCAGCAGGCTGTTCCGGCGGGTGAAGTACAACATGTCTTAGTTTTGTTCCGGCCGCCTCTCTGCAGGGTTTGCCGTGCTGCGGCCGGATCCACGGCCCGCCCCCATTACAGTCAATGGGGCTGGAGCGTAGTTCCGGCCCCACACGTTCACCCGCTGGAACAGCCTGCCGGAGTCCGATGCCGCAGGTGTGAAAGTACCCTAAATCTGAACTGCATTACTGATCCTTACTATATGCAAATTAGAAGCTAATTGATTAAAATTGTGTTTGGCCCATCTACCAGCGACAAGGTGGCTTTTACCAGACGGGATCTACAGGGGTTTTAATCAGAGTATAATAAAGCTGGTCCGATAGTGCAGGTCCCGTCTGTTGGAAGCCATCTTGTCGCTGGTAGATGGGCCCAACACAATTTTAGTAAGGATAGCAGTAATGCAGTTCAGATTTGGCCTGATAGGGAATTTGGACAAAGGTGGTCTACATGACCTAAAACTTTTAAAGGGGTTATCCAATTCTAAAAAAAGTCTCATGGCTGACTCTAAGGAGGATTGCTCTCCTTTCACCAAACCCCCCCCCCCCTCCGGAAACGGATGTTTTCTTCGAGGCACGGAGATAAGCAGCAGCAGCGGTGCGGGGACCAGGAATTTGGACACGGGTGGTCTGCATGACATAAAAGCTTTAAAGGGGTTATCCAATCCTAAAAAAAAGCCTTGCGGGTGACTCTAAGAAGACTCGTTCCCGTTCCCGCCTGCCATTGGCTGCAACCCCCACCCCACCAAACCAACCCACAGAACACCGGATGTTTTCATCCGGGCATGGTGAGAAGCAGCGGTGCCAGGAGCGGCACGGGAAGTGGAGTAAGTATATTCAGAGTGGGGGGCCCGGCATTTGGGGGGGGGCTTTTTTAGGATTGAATATCCTCTTTAAGGCTAACTTGTTTTTCCTTACCCCGAAAGAACTGATTTATTTTCATTTACAGAGAAACCATTTTGATGTCGACAACAACTTATCCTTTTGACTCTTTAGCTTTTTTCCTGCTCTTATGTCATTAATGTAGTTACCGATATAATAGGACACAAAAAAATCCTGTTTATTGTTGTATATTGAAGATAGAAAAAAAAAAAACATCTCCAGTTTGTACGACCAGAACAATGGCAGCTGCTGCTCTACATCTTGCTGCTGGTTACGCTCTGTAAACTTAATGGCGCTGTTTGTCAGTGCGCTAAGTGCACATTAACTATAATTTCAGTCCCACAGCCCTTGATTTTCAGTAAACTGAGACATTCTCCTTCTCCATGTTTTTTCCCTGATTTATTTTATTTTATTTTTATCTCAGTATGTAATGAGTTACCATCCACTGCTCCGGCAAAGTATTCAAAAGCGTGGCATTAAAATGCAATTTGAAATGAATTAGCTCGCCCCGAAGAGAACCCGCTGAGGACTTGATACGGCTGCAAAAAATAGAAGCAATCACCATAATATTCACAAAACGGGTTCCTGGGTTTTTATCATCAAAATCTACTCATCACTCCGCCGATTACCAGAGATGACAGTCAAATGTCAAAGATTTAAAAACTTTTAAAACCAATAAAAAACATATATATTTCCGTCTAACTTAATGGACAGTTTAATGGGGGTGCACTTTGACCAAAATGTACTGTTTACTGATTAGAAATTGGCATATTAAAAAAAAAAAATCCAGTCTTGTGAATGTTGGCGATCGTGCAGCTTGGCACGTAAAAGGGGCATCCAGAATTAGATCCAAATGGCTATTTTTTTTTTTTTCAAAAACAGCACCACAGCTCTCCACTGGTTGTGCATGGTATTGTAGCTCAGCCCCATTTACTTTAACCCTTTGAGCCCCAGAGGTTTTTTCGGCTTTGCGTTTTCGTTTTGCGCTCCTTGCCTTGATACAGCCATAACTTTTTTATTTTTCTGTTCACATAGCTGTATGGTGGCTTGTTTTTCGCGGGACAAGTTGTACTTTCCAACGCTACCATTTAATATTGCATATGTTGTAGTGGGAAGCGGGAAAAAAATTCCAAATCGGGTGAAATTGCAAAAAAAACCACAATTCCGCCACAGTTTTGGGTTTTTTTTATTTACGGCGTTTGATGTGCATTAAAATTGACCAGTTACTTTCATTCTACTGGTCAGTACAAATCCGGCGATACCTAATATGTATAGTTTTTCTTGCATTTTGATAGTGATAAAAAAATTATAAAGTTTTTTTTTTTTTCCCAGTTCTTGACCCCTATAACTTTTTTTTTGTGTACAGAGCTGTATGGGGACTCATTTTTTGCGGGGCGATCCTAACTTTTTATTGACACCATTCTGGGGTGTGTATGACTTTTTGATCGCTTTTTATTAAATTTTTTTTTAAAGCGAAAAAAAATGGAGAATATGCCATTTTGACACTTTTTTCCGTTTCGCTTTTTTCCGTGTGGGAAATATTTTTTTAAATTTTTATAATATGGGCGTTTTCGCACACAGTGATACTCATGTATTTTTTAAAATTTTTTTAATACTTTTATTTTTATTTTTGGGAAAGGGGGTGATTTGAACCTTTACATTTTTTTATTTAAAAAAAAAAACAACTTTATTTATTTTTTACACTTTTTTTATAGTTCCCATAGGGAACTATAACTGGCAATCATCTGATTGCTTATATCATAGACTCCAATGCACTTGCATTGCAGTCTATGAGGATTTCAATGCTTTCCTATGGAGCCCTATTACAGGCAAGGGTTCCATAGGAAAGCCTATGAAGCAGTCATTGACTATGACAGGGGCTGCTGCAGGCACGCTCCAGCTCCTACGATCGCCACACGATGTCCGCGATCGGCATTAATGATGGTCGCGGACGTTAGCCGCGGGTGCCTGCTAGTAGGGTGTGCAGGTCACCCGCGGCCATTACTCCCGCTCTGTGCAGGAGCAGGCGCCATCTTGAAACGCGCTCAGCGCCGTAAGGGAGGGGGTTAAAGGGGTATTCTGGTTGTTTTAAGTCAGGGATGCCCTGCCCTGCCATGCCCTGCTGTAGGCTGATAGCTGTAGGTTGTCCGGGAATGCTGAAAGGGCCAATGAAAGGGCCGCATGTTGAGCATGCCTGTTTTAAGTCATCCCCCATCCACAGGATAGCGTATTACTATTATATGGTAGCTCCCAGCGGTAGGACCCCTACTGATCACAAGTGTCTTTGAGATAGAATTTTGGCGTAAAATGTGGCAGGCAGTGCCCTCACTTGAAGCCACGCCACCTTTTCGGGCTAGGCACAGATCATTTCACTAAGGCCTCATGCACACGAACGTATTTTCTTTCCGTGTCCATTCTGTTTTTTTTTTTTTTTTTGCGGACCATATCATATGCGGAACCATTCATTTAAATGGGTCCGCCAAAAAAACGGAAGTTACTCCATGTGCATTCCATTTCCGTATGTCCGTATTTCTGTTCCGCAAAAAAATAGAACATGTCCTATTATTGCCTGCATAACGGACAAGGATAGGTCTGTTCTATTAGGGGCCAGCTGTTGCGTTCCGCAAAATACGAAATGCACACAGATGTCATCCGTATTTTTTGCGGATCCGGTTTTTTGCGGACCGCAAAATACAAACGGTCGTGTGCATGAGCCCTAAGGCTACCTGTACACGTTGCAGATTACGTAAGGATTTTCATGTGTAATACAATCATGTACACGCGTGGTTTTTAGTGTGCGATTTCTAAATCCGTAGCATGCAAATTGATTCTATGGATTTTTGGTGTGGATTTCACTCTTTGCAAATTGGGGCACAAGTGTATCAAAATCTGCAACAAAATATACAAATAACACATGTGGACTTTGTTGTGGAAACGCAAAGAAATCCACAGGAAAATCTGTGTGGAAAATCTTTTCATAAACCCGCCCCCGTGTGCAAGTCGCCTAAGGCCACCTGCATACGAGTGCGAGTGAACGCACATAAGATCTGCACGGATTTCCATGCTGTTTAATGTGCGTTTCTGCAGCATATCTGCACCAAAAACCTCAATTTCTAACTGCAGATTTTGGCGCGAATTAGATGTGGCTTTGCTGCAGATCTCACCGTTTTAGTAGCAATTTTTTTTTCACCTGCATTTTTGGTGTGTCGTTTTTAGACTGTAAAAAGGCCAGCTTCACTTTTTAGCAGGAGGTCTATGGGAAATATGAAATGCAGGTCACACAATTGTTTTTTTTGCTTCTGGTGATTGTATTCATTAGGTGGTGTTTTTGGCTTCTTTTCAAAAAAGCAGCATGCTGGAGCTCTCAGCATCTTTTCAGGCCTTTTGCAAACATCTACCGTACTCTATAGAGGGAAAACATCATGAAGAAACTGCTAGCGGTAAGACACACTGTTTTTAAAAAAATATGAAAAATTTACATAAAAATATAGCAAAAAACACAGGTGGCAAAAAAAAATGTGGTTATTCTGGTAGTTTTTGGTGGTAATAAAAATGCCAAAGCCAATTTTTGCAAGGACACTTAGGCTACATTTACAAACAAAATGACCATGAAAAGTGGGACACACTGTCCATTTTTCATAGCCATTTCTAAACCATTGGTTCATCCATTTTTTTGTCCGTCTGTACATTTTTTATGCCCGTTTTGCATCTATTTTTAATGGCAGTTAAAAACAGATGCTTTTCATTGGGTTTTTAGGTTAAAACCCCAATCACTGCAGTGTCCTCAGTATATATATTATGCCCCTAATAGTGCCCCAGTATAAATACTGTACCCCTTTGTGCCTCCTGCAGTTATAATGGCCTCCAGTTGTGCCCCGAGTATAGATAATGGCCCCATTAGTGCCTCCCAGTAGTTATAATAACCATCAAGTTGTGCCCCAGTATAAATATTAACCCCCAATTGTGCCCCCAGTATAGATAATGGCCCCATTAGTGCCTCCCAGTAGTTATAATAACCACCAAGTTGTGCCCCAGTATAAATATTAGCCCCCAATTGTGCCCCCAGTATAGATAATGGCCCCATTAGTGCCTCCCAGTAGTTATAATAACCCCCAAGTTGTGCCCCGGTATATATATATATATATATATATATATATATTGGCCTCCAGTTGTGCCCCCAGTTGTGCCCCAGTATAAATATTAGCCCCCAATTGTGCCCCCAGTATAGATAATGGCCCCATTAGTGCCTGCCAGTAGTTATAATAACCCCCAAGTTGTGCCCCGGTATATATATATATATTGGCCTCCAGTTGTGCCCCCAGTTGTGCCCCCATTATATATAATGGCCCCATTAGTGCCCCCCAGTAGTTATAATAACCCCCAAGTTGTGCCCCGGTACATATATATATATTGGCCCCCAGTTGTGCCCCCAGTCTACATAATGGCCCCATTAGTGCCTCCCAGTAGTTATAATAACTCCCAAGTTGTGCCTTGATATAAATATTGGCCCCCAGTTGTGCCCCTACACAGATATAATGGCCCCCACCCTCTCTCCATGCATGCAAGTGCTTCATGGTAGCGAATCAATTTAACCTGAAATAGTGTAAAAAAATAAATACTTACCCGATCCATTTGCTTGCGAAGGGCTGACCTCCGTCATCTTGCTTGAAGATCTCATACGCAATCCTCTGCATGCTAATGTATGACATCACCATGGGCCGCGCAAGATTTTGCGGCAGATCTTCAAGCAAGATGGCAGCGGCCGGCCTGTTGCAAATGGATTAGGAAAGTATGATTTTTTTATTTTTTAAATTTATTTTACACTTATTTATAAGCGATGCTGCGATCATGAAGCTATTTTTTTTTGTTGAATTTAGTGAAGTAGCCAAATTGAATTTTTGAATAATTTGCTCATCTCTAGTGCCGACATTAATAAGAAATAATAAAATGCTCAACTCCTCCACTTAGACACACAGGGACAGTCACTCCTCGAACCCTCCCTATTCACCAGATGCAGAAGGACCTGATTTTCTTAGCATCATGATGTCACAAAAACATTCCCTCTTTGCCGCACTAGACCCTGTTGTCGGAAAAAGTATCTAAAAATGTCTAAAACAGTTAATAAATGTGGTGCAAAAGATGTACACCAGTCCTGCTCTGCCACATTTTCAGTAGTAAATCGGACCCATTGGGTTCAAACTCCTGTCCCCAGACCTGACTGCGATACTGCCTCCCCTGTGGGGGGCACATTTTTAAACACATGAGGACCACCAGGGTCAAAAGCATAATAAACAATAATAATAGTTGTAATAAAAAAGCTGTAAAGCCAGAGCCTGACGACATATGCTCCATATTTCCAGTTTCCACACCAGTGAAGCGTCTCCGCAGACTGGGATGAGATTTACTTTCTACCCCCTACGCTCCACTGGCTGAATGTGTTCTGCATTGGCTGCTCCACCACTAATCCCAACCAAAGGCGTCTGTCAGCTTTCTAGATTTTTTTTATTTATTTTTTAAAAGAAGTTTATTCATTTGTGTGACTGCTTGTGCGAGGAATTGCGCAGAAAGCGTTGCGATTGCTGGAAAGCTGGAATACAGACAAGATGAGCTGTGACCTCGCAGAACTTCACCAAGGTGGAAATGAGTTCTTCAGAGCTGCCTTGTGGAGCTTTAATAACCTATCCCACTGAAAGCGTTTTATCTTCACGCTGGGCGCTGCCAACTCTGCTCCTGCGTGCCGCCTCTCCAGCTGTGACAACTAAAATCTAAATGGACGTGCTGTAAAACTCCCAAAAGACATCAAAGAAGTAAAAAGAATTCTTCATTTGTATCAGCGTCTTCAGTTCCCAAGTGTCCGTACCCACATCACGGTGGGTGAGTGCATCCAAAACCAGGTCCACGTCTGGTCGGAGCGACCTTCCAAAAACTGTCTTGGTTGGCAGCACAATTTTACTGATTACCGCAGTTTTTCCTGCAAATTGTTAATGTTCGTGCGATTTTGTAGGAAAAAATCATGTGGCCAATAAACAAGCTATAAGGAAAGCCCCTCCCACTTCTTGTGGGTGTGGTTTCGAGCAGCGAGTAATCAATATTCAGGAAGACGTAGCCGGTTACTAGTGAGCTGGTTCACCTGCATCTATAATATTACTAATTCTTTGGTATTTGATAGGATCCTTTGGCCTGTGGCAGTACTGCCTCATCAGTGGGTTGAGCCAAATGTGGGTGTTGGGCCCTTTGCAGGGGCTCTCTAGCTCAGATCTGCACAAATTATTGAAGGTATACCTATAGTAACGAAAAAAAGGAGCAAAAAAGCCCAAAACCTGCAGCTGCATCCCCCTCCTTCCCCTCCAGCTGGTTTTCTGTTCACTGTATGGTGCCTTCACATGCTGTGGATTTTGTTTCCTCAACTGAAAACTGAAAATCATTTCCATTCACTTTCACTCGCAAAAAATTCTGCAACAAAATCCACACAGGATGTGAAGGCACTAGAGATTTTTTAGAGTTTTAGAAAAGTTTTAGAAAATTCGATTTGGCTGATTCGCCGAATTTTACAAAAACATTTGCTTCGTGATCAATTACAGTACGTCGTCGAGAGGACGCAATGACAGGGAACTGTCAACGCAATGACAGGGAACTCCCCATCATTTTACCCATCTGATGTTGCGTTCATACATGATCATGGCATCTCAGTGTAAAATTATTTAATTTTATTAAAAAATTAAATCAAACTTACTGTCTCCGTTTGCTCACGATGGGCCGGCAGCCGGGATATTGCTTTAAAATCTGGCGTGAAATCTCGTGTGGCCCAAGAAGACGTCATCACCTCGGCCTGGTGATGTCATACATCACCATGCACGGTATTTCGGTCAAGATCTTCAATCAAGATGGCGTCAGCCGGCCCGTCGTGAGGAGGTAAGTATGATTTTTTTGGGGGGGTTTACACTATTTCAGGTTAAATCGATTCGCTACCACGAAACACTAGAAAATTCCCTAAGGATGCTCCATCACTTTTTGGAGATCGTATATTAGTCTATAGTCGGATTTCTGTGGATTAACTCCCTTTGAATGCGGCCGCCATAAAGTATGCACAGCCCTGCTGAACTGCCTATGCCGCAAATCTAGGAGGGTAGTGTGTGTCACCAATATGGCCGCCTCCATGGACGTTTTTTAAAAACCTAAAATAAACGTCTAGAACATTAAAATGAAATAGGGACGATGTTCTTTCTCTCACGGTGACTTATATTTCATCATTGAAATGAAAATTTAAAATGTGAGACCCCCCCCTTTAAAATTGGGAGGAGCCAATGAGAAAAACTTGAAGGTCACTAAACTGCAGGTCTTGTACCTCATGAGTTATGAAGATGTAAACTTACCAGGGGCCTGATGGCTGTGAGGATCAGATTTTGATCAGCCCCCCTTTGTTGTGCTCACTTCTGATGTAAGAAACAGCGAAAATGATAAAGAATTTTTAATGATATTATAAATACGGAGCGGCTTTGATGAAGGCGGCAATAACACAAGGTAACGTCTTTCCTGGACGCTTTGTTATTTTATCTTGGCTTTTCTTCATCTCAAAGTAAGATCCGTACTTGTTAAATAGCAAATTATTTCCAGGGGGTCTGTGATATAATCAGCGGCGCCGTTGTAATGCGCCGCTCCTGATCTGTCTGGAGATGGAACATTGTTTATAACCTTTGTTCTTCGGGACTATTTAGAGCGGAGATTCTTCAAGTGATCGTTTCTTCTGTGCTAATGAGCTAGCATTTGCATCGTACAGTCCCAGAGTCACACACTAATAACGTTACCTGCATTTCCCAAGGGAGGGGTAAATAATTACACCCCTTTGTAGAATTAATGTGAATTTTTACCTATTTAACACCATTGCTAGTTTTAGGTCCTTCATTCTGTAATGATTAATTCCTGTAATATATATATATTTAAAATGGTCAAAGTTCTACTTTTCTTATACAAAGTTCCTGCATAGATTAAAACAAAAATAATCACTAGTCACCTTGCACTGATCCCATTTTACATCCTGTATTATACTCCAGAGCTGCACTCACTATTCTGCTGGTGCAGTCACTGTATACATACATTACTTATCCTGTACCGATCCTGAGTTACATCCTGTATTGTACTCCAGAGCTGCACTCACTATTCTGCTGGTGCAGTCACTGTGTACATACATTACATTACTTATCCTGTACTGATCCTGAGTTACATCCTGTATTATACTCCAGAGCTGCACTCACTATTCTGCTGGTGCAGTCACTGTGTACATACATTACATTATTTATCCTGTACTGATCCTCAGTTACATCCTGTATTATACTCCAGAGCTGCACTCACTATTCTGCTGGTGGGGTCACTGTGTACATACATTACTTACCCTGTACTGATCCTGAGTTACATCCTGTATTATACTCCAGAGCTGCACTCACTATTCTGCTGGTGGAATCACTGTGTACATACATTACTTACCCTGTACTAATCCTGAGTTACATCCTGTATTATACTCCAGAGCTGCACTCACTATTCTGCTGGTGGAGTCACTATGTACATATATTACTTACCCTGTACCGATCCTGAGTTACATCCAGTATTATACACCAGAGCTGTATTCATTATTCTGCTGGTGCAGTTACTGTGTACATATGTTACATTACTTAGGCTACTTTCACACTAGCGTTTTAAAATTCCGGTATTGAGTTCCGTCATAGGGGCTCAATACCGGAATAAAACGCTTCAGTTTTGTCCCCATTCATTGTCAATGGGGACAAAACTGAACTGAAGACAATGGAGGCTCCTGAAAGCATTCTGTTCCGTCTTCAGACCGGAGAACAAACCGCAGCATGCTGCGGTTTGCTCTCCGGTCCAGGCATCCGCACCAAGACGGATCCGGAATGACCCCCAATGCAAGTCAATGGAGGTGGATCCGTCTGGTGTGACCATAATGGTAACCGGATCCGCCCTCCATTGACTTTCAATGGAGTTCATTACGGATCCGGCTACACATAGACACATACAGACACAGACATACACATAAACATAAACATACACAGACATATACACATACAAATACACATACATACTTACATGCTCCCGGCAGGTCTTCGGAGCATCGCAGGGACAGGACGGCGCGTACAGATGATGATTCCACCAGGCGCCCAGCAGAGGGCGCTGTGGGGAATCGTCACCTGTGCGAGCCGTCCTGTCCCTCCGACGCTCCGAAGACCTGCCGGGAGCATGTAAGTATGTATGTGTGTTTGTTTGTCTATATGTGTGTGTATGTTTAGGTTTATGTGTATGTATGTACTGTGTGACATGTGTGGGGCCGGAGCGCGGTTCCGGCTCCACACATGTCACTGTGGCAGGCCTGATCCGGCAGCACCCTTCACCTGCCGGATCAGGCCTGCCGCCAGTGTGAAAGTAGCCTACTGACCCTGAGTTACATCCTGTGTTATACTCCAGAGCTGCACTCACTATTCTGCTGGTAACAGCAAGCTTTTCCTCAGAAATAGTCTTCAGACCTTAGTTCATCTCCTATAATGAAGACTATTACTTTTTCCTACAGCAAGCTGTGTGAAGGCTGTGTGAAGGCACTGAGCCAGTAAGGAATGCTGGAAGATTTCAGCCTTGAAGCCTCTAGAATTGTTAAGGCATCTTTGTGGGGGGTTTATTAGTATTCTATACAAGTTCACTACTCTTTTTTTTTTTTTTTTTTTGTACGTTTTTTTTCAATAATTGGTCCACATTAAAGTGGCAACAATCACCCAACACGGCAGTGCAAATGATTGTGGAATGATCGTATCTTTCATGTGGCCCCAAAAATTCTCATTTAGTGGCAGATACATCGCCGATCATTGCTGCATGTAATTGCCGCTAACGATCGGGGTGAAAATTTTTAATTCCTAGTCATTTCCCATGTAAAGGAGGCCTTAGAGCAAACAGTGCCCGTGCCCCACACTGCCCCGATCACTACTACAGAGGCTCAGGGGGAAGATGGCGTTTTTGCTTTGGGCCCAGGAACTACACGCCGCGCAGATCAGTAATACAGACACGAGGCCTTGAGCTGATTCCTAGCGGAACGCGCTCTATACGTCTGCGTCTACTGATACAGGTTTCTAAAACAAATTTAATTCACTACGCGCATTTACCAGAACTTTGAAAAGTGAAATACTAATCTCTGAGCTGTCACTCGCTTATTTCACAGCCATCCTGCAGGAACCTGGCAACTGAATACACGGCGTTCACAAATGACTGATTTCTGGGGGTGAGAGAAATGGAAATGTATTTTTTTTGCTTTTGAAGTTACAAACCACTTCTGGGTTATTGACTGTTGTGGCTCCATCATGTTTACCTCCGAGGCCTAAGACATTGGGTCAAGTCTGGTGTATTGACCTTGAACTGGTCTTAGTACAGTGCCTTGCGAAAGTATTCGGCCCCCTGGAACTTTTCAACCTTTTGCCACATTTCAGGCTTCAAACAAAAAGATATAACATTTTACATTTTTGGTGAAGAATCAACAACAAGTGGGTCACAACTGTGAAGTGGAACAAATTTTTTTGGATCATTTAAACTTTTTTTGTAATAATAAAACTGAAAAGTGGGGCGTGCAAAATTATTTTGCCCCCTTGCATTAATACTTTGTTGCACCACCATTTGCTGCGATTACAGCTGCGGTCTCTTGGGGTATGTCTCTATCAGTTTTGCACATCTAGAGACTGAAATTCTTGCCCATTCTTACTTGCAAAACAGCTGGAGCTCTTTGAGGTTGGATGGAGACGTTTGTGAACAGCAGTTTTCAGCTCTTTCCACATATTCTCAATTGGATTCAGGTCTGGACTGTGACTTGGCCATTCTAAGACCTGGATACATTTATTTTTGAACCACTCCATTGTAGATTTTGCTTTATCTTTGGGATCATTGTCTTGTTGGAGGATAAATCTCCGTCCTAATCTCAGGTCTTTTGCAGACTCCAACAGGTTTTCATCCAGAATGGTCCTGTATTTGGCTCCATCCATCTTCCCATCAATTTTAACCATCTTCCCTGTCCCTGCTGATGAAAAGCAGGCCCAAACCATGATGCTGCCACCACCATGTCTGACAGTGGGGATGGTGTGTTCAGGGGGATGAGCTGTGTTGCTTTTACACCAAACATATCGTTTTGCATTGTTTCCAAAAAGTTGGATTTTGGTTTCATCTGACCAGAGCACCTTCTTCCACATGTTTGGTGTCTCCCAGGGGCTTGTGGCAAACTGTAAACTAGACTTTTTATGGATATCTTTGAGAAATGGCTTTCTTCTTGCCACTCTTCCATAAAGGGCAGATTTGTGAAGTGTTGGACTGATTGTTGTCCTATGGACAGACTCTCCCACCTCAGCTGTAGATCTCTGCAGTTCATCCAGAGTGATCATGAGCCTCTTGGCTGCATCTCTGATCAGTCTTCTCCTTGTTTAGAGGGATGGCCGGGTCTTGGTAGATTTGCAGTGGTCTGATACTCCTTCCATTTCAATATGATCCTTGCACAGTGCTCCTTGGGATGTTTAAAGCTTGGGAAATCTTTTGGTATCCAAATCCGGCTTTAAACTTCTCCACAACAGTATCACGGACCTGCCTGGTGTGTTCCTTGGTCTTCATGATGCAGAACCCTGAGACTATCACAGAGCAGGTGCACTTATACGGAGACTTGATTACACACAGGTGGATTCTATTTATCTTCATCAGTCATTTAGGACAACATTGGATCATTCAGAGATCAGAGATCAACTTCTGGAGGGAGTTTTCTGAACTGAAAGTAAATGGGCCGAATAATTTTGCACGCCCCACTTTTCAGTTTTATTATTACAAAAAAAGTTTAAATGATCCAATAAATTTCGTTCCACTTCACAATTGTGACCCACTTGTTGTTGATTCTTCACCAAAAATTTAAAATGTTATATCTTTTTTGTTTGAAGCCTGAAATGTGGCAAAAGGTTGAAAAGTTCCAGGGGGCCGAATACTTTTGCAAGGCACTGTAACTTTAAGATCCTGGGATGTAATGCAAAATCTGTAAGGGGGCTGCCCAACTACCATGTGTCATTTATAATGCTGGTGTCTTATATGGCAGAGGGGCCTTTAGGACTAAAGTGTAATTTGTATCGTTGCACCCCCCCCCCCCACCTCATCCTTGTAGCCGTGCCCTTAGCCATTTCCTGTAAAATGTAAATACTTTTCTTGGAAAGCTAGATGACGGAAAACTAATATGGCCGCCATTATATCTCCCAATGGGGTTGTCACACAGCTGAATAACAGATAATGATCTTTATAGCAGCATACTTTGAAATGTTAAAGGAGTTATCTAAGACCTGTATGCCCGGGCCCTTCACACAGATAGTACTTACCTCACTCCCTGGCAACCGTGTCGCTTCTGATGCTGGCACAGCCGCCACTGCATCTTCCTGTTGCGCAGATCAAAACATCCAGAGTCGGGAGGGGGGCAGCCAATAGCAGGTCACAATAGGAACGAGCCTCCCTAGCTCGTTCCTGTCCTGGCCTGCTATTGGCTGCCCCCCAACACCGGATGTTTTGAGATGCAGCAGCGGCCGTGCCAGCATAAGTAGCGAAGCAGTTGCCGGGGAGCAAAGTAAGTACTATCTGTGTGAGGGGCCCGGGCATATGAGGGGTGGGGCACATAGAAGCACTCATTTACCTTGGCCTTGCCGCTACCGCTGCTTAGAATTGGCCCCATCCCACGCAGCTGCAGCTGAACCGGCTGCACAGGCGGTATGTCCACCCCTGTCTTTTTCCATTTTTCTTCTCCATGTGTAGCCCTTATCTCTGAAGTCCTGACTGCTGATAAACACTCCTTATAGGTAAAATGTTATCAGGGTGATAAGAATGTGGCTGAAATGAGTCTATGAGCTGTCAGGAGTTCAGAGATAAGGAGCCGTCAGAAGAGCACCATGCCGGAACTCAATGTAAACCAGAAAGTGGTAGTCTGCAGACAGACTGAAACTCAACCCTGTAGGACAAAAACTGCTGAAATTTTTTAACAAAAAACTATAAAAAAAATATTTGTAGTGCAAAATAAGTAAAACAATCTCACACCCAAAAAGAAATACAAATAATTGTCCCAAAGGTGTTTATAGCCTTAACAAACAATATGTTGAGATGCTTTCCATTAGAAGAGCAGAACAGAAATAACGGAAGCGCTGGTTAGAGCCCATAACAGAGCCAAGCAGAGCTTAACAGACTTCATTGACTACAATGGAGTCCATTCAGGTTCCGATCGGGAATCTGCGGCAGAGTCCTTACCGAAATATCAGTTGTTTCTCGGAACCGCATTGGAACCATTGTTTTTTTTTTTTTAGGTTTTCTGCCCACGATGCTGCCATTTACAATGGTTACATTGTTTACCAGTAAACTGTTACATTGTCTGCAGCAGAGAGATCCAGCCTTTAGTTTTCCTACTGTTATGAAACATGCTGGGAGTTGTAGTTTCACAACAGGGGAAAGCCGTAGATTGGAGCCCCCTACTCTATAGTGTTATACATTCAAGGTAACATTTACAATCCATTTATTACATCGAAAGAAAGAACAAATATTCAGTCGCCAAAAGGACTAGGACTTTCGAGGCATCCTGTTCTAAAAACAGTCATTTGTCTACCAATCAGGGGGCTGGTGGAGATGCTGACACCGTCTTATCTATACAGATGGCGCCTAGGGCCGCCCCATGGTGTGATCCTATACAGAGCAGGCATTGTCATTTATTTCAGAGAGTGTTAGCGGTCCCCGGCACGCTGTGAGGAATGTCACTTATTAACAGTCGCAGGTTGTGAAGATGACAGATCTCGCTCCGTTTAAAGACTTTTTTTCTTCACCCAGCGTGGGCTGGCTTTCTACCTGGCGAGCAGCCACTCGTAAATCCTCGTTTAAATAGGTTCTTCTAAGGTACGATACAAAGTGTTTTGGGGGCTTTAATGTACATCGACCTGATACATGCGGCAAGTTGCTATGGTGACAAAAAAATATAATGTACTCTTATGATCCTCCACTTGTCGCTGCTATTCACAACATTCCCCACTTGTTTCGAGAACTTTGTATCTGTTGTCTGCATGGGAGGAACATCTGCGGATGACAATGGGTGGCATTTATGGAGAACAAAAAAATGTTTTTGGAATTTAGTCTTTATTAAAAAGTTGGAAAAGGTGAGGAAAAAAACAACTTTGACTATGAACGTGCATTCATCTATAATTTCTGAGCTTGTGCAGTAACTCAGACATGGGGGTCATCTGCAATTGTTTTATTTGTATTGTAATGTTATGTCCTGTTTCTCCCGTCTACTCCAGAAAATGAGGTATGGTCCCTCCCCTCTTGGTAGGAGTGGGCTGGTCCTCCTTCCTGCCAGGATTGGGAGTTACGGTGAGATAGTGAAGAGGGAGGAGGCACATGTCTGAGCTCCTTCTTCAGGAAACCTTAACCAGTGCTTTTGTGAGATCTTCACTCCAGGACGATTGTCAGAGTCAAGAAGACAGCTTTCAGAAAGCTTCAGTGTACTTAGATAGCAGAGTGATCACCACAACTTTACAGACCCTGCTGCAGGTGAGGGACTACAACTCAGACACCTATCATTTAGGCCTCTTCCAAAAAAGTCTTACATCAGGCTTGGATCATACGATGGACACCTATATCCACAAATGGCATTTAATTGCCACCTAACCAGCCACCATACTTCATCACCTGGTGTTTGAAACTTCACTTTGTACCTACTACTGCTGGATGTACCACAAGGTATATTAGAAAAGAGACTTTTATACTTTTACTTCTGACCAGATTCTTCCCACTGTACAGGTCCCCAGGGAGAAACAATCTGAGGAAGTACACAGTGACACATCATCTCATCAGGGCCACTACCACTCCCATCCCTTGCGTCGGCTCCTCAGGGGCTCGCTCCACTTCTGTTGCCTCCCCTTTTCCACACTGTCTGTATGTCCCCTGATGGGTAGGAAGGAAATATTCAAGAGAGGTTTTCCTCGCTCAATTGCACCTACCCCAAGTCCCACCACTGCTCAGGAGATGAGTTTTGAAGTGGGTAGAACAATATGTAGGACATGAGTGTACTGTTGGGAGTGGTAGTTTTCCATCAATACTAGCAATAGTTCTGGTTAGGAAGTCTTATGTAACAGGTCTAATTCTGTCTTCACCATCCAAAATAGACACTCCTTCTTCCGTTGACAACCCAATGACTGGGATATGTGTTGTTTTAGTCCTATTTAGAAATCAATCAGCAGGGTCCATTATAGGGTGTAGCAGATTGGGCAACTGCACAGTGCCCACATTTCAAAGGACAGGTCAGCCATGAACAACTTGAATTTACGATTGATCTTTTCACTGTCATACACCACCAGAAGAAGTAATATGAATAGGCTACTAGAAATTTTACTGTGAACCCTTTTACGACCCAAGACCACCAAGTATTTTGAAATTATGAAAGTCTATAAACGGCATGATACTGAAATTTTAGCCAACTATAAAGAAAGATCAGATATGAACTCTTGCGGTCTTGTCTTCTAGGGGTCAACTGTGTCACTGCTGATGATCGTCCTGCAGATGTGACTGAATGTCTTCGATGGGCAGGTCCCGCTCCACCCTCGGCACAGGAGTGTAAGGTCCCCTGCAAAGAAGAGTGTGCGTTTACTCCATGGACTAAATATACCTCTTGTACCCCAGACTGCAGTTCAACTAGAGTGAGGAGAAGATCCCTCACTGGTATGTTACTACCGCCATACACCTTCTATAGTCATTAATTACAAACTGTTACTTTATATGTAAAACTTCATTGATCACCTCAAGTCAGTATAGTGATGGCTCATATTTCATTATTTAAACTGCAGGTTCATCTTCAATTAATCTACTTAAAATAGTCACTATTAATTATTAACTATTAAGTCACAATTAATCTACTTAAAAAAGTCACTGTGTACATATATTACTTATCCTGTATTATACTCCAGAGCTGCACTCACTGTTCGGCTGGTGGAGTCACTGTGTACATACATTACATTACTTATCCTGTACTGATCCCGAGTTATATCCTGTAGTATACTCCAGAGCTGCACTCACTATTCTGCTGGTGCAGTCACTGTGTACATACATTACTTATCCTGTACTGATCCTGAGTTACATCCTGTATTATACTCCAGAGCTGCACTCACTATTCTGCTGGTGCAGTCACTGTGTACATACATTACATTACTTATCCTGTACTGATCCTGAGTTACATCCTGTATTATACTCCAGAGCTGCACTCACTATTCTGCTGGTGCAGTCACTGTGTACATTCATTACTTATCCTGTACTGATCCTGAGTTACATCCTGTATTATACTCCAGAGCTGCACTCACTATTCTGCTGGTAGAGTTACTGTGTACATACATTACTTATCCTGTACTGATCCTGAGTTACATCCTGTATTCTACTCCAGAGCTGAATGTATATTATATGTTGAATTCTACAACCCATGCATGTGGATGAGGTTTCTGGAACTCTGGTGACATGAAACAGAAAATTCTGTGCAGAAAAAATACACCTCAGAAATAAGTTATTATTATTTCTGTGGATTCTGCACCTAAGAGCCACAGGCTGACCAGCTCCTTTGTATGAGGCTAGTGCGTGAAGAGATTTTTGGCACATCACTCTGCAAATACGTGCCAGCAATCCGAGTGTCAGTCTGAGATTTCTGCTGCAGAATCTGTAATAAATGTGTGCTGGGTATTTAATATGCAGGTAGCAGTGGTATAACTAGAAATTATTGGGCCCCTCAGCAAATTTTTTTCACAAGTCGCCCCCACCTTCCCCCAAACAACTACTTTGCAATCCTCTCCTCCTGTGCAACCCCCGCTCTTGTGGCTAGTCAAGATCGCTCTCAAATGAGGCCCAGCAGCCGCTCCATACATTTCTACATGCATATACTGTATGTCATGTCACTGTATATAATGTCATTGTATAATACTTTTGAGGGGCCCTGACAATAAAATCTTTAGTCTTACACTGTGGTGGGCCCCTTCTGGGTTCGGGACCCAAAGCAGCAGCTTCCCCTGCTTTCCCTACAGCTACACCCCTGGCAGCAGGAGCGAATAGGGAACTTAAAGTGGCCCTGGAAAAAATACTAAAAGTGGCCCCATTTTGTAGTCAGGCCCAAATTGATGGAAGGAGGGGCTAGCAATACTATATTGTGGCACATTATACCGCCCCAACAGAGCCAAATACCACAGTCCATTACAGAATACTACCAGCAGCACAAAATACATCCCCAAAAACTTCCACTGGCTGTGAGGAGGGCGCAGGCGGCCCCCTGGGCATCGGCCCTCCGGGAAATATCCCTGTAAGGTCTATGGCCAATCCGCCCCTGTTTTTACACTGTCGGCTGTAAAACAGCCTCTTTGGAGAGACTGATCAAGCAAGGGATGGTAAGAGATGTCAGTTCTGAAGCCGGAGAGTTGTGAATGCAGCTCTGGATTAATGTAATGTATTTACAAAATTGATGAACATACCCTAGGGAACCTCCATTTTTGTGCAGATAAAATATGTTGCTACGGGACACAGTTTTTTTTACATAGTAACTACTTAAGGGTTTTATGCCTCCTCATTACCAAATATAACAGATTCCAGTCTCTCCGTACTTGACGTCCTCCTGAGATGCAGCTGGTGTGTTTTGCTGTGATGTTAATCGTGCTTAATAGATTCATTTATTGCAGGATTTGCGTTTACACCTGATGTAATTAAAGAGAAAAAATACTTTTTTTTATTAACTATGTAGCATTAATTGCTAAACATTAAATGATAGACCGGATTTGGTTAGAAGGGTCTGATGTCATGAAGTCATGACAAAGAGCAAGGTAAACATGGAGAAGTGCGCCACCTACAGGTGCTGGTTCACATCACTGGACCCTCATCACAGGACAGGAGGTCTCATCACTTACCTACAGTGACTTTTTTATGTTGTACCCACAAAGTTAAATATATGTTATTGAGATTTTATGTGATAGACAAACACAAAGTAGCAAGTACGTGGAAGTGAAAAGATGTCTCTTCCAGCTTTGCAAATCTACAGGCTGAAATTTTTGCCCATTCTTCTTTGCAAAATAGCTCAAGCTCAGTCAGATTGGATGGAGAGCAATTTTGAAGTCTTGCCCCGGGTTCTCAATGACATTTAGGTCTGGACTGTGACTCGGCCATTCTAACACATGAATATGCTTTTATCTAAACCATTCCATTGCAGCTCTGGCTGGTTGTTTAGGGTCTATCCTGCTGGAAGGTGAACCTCCACCCCAATCTCAAGTCTTTTGCAGCCTCTATCAGGTTTTTCTCTAGGATTGTCCTGTATTTAGCTCCATCCATCTTCCCATCAACTCTGACCAGCTTTCCTGTGCATGCTGAAGAAAAGCCTCCCCACAGCATGGTGCTGATACCAGCATGTTTCACGGTAGGGATAGTGTGTTCAGGATCATGTGCAGGGTTAGTTTGCATTTAGGCCAAAAAGTTCAACTTTGGTCTCATCTGACCAGAGCCCCTTGTTCCACATGTTTGCTGTGTCCCCTCCCTGGAATGTTATAAACTGTAAACAAGACTTCTTATGGCTGCTTTCAAAAATGTCTTTCTTCTTACCACTCTTCCATAAAGGCCAGATTTGTGAAGTGCACACCTAACAGTTGTCCTGAGGACAGATACTCCCACCTGAGCTGTGGATCTCTGCAGCTCCTTCAGAGTGACAAAGCTCTCTTGGCTGCTTCTCTAATTAGTGTTCTCCTTGCCTGGGCTGTCAGTTTAGGTGGATGGCCATGTCTTGGTAGGTTTGCCGTTGTGCCATACTCCTTCCATTTTCAGATGATGGACTGAAGAATGCTCCGTGAGATGTTCAGAGCTTGGGATATTTGTTGGTAACTAGTGTTGAGTGAAGCGAGCTTTGGATGTTTAATCTGACGTCGCTTCATTCAAAACTTCGGAATACTACTTTATGGATATTTGTCTCTGTGAAGTATTGGAATGTATGTGCTTCAATGAGCCAAAATAAGTTATTCGCGAAGTTGCGCTTGACTTCGTTGAATAACTTCGTTAATTGATTTTTAAAGTGTAAAACCACTTTAAAACTTGAAACCGAACTCGGCTTCGGTTCCGAGGTACTAGTTGCAAGCCACATTTAATTCTCCACATCTTCTTCCATCATCCATAATTATCACCAACTGCACCTAACCTTTGTGTTGAGATGGCACCCCTTAAGTTTTTGGGCCCCATAGCAGATGCTATGCCTACCATCCTAATAGTTACAGACTTGTTGCCAGTTGAACTGGGATTCCTTGGGTCCACCAAAAAAAAATGGTCGGGCCCAAACGCTATATCATCAATAAAGCCTAATAGGTTTTCAATTAAAGAAATACATTCTAGTGGTAAGTAAATGGTCCCAAAAGCTGCTCCAAATAGGATTTGGGGTCTGCTATATCTTCAGAAACTAGGCCCTTCAGAGGATACTCTGGTGGGACAGTCTGACCCTGCTTGTTGACTAATAGACATCAGGATGTCAGCCTTATCTATGGATTTACCTTTCCTTTCTTTACCTGTCCCCTAAAGAACAAATAATTATCTGAGGAAAAGCTTTAGGACTTTCCAAAAAAAGGTAATGGGATTTTGTCTCAGGGTCACATTGAAGAAAGGAATGGCTTAGCCACCGAGAAGTGTGGTCGCCCTTGTCAGGTGGGTCCTCCGCTTGTAGGTAGGTGTAGCATTAGGTGCTTGATGTAAGATTCATCAGTGCCAGGTTACAGATGCCAGAAGTATTTGACCCCACCCAACTGAAATTTAAGTAAGACAGGCGCATCCAAAGGGTGCTGTGACCCCATCTGTGTGATGATATTGCATTTCTAAAGTGACTTCTGTTATTTATCAGTTATTTGATATCGGTAACATTTTTGGAGTGTTTTGGCTATCTATGTATTGATCAATTTTAATTGGAGGTTTTGTAATTTTTGGATACATTTTAAAGGGGTGTTATAGTTAAAGGGGTTGTGACATCTGGCACCTTGATTGCAAATCGCTAGGATATACCATCAAAGTCAGATAGGTGCAAGTCCCACCTCTGAGACCCACACCTATCCCTAAAACGAGCCTCCAAAAACCCCCTTTAAGTTTTATCATAGGGTTCTCTGCACTGTGATGACAATTATACCCTGTGGTAGCCTCACTAATAGAACATACTACAATTTCTATCAGGTTCATACAGAATAACCCCAGTATAACACTAGAATCCCACAGAAGTTTGTATTCTGGCTCCATGCAACACAAAGGTAGTACCAAGCTCAATACTAATATAATAAAAAAAAACAGTGCACTACAGGAGAATGCTTGCACCGACCACACAGATCTGGATTCTGTGACCCAGCAGGACCCACCGCAGCTCCACAACCCGTTCCGGATGACCTTATGATAAGTTTGTTTCAACCGGAGTTCATTACAAGACTCGATGAATCTATATTTCAGACTTCATTAGACGATCTTGCAGGCGTATAAAATCAAATTCATCAGAACAAACAGCATAAAACATCAATAAAAACATAAAAAGCGCAATCCGACTCCGTTTCACCTTCATGGGCTTTAAACCTTCAAAAAGAATTGTGTACAGAAAATCTCAGCTCCACGTTAAATCTCATTTATTGCCTTTGGTGTAAAATACAGCGGGGACACCAGAAAATTGTGAATAATGCTGGAAATGTTTATTGAACACCAAGGCAGAGTAATTGTTTTACACGGGGCATGTAATTGAGGGACATAAAGAGCCCATATAACCTTCGTATTAGGAAAGCGGCACAGTGGCGTTCAGTGCTCGCTCTCTGATCTACGGCCGGTCTTTCATGATTAACCGTTCTGGAGCCTTGTTCCTTCCAATAAGTAATTCTGTTCTGTTTCATGCACTGTTATTATCCGCTGATACAATGTATCACTGCTCAGATCCACTTCCAAATAATCAAGCAAGCTGTGACTGTGGCTGGTAATATGAAGGGGGCATCATGGCTGACATTTTCCTGGGTGTTGTCACTGTTATGAGGACACCATGTTCACCAGTGTCGGACTGGGGTGCCTAGGGCCCACCAGTAAAATTCACTCTGGGGGCCCACTGTAAAGCTACATGCATGTGCTACCTGCCCAAACTATGTCTTTTATATGGACATAGACAATGTACTTTATAGTATCTTAGCCAGCCTATCTTTGTCAGCCTAGTGTGCCACGTGCCACTTGTGCAGGAGGTGGGGGGCTAGAGGCCACTGGGGGATTCACCTGTTTCTCTGTGGGCCAGTCCGAGCTTGATGTTCACTGTTTAATTTCTATTCCTCCATTTGGAACCTAAGGGTACACAAATACACAAATACCCTTAAAGGAGTTGTCCAGTTTTGACAAGTTCTAAAACTTATCTAAATTAAGGGGGTTTTGTGACTCTTCTCTATTGATGACCTCAGGATAGGTCACCAATATCTTATCGGTGGGCTTCCAAATTCCAGCACTTCTGACAGATCAAGAGGCAGCGGCAGTTCTGTGAGTGCCCTGACATCTTCTCAGGCCAGTGACGGGATGTTCTTCAGTCACATGGCCTAGTTGAAGCTCTGTCCCAATCCAGTGAATATGCCTGAGGTGCAAAACCAAGGACAGCTGCTATACAATGAATGGTGCCATGTGTGGTCTGCTGTGAGGAGGCCACAGTGCCCACCGGAGCATTGCAGCCTCTTTTAAAAGCTGATCGGCAAAGGGGCTGAGAGTTGGACCCTTACCGAACAGATATTGATGACCTCTCCTGAAAATAGGTTATCTATATAGAATACTTGGAAATCCGCTTTAATAAAGGGTGGTCCACTGTTCAA
The DNA here is from genome assembly GCA_900303285.1 of Rhinella marina. Taxonomy (NCBI): domain Eukaryota; kingdom Metazoa; phylum Chordata; class Amphibia; order Anura; family Bufonidae; genus Rhinella; species Rhinella marina. The sequence goes on from ONZH01027495.1 coordinate 542,497, forward strand.
GAACCTCTTCTTCTGTCCAGAGTCAAGAGTGATTACAAAGAGCCTCTCTCGCTCTGGAGGACCTGTCCTGTCCTGAATTACACACACAACCCTTTGAAATAAATGGACACTGTGTAATGCTTAATGTCTCCTGTGGTGGCGCTGCAGGGAAATTCAACACTTACTGCCAAGCTTCATCATAAAGGATAGTTGATCGCTAGCATAGGGTCACTTTATACTCTAGCTTATCGTGAAAAGATCCTTCAAATAGGTAGGACCTGTCCAAAGTAGACTTCCTTGGGTTTTTAGGATTGACGTCAGCTATACATTGTAACATTTTCTGTATTTCACATAGCCAGAGTTAAAGGGGTTTTTCCAGGCTTTTACTACTGATGACCTATCCCTAGGATAGGTCATCAGTATATGATCGGTGGGGATCCGACACCTGAGACCCCTGCCGATTAGCTTTTTGAGAAGGTATTGACGTTCCTGTGAGCGCCGCTACCTTCTCGCAGCTCACCAAGCACAGCGCCGTACATTGTTTAATGGTTGTGTTTGGTATTGCGCTCAACTCTATTCACTTGAATGGGGCTGAGCCGCTCTTAGGCCACGTGACCGATGAACGTGACGTCACTGGCCTAGGAAAAGCTGAGAGAAGGACTCGGCACTCACAGGAGCACCGGTGCCTTCTCAAACAGCTGATCGGCAGTAGTCCTGGGTGTCGGACCCCCACCGATCAGATACTGATGACCTATCCTGAGGATAGGTCATCAGTAGTAAAATCCCGGAAAACCCCTTAAAGTTCTTCTTTGTTCCTTGAAGTGCTCTTCATCCTAACCTTCAAGACTATTCTCTAGCACAATCTATAACTTGTTTTCAATGTAGACTATGATACAGTGCCTTCAGCATTTGTCTGAGAAGATGAATGCTTCTGTATTTAGCTGAGTTCCCTTACACTTGTAGATTTTTTCAGATTTCAATAATACTGTTCCGTTCTGGTTACAGGGAGAAGCAAGAAGCGGGACAGATGTCAGAACGCCGAGGCTTATCCGTTAGTGGAGACAGAGCCGTGCGCCTGTGAAGTATATAAATCTCAGCCGTATGGAAATTGGTCAGACTGCATAATACAAGATGCAAGAAATGAGATGCAGCTGGGAGCGAGAACTCGGGGAATCATGAAAGGCTGCGGCGGAGGAATCCGACTCCGAGCCATCGCTTGTTATGATTTAACTGGCAGAGTAGTTGAGCCCACTCTCTGTAGTCACACTGGTAAGGAGAAACACAATTATTTTTAGAGCTGACGTTTCTCATTGAATGGTTTTAATTGTGGAGGCAGAGAAGATATTTGTATCCATGTAGTTTCAGTGTTTAACAAGTGGAGTTATTATCTTACATTTACATGATCCCTGCCTCACAGAGAGGAGGTCCTCTACTTACCACCGTGGATGAGGGTGTGCGTAAAGAAGTAGTCTCAATGTAACTACTCAAATCATCTGGAAACCTAACTGTAAATCCTTGTCTATGTGAGAAAGTGTTATAGCAGTTATATTCTTGTACATAGGAGCAGTATTATAGTAGTTATATTCTTGTACATAGGAGCAGTATTATAGTAGTTATATTCTTGTACATAGGAGCAGTATTATAGTAGTTATATTCTTGTATATAGGAGCAGTATTATAATAGTTATATTCTTGTACATAGGAGGTAGTATTATAGTAGTTATATTCTTGTACATAGGAGCAGTATTATAGTAGTTATATTCTTGTACATAGGAGCAGTATTATAGTAGTTATATTCTTGTATATAGGAGCAGTATTATAGTAGTTATATTCTTGTATATAGGAGCAGTATTATAGTAGTTATATTCTTGAACATAGGAGGCAGTATTATAGTAGTTATATTCTTGTACATAGGAGCAGTATTATAGTAGTTATATTCTTGTAAATAGGAGCAGTATTATAGTAATTATATACTTGTACATAGGAGCAGTATTATAGTAGTTATATTCTTGTACATAGGAGCAGTATTATAGTAGTTATATTCTTGTACATAGGAGGCAGTATTATAGTAGTTATATTCTTGTACATAGGAGCAGTATTATAGTAGGTATATTCTTGTATATAGGAGCAGTATTATAGTAGTTATAATCTTGTACATAGGAGCAGTATTATAGTAGTTATATTCTTGTATATAGGAGCAGTATTATAGTAGTTATATTCTTGAACATAGGAGGCAGTATTATAGTAGTTATATTCTTGTACATAGGAGCAGTATTATAGTAGTTATATTCTTGTACATAGGAGCAGTATTATAGTAGTTATATTCTTGTATATAGGAGCAGTATTATAATAGTTATATTCTTGTACATAGGAGGTAGTATTATAGTAGTTATATTCTTGTACATAGGAGCAGTATTATAGTAGTTATATTCTTGTATATAGGAGCAGTATTATAGTAGTTATATTCTTGTACATAGGAGCAGTATTATAGTAGTTATATTCTTGTACATAAGAGCAATATTATAGTAGTTATATTCTTGTACACAGGAGCAGTATTATAGTAATTATATTCTTGTACATAGGAGGCAGTATTATAGTAGCTACATTCTTGTACATAGGAGGCAGTATTATAGTAGTTATATTCTTGTACACAGGAGCAGTATTATAGTAGTTATATTCTTGTACATAGGAGGCAGTATTATAGTAGCTACATTCTTGTACATAGGAGGCAGTATTATAGTAGTTATATTCTTGTACATAGGAGGCAGTATTATAGTAGTTATATTCTTGTACATAGGAGGCAGTATTATAGTAGTTCTATTCTTGTACATAGGAGCAGTATTATAGTAGTTCTATTCTTGTACATAAGAGCAGTATTATAGTAGTTATATTCTTGTACATAGGAGCATTATTATAGTAGTTATATTCTTGTACATAGGAGGCAGTATTATAGTAGTTATATTCTTGTTCACTAGGCCAGTATTATAGTAGGTTAATTTATACAAAGGAGACAGTCTAGAAGCAGGTACATTATTTTCAGTAAGGGTTTTTTTCAGTTTTTCTTACAGAACTCTGCTGCCTTCCTTTACACAGCCATTTAATTAAATGTATTGCCTGAGAGTGAAAAACAGTATTAGCGAATGTTACAAACACCACAGTCATCACCTCCTAAATCCATTGCTGTCCCAGCACTAATGCTTCAGTAGTCTTTGATTAAAATGCTGCAATGAGATAATATACTTCCATGTGATTGATATAGCCAATTACTGGCTTCAGTGGTCACCTGCAGTATTTCCTGGCATTAAAACTGAGGGCAGTGATTGACTTAACAGTCTTGCCTGTTACAGGTCAGTGAGTGTGAACCCACTGTGCAAAGATAGGGCTAACCCTAATGCCCCTTTCACACGAGCGGGAGACTCGCATATCTCCCGCAACGCATCTACAGGGCTGGACTCGGCACGGACAGGGATCGCATAGCATTATGAGCGATCCCAGTCAGTGCCGGAGTCCAGCCCTGTAGATGCGTTGCGGGAGACATGCGAGTCTCCCGCTCGTGTGAAAGGGGCATAAGAGCGTTATTCTGTGGCTTCCGTGGTATTCACCCTTTAACCCCTATACAAGGACCTGGACTTTGCTGTGGGTTAGCAACCAGACTGCTTCTTTTTAGAATAGTTCTGGTGAAGTTGGCAGCTGACCCAATCAGGTCATGGAATCCGGTGCAAGCACCTGGTGCTCTGGATATAGAATAGGAAGCAAAACTGTAGCAAAACTGCAGGTACAATCTGAACAGGCATCTAGGCTTGAATACTGGTTTTAAAAATCCAGGCAGCACACAGTTAATGTATCCATCATAGGGTCTCAATAACAGAAACAAACACTTCCGATTTGTTCCCATTCATAGTCAATGGGGACTAAACGTAACTGAACAGAATGGAATGCTTCAAAATGTATTGAGTTCAGTTTGGTTGCGTTCTCATACCGGAGAGCAGCATGCTGCAGTTTGCTTTTCATCCTGGGATGCGAAGCAAGACAGATCTGTCATGACCCACAATGCAAGTCAATGGGACAAATCAGTTTTCTCTGACACAATAGAAAACGGGTCCGTCCCCCATTGACTTTCAATGGAGTTCATGACAGATCCGTTCATAACAGATGCAGACGGTTGTATTATCAGTAATGGAAGCGTGATGGTAGTGTGAAAGTAGGCTTAACATTTTTGATTTTTCCTCCCCACGTTCCAATAGCCATAACTTTTTTATTTTTCCGTTCATATAGCCATATGAGGGCATATTTTTTGCAGGACAAGATGTATTTTTTAATGCCATCACTCAAGTTACCATGTGCTGTATTAGAAAACAGGAAAAAAAATCTTTGTTGGGTAAAATTGAAAAAACCCACAATTCCGCCAAGGTGTTTGGGGTTTTAACATCATGGCTTTCACTGTGTGCTAAAAAGGACTTGACATTCTTATTCTGTGGCTCAATTCTGCGGCTATAGTAAACTTGTATAGTTTTTATTTTGTTTAATTACTTTTTAAAAATAAGAACCTTTGAAAAATAAAAATTTTCTTTGCATCGCCATATTCAGACAGCCATAACTTTTTTTATTTTTGTCTACAGACGTATATAAGGTCTTGTTTTTTGCATAATGAACCTTAGTTTTTGTTGATATCATTTATGTGGTATGTGCGACTTTCGGATCACTGTTATTCAATTTTTTGTGAGGGACAAGAGGACTAAAAAATTGTGAATCGTGTGTTTTTCATTTTTTTCTATTATTTCTATTACTATTTCTAGTTTACTGCACAGGAATTTTTTAAATGTTTTCATAGTTCAGAAATGTTTTTGAGATAGCGATACCTAATGTGTTTATTTTTTATTGTTTATATATTTTTATATGTAAAATTTGGAAAGGGGGGTAATTTAAACTTTTATTAATTTTGTGTTTTAATTTTTCTAACTTTTTATTTATTAACTTGTAGTCCCTTTAGGGGGTTAGAACCTAGGATCTCTTGATTTCATGTCTTGTCCATTAGGGTCAATAGGAATTTTTCACTCTCCCTGCTGCGTTGTGCCTCGTGCACAGATCAGCAGGGAACTTATCATGACAGATCTGGAAGACTTGCGCGGCATCCAGGCTACCATGGTAACTGATCAGAGTGATTTAACTGCAGGAGCTCCAATCGAAGGCAAAGGGAGCCGCATATGGAGTGGCCTCATTGCAGCAGCCTGCTCCGTACAATTGTGGTCGCATAATGCCGTACATGTACGACTTTATGCGGTAAGGCTTTAAGAGGATGGAGATGAGCATGTGTGCACCCTAACGGAGCATCAGGCAGTAACATGAAGAGGGCACCGGAGATCAGCACACTGGATGGCATGGTGAGTGGCCTGGTGTCCACACTTACAGGAGGGCGGCGGGCACAGACCGCAAACATAACAATGTGCTAATACACTACGTCATTCCAGGATATAATTAAAGACTACCATTTGTGCATCTGATTTAAGCGGTGAGTATTTTTTTTTTTTTCATTTTTAAACTTTCCTACAACCTCCTTAAAAAAATCATTAAATAATAGCTACATTTAACCACCACTAGAGGGAGCGTCAGAGCTTACTAAAGATGGATTTTTTAAAATTGAGATTAATATATAAATCTGTCTTCAGTGAGCTCCCCCTGGTGGCGAGTCAAGATGCTATAATTTAACCGAATGGCTGTATAAAAGCAAACGGGGGATTTGGAGCTCTGCAACAGAAAGCTATGAAATTAATCAACACCAATGGTGAACTTCATTGGATAAAAATAATACAATTTTCCATTGATTAATATTTCCTTCATGACTGATGATGAGGGTGACTTTGAAATAGTAAAATAGTAGAAAGCCCAGTGTCCACTCATTCACATATTACCGCTTTTTCTTTGCAGCGATAAAACAACATAAAATCTTATGGATCCTTATTTCCCTTTCACTAGTACAACACCATTTATTGCTCTCTCATAAACCGTCTTATTTTGTCACCGCAGGCTGCCTTCTGCGCGGCTCGGATTATATCTTGCAGGTTAGCTCACTATTATAGATAATCTTGTTTCATTTACCAGTGGCGGCAGAGCTGTAATGCCTGTGATAAGGTGATTCAGCTTACATGAGATGTTCCTATTATAAAACGGATGTGGATACAGCTGGATCAAGATAATTGTACAGGGTATGTGTAGAAAAGCTGATACAACGTTACTGGGAGATAAAGCGTGTTTGTATTTGAAGGGTCAGTGCTGAAAGAATAGACTGGGCAGAGATTTCCCGAGCTCCTGTATGTTACGTCGAGTGGCGCAATAACTTTCTTATCGCACCTAGCAGACATTCAGCTTTAAAAAAAAAGGGTCAGTGAGTGTCAGGAACAATAGGAGAGGATGGAGACAGAAGAAAGACACACTGCCAGATCATTGCTCCTGCCCTTTATGGCCACTTCAAATGGAAATATCTTATTATTAAAGGGCAATTTCAATGACGATGGACGTAAATATCACCGCTACAGTAATGATTCCTAAGTTATGCGATAACGAGATTTAAAAACAGATTTTATTATGTACCATTTTCTATGCTTACCGTTTCTTCCATCCTGCCACATGGAGCACTTTTATCATAATCCCATTGCTCTCTAAAAAAGAAGAAAGTCCTATAATACTGCTCCTATGTACAAGAATATAACTACTATAATACTGCTCCTATGTACAAGAATATAACTACTATAATACTGCTCCTATGTACAAGAATATAACTACTATAATACTGCTCCTATGTACAAGAATATAACTACTATAATACTGCTCCTTTGTACAAGAATATAACTGCTATAATACTGCTCCTATGTACAAGAATATAACTACTATAATACTACCTCCTATGTACAAGAATATAACTACTATAATAATGCTCCTATGTACAAGAATATAACTACTATAATACTGCTCCTATGTACAAGAATATAACTACTATAATACTGCTCCTATGTACAAGAATAGAACTACTATAATACTGCCTCCTATGTACAAGAATATAACTACTATAATACTGCTCCTATGTACAAGAATAGAACTACTATAATACTGCCTCCTATGTACAAGAATAGAACTACTATAATACTGCCTCCTATGTACAAGAATATAACTACTATAATACTGCCTCCTATGTACAAGAATATAACTACTATAATACTGCCTCCTATGTACAAGAATATAACTACTATAATACTGCTCCTATGTACAAGAATATAACTGCTATAATACTGCTCCTATGTACAAGAATATAACTGCTATAATACTGCCTCCTATATACAAGAATATAACTACTATAATACTGCTCCTATGTACAAGAATATAACTACTATAATACTGCCTCCTATGTACAAGAATATAACTACTATAATACTGCTCCTATGTACAAGAATATAACTACTATAATACTGCCTCCTATGTACAAGAATATAACTACTATAATACTGCTCCTATGTACAAGAATATAACTACTATAATACTGCTCCTATGTACAAGAATATAACTGCTATAATACTGCCTCCTATATACAAGAATATAACTACTATAATACTGCCTCCTATGTACAAGAATATAACTACTATAATACTGCCTCCTATGTACAAGAATATAACTACTATAATACTGCTCCTATGTACAAGAATATAACTGCTATAATACTGCCTCCTATATACAAGAATATAACTACTATAATACTGCCTCCTATGTACAAGAATATAACTACTATAATACTCCTTCTATGTACAAGAATATAACTGCTATAATACTGCTCCTATATACAAGAATATAACTACTATAATACTGCTCCTATGTACAAGAATATAACTACTATAATACTGCCTCCTATGTACAAGAATATAACTACTATAATACTGCCTCCTATGTACAAGAATATAACTACTATAATACTGCCTCCTATGTACAAGAACATAACTACTATAATACTGCCTCCTATGTACAAGAATATAACTACTATGTAACTGCTCCTTAAAGTGGTTTTCCGTGACTTTGATACTAATGACCTATCCTCAGGATAGGTCATCCGTATCTGATTGGTGGGGGTCCGACACCAGGGACCCCGGCCGATCAGCATTGTAAGAAGGCACCAGTGCTCCTGTGAGTGCATGAAATGAAAGAAGAAATATAAGCTTTTTTTACAGATGTATACTTTCTATCATTTGGGCTCCTCTGACCAGTTTGTGTTCAGTTATAATTACATTTTATGTTCGTTTTTAGCAGTACATATAATCCGATATTTATTTTACCTTCAGGTTACGAAAAACTTAAAGCACATGTTCCATATTCAGTAGGACTGCGGCAATTTATGTTATATCTATTCCTATAGAGTTTTCAAAATATAACTTACATTTTCTCCATTTACACAAAATGCCTTTTCCTCCTTCTTTGACTCCACTTCTGTAATAAACAGCTCCCTCCATTCATTACAGGCCCCGGTAAGCGCAGTAACATTATCGCCATCAGAAAGCCATTGAATGCTTTTACTGCAAAGAGCTGTTTCCAGAGAGGTGTTAGTAGTCTCTGCCGCTCTTGCAGGTCAGGGAGCGGAGGAACACAGCGTGCTGACTTCAGTTATTACCTGTCACTCCGCAGCGATAGTGACACTTCTATAAAGCTTCCAGCTCACAGAGGTACAATGTGCTCTGGCACTTTACAAGAGCAAATCAAATAGGAAGAAAAGATAAAAAAAAGAGAAAAGACCACTCAGGGATCTAATTCTACTGCACAAGACTCCATTACTCCAAAACTTTCTGGACAAAAAGTAAAAAATAGCAGAGCATTTGCAAAGATGGAAGAATTAAAATACAAGTCTTAAAAGAAACTTACTATTTAGTTTACTTAGTGTGTGTGTGTGTGTGTGTGTGTATATATATATATATATATATATTATATAAAGGTGTGTGTGCGTGTGCGTGTGTGTGTATGTATGTCCGCTAAAGAAATCCGCACTGCTGCAGCTACAATCACAAAATTTGGCACACATGTACATCAGGTGTCCGGGAAGGTTTTAGAACAGTTTTCAACTCTCCAGGACGTACCGTTCCTGAGATATTCCCAAAAAATGCATTAGCCAATAGTAGCCTGGTCACATGACCCTTATCAGCCAATAGAAGCTCACAGGCACACATCAGGTTTCTATGACAACCTAGCCAGTTCACTGCTTTAGGTCTGCATTAAAGAGGCAGAGCACTGTGGAATGACAATGGTAAATGGGCATTCCCGGTTACCATAACTATAACTTATGTTTTAGACTAACTCATCATCAATCATTACCTCATATAATGTAAATTTTACATATTTACTGTTTAGTAGTAATAAAAGATGTTTTCTTCCACTGCTACCCACCTTCCTCCTAAATCAGGCATCGACCTGTAATTCCGGCCACCGTCAAAAGAAGGACTTAAAAGCACCACCCCCAGATTCCACTAAGTCACGCCCCTGACTCAGTCAGGCCACGCCCCTTCCATGCTGCATTTGACCGGGATTAAAAATATTGGTAAAAATCACTTTCTATCAGCTGCAGGGGTGGGGGGAGGGTGACTTTCTCCCTGCAGCTCATTGCTCAGACTGCACAGTGCTGCTGCTGTGTCCATCCAGGCCCTGCGCATGACAGAGGACAGGGAGTCTGAAAGCCAGACCGTCCAGCCTTAAACAAGACCTCTGGCCACCCTAGGGGCAGGCTGATGTTAGGGTGGCCAGATGTCCGGCTTTAGGCTGGACAGTCCAGTTTTCTGGCTACCTGTTCTCCGTCCGACGCAGTGCCTGGACAGACACAGGGATGTCCACCCTTTCAGTAGCTCACACTCAGGCAGCTTCTCCTCCATGTCTTCACGGAGCCAGGGGGGCATGGCCTCATGTTTAGAGATGTGTCTTCATGGGAACTGGGGGCGCTGTTTCACGTTTGGGGGAATGGCCGGTGAGGTCTGGCTTTCTGGGGTGAAGACAGTGGCCACTCTAGCTGCTGTGGAGGTCACAGTTAAAGGGGCGAGCTTCTGTAGAGGTCACTGTTAAAGGGGTGGGCAGCTGTAGAGGTCACTGTTAAAGGGGCAGGCTGCTGTACAGGTCACTGTTGAAGGGGCAGGCTGTTGTAGAGATCACTGTTAAAGGGGTGGGCTGCTGTAGAGGTCACTGTTAAAGGGGCGGGCAGCTGTAGAGGTCACTGTTAAAGGGGCGGGCCGCTAAAGAGGTTACTGTTAAAGGGGCGGGCCGCTGTAGAGGTCTCTGTTAAAGGGGCGGGTCGCTGTAGAGGTCACTGTTAAAAGGGCAGGCACTGTAGAGGGCACTCTCGATATCTTTTAACGACACACACACACACACAAACAGTAAAATAAATTAAATAAATTAAATATACCCGGGCGAAGCCGGGTCCTTCAGCTAGTGTGTGTATATATATATATATATATATATATATATATATATATATATAGACAGTACAGACCAAAAGTTTGGACACACTTTCTCACTCAGAGTTTTCTGTATTTTCATGACTATGAAAATTGTAGATTCACACTGAAGGCATCAAAACTATGAATTAACACATGTGGAATTATATACTTAACAAAAAAGTGTGAAACAACTGAAAATATGTCTTATATTCTAGGTTCTTCAAAGTAGCCACCTTTTGCTTTGATTACTGCTTTGCACACTCTTGGCATTCCCTTGATGAGCTTCAAGAGGTAGTCACCTGAAATGGTATTCCAACAGTCTTGAAGGAGTTCCCAGAGATGCTTAGCACTTGTTGGCCCTTTTGCCTTCACTCTGCGGTCCAGCTCACCCCAAACCATCTGGATTGGGTTCAGGTCTGGTGACTGTGGAGGCCAGGTCATCTGGCGTAGCACCCCATCACTCTCCTTCTTGGTCAAATAGCCCTTACACAGCCTGGAGGTGTGTTTGGGGTCATTGTCCTGTTGATAAATAAATGATGATCCAACTAAACGCAAACTGGATGGAATAGCATGCCGCTGCAAGATGCTGTGGTAGCCATGCTGGTTCAGTATGCCTTCAATTTTGAATAAACCCCCAACAGTGTCACCAGCAAAGCACCCTCACACCATCACACCTCCTCCTCCATGCTTCACGGTGGGAACCAGGCATGTAAAGTGCATCCGTTCACCTTTTCTGCGTCGCACAAAGACACGGTGGTTGGAACCAAAGATCTCAAATTTGGACTCATCAGACCAAAGCACAGATTTCCACTGGTCTAATGTCCATTCCTTGTGTTCGTTAGCCCAAACAAGTCTCTTCTGCTTGTTGCCTGTCCTTAGCAGTGGTTTCCTAGCAGCTATTTTACCATGAAGGCCTGCTGCACACAGTCTCCTCTAACAGTTGTTGTAGAGATGTGTCTGCTGCTAGAACTCTGTGTGGCATTGACCTGGTCTCTAATCTGAGCTGCTGTTAACCTGCGATTTCTGAGGCTGGTGACTCGGATGAACTTATCCTCCGCAGCAGAGGTGACTCTTGGTCTTCCCTTCCTGGGGCGGTCCTCATGTCAGCCAGTTTCTTTGTAGCGCTTGATGGTTTTTGCGACTGCACTTGGGGACACTTTCAAAGTTTTCCCAATTTTTCGGACTGACTTCATTTCTTAAAGTAATGATGGCCACTCATTTTTCTTTACTTAGCTGCTTTTTTCTTGCCATAATACAAATTCTAACAGTCTATTCAGTAGGACTATCAGCTGTGTATCCACCTGACTTCTGCCCAACACAACTCATGGTCCCAACCCCATTTATAAGGCAAGAAATCCCACTTATTAAACCCGACAGGGCACACCTGTGAAGTGAAAACCATTTCAGGTGACTACCTCTTGAAGCTCATCAAGAGAATGCCAAGAGTGTGCAAAGCAGTAATCAAAACAAAAGGTGGCTACTTTGAAGAACCTAGAATATAAGACATATTTTCAGTTGTTTCACACTTTTTTTGTTAAGTATTAGAGATAAGCGAGCATACTCGTCCGAGCTTGATACTCGTTCGAGTATTAGGGTACTTGTAAGTGCTCGCTACTCGGACGAGTATCTCGCCATGCTCGAGGAAATGGCATCTCCCGCCTTTTGAATTTTTGGCGGCTATAAACTCAGCCAATCACAAGCCAGGAGACTCTGCGGTACACCCAGCATCACGTGGGGCTCTTACATGTCGATAGCAGGGGTTGGCTGGCCTGATCAGGTGACCCTGGAATATACTAGTGACTGCCCGCGGTGCTCGGTTCAGTTGCTGCCTGGATGCCGTTAGGGACAGATCTGCAGTGTGATACAGGGAGAGTGTTAGGGTGTTCTACTAGATTTGTGTTAGGCAGGAGTGATTCTAAAAGAACCCAACAGCCCTTGTTAGGGCTACAAGACCCTTTTTTTATCTGCTTGTGGCTGGGCTTGCTGGCACTAGTAGTGCAGCTACCGCCATATTTGCAGCATTTTGCATGGAGACTGGAAAAAGTTTATTTTTTGGCTCTCAGTGACACACATCCATTTCAAACAGCTAAGTGGGACAATTTTTTTGTGTTTCATTGAAATAGGCACAGTCTGCAGAAGATTTTTTCTGTCTAACTGATAGTGGAAGTCACAATACAAAATCCTTTTGTTTGCTCTCAGTGATACAAATCCATTTCATACAGCTGTGTGGAACCATTCTGTGTGTCACAGTTCAGCTGGCCAGTCACCACAAACCACAATCTGTATTTTCTGTCCAGGCGACCCATACTGTACGTCACGTAATGAAATATGGTCTTTTGTTCTCACTGATACAGCTACATTAGAAAAATCTCTGTGCAGATTGCAGAGAAAATATCCACAGTCAGCAGGGGCTGCAGTGAAAATAGCCACACTCAGCAGGGTCTGAGTTTGCTCTCTGATATATTCTGCACGTCACGTTAAAAAAAAAAAAAAAAAAAAAAAAAACTTTGTTTTTTTTTTTTTTTATCTCAGTGATACAAATCCATTTCATACAGCTGTGTGGAACCATTTCAGCTGGCCAGTCATCACAAACCACAATCCGTATTTTCTGTCCAGGTGACCCATACTGTACGTCACGTAATAAAATACGGTCTTTTGCTCTCACTGACACAGCTACATTAGAAAAATCTCTGTGCGACATTTGTCTGGGTTGCACTTAAGCAGACTAAGTCTGCCTAATCTAATAGTTTCAGTGTAATTGCTCCATACTGCACGGTACGTAATAAAATAAGTAATTTTGCTCTAACTTATCCACATATATATTAACTTGCTCAGATTGAACTAGTTTGTGGGTTTCAGTACAGCAGGCCCATTTTTTTTTTGTATATATAATACACTTATATACAGAAAATGTTGAACCCCAAGGCTAAGGGTCGAGGACGAGGGCGTGGGCATTCAATTACTGCAGGGGGCAGAGGCCGTGGTCCTGGTCAGGGTGAGACAGTACCTGCTGATGAGGGAGCAGGGGAACGCCGCAGAGCTACACTCCCTAGCTTCATATCTGAACTTACAGGGACACGTGGTAGAGGACTGTTGAAACCACAACAGTGCGAACAGGTGATGTCGTGGATTGCGGACAATGCTTCAAGTAATTTGTCCACCAGTCAGTCTTCCACACAGTCCACCCACGTTACCCAAGGGAGCACTCCTCTGGCTCCTCCACCTCAACCTCCTTCCCCCCAGTCTGCCCCCTCTCAGGAAAATTTGGAATGCTATCCAGCATACTCTCAGGAACTGTTTTCTGGACCCTTCCCAGAGTCACAAACCACTTCTCAGGTTGCTGCTGACCTCTTTCCTGATGCTCAAGTTTTCCAACTGTCGCAGTCTGTGTGTGATGACATTGCTGACTTAGTGGAAGACGTGTGTAAAGAGGTGTCGGACGATGAGGAGACACGGTTGTCAGACAGTGATGAAGTTGTTGTCAGGGCAGGAAGTCCGAGGGAGAAGCAGACTGAGGAATTGGAGGATGACGAGGTGACTGACCCAAGCTGGGTTGATAAGCCGAGTGAAGACAGTGCTTCTGAGGCGGATGCGAGTGCTTCACCAGAACAGGTTGGAAGAGGCAGTGGTGTGGCCAGAGGGAGAAGCAGGGCCAGAGCTGGTGCATCAGCAGCAACTGTTTCACGTAGTGAAGCTCCTGTGGCGTGGCCTAGATGTTCGCAAGTCTGGAGGTTCTTTAAAGAAATTGAGGATGACCGACGGACTGTGGTGTGCAACCTGTGCCACACCAGGATCAGCAGGGGTGCCACCACTACTATCCTAACCACCACCAGCATGTGCAGGCATATGAGTGCTAAACATCCCACTCAATGGAACCAAGGCCGTTCACCTCCTGCGGGTCCCACCACTGCTCCTTCCCCTGTGTCACTCGCTGCCTCTGCTAGTCAACCCCCTGCCCAGGACCCCGGCACGAGCGCCTCCCGCTGTAAAACCACACCTTCGCCTCCACGATCCTCCACAGCATCCACCAATGTGTCCCTGCGCAGCATTCAGTTGTCTTTACAGCAGACGCTGGAGCGCAAGAGGAAATACAGTTCCACCCACCCACATGCCCAAGCCCTCAACGTCCACATCTCCAAATTGCTTAGCCTGGAGATGCTGCCCTATAGGCTGGTAGAGACCGAGGCCTTTCGCAACCTCATGGCGGTGGCTGCCCCTCGGCATTCGGTCCCCAGCCGCCACTATTTTTCCCGATGTGCCGTCCCAGCCCTACACCAGCACGTGTCACAGAACATCATCCGTGCCCTGACCAACGCTGTTTCTGAGAAGGTCCACCTAACCACGGACACGTGGACAAGTGCTGCTGGGCAGGGACACTATATATCACTGACGGCACATTGGGTTAACTTGGTGGAGGCTGGGACCAAGTCTGACCCTGGAGCCGCTCATGTACTGCCCACACCGAGGATTCCGGGCCTACCTCGGTCACGGTCTCTCAGACGTACTATGCCTCCTCCTCCGACCCCTCCTCCTCCTCCACCTCCTCCTCCGAATTACCATCCGTGCTGCGCCTTCAGTCGGTAGCTCTAGGCGCAGCAGCAGTGCCGTGGGTAAGCGCCAGCAGGCGGTACTCAAACTGCTGAGCTTAGGTGAAAAAAGGCACACCGCCCAAATACTATTACAGGGCATCACGGTGCAGACTGATCTGTGGCTGGCACCGCTGAACCTCAAGCCAGGCATGGTTGTGTGTGACAACGGGCGTAACCTGGTGGCGGCTCTGCAACTCGGCAGACACACACATGTGCCATGCCTGGCCCACGTGTTCAATCTAATAGTTCAGCGGTTCCTCAATACATGCCCCAATCTGTCTGATTTGCTCACCAAGGTGCGCCGCATCTGTGCGCATTTCCGCAAGTCGACTACAGATGCTGCCACTCTCAGGGCAGCACAGCGCCGCCTACAACTGCCCGCTCACCGACTGTTGTGCGACGTGCCCACGAGATGGAATTCATAAACATGTTATCCAGAGTTTACCAGCAGCACAGAGTGATTGTAGACTGCCAGATGTCAACTTCCACCAGAACTGGTAGTCAGGTCAGTCAGATTCCTCAAGTGGAGGAAGTGGACGTGGATGTCTGATATCTGCCAGGTGTTGACCAACTTTGAGGAGTCAACACAGATGGTCAGCGGCGATGCCGCCATTATCAGCCTCACCATCCCGCCGCTTTGCCTGTTGAAAAATTCACTGCTCAGCATGAAGTTGGAAGCTTTGCGCTTGTCACAAGAGACGGTGGAGGAAGATACGTCGCTTGATAGCCAGAGCACCCTCCGGTCTGTTTCTCAGCGCGTATCGGAGGAGTGGGATGAGGATGAGGAGGAGGAGGAGGAGAATGTCGGCGAGACAGAAGAGGGTACCGGTGCTCAGTCCTTATTAACTGTTGAGCGTGTATAGGCTGAAGAGGAGGACTTGGAGGAGGAGGAGGAGGAAATGGAGAGTCAGGCCAAAGAGGAGAGGGAATTCTTGTGTGTTGGGACTCTGGCGCACATGGCAGACTTCATGTTAGGCTGCCTATCCCGTGACCCTCGCGTTTAAAGAATTTTTTCAAACACCGATTACTGGGTGTTTACTCTCCTGGACCCACGGTATAAGCAGAACCTTTCCACTCTCATCCCTGCAGAGGAAAGGAGTATGAGAGTGAATCAATATCAACAGGCCCTGGTGCACAAGCTGAAACAATTCTTCCCATCTGACGCCGCTAGCGGCAGAGGGCGTGCTTCTGTGGGCCAAGTAGCGGGGGAGAGGAGGCAAGCAGGCAGCTTGTCCAGCACTGGCAGGGGAACGCTCTCCAAGGCCTTTGCCAGTTTTATGTCACCCCAGCAAGACACTGTCACCTGTCCCCAGTCTCGCCAGATTAGGGGTGAGCTTTACAGAAAAATGGTGAGGGAGTACCTAGCTGACCATACCAACATCCGTAGCGATCACTCTGCTCCATACAACTACTAGGTTTCAAAGCTGGACACGTGGCCTGAACTGGCGCTGTACGCCTTGGAGGTGCTGGCCTGCCCTGCCGCTAGCGTGTTGTCAGAGCGGGTATTCAGTGCAGTTGGTGGCGTCATCACCGATAAGCGTACACGCCTGTCAACTGACAGCGCTGACAGGCTGACCCTTATTAAAATGAACAAAGCCTGGATTTCACCGGAATTCAAATCTCCTCCGGGGGAAAGCAGCTAAAGATTAACATTACTTATGTATCCGATTCCTCTTCTCTACTCCTCCTACCCCTCCTTCTTGTCGTCTTTGCCTAACGCTGACCCAAAACGCAATTTTTTAGAGGGCTAACTGGCACTCTTTTACCACAATTTTTCCGGAGGGCCACCTACAGGCCCTCTCTCCAAACAATTTTTCCGGAGGTCCACCTACAGGCCCTCTCTCTAAACAATTTTTCCAGAGGGCCACCTACAGGCCCTCTCTCCAAACAATTTTTCCGCAGTGTCAACTACAGACACTGTAAAACAATGTTTCAGGAGCGTCACACAGACAGTCCAAAACAATTTTTCAGGAGGCGCAAGTACCGACATTTAAAAAAAAAATTTTTTTGCTGAGGGTCGACTTTATGTACTCCGAAAAGAAAAACAATTTTGGAGGCTCAACAAAAGCCATTTCACTGCATTCTCAGTCGGACAAAGTCATTGGTGGTGTAGCCGCCATGCTGTGTCAGGCTACATTTTTGGGTGCTTCACCAGCTACTGCATACTAACTCAGTCACTCTGTTGTCACCGCCGCCATACAGGGCCACGAAAAATGTTTATGTGGTTCGCCTGCTCCCGCAGTGTCACTCGCTCACTCTGTTGTCACCACCATAGTGGTTTGCACTATAGCAGCCCAAGTCTGCACATTCCACTTTTTCTCTCCAAGTGATCAATACTACACGTCACATTAGAAAATACGTTCTTTTTCTCTCAGTGATACAAATCCATTTCATACAGCTCAGTGGAACAATTCTGTGAGTAACAGTCCAGCACCTCAGTCTGCACAGACCACAATCAGTTGTTTCTGTGTAATTGATCTATACTGCACGTCACGTAAAAAAATATGATTTTTTGCTCTCCGTGATACAAATCCATTTCATAAAATCCTTTCTTTCTCTTTAACTGATCTATACTAAATGTCACTTTTAAAAATACGTCTTTTTCCTCTCTTTCTATCTCTCCAAACTATTTTTCCGGATAGGTGACGTATACGGTATTAAACTGAGAAGAATACATACAGCACATGCCCCACTTGATCAATTTCATAGTTGACAACCGTACCTAAATTGACAGCCACAGCCATACAGGGCCACGCTAAATTTTTCCTGTGCTCTACCTGCTACCGTCGTGTAGCTCGGTCAATGTGTAGTCACAGCCATACAGGGCCACGCTAAATTTTTTCTGTGCTCTACCTGCTACCGTCGTGTAGCTCGGTCAATGTATAGCTCGGTCAATGTGTAGTCACAGCCATACAGGGCGACGCTAAATTTTTTATGTGCTCTAGCTGCTACCGTCGTGTAGCTCGGTCACTCTGACCGAGTCTGACCCTGGGGCTGCTCATGTACTGCCCACTTGGAGGATTGCGGGGCCTACCTCGGTCACGGTTTCTCAGACTTACTATGCCTCTTCCTCCAACCCCTCCTCCTCCTCCTCCTTTGAATTACCATCCGTGCTTCACCTCCTGCTACCTCAGTCTAACTCGGTCACTCTGTTGTCACCGCCATGCCGCGTCAGGCTAAATTTTTGGGTGGCTCACCTGCTACCTCATCTAACTTGTTGGTGTCACCGCCATGCTGTGTCAGGCTTATGCCTGCATTGTGTGGCTGGGGATAGGAGAACAGTCCCAGCATGGGCATGGGTGATGGACCTTCGTTGCACCTAGTTGGGTGCTTCCCTAACATGTGATGGGTATTTGCCTCGCCTTTCTTGGTCTGGGTGAGCACAATTGCCATGAGGGTAACCACCAGGCTGTTGCCTGAGGATTTGGGGTAATGGTGGGATTAGGCAGCCTCAGAGGCATCCATGCATGCTGCCCCTGCTGTTTCCTGTCCATTTCCGTGGTGTTTCCATCATTTTCTGATGTTTCCAGGTTTTCACCCAGCCTTCCCTAGGCAGAGCTTTGGTCCCCTGCAAAAAATGCTTGAGTCTCCCATTGACTTCAATGGGGTTCGTTACGAGCACCCGAGCATCGGGAAAAGTTTGTCTCGAATAACGAGCACCCGAGCATTTTAGTGCTCGCTCATCTCTATTAAGTATATAATTCCACATGTGTTAATTCATAGTTTTGATGCCTTCAGTGTGAATCCTCAATTTTCATAGTCATATATATATATATATTCTTTGTACAGTACAGTGCTAAAATTGTGTCTACCTGCAGCTACCACTAGGGGGAGCACAGTGCATACATATTTCTATAGAACCCATTTAGGTACATAAGAAGTTCATATGCAGTAAGTTTCTTTGCTCCCCCTAGTGGTCACTGCAGGTAGTCAGAATTGTTTTATGTTTAGTTGTGTGCTGGGTTCTGAAAATCTGAAGTCTGGTTCCCAAAAAGGCTGTGATTTAAGGGGCGTGGCTTTTTAAAGGAGCAGTCCAGAAGTCCCCCTAGACTGCATCTGCAGATATAATATTGCTTACCTGTGCTGTTCTCCTATTTTGTATTGAAAGGTTTATTCATCTTATCATTCAAATTCAGTTTTTACTACGTCTTTCCCCAATAAACCCAATGTTCCCCATGAACATTACTCCCGACTGCTGTGAGATGGGTTATATTTATGCATAAACATACCTGCTTCATTGAAATGTTACCTCTTTTTATTACGAAGCCTACCAGGCGATCAGCTGATCATGGCAGATGATGCTCACCATAGGTTTTTTCTAGAGTGGCCTCCGCAGGTCAAATGTAGTATTACATGCTGACCATTGATCTAATTTGTCTACCATGGAATATGTACAGGGGCCAGGTCCACTTATAGCAGCTGTACCAAGTGGGAGACCAGACCTTTTATCCATGCTTAAAATATATTTATTTATTATGCACTTATATAGTGCGGACATATTCCACAGACATTAGCATCCATCTGTCCCCAATGGGGCTCACAATCTAAGTTCCCCATCAGTTTGTCTTTGGAGTGTGGGAGGAAACCAGAGAACCCGGAGGAAACCCACGCAAACATGGAGAGAACATTCAAACTTCTTGCAGATGTTGTCCTTGGTCGGATTCCAACCTAGGGCCCCAGCACTAACCACTGAGCCACCATACCAGACAGGGGTTGCCTTCTTGAGGATATCCCTATACTGTATAGTGACGAGATATCACTAGGACGCACCACTACTTTATGATTAGTGTGTGTCCGACCTCTGGGTTCAACACTTATCCTGAGAATGGTGGCACTGCAGTGCATCAGCTTCTCTGTTCTCTGTGGGCCATGGCACACCAGCCGCCAGCTGTATAGCTCCAGTCAAGTGAATGGGACCAGTTACTGTGCAGGGAAACATTAGAAGGAGACGTAGCTCTGAATAAGCATCGCAGCCCCTCTATTCTCAGGGTCAGTGGGATCCCAGAAGTTGGATCACTGCTAATCATGAAGTCATCCTAAAAATATGCCATCACATTACATTATAGGGATCCCTTTAAATATTGAAAGCTGAACTTCGGTTATGTCCATGGACAATATAGGCAATTTTAGACAGTTTTGTACTGAGTATAGGCTCCTCGGGGGCGGAGCATGTCAGAGATTCTCTTTAATGTTCTATGATCCTTGCTTTATGCTCTGCCCCCGAGGTTCTGCACTCAGTGTGGCACAGTGAAATTTTACTTTACCTCTATTACTGGAGTCATGCAATGGGTTTGAGCTCCTGTGCGAAACTTGGAAGATTCAGAAAATGATTGTAATCCTCATTTAGCAAGTAATTTCCCAGTTGCCTCAGTGTTACTCTTTAGATTATAAAACATATTTGCTGGAAATAAGAATTTCACTTTGTTCCTTGTATGAAAATGTTCTTTTCCTTCTGTCCTCGTCCAACAATGTAAAAAAAAAAAATCATGAAGGCACCAGGGAAATCTCTGAAAAAATTAGCTGTGTGCATTGAGAAAGCCTGGGATACTTTATTACCAGAGAATACAAATAACGTGCGCTCGTTCACACCCGTAATAATATAGTGTGATTGTAAGTGAAGGGCAGAGCTGCCGCCTTAGATCACAGCCCGAGTCACTGACCGGCCGGACGACCAGAAGACGAGCGCTTTAAATTGTTTTTATGCTGACGGAGCGACAAGCGGTTATTAATATTACAAGACACTGTTGGTTCTGCATTTCTGGATGACTGAACTGAGTGATTTGGTCTCGAGCTGCAGCATAAGCAATATCTCCAGAATATATCGTCCACGTCCACAATCAGGTCTCTAGGTAATTACATTGGTTTCTCCTGGAATCCTCCCTACTGTGAACTTTATAGAGCGGACCCATGGGTCCAATTTTAGAAAATATTAGCTCAGATATGGTAGAATAAGGGGGGATTCACAAGACCGTAAGTGTTTGGTGGTCCGCAAACCGTGGATACATAAAACACAGATGCCGGCTGTGTGCAGGCTGCGTCATGGTGTGGACCCATTGACTTCAATGGGTCTGTGGTCAGCCTATTTCAGTGAAGTATAAGATGCGTCCTATCTTTTGCAGCATAGCCGTATGGATGCAGAGGTACACGGAAGCTCTATGATAGATTGACAGACAGACATTTACTTAGATAAATCTGGTTGCTTGAGAAAAGTCCCAGTGTGAGGACTGAAACGTCGCATTTGGTGGAATAAATCACTTCTGATTTAAGCACATTTTGGTAGTGCTGCGGATTTTCTTTGTTTTATCTATTTATCCATCTATCTCATATGTATATGTCTATTTATCTATTATCTATCTATTTATCTATCATCTGTTATCTATCTATCTATCTATCTATCTATCTATCTATCCATCTATCTCATATGTATGTCTATCTATTTATTATCTATCTTTCTGTCTATTATCTATCTATTATCTGTTATCTATCTACTAGATGATTGAAGCCCCATCATTTACTGAAGATTTTTCCGCTCTCTTTGCAGGATACATTGAGGAACGCTGTGAAGTTCCTTGTCCATTTGACTGTAAGCTGAGCGACTGGTCCTCCTGGTCCTCGTGCAGCGCCTCGTGTGGAGCCGGAGTGAAAATTCGATCTAAGTTTTTGAAAGAAAAACCTTATAATGGGGGGCGGCCCTGTCCAAAACTGAACCTTAAAAATCAGGTGAGTGGTGACAAAGATAATCATATTTAGTTCTGTTCTAAACCAGGCCATGGCTCTTCTGTTACTTTATGAGAAGGTTTATTGTCATTTGGTGCACAGTACGTCAGATGTACATCAGAGATATCACATCTGGACATTTATGTTACAGTATCTTTACCCCTCTTGTGCCATTGATAAAGTCTAGTTAAAGGGGTTCTGTAGTTTTTTCAAACTGATGATCTATCCTCTGGATAGATCATCAGCATCTGATCGGCGGGGGTCCGACACCTGGGACTCCCGCCGATCAGCTGTTTGAGAAGGCAGCGGCGCTGCAGGAGTGCCGCGGCCTTCTCTGTGTTTACCGCAGGCCCAGTGACGTCACGACTAGTATTACTGGCCTGGGCGGGGCTAAGCTCCATTCATGTGAACACAGCTTAGCCCCGCCCAGGCCAGTGATACTAGTCGTGACGTCACTGGGCCTGCGGTAAACACAGAGAAGGCCGCGGCGCTCCTGCAGCGCCGCTGCCTTCTCAAACAGCTGATCGGCGGGGGTCCCGGGTGTCGGACTCCCACCGATCAGATGCTGATGATCTATCCAGAGGATAGATCATCAGTTTGAAAAAACTGCAGAACCCCTTTAAGAGTATTCTGGTTGTAAGACATTATTCCCTGCCCATAGGATAGGGGATAACTATTAGATCTTTGAAGGTCCCACAGGGAACCCCACTGACCATGAGAACACGTACCCCTCTGGCGTCCTAGAATGAATGGTGCAGCAGGTCGAGCATGACCACTGACGCTCCATTCATCTCCATAGAAGTTCTGTACATAGCTGAGTACAGCGCTCTACTATCTCTGAACTTCCACAGAGATAATTGGAGCATCAGTACTCATGCCCGACCTGCCACTCCATTCATTTCAGGGGTACAGGGTCCCCGTACTTATGATCGATGGGGTTCCAGCAATCCCCATGGATTTAATAGTTGTCTCCTGTGGATACGGAATAACTTCCCACAACCGGAATAACCTTTAAGGTTTGCTGTAAATCTATCTATCTATCTATCTATCTCATATCTATCCTTAGACACAATCTCTTTGTCTATCTCCTCTCTAGTTTTCTCCTATCTCTTATCAACATACATTTGGTCTCTTCTCTGTAGTATAAACTTTCCAGAATTAATCTGCAATTATTATTTCTTCCATCTTGTGAGGACTTTTATAATTTCATCATCTGTAATATTGCGTTATTGCCTATGAACGTTGTCACAGTCAGGATTTTTAACTAGGTTATGTACGGAGACGGGGCCAAGATTACACTTCACAAACGTAATGAATTTCATTTGTAGCCGTCCTCACCAGATGTTGTAGATGTGTAATAACTCCATTATCTCGGCCACAAATGAGGTTATCAGGCGGGGAGTAAATACAGACCCTGAGCCACGCTGCAATGCTGCACACTACATATATATTTAATGGTATTAGAATATGAAAGCAGTGGGAAGCCATCATTACTGAGCCTCAGAGCTGCAGACATCAGACGAGAGAGACCCAGGTGATTGAAACCTTATTAATGGTGTGGAGTTACCTTCAATAAACATGTCAGAATGACGGTTAATCTATCATTATGGGGTACAAGAGGAAGGAAGTGTGAAATATTCAATTATAGCCACTAATATTGTACTAGACAGAGGTCGTGTGGCCTGCAGTGAGCAAATACTCGCTACTCAGTCCGATTATATGACAAATTACAATAATCCAGTATAGCGGTATTTATTCTATAATAATTACTGTATAGCCGAACTGACCCCATAATAATTATATCAGAACTGACCCCATAATAATTATATCAGAACTGACCCCATAATAATAATTATATCAGAACTGACCCCATAATAATAATTATATCAGAACTGACCCCATAATAATTATATCAGAACTGACCCCATAATAATAATTATATCAGAACTGACCCCATAATAATAATTATATCAGAACTGATCCCATAATAATTATAACAGAACTGACCCCATAATAATTATATCAGAACTGACCCCATAATAATTATACCAGAACTGACCCCATAATAATAATTATATCAGAACTGACCCCATAATAATAATTATATCAGAACTGACCCCATAATAATTATACCAGAACTGACCCCATAATAATTATACCAGAACTGACCCCATAAGATCCTACACCCTTAAAAAAAAAAAAAAAAAAAAATATATCTATATATATATCTATATATTAGTCAGTTCTCCCACTTGAGATGAGATGAGAGAGGCCTGTAATTGACATCATAGGTAGACCTCAACTATGAGAGACAAAATGAGAAAACAAATCCAGAAAATGACATTGTCTGATTTTTTTAAGAATTTATTTGCAAATTATGGTGGAAAATAAGTATTTGGTCACCTACAAACAAGCAAGATTTCTGTCTCTCACAGACCTGTAACTTCTTCTTTAAGAGGCTCCTCTGTCCTCCACTCATTACCTGTAGTAATGGCTCCTGTTTGCTATCAGTATAAAAGACACCTGTCCACAACCTCAAACAGTCACACTCCAAACTCCACCATGGTGAAGACCAAAGAGCTGTTGAAGGACTTCACGCAAGATCTCACCCCGTGGGTTCAAAATGATCACAAGAACTGTGAGCAAAAATCCCAGAACCACACGGGGGGACCTAGTGAATGATCTGCAGAAAGCTGCGACCAACATAACAAAGGCTACCGTCAGTAACACACTATGCTTCCAGGGACTCAGATCCTGCAGTGCCAGACGTGTCCCCTGCTTAAGCCAGTACATATCCAGGCCCGTTTGAAGTTTGCTAGAGAGCATTTGGATGTTCCAGAAGAGTACTGAGAGAATGTCATATGGTCAAATGCAACCAAAGTAGAACTGTTTGGTAGAAACACAACTCGTCGTGTTTGGAGGAGAGTGAATGCTGAGTTGCATCCGAAGAACACCATACCTACTGTGAAGCATGGGGGTGGCAACATCATGCTTTGGGTCTGTTTTTCTGCAAAGGGACCAGGACGACTGATCCGTGTACATGAAAGAATGAATGGGGCCATGTATAGTGAGATTTTGAGTGCAAACCTCCTTCCATCAGCAAGGGCATTGAAGATGAAACGTGGCTGGGTCTTTCAGCATGACAATGATCCCAAGCACACCGCCAGGGCAACGAAGGAGTGGCTTCGTAAGAAACATAGCCAGTCTCCAGATCTCAACCCCATAGAAAACCTTTGGAGGGAGTTGAAAGTCCATGTTGCCCAGCGACAGCCCCAAAACATCACTGCTCTAGAGGAGATCTTCATGGAGGAATGGGTAAACATTCCAGCAACAGTGTGTGCCAACCTTGTGAAGACTTGTGAAGAGAAAACGTTTGACCTCTGTCATTGCCAACAAAGGATATGTAACAAAGTATTGAGATGAACTTTTGTTACTGACCAAATACTTATTTTCTACCATAATTTGCAAATAAATTCTTAAAAAAATCAGACAATGTGATTTTCTGGTTCTGTTTTCTCATTTTGTCTCTCATAGTTGAGGTCTACCTCATGTCAATTACAGGCCGACCTCATCTTTTTAAGTGGGAGAACTTGCACAATTGGTGGCTGACTAAATACTTTTTTTCCCCACTGATATATACAGTACAGACCAAAAGTTTGGACACACCTTCTCATTCAAAGAGTTTTCTGTATTTTCATGACTATGAAAATTGTAGATTCACACTGAAGGCATCAAAACTATGAATTAACACATGTGGAATTATATACTTAACAAAAAACTGTGAAACAACTGAAAATATGTCTTATATTCTAGGTTCTTCAAAGTAGCCATCTTTTGCTTTGATTACTGCTTTGCACACTCTTGACATTCTCTTGATGAACTTCAAGAGGTAGTCACCTGAAATGGTATTCTAACAGTCTTGAAGGAGTTCCCAGAGATGCTTAGCACTTGTTGGCCCTTTTGCCTTCACTCTGCGGTCCAGCTCACCCCAAACCATCTGGATTGGGTTTAAGTCTGGTGACTGTGGAGGCCAGGTCATCTGGTGTAGCGCGCCATCACTCTCCTTCTTGGTCAAATAGCCCTTACACAGCCTGGAGGTGTGTTTGGGGTCATTGTCCTGTTGATAAATAAATGATGGTCCAACTAAACGCAAACCGGATGGAATAGCATGCCGCTGCAAGATGCTGTGGTAGCCATGCTGGTGCAGTATGCCTTCAATTTTGAATAAATCCCCAACAGTGTCACCAGCAAAGCACCCCCACACCATCACACCTCCTCCTCCATGCTTCACGGTGGGAACCAGGCATGTAGAGTCCATCTGTTCACCTTTTCTGCGTCGCACAAAGACACGGTGGTTGGAACCAAAGATCTCAAATTTGGACTCATCAGACCAAAGCACAGATTTCCACTGGTCTAATGTCCATTCCTTGTGTTCTTTAGCCCAAACAAGTCTCTTCTGCTTGTTGCTTGTCCTTAGCAGTGGTTTCCACCATGAAGGCCTGCTGCACACAGTCTCCTCTTAACAGTTGTTGTAGAGATGTGTCTGCTGCTAGAACTCTGTGTGGCATTGACCTGGTCTCTAATCTGAGCTGCTGATAACCTGCGATTTCTGAGGCTGGTGACTCTGATGAACTTATCTTCCGCAGCAGAGGTGACTCTTGGTCTTCCTTTCCTGGGGCAGTCCTCATGTGAGCCAGTTTCTTTGTAGCGCTTGAGGGTTTTTGCGACTGCACTTGGGGACACTTTCAAAGTTTTCCCAATTTTTCGGACTGACTGACCTTCATTTCTTAAAGTAATGATGGCCACTCGTTTTTCTTTACTTAGCTGCTTTTTTCTTGCCAGAATACAAATTCTACAAACAGTCTATTCAGTAGGACTATCAGCTGTGTATCCACCTGACTTCTGCCCAACACAACTCATGGTCCGAACCCCATTTTTAAGGCAAGAAATCCCACTTATTAAACCTGACAGGGCACACCTGTGAAGTGAAAACCATTTCAGGTGACTACCTCTTGAAGCTCATCAAGAGAATGCCAAGAGTGTGCAAAGCAGTAATCAAAGCAAAAGGTGGCTACTTTGAAGAACCTAGAATATAAGACATATTTTCAGTTGTTTCACACTTTTTGTTAAGTATATAATTCCACATGTGTTAATTCATAGTTTTGATGCCTTCAGTGTGAATCTACAATTTTCATAGTCATGAAAATACAGAAAACTCTTTGAATAAGGAGGTGTGTCCAAACTTTTGGTCTGTACTGTATGTATATAACAAATATGACATTTCAGAAATTTTATGTAGTCCAAACGTTTCCAGCCCCACAGGGAAGGACTAAACTTTTATCAATATCCCCTCTTTTCTCTTGTGCTATGTTTTCTTTGGAGTTGGTTTTTATTATCACACTGGATCAGCAGACAGAAGACTGAAATCAATTAAAACTACCCAAGTGACTATCTGTAGTAACCAGCGTGGAACGGACTTTGATTATTATTATTTTTTTGCTTTTATTTTGATTCTGGGATAATAAATCTAGAAAACATGTCTGTTCTGCCATGGAATTACTAAGCCTCTTCCTATTTGTCAGATCCAGGGCTGTAATGATGCTCTATTATACCATTTATACAGTAATCATGATAAATGTGCGCTCGAAATGACAAATTGCTGCAGAGCCGGTTTGGCTAATTAGGAAGCAGTACAATGCTGAGTGCAAAAACAATACGGTTACCTGGTCATACAGCATATAAGAGGATGGATAATGGGGTCTGTGGAGAAGTATTCTTCTCTATGGACAATGTAAAGCTGTGGAGATCTCTGTCCATGAATAGGAAGGGGCACAAGGTGTGGGAAGAGTGTCAATTACACACATCACTGCCTATTATCTGGGCGACACAGAGCGAGAACCAATAATGGAACAGCTCAATGTGCCGAGCACAGAAGCCACACAGAACTAGAGGGCAAGTAAAGTGCTCAGGTCTACATGAGGGCCCATGGCATGGGGTATCAGCTCAGCTTGGCCCCATTCTTCTTTCTTATGGGCAGTGTAAAACATGAAGGTTTCTACCTGTCCATTGTAAGGGCCACCAATGGTCTTGAACAATGCCCATGCCATCCTACAGTGAAGACATCATGGGGCATGTACCAATAAGGGAACAGTCATAGAGCCATAGTGTGGATTAGTGGAAGTAGAATCCATCGATACTGGGGGCCAAGGTAACACACACCATGGATTGGTTGCTATGGGAGCCATGGAGGGCTCTACTGTTCTTCTCCATGAGCAATGAAGGCCTCTGTCCACAGGATGGACGCCAAGCCACGAACCCACCAAGAGTTCTGGAAAGAGGGTCAAGAGGGATGTGAAGGACAGCGACCAAGCCCCAGACCTTTCCATTACCAGGACATCATGGAGCATGAACCAGTTAGGAAACAGTATGATGTTCCGGGGTGGACTGGCCAGTGAGCCCCAGGACAGAAAGAAAACCGCAGCATGCTGCTCTCCTGTATGAGAGCGGAATGGAATACATTTTGGAGCACTGCGTTCTGTAAAGTTACGTTTTGTCCCAATTGACAAAGAATTGGGACAAAACGGAAGCATTTTTTCCAGTATTGAGTCCCTATAACGGATCTCAATACCGTGAAAAGTAGCCTTACAGAGACTCTTTAAAGGGATAATCCAGGTTTAGTAAATACAGGTTATGCTTAATATATTGTTTATACCTTTTCTGTATCCATTCCTTGTGGTTTTAAAGATCTCTGCTTGCTGTCATTCAATAGAGCACAGGTGTGTTGTGCGAAATGTAAAGGAAAACTCTATCAGATTCCATCAGATTGTGTATCTTATATTTAGGTTTTTTTTTTTCCTTTCTTGTTGCATCTGGATTCCTGATTAGTCAGAGTTTCCCCCTTTAAGGGGAGACCTATCCAGGCGCTCGCTGGTATCTCTGATCCTGTGTTTTCTCATGAGGTCACAGTCTATGTGATGTTAGTAAGCTTGTGGCTGACCCCCTGCGTTCAGTCCAGGCTGCGGCACAATACAGTTACTGCTGCAGTACATCACTGCCAGGAATAATTAGCAGCTAATGATAGATTTCAGCTCCTTATAGTAATTCTGCTGCTAGTGCGGTGAAAGGAGCAGATAACGTTCTGTACACTGATCCTGATCATGTCCTGCATGAGCATCTTACCATCCTCTGCTGAATCGGTAAACTGCAGAGTAAGGGCTGTTCACACGACCGGGCCATCTTTTGAGGTCTGCAAATTGCTAATACCGGCCGTGTGCGTTCCGCATTTTGCAGACAGCACATGGCCGGCTCTATATAGAAAATGTCTATTCTTGTCTGTGATTGCGGAAAGAATAGGGCATGGTCTGTATTTTTTGCGGGGCTACGGAACGGAACAACGGATGCGGACAGTACCCGGTGTGCTTTTGTGGCCCCATTGAAATGAATGGTTCCATACCTGTTCTGCAAAATTGCAGAACAAATGCGGAACTGTTCATATGGTTGTGTGAATGGGCCCTTAGTCAGATATAAGAATGTTCTGTCTGATCTGTATAATATTATAGTTGCTGTTATAATTTATAGATAGATATTACCTAGATCATTAGAAATGACATAGATGGATGGATAGATAGATGGATAGATATGAGATATACAGCAAAAACAAACTCCACGGCACTTCCAGTTACAGTAAAAATAAAAAAAGTGTCTTTTAATCACCAGATAGCCGATAGATAGATAGATAGATAGATAGATAGATAGATAGATAGATAGATAGATAATAAATCAGGGATCAGCAGCCTTTGGCACTCCAGCTGCTATGAAACTACAACTCCCAGCATGCACACTTACTCAGCTATTCTTGTAACTCCCATAGAAGTGAAAGGAGGATTCTGGGAGTTGTAGTTCCAGAACAGCTGGAGTGCCGGAGGTTGCTGATCCCTGAGATAGATAGATGTGAGATGGATGGATGGATAGATAGATAGATAGATAGATAGATAGATAGATAGATAGATAGATATGAGATAGATATGAGATAGATATGAGATAGATAGATAGATAGATGTTAGATAGATGGATAGATAGATAGATAGATAG
The DNA here is from genome assembly GCA_900303285.1 of Rhinella marina. Lineage (NCBI taxonomy): Eukaryota > Metazoa > Chordata > Amphibia > Anura > Bufonidae > Rhinella > Rhinella marina. The sequence goes on from ONZH01027495.1 coordinate 572,326, forward strand.
ATAGATAGATATGAGATAGATATGAGATAGATATGAGATAGATAGATTAGATAGATAGATAGTTAGATAGATGTTAGATAGATGTGAGATAGATGTTAGATAGATGTTAGATAGATAGATATTAGATAGATAGATAGATAGATAGATAGATAGATAGATAGAAATATCCTTTTACATGGATGATCTGGCAGATTAGGGGAGGAAAATATCTATATGAGAAAGATAAATAGATAGATATGAAATAATAGATGGGTAGATAGATAATAGATAGATATGAGATTAGATAGATAGATAGATAGATAGATAGATAGATAGATAGATAGATGTTCCTAATAAGCCCCTCGGTGTAGACCATGATGTGGATTTGCTGTGTTCATCTATTCTATACTGAGCTTGCTCTTTGCTGGTGGTAGTGGTTTCGCCTCTGCACATCATGATAAACTCCTCTCTGCTACATGAGACATTTTATACCTCAATACCAGGCAATTTAAGATCCACCAAACTTTCTGTAGGAATCTTGAGCTCATCCTTGCACTTACTCATGAGATGAATGGGTGCAGCACAGATTTCTGCCCCCTTATCCCTCCGCCGTGTTATGAATCCCTCTGTAAGAAGCTTCTGATATTCTTCCTACAACTTTCCATCAGTAACTATAATGCAATCAGCTTTAGTCGCCCCCTCCTGCCTCTGTGTGACCACAACCTGTGTAATTAGTCGCCACGCGTTTATTTTAGAAACTGATCACGGCGCAGAACACGTACAGTACAGACCCGACCTAGAGAGGTTTGTGAAGTTGTGGAGGGCTGATGAGCATCTGGTGGGCATTTGTCATCAAGCAGGTGAACTAATGGCTGTGTAATTTTCTTCTCTCCCTGCCTGTCACGCGCTCTGCTAATCTGGACCTCGACAAAGGCTCAGGTTGGTATTTCATTCTATGTATTGATTATCATTTCCAATCCAGTGTCATTACGCTTCCTCGCAGGCGGCAGCGGGCAGCAGCTTCTCTATTTTCTCTGCGCTCTGTGTGTAAATACTAATTTGCCTATGAAGTGTTATATGTCATTTCCATAATGCAGGCGAGCGGGGATGTCAGAAAAGGCTCTGGAGAGCGCCAGGGAAATTTTGCCGCTTTCCGATGCTGTTTAGATGGTGCCCAAGTAATATGGTGCATTGAAAGAACTTTTCCTGAGTAAGGCCTCATGCACACGAACGTATTTTCTTTCCATGTCCTTTCCGTTTTTTTTTTTTGCGGCCCGTATATGGAACCATTCGTTTCAATGGGTCTGCAAAAAAAAAAAAAGGAAGTTACTCCGTGTACATTCAGTTTCCATATGTCCGTATTTCTGTTCCGCAAAAAAAATAGAACATGTCCTATTATTGTCCGTATTAAGGACAAGGATAGGACTGTTCTATCAGAGGCCAGCTGTTCCATTCCGCAAAAAACGGAATGACACGGACGTCATCCGTATTTTTTGTGGACCGCAAAATACATACGGTCGTGTGCATGAGGCCCAAATCAGAGAAAAAATGCATGCCAGCATTGCACCTGGTTGCATAACTTTAAAGGGCATCTGTCAGCAGTTTTGTACCTATGACACTGGCTGACCTGTTACATGTGCACTTGGCAGCTGAAGACATCTGCTTTGGTCCCATGTTCATATGTGCCCTCAATGCTGAGAAAAATGGGTCATCAATATTAAACATCAATATAAAACCCCCTTTAAGCGCCAACATAGCCCCCACCAGGAGTACTATGTACTATCTATAGTTGGTACGTCACTGTTTAAATGGCATCTGTCAGCAGTTTTGTACCTATGGAACTGGCTGACCTGTTACATGTGCACTTGGCAGCTGAAGACATCTGTGTTGGTTCCATGTTCATATGTGCCGCCATTGCTGAAGAAAAATGATGTTTTAATATATGTAAATGAGCCTCTAGGAGAAACGGGGGCGTTACCATTACACCTAGAGGATGTACCCACTATAAAACTAGAAAATAGTACTACTGGTGGGGGCTATGTTGGCCCTTAAAGGGGGTTTCCGAGTGTTAAGTAATGATGATGACCCCTCCTCAGGATAGGTCATCCATATGTGATCGGTGGGGGCCCAACTCCCAGCACCCCATGATCAGCTGCGGCACTGGACCAACCCATTTTGGGCTTTTAGAGCTGCCCTATATAAAGACATAAAAAAGTAGTATAAAAGTAACAGCCTATTGATCCCAGAGAACAAAGACAGTCAAAACCCAGTCTCCATTTCTAGTAATAGCCAAGCCCCAGAAAGCTTTACCTCCCCCCCCCCCATACATCTGAAGTGGATCTTGAATAAATAGCGGGTCTATAATTACAGTAATCTGTTTCCCGCCGCCCGGTTCGCCATCCCCCATACATCCTCGCACCACATTTACAGTTATGTAAGGATTTCCAGCGATAAAAAAAGAAAACTATTCTGGGAAATCAAGGACACCTGCAAGCCACAGTAATTACCCATTCCGCACCAGCAGCTTTCCGCTATGGAAGCTTTACCGTACGTCTTATATCTCATTTCAGATACAATGTGCGTTCTCTGTAAATTATTCAGGAGCATTTCAGATCGCTCACAAGTGTCGCGCTAAGAAATGCTTGTGTATTGTACAGCAGTCAGCAGTGCTCAGCCAAACGGCTCCTTTTAAGAATAAGTGATATTACACCCACACGACTCGGTCGTAGGGCTTCAAAAGAAGCGTGAGAAATGAAAAAACAAGTATGGAAAGGGGGAAAAAATTCTGAAACATTTTAAACAACAAAACCTCTTCAAAAATTCCTTCTTTTTAATTACAGTGTTTTTTGCTTTATAAGATGCACCCGATGATAAGACGCACCCCAGGTTTAAGAGGAGGAAAATAAGAAAAAACATTTTTTTTATATCAGACCTCAGATCAGATCCTCAGATCAGACCCCACATAAATATCAGGACATCACATCAGCCCTCCATTTCAGACCCCCATCAGACCTCAGATCAGCCCTCCATTTCAGACCCCCATCAGACCTCAGATCAGCCCTCCATGTCAGACCCTCATCAGACCTCAGATCAGCCCTCCATGTCAGACCCCCATCAGACCTCCATGTCAGACTTCAGATCAGCCCTCCATGTCAGACCCCCATCAGACCTCAGATCAGCCCTCCATGTCAGACCCCCATCAGACTCCCATATCAGCCCTCCATGTCAGACCCTCATCAGACTCAGATCAGTCTCCATGTCAGACTCCCATCAGACCTCACATCAACCCTCCATGTCAGACTCCCATCAGACCTCACATCAACCCTCCATGTCAGACTTCAGATCAGCCCTCCATGTCAGACCCCCATCAGACCTCCATGTCAGACCTCAGATCAGTCCTCCATGTCAGACCCCCATCAGACCTCCATGTCAGACCTCAGATCAGTTCTCCATGTCAGACCCCCATCAGACCTCACATCAACCCTCCATGTCAGACCCCCATCAGACCTCCATGTCAGACCTCAGATCAGTCCTCCATGTCAGACCCCCATCAGACCTCAGATCAACCCTCCATGTCAGACCCCCATCAGACCTCAGATCAGTCCTCCATGTCAGACCCCCATCAGACTCCCATACCAGCCCTCTATGTCAGACCCTCATCAGACCTCAGATCAGCCCTCCATGTCAGAACCCCATCAGACCTCCATGTCAGACCTCAGATCAGCCCTCCATGTCAGACCCCCATCAGACCTCAGACCAACCCTCCATGTCAGACCCCCATCAGACCTCAGATCAGCCCTCCATGTCAGACCCCCATCAGACCTCAGATCAGCCCTCCATGTCAGACCCCCATTAGACCTCAGATCAGCCCTCCATGTCAGACCCCCATCAGACCTCAGATCAGCCCTCCATGTCAGACCCCCATTAGACCTCAGATCAGCCCTCCATGTCAGACCCCCATCAGACCTCAGATCAGCCCACACAGACCCCATCAGACCTCAGATCAGCCCACACAGACCCAGGGGCGTAGCTAAAGGCTCATGGGCCCTGGTGCAACAGTTCAGCTTGGGCCCCCCCCTCCCACCGGCGCTGGTGCACCTAGCTTTTCTGATGCCCAAGGCAAATATTGAAACAACCTCCCATGCCAAATTCTCAACCTAATCCCTTCCCTCCAGTCCTACTGTTAAAGGGGTTGTCCTCTTTTTACTACTGATGACCTATCCTCACGATAGGTCATCAATATCAGATCGTCTGGGGTCCTCCGGCACCCTGACGATCAGCTATTTGAAGAGAGAGCAGAGCTCATATGAGAGCTGCTTTCTCTGCTCTGTTCACCTGCTCGCCATAGCATTTGCAGTGAAGAGCAGTTAACAAAGCAGAGAAAGCAGCGCTCGTACAAAAAAAAAGACAACCCCTTCAAAGACAGACTTGGAAAACATTTCATACAGCACTACAGAGCATACAGGGTCATACAGCGCCACATATGTACCTCTTACATCCAGTGACTTCTCTTCTCTGATGTAGACGTTCTCTTTCCTCCTCTTCTCCTGTCAGACCAGACCGCCATGGTGACTTCTTTCAGCCGTGCCTCGTCTCTGAAGAGTTCAACAAACAGACATCTTACTTTCCTACTTTTCCAGCATCCTCTCACCTTTTCAACATCTCACCCTGCCCACCCCCAATATTATACTGCAGAAACAGCCCCCCTGAAGATACTGGCACCACACAGAAAAACAATACCCCCTTACCTTTCAGATCAGATCCCCATATCAAACCCCAGATGAGACCCCCCATCTCCAGACCCTCATTAGACCTCCAAACTCCCATATCTAACCCTTGGTAGACCTCCAAGCCCCAATCAGACCCTCAGACCCCCTATCAGATCCTCATTAGACCTCCAGACACTCAATCAGCCCCCCATTAGACCTCCAGATCCCCTATCAGACCCTCATTAGACCTCCAGACCCCCTATCAGACCTCCAGACCCCCAATCAGACCCTCATTAGGCCTCCAGACCCCCAATCAGACCCTCATTAGACCTCCAGACCCCCATTAGACCTCCAATCAGACCCCTCTAGACCCCCAGTCAGACCCTTCAGACCCCTAATCAGACTCCTTCAGACCTCTAAGTAGATCCCCAATCAGACCCCCACCTTCTGGCCCCATATCATACTCTTGTGGCCCCCATATATGACTCTCTTTCTGGCCCCATGTCAGAACCCCTTTCTGGCCCCCATTTTAGACTCCCCTTTTTGGTCCCCATTCTGTCCCACCATTTCAGATCCCCCCATTCTTTCACCACCATTTCAGATCCCCCCATTCTGTCACCACCATTTCAGATCCCCCCATTCTGTCACCACCATTTCAGATCCCCCCATTCTGTCCCACCATTTCAGATCCCCCATTCTGTCCCCACCTTTTCAGATTCCCCATTCTGTCCCCACCTTTTCAGATCCCCCATTCTGTCCCCACGTTTTCAGATTCCCCCATTCTGCCCCCACCTTTTCAGATCCCCCATTCTGCCCCCACTTCAGACCTCAGATCAGACAAAAAAAAACAAAAAACTTACCTCCGGTCCTGGCTGTGTACCCGCTCTCTTCTCTTCCAGGGGCCCGCGCTGAAGTCACCTGACCTCCTGCAGCGTGAGGTTAGAGGGCGCTCTGAACGTCCTGACGCTTCAGGCAGTCAGGACGCAGCAGCGCCGGCCTCAGGTAGAGCAAGCAGGAGGAGGAGTAAGTACTGTACAGCGCTACCAGCGCTTCACTCCCCCTCCTCCTGCAGGCTAGTGAGCGCTTCCATTATGGAAGCGCTCGCTAGTATTCCCTTTATAAGATGCATTGCATCTTATAAAGGGAAAAGTTTAGCACCAGTGGCATGGGGGGCCCCTGGGCCCCCCTGGCTTAGGGGCCCGGTCGCAACTGCGACCGCTGCGACCCCTATAGTTACGCCACTGCACAGACCCCATCAGACCTCAGATCAGCCCACACAGACCCCATCAGACCTCAGATCAACCCACTCAGACCCCATCAGACCTCAGATCAGCCCACACAGACCCCATCAGACCTCAGATCAGCCCACTCAGACCCCATCAGACCTCAAATCAGCCCTCCATGTCAGACCCCCATCAGACCTCAGATCAGATTAAAATAAAAAACCTCCTCTTACTTGTCCTGCATGGCGGCTCCTCTCCACCTCCGGCAGAAGTCACGCTCCCCATCTTCCCGTCCGTCGCTGCTCTGTCACCTGACTGTGTGCAGCATCAGGTCATAGTGCGCACACTATGTCCTGAAGCTCTACGTGGTCAGGACAGTGAAGCGCCAGCTGGGAAGACTGGGAGGATGAGTATCACAAGCGCTTGCAGCGCTTTGCTCCCAGCTCCCGGCACCTAATACATACTAGTGAGCGCTTCCATAATAGAAGCGCTTACTAGTATTCACTTTATAAGACTCACAGCCTTTTCCCCCCACTTTTGAGGGAAAAAAGTGCGTCTTATAAAACGAAAAATACGGTATTTAAGAGTGCCTACAATACATTTATAGGGTAGTATTACATAAAGTGGCAATGATGCACTGCCTGAATCGGACGGTATAAAAGAAAACAAAAAATATTTTATTATTGCAACACACTAAAATTGTGCTGTACCCTATAAAGTATGAGTGAACCAAGCAAGTGGAATCTGTATCCTACAGGAGGTGTATAGCATTGGGATAGTTTGTATTTATCCCTGTCCAGATTACTGTCACATGCACACTATGGATATTAGTGCATATGAATTGAACCGGATGAAGGAGTTTAGGATCCGGCCTATAGTCACCCGATTCCAGAAATATATAGTGCTAAAGCCTGACAGTGTCAGAGATAAGATGTATAATCATTAAGACACTGCCAAAGGCAAAAAGTATCTTACTGCCAGAAGAACTGATATCAATACTTGTAAGCGGGGCTGGTCAGTAGTCATATTCTTCTTGCCCCCAGGGCTTCAGATGGCATTAGATACAATGTATGTGAACCCCGGTGCGGTGAGACAAAGTATACTGTTCAGAGATCTGGATACTTTGTATATATTCATAACATACAACCCATGGGGTTATTGTAAAATGCAAGTTTCCAATCCCGTTCGACACGTTTCATGTGTCCCTTATTGTGGACACATCATCAGGAGCTAGGACAAACGATTATAGAACAAAGCATAGCAAAAAAAATGCAAGTGGACCAACTTTTTTTTCACATAAAGTATGAATCTATCAACAGTTGTAGTATATCTTATATGGCGTCTTGGTCACCCTCCAGCAGTCTGTAGTTCTTCTGTCTGTAAATAAAACCTTTTTAATCACCAAAAAGTCCATCAAAAAGCAAGGATGTGAATAATAGACAAGGCAGAAGGGCAGGAGGGGGATGGAGCTGCAAGTATCTCTGTCTCTGTGAGGCTGTGTGCTGTGAGGGGGGAGAGAGCAATAAGGGGAGGCATCTGATTGGCTTAGGGCATGCAGCAGAGAGGAAAAGCTTTACCTATTCAAGATGCATGGCAGGAGAAAAAGTGCATGTATGAGCAAAAGGAAAGGGAAAAACAACTGAATATGCAGGTTAGTCTACTTTCACACTAGAGTTTTATAATTCCGGTATTGAGTTCCGTCATAGGACTCAATACCGGAATGAAACGCTTCAGTTTTGTCCCTATTCATTGTCAATGTCAATGAGGACAAAACTGAACTGAAGACAACGGAATGCTCCTAAAAGCATGGCATCCGCACCAAGACGGATCCGTTATGACCCCCAATGAAAGTCAATGGGGACGGATCCGTTTGGTGTGACACAATGGTGAATGGATCCGTCCTCCATTGACTTTTAATGGAGTTCATGACGGATCCGTCACCTGCACACATACATACATACACAGACATATACACATACAAATACACATACATACTTACATGCTCCCGGCAGGTCTCCACAGCGCAGGAGGAGCAGGATGGCGCACACACAGGACGATTCCACCCAGCGCCCAGCAGAGGGCGCTGTGGGGAATTGTCCTATGTGCGCGTCGTCCTGCTCCTCCTGCGCTGTGGAGACCTGCCGGGAACATGTAAGTATGTATGTGTATTTGTATGTGTATATGTCTGTGTGTGTGTCTGTGTGTATGTACTGTGTGACATGTGTGGGGCTGGAGCACGGTTCCGGCCCCACACATGTCCCTGCTGCAGCAGATGAAGGGTGCCGCCGGATCCGTGCTGCGCTAATGTGAAAGAGGCCTTATACTCTACTTCTGACTGAGGCCAGCACCAAGTGGTGGCAAGAGGGGGGCAGCAGAAGGGCCATGGGCAATGAGTGCTTTCATTGTGGCAAAGGGGTTAGGTTAAGTAATTGGCATGGGGGGGGGGTTAGGCAGTTTTCGCCTCAGGCAGCAGAAAGGCTAGGTGCACCTCTGCCTACCTCATCATCGGTATGGTAGCTAAAATGGAGGGGGAAGCACAAAATGTTAACAATATAATATGCAGAATGCATGCAGGGGGCGGGCAAAGCAGGAAGTCTGCAAGGTGCAATTTCAGCCAATAGATACAGAGCAGGAAGTGATGTCAGAGAAGGGGGCGGTGCTTAGTCATTCTCTCCTGTACAGCCCAGTGATGTGCTGCAGTTATCGCCTGCGGTGTTGAGGATCCGCAGTGAGCGACAGACTGAAAAGTTCAAGGTTTGATTAATATCCCTGGCGGGCTCGTTTTACTAGTTTGGCTGAAGTTTCAGTTTAAAGATCTGAAAATGACTCCGCTTAAAAATAATGTACAAAAATTGTAAAAAAAAAACCCAAACCTTTATCTAAATATTGTTGTTAAAAGACATCAGTCGTGCTGTACATTACTGATGCAGATAAGGGGGTCATGGTGTAATAATTATATAATATAGAGCTTTAAGGGTCTAAAACAGGACACTTCCTAAGAAATCATTCTGTTAAATGGCTTTGTCTTTCGGTAATTGGACTGGAGGGGATACTGCCGAGGCAGCAGGAAAATGACTGATTCACTGTGTCCAGCAAGAGTAATGGCTCTGGAGAGGTCTCGTCATTTAACAAATTATGCTAAGATGTGTCATAATTATGATTGATGAAATACTTTATCACATGCCAGCACTTACTCTAATGTGTTCGGTGCTGAGTGCAAGCGTGTCACCCCTCTCTTTAATAACTCAATTTCTAAATGAGTAGACCTGAAGCCAAACGAAGAGTTAACTGTTACTCTAAATACTGAATTATTGCCTTTATTAAAGGGGGATTCGGGGTCTACGAAACGGATTAGGATGGGCCATTAATATAACAGCTGACTGAGAGACTCTCATCATATTCTTCTGGTTTATCGGTATTTTGGTGAGGATCTTTTGCCACAGGTTTTATTTTTATGAAAGGTTATATTTTAGATAGTGAGGTTTTTTTATATACTTTATACTGAACTCCTGTTGGAATTTATTGTATTTCATTTCTGTGAGCCACAAGACTCCTGGAATTGTGGTACCAGTAGCAATAGGCCCAGGGGCGTAACTTTTTGCGGTAAAGAGGTACCGGGCCCAGGAGTCTGAGGGTTCCCAAAGACCCTTGTGCTGCATAAGAAGACACCGGTATTATAGAAAGTGCGTGCTGGTCAAGTTACACCTCTGGCTGGAGGGAAGGGGTTAGATCAAGAATTTGCCACGGGGGGGCGGTGCCGTTTCAATTTTTACCTCAGGCAGTATAAAGGCTATGTGCTTCCCTGGCCACAAAGCAATGAGGGAAGGGGGACCAAGCTGAACTCTTGTACCAGGGCCCATGAGCCATTAGCTAAGCCCTGCTCTGTCACCTAAATGTGTGCAGCATCAGGTCATAGTGCGCACACTACGTCCTAAAGCTCTACGTGGTCGTGACAGTGAAGCGCCAGCTGGGAAGACTGGGAGGATGAGTATCACAAGCGCTTGCAGCGCTTTGCTCCCAGCTCCCGGCACCTAATACATACTAGTGAGCGCTTTCCTAATAGAAGCGCTTACTAGTATTCACTTTATAAGACTCACAGCCTTTTCCCCCCACTTTTGAGGGAAAAAAGTGCGTCTTATAAAACCAAAAATACGGTATTTAAGAGTGCCTACAATACAATAAGCCCTACATAGGCCCTCAACTGTTCTCCAAACATAGCCACCCCTCCCCCCTTTTCTTGTGGATAGGTGATAAATATTGATGACGCCTTAGTCGCTTAGTTGCGCTGCAAAAAGTCTCCATGTACTCCAGGGTTTATTCATACATTTCCTGGAGGAATAACAAAAGAAATGCACAACACCGAGCTCTAAGGAAAAACCATCTATAAATCGATTGACTTACACGCGACGTCTCCTCTACCTGTAGACATTCTCTTTCTTTTTTCTTCTCCATCCAGCCCAGACTATCAGGAGCAATTGTCCTGACTACTGCAGAGTTTACTGCTAGGACATTTTTGGTTACTCTCTTCTCCTGCCATCGTCTATAGCCATATAAACTCAGACCTGACACCAGACACCTTAATTAATTCAAACTCCTTAATGCACTCCTAATTAACATAATTAAGACCCTAGACTACACTCCTACATTAATTCGGACCCTGGACGAGAGTCTTAAGTAAATTCAGGTTGACTCCAGACCCATAAATTAATTCAGGACCCAGACCAGACCCATAAATTAATTAAGACCCCAGACTAGACGCACAAATTAATTAATATTCTAGTCCAGATTTCTAAATTAATGCAGACCCCAGACCAGGACCCTAAATAAAATAAAAAATCCAGACTAGACTCCTAAATTCAGACCCTGGACCGGAGTCCTAAATAAATTCATACTTCAGACCAGACCCATAAATTATTTAAGAAACTTGACTGGACCCACAAATTAATTAATATCCTAGTCCAGATCTCTAAATTAATGCAGACCCCAGACCAAGAGCCTAAATAAAAAAAAAGAAAACTCTAGACTAGACTAAATTCAGACCCTGGACCACAGTGCTAAATAAATTCAGACCCCGGACCCACAAATTAGTTAATATCCTAGTCTAGACCCGGTGCAGACCCCAGACCAGGAGCCTAAATGAATAAAAACTTCAGACCAGACTCCCAAATTCAGACCCCAGACCAGACTCACAAATTAAGGAAAATACATAAAATGCAACGGCACACTGCCAACTGGATAAAGCACAAGATACCATGGTGATATGAGGTATTCTGAAGCTAATGCTATGTTTGTTTAGTAAATTAGAGATTCTTGGCAAATATATTTTGTACAAAATTAACTGAGCCCATCCACCAAATCGTCAAGATGATCTCTGTAGGACGGAAACCTAACACTATTTCCTACCTGTTATGTGCCAACCTTGGCTTCCGTATAATCAGAGGGTGTTGGTTCCACATGCATGCTGGATCCCCTCTGCCTTTTGCCATTTCTGGTGCTTCAAAGGCCTCCACTAATTCAGAGATACAGGTACCAACATGCATGCCGAGTCCACTCGGCTTTATAGTTACACTAATTAAAATAAACCTATGGGGCAGATGGGCTGGTCAGCAGTGCATGACCAAATGGAGTAGCCACACCTCCAGTACAAACTTACAAAGAAAAAAAGGGAATTTCAGTCAGTACATCCCAGTGCGCAGGTGCACGTTGCTATGGCTGATTGCACAAGGAAAGAAAATACATACAATGCAACGGCACACTGCCAACTGGATAAAGCACAAAATGCCATAGTGATATGAGGTATTCTGAAGCTAATGCTATGCTTGTTTAGTAAATTATAGATTCTTGGCAAATATATTTTGTACAAAATTAACTGAGCCCATCCACCAAATCGTCAAGATGATCTCTGTAGGACGGGAACCTAACAGTATTTCCTACCTGTTATGTGCCAACCTTGGCTTCCGTATAATCAGGGGGTGTTGGTTCCACATGCATGCTGGATCCACTCTGCCTTTTGCCACTTCTGGTGCTTCAAAGGCCTCCACTAATTCAGAGATGCAGGTACCAACATGCATGCCGAGTCCACTCGGCTTTATAGTTACACTAATTAGTTACACTAATTAAAATCAACCTATGGGGCAGATAGTTCAGAAACCGGACTAGACCCACAAATGAATTAATATCCTAGTCTAGATCTCTATATCAGTGCAGACCCCAGACCAGAAGCCTAAATTAATAAAAAAATTTAGACCAGACTCCCAAATTCAGATCCCCAGACCAGACAAGAAAAATAGTCACAATTTCAGACCGCAGACCAGAAGGATATACCTACCCTACTCACACCTGGGTACTTTTTTGGCTTTTGGTGCCATGGCACACACAGGACTGTGTTTTAGTTCTCTGCACGGTGTGGGGATGGGAGTAATTCTGAGCCTAAAGAGTCTCATCATTGTGATTGACAGAGGACCCTGAGGTCAGAAGCGCGTCAATCATAATGTAATGGCATTTCCTACTGATCTGCCATGACATTATCAGACGGGAATACTCCAGGATAAATCTAAACAGGATACTTTCCTTTTAAATCTGGAAAATAAAAGCTTACAAATACTGATTTGATCACAAACCATAATTAGATGCAATTTGAACATCATCATTTTCAATTTTTCTCCCCTTCTATGTTGCCATCGGGGGATGATGATTTCGATCGTCCTGCCCAGCCCTTCTGGTTGTGATCGGAGAAGATACTTAGTTTCTTGTTTTTAGTGATATTCTTTACACCCGAATAGAAACATCTAACTTTAGGATATGAACACGTCTTTAATGAGCCACGAGTGTTTTTTTCTCCTCTTTGCCGCGATCCCAAGCACTGAACTTACGCTGAAAAGCTGATCTTGAAATGTCAGTCTTTGAAGTCTCAACGCGCAGATGGGACTGGAGCGCCGTTCTCTACTGAACTGAGATGAAAATGTCACCGTGAAAGTACAACTATTCAGAAGGTTAATGATGGAGGTTGCAGCTGAGGATGGAGATTCCAAATGATGAATTTCACTTTTGCAACCCAGACTCTGAATGTGTGAAACGGAGACTGACGTGATAGCGTCATAATGTTAAGAACAAAAGATTTCTACCCAAAATGTATTTTATATTTTTGTTAACCCCTTAGTGGCTAAGAAATTTTTTTATTTTCGTTGCATTCCAAGAGCTAGAACTTTTTTTAATTTCTCCATCGATGTAGTCTTAGAAGGGCTTGCCTTTTTTTTGTGGGACAGCAAGGGACGCTAGGGTGGCTTGTCCCCGTCACGGACTGCTATTGGCTGCTCCCCCCGTCTTAGAATGTTTTTACCCGCGTGATGGGAAGATGCAGCTGCAGCCCTACGGGAATCAGAAGCGACGTGTGTACAGGGGAGCGTTATAAGTATAATCTGTATGAGGGGCCTGGGCATTGGGGGGCATGTTTAACACATTGGATAACCCCTTTAACTCTTTTTTCTTAGCTCAAAACTTTGGTTTAATGCTGTACGGAGATCCGTCTCCATACAGCATTAGGCTACATTCACACGACCTTTGTACTGATACCGGCCCATGTGCGTTCCAAAATTTGTGGACCGCACATGCAGCGGCTATTATAGAAATGCCTAATCTTGTCCGTTCTGTGGGGCCGCGGACCATGTGCTGTCCACATCTTTGTGGCCCCATAGAAATGAATGGGTCGTGTGAATGTAGCCTTGAAATGTATGGCCTCCGACGAGGCGAAGTCAGTTATTCCCGAAGTCTTGCAAGACTTCGGTGAATAACTTCAGTATTTGACTTTTAAACTGAAAAACCATTAGAAAACTTGGTTCCGACTGACACTTCTGAACCAAAACCGAGTTTGGATCCAGATTTTAAAATGGTTTTTCCATTTAAAAATCAAATAAAGTCTCCAGACTTTGGAAATAACTGACTTCGCCTCGTCGGAGGCCATACATTTCAACACTGCATGGAGATGGATCTCCGGACAACTGTAGAATATTTTTTATGGGACATCCCCTTTAACTTTTTAATACTCAGGCCAGAAAAGACTTCAGTGACCAGACACTTTTTTCATATCTGGTGGCTTAACGGTCCTAACTTTTTATTTTCTAGGCTGTCAAAGTATTTTTTGCATAGTTTTACATGACAACTGTATCTTTTTATGAAATATGCACTTGAGAAAATGTACTTTTAATCCATATGCAAATGAGCAGTTAAGTGCACCGCGGGCAGGCCTTAGCCCCTACAGTATGTGCACTCTTGCTCCTCCTGCTATCAGTATCGGTCCCTTCATTCCTTTGACAGTGCCGGGTTCCTGCATAGTCATCTTGCCTGGCTCTGTCAATCAAGAATGAGAGGGAGAGGCAGGAGGACCTAGAGAGCACAGAGTTGCTTGGGCCCGCCTTCAGTGCACTTAACTACTCATTTGCATATGGATCAAAAGTTTTTTTTCTCCAGGATGGAGCAGCAGATCGCTTAGTGAAATGTGTCATTACATTCAGCTGAGCTAGCCCTACAGGGCCTTGAGCCTGGTGTAACAGTGGATTTCCTGGTGACACGCTCCCTCTAAGAGTCCCTCCTCAAGTGCAATTATGGAGCCGGTCTGATAGTACATAGACATTTGGACTTCAGTAGGACTACAGAGCAGCAGGATTATAAACCAGTTGGGTCGAGTGTGTTTATAATTGATGTTGAAGTGTTAAAGAGACCGGTTATTGCCAAATGGAGCTTCAAAGAGCACAAACCTGGCGGACGCCTCGCACAAAATCCGACTATCTGAAATAGATTTCACACGTTTGATGGGACGGAAATGTGAAATATGTAAATTTTCTGTTTGATTCCAGCTTTTCCGGGCCTCTGATATCTACAAGGAATGATTAGTTTTGTCTCTGCAGACCGTCTCTTGTTTTGAGTTTCTGTCAGATGAAATACAGCGTGATGACATTTGAGGCCGGATGTTGTACAGGAGAACGTCTCCTTAGAGTCTGTCAATTACAACTTCTTTCAGATCACGCTGTAAATCAACTTCATATGTCTCACAAAGTGAAGGCAAACGTCTCGCTCGATAAATATGCTTGTTTAGAGGAAACCCCAAGTTACGACGCGACAAAAAAACAACTTGGATGGATATTTTGCCACTGTGGCGTTGCAGTCGCAGCATGTCACACTGCGACACCAATTTGCTGGTGCAGTCATTGTGTACATACATTACATTACTTATCCTGTACTGATCCTGAGTTACATCCTGTATTATACTCCAGAGCTGCACTCACTATTTTGCTGGTGTAGTCACTGTGTACATATATTACATTAATTATCCTGTACTGATCCTGAGTTACATCCTGTATTATACTCCAGAGCTGCACTCACTATTCTGCTGGTGGAGTCACTGTGTACATACATTACTTATCCTGCACTGATCCTGAGTTACATTCTGTATTATACTCCAGAGCTGCACTCACTATTCTGCTGGTGCAGTCACTGTGTACATACATTACTTATCCTGTACTGATCCTGAGTTACATCCTGTATTATACTCCAGAGCTGCACTCACTATTCTGCTGGTGCAGTCACTGTGTACATACATTACTTATCCTGCACTGATCCTGAGTTACATTCTGTATTATACTCCAGAGCTGCACTCACTATTCTGCTGGTGCAGTCACTGTGTACATACATTACTTATCCTGTACTGATCCTGAGTTACATCCTGTATTATACTCCAGAGCTGCACTCACTATTCTGCTATTTGAGTCACTGTCTACATATATTACATGACTTATCTTGTACTGATCCTGAGTTACATCCTGTATTATACACCAGAGCTGCACTCACTATTCTGCTGCTGCAGTCACTGTGTACATACATTACTTATCCTGCACTGATCCTGAGTTACATCCTGTATTATACTCCAGAGCTGCAATCACTATTCTGCTGGTGCAGTCACTGTGTACATACATTACATTACTTATTCTGTACTGATCCTGAGTTACATCATGTATTATACTCCAGAGCTGCACTCACTACTCTGCTGGTGCAGTCACTGTGTATATACATTACTTATCCTGTACTGATCCTGAGTTACATCATGTACATACATTACATTACTTATCCTGTACTGATCCTGAGTTACATCCTGTATTATACTCCAGAGCTGCACTCACTATTCTGCTGGTGGAGTCACTCTGTACATACATTACGTTACTTATCCTGTACTGATCCTGAGTTACATCCTGTATTATACTCCAGAGCTGCACTCACTATTCTGCTGGTGCAGTCACTGTGTACATACATTACATTACTTATCCTGTACTGATCCTGAGTTACATCCTGTATTATACGCCAGAGCTGCACTCACTATTCTGCTGGTGGAGTCACTCTGTACATACATTACGTTACTTATCCTGCACTGATCCTGAGTTACATCCTGTATTATACTCCAGAGCTGCACTCACTATTCTGCTGGTGCAGTCACTGTGTACATACATTACATTACTTATCCTGTACTGATCCTGAGTTACATCCTGTATTATACGCCAGAGCTGCACTCACTATTCTGCTGGTGGAGTCACTGTGTACATACATTACTTATCCTGTACTGATCCTGAGTTACATCCTGTATTATACTCCAGAGCTGCACTCACTATTCTGCTGGTGCAGTCACTGTGTACATACATTACATTACTTATCCTGTACTGATCCTGAGTTACATCCTGTATGATACTCCAGAGCTGCACTCCCAGTAACTTCTCTGAGTTAATGGCCTCTTCAGTCAGCCATAATACTGCTGCATTTTTTTTGCGTCTGTGTAACACCTAGATCTCCATAAGATTCTCATGAATGGCAGGAGGTTCAGGTTTTGCCTCTGTATTACAGGTACAAACAAAGCAAACGTGAGGACTGTGTCAAAGCAGCCTTTATCTGTAGACTATGGATGCATTTACAGCATTCTACAGTCTGTAGGTGGGTTCAAGACTACAGACTGTCCTAAAACAGGCTAGAAGGTTGAAAGGAAGTTCTGTAGTGCAGGAGAAGCATTTTCGATCAGGGGTGCACCACCAATGAGGTCAGGTGAAGCGATCGCCTCAGGCAGCACCAGGTAGGGGCAAGAGGGGGACAGCGGAAGGGCCATGGGCAATGAGCGCTTTCATTGTGGCAAAGGGGTTAGGTTAAGAAATTGGCATGGGGGGGCACCATTTCAGTTTTTGCTTCAGGCAGCAGAAATTTCACAGACACTAGAACATCACAATCGCAGCATTTTTACATTGTGTGGTTTTTATGACATTTATTTTATGTACATACAGTATATCCTGAGCACCCAGTGCTTTTATGGAGTCATCTGGGTCTGACAGCCGTTAACGCTGATTAGTGTTGTTTACACCCTGCACTTTTGTGTCTCCTGACAGGTCTATGAGACGGTCCCATGCTACAATGAATGCAATCAGTACTTGTGGGTGACTGAGCCGTGGTCTGCCTGCAAACTGCACAGCGAGGAGAAGACGGCTAACTGCGGGGCGGGAATACAGATCAGGAGAGTGCGGTGAGTGACAGAGATAAATGTCCTACAGCAATGGCATATTATTACAATGCTGCATCATATCATTATAGCAATATATTACTTTATATTCTAATGTATTAAACTCATTCTGTGAGAGAATCCAAACAGCATTAAACAATATATGTATCGGAAAGGCACTTTAAAGGGGGTTGGGATCCCCAGCAGAAGCCAGAATCAAGGGCTCGTTTGCCCCTTTTTATAATTTCCAAATCTACGCCTACTATGTTGCACACGTAGTGAGATAGGGAGCTGTACATATTCTGCCTGGCATGCAACTGAAAAGGACATTTGGGTGGAGCATTGTGTGAACACACCCATCAGTGCTCATTGGCTGCCTGTCTGTTGAAGACACACAGAGCTCCACCCACGTGTCCTTTCCAGCTGGAGCACTGTGTACAAATTATGGTTATTGAGGGCCCCTGTTGTTTAATTCTTTACAGGTTTCTCATACTTGTCCTTGTGTAAAGCGTCTCATGATGTTACATATTATCCAGGCTTGCTGAGCCGTCCTAGTACTACTACATCCAAAACTTGTTTTCCAACTGTGGTTGCCAAGGCAGAGTTAATTATCTGCCATGAAAAGTCATTTTTGTAACGTCAGTAAACAAATTCAGCCCAGGTTATCGCGGCTGAAGAGAAACAGATTATTATCTGACGCTGAAAAGGAGTCTGGATGCAGAGATTCAATAACATTAGTCTCGAGGCTCATTCATCAGCGAGCACAAAGTTTCCATTACTGCAAGACATAAACCTTGTCCACATGTGTCTGATGTCTAGATGCTCCGTGCTGAAGATATAGACTGGGCAGTAAAAGGGGATTATGGCTGGAATGATGGTTCCCTTGTCTTCTAGATGAGCATTAGTGATGTCATGTATTCCTAGTGTAGGATTGGTGATGTCATTTATTCCTGTGTAGGATTGATGAGGTTGTGTATTCCTAGTGTAGGATTGGTGATGTCATGTATTCCTGTGTAGGATTGATGAGGTTGTGTATTCCTAGTGTAGGATTGGTGATGTCATGTGTTCCTAGTAGATGATTGGTGATGTCATGTATTCCCAGCAGAAGATTGGTGATGTCAAGTATTCCTAGTAGAGGATTGCTGATGTCATATATTTCTAGTAGTCAACTGGTGATGTCGTATATTTCTAGTGTAGGACTGGTGAGGTCATGTATTCCTAGTAGAGGATTGGTGAGGTCATGTATTCCTAGTAGAGGATTGGTGAGGTCATGTATTCCTAGTAGAGGATTGGTGAGGTCATGTATTCCTAGTAGAGGATTGGTGAGGTCATGTATTCCTAGTAGAGGATTGGTGAGGTCATGTATTCCTAGTAGAGGATTGGTGAGGTCATGTATTCCTAGTAGAGGATTGGTGCTGTCATATATTTCTAGTAGACGATTGGTGATGTTGTGTATTACTAGTGTAGGACTGGTGATGTCATATATTTCTAGTAGACGATTGGTGATGTTGTGTATTCCTAGTAGAGGATTGGTGATATCATGTATTCCTAGTAGAGGATTGGTGAGGTCATGTATTCCTAGTAGAGGATTGGTGATATCATGTATTCCTAGTAGAGGATTGGTGCTGTTGTGTATTCCTAGTGGAGGATTGGTGATGTCATGTATTCCTAGTAGAGGATTGGTTAGATGATGTATTCCTAGTAGAGGTTTGATGAGGTTGTGTAATCCCAGTAGTGGATTGGTGATATGGTATATTCCTAGTAGAGGATTGGTGATGTCATGTATTCCTAGTGTAGGATTGGTGAGGTCATGTATTCCTAGTAGAGGATTGGTGCTGTTGTAAATTCCTAGTGTAGGATTGGTGATGTCATGTATGGGTCTAAAAGCTACTAGTTTCTAGTAGAGAATTTAGGATGCCATAGGTTGCATGTCAGGATTAATGTTGCCATGGGTTCCTAGAACAGGACATGTGATGTCATCAGCCCCTAAAGTGAAGATAAGTGATGGAATAGGTTCCTAGGTGAGGATAAGTCATGTTATGGGTGCTAAGGTGAGGATTATTGATGTCAGTCGCAATTTGTAATCTTTTACAGTGAAGAGAAGGAGCTCATTTGATTGGATGCCAGTATTAGTACTTTTGCTGATCATCATCCACCATTGGGTAATTGGCTTCTTCTGTCCCTCGACACAGGCTGCGGCCTGCTTACTGGCAAGGCCTTTCCTCCCCCGTTTGTAGGGCGTCTGTGCATGCTCCCTCAGGCTCTTAGAGGGCCAGTGCATGCACCCCCTAATCTTCACCAGCCAATGGCTGCCAACCCTGGGGTTCTTAAGACACCTCCCCCTGGTTCCTATCTTGCTAGTTCCTGCAAAGGTGTGCAATATTTGTTTGTCTGCATGTGTGGTGACTTCTTCCCATTTTCTAATTAGATATTCACTCTTCGCTGCCTGACCTGACCTGTTCCTGACCTTCATATTGACACTTTGCTGCCTGTCCTGACTTTGGACTGTTTATCGGATTTCTTGTATTGTGCACGCCCTGACCTCGGCCTGTCCCTCATTACGATTTTGCTTGATCGCTCTGTGCTCTGCACCGGTGTCTCTTAACTCCCATTGGCCAGCTATCTCTCACACAGAGACTACTCCAGGAGGTAGTGGCCTAGTGTTTCCCCTGCACCAAAGTCCAGATCTCTGTTTAGGTGTTAAGGGGTGAAAACCAAGAGACTGCCGGGATAACGCTCTTAGAAGTAGCCAAAGCCAAATCTGTTGGTTAAGACAGTGGTTCCACACCTCAATACTTAGTTTAGTGCCTTTTATCAAGCTGGTCAGGTGCTCTCTAGTATCATGATGGTCCTAGGATAGGTCATCAATATTCTACTCCCGGAAAACCCCTTTAATACTGTAGCTGCTGCAGATTTTGCTACTTCCCAACATAGCAGAGGATCAAAGTTGTGCTATATCAGAGCTCTATATCTAATGTATTTGATTTTACCCTACCCTAGGTGTGTTGGTGTCCCCTTCTGGTACCTTCGCAGGGGCCCTATAGCTTCACTCTGTTGTGTGATTATATCCATGCAATGGATTTTACAATTTTTCTTAATTTTTTCGTTCTCTTTTTAGGCAGATTTAGCCCTTTAAGTTGTGTGTGTGTAGCAGCTGTGACAAATTTATGACAAATTTTTGCAGTGACTCGCGGCATCTCTGCAGCACGGGGAGGGGAAATCAACTCCTTGGCATGAAAAACAGAAGTCAGTCCATTTCATTGATTAGTGACAGCGGCGATACTGACACCTGGTAATCAGAACGACTGCATTAGGACATCAAAGCAGACATTTACGCCGACGCTGATTCATTTATTTTTCAGCAAGTTACTTTTTCTGCGCATTAATGAATTGCGCCGCGGCTGTTTAAATCATCGCCCTGGAACCGCCGCGCTGTTTACAGGGTTCGAAAAATAATATTAAAATACGTTTAATTAAATTCTGGAATCTTTTTAGCCAGGGATTTTATTACGCATGGCTGACATTTATAGAACGTATGAATACAATAATTGGAGCGTGTATGAAGGTTATGGAGATTTATGAAGGATTTTGCCGTTTTCATACACTATGCATAAACCTGAGTGTAAATATTGAGAAACGAGCTTTGTATGGGAATTGGCTGTAATTCAGGAGGAAAGACGATTACAAAGTGTCTGTGGTAACGAGGGGGAGAGGACCCGGAGCTCATATGGTGCGGCTCATCACCCACCAACCAAGCGTCATAGTTTTTGCAGGACTGTCCCATGAACAGGATCATTAGGAGGCGGGGCTTGTGTATAGCTGCATGAACAGGGAATTTGCAGGCATTATCGGGGAGTTTCTGGACAGAATAGGGCGGGGCTTTAAATTCCAGAAGTATACAGTCACAAGAAAGCTGGGGGATAGTCCGAAACAGAGATTAATGGATCAATCTAAGGGGCTGGGCAGTCCATGGCTTTTAATGGACACTGTGTAATACTTAATGTCACCTGTGGTGGCGCTGCATGGACATTAAATACTCATTGCCAGGTTACAGCTGATGGTTAGTGGTTCCAGTAGCTCATTTTAAGGGATCCTTGGAGATCAGGGTCAAAAGTAGAGTCCTATGGGCCCCAGGGCAAATTTTGGATCTGGGCTAGACCCAGACAGTAATAATGCTCTCTTTTGGTACATCACAGAGTAGTGGTTTGCTCTGAGTGCTGTCGAAACATAGTGCCTCTCTTTGTGCCTCAGAATAGAATGTCTCCCATTGTGCCTCACCTTTTAATAATGTCCCCCTTTTAACCCCTAGATATAATGTTACCCTTTTGTGCCCCTACCTTTTAATAATGACCTCATTTGTGCCCCTGCAAAATAATTCCCCCCTTTGTGCCGCCACATATTTGTCATGTCCCCCTTTGTGCCAATGTCTCCCCATTCCCGTGACAAGCAGCTGGATCTTCTTCTTGCTACCTACTGAACATCAATGTCCTGGCACAGGTGATGACCTCACTGCACTGGGACGCTGACATCATCAAATACTTCCGACCTCAGCCGGCCTAAAACAGCCCTTGACTTACTAGAATAAATGGCGGGGTAAGGGGCCCACAGCTCTTTTCTCTGCAATAGCTTTCATCCTAAGGGATCATGAACTTGACCCCGTTTTGCAACTGTGTCCAATCTGCATTTTTGCAGATTGTGCACGGACCTATTAATTTCTATAGGTTCTGACATCCATGTGCTGTCCGTTCTACAAATCGTAGAACATGTCCTATTTGGACACTTTGCATGTCCGTATTTTTCTCTAGAAATGACTATTCTTGTCTATAATATGGAAAAATATTATAGACAAGAATAGTCATTTCTAGAGAAATATACGGGCATGCAAAGTGTCCGTATTTTGCGAATCCACGGTTTGAGGACCGCAATACAGACACAGTTGTGTGCAAGAGGGTAAGCGTTCACAGCAAACGGCAGGTCTGCAATACACAGGCACAGGCCGTGTACACCCAGCATTGAATAGGTCTGCAATCCGGGACATGCGGTGCGAATTGGAGGCATGGATCGGAAGCCCACGGAAGCTTCTGTCTGTGCCTCTGCACCGCAAAAAAGTAGTGCATGCACTACTTTTTTGCAGTGGGACTGTCGGATGTGGATCGCAGACTCCATTCAAGTGAATGAGTCTGCGATCTGCATGCAGCAGCCCCACAGTCGGTGCCCATGCATGGGCCCGGTCAGCTCATGTTCGTGTGCATGAGGCCTAAGGATGTAGACTCAGTTGGTAAATGTCGCTGGACACTGGTGGACCCCCTTCCCCTCTGGACTTGGGGACACTGCCTGCAACTGAGATTGTTACGCCAACTGTGCCTATGACTAGTAGTTAAGTTAATATAATAAATATAATATTATAATAATTATTATAATAATATATTACACAGATGTATAAGCCCACATGTAATATATGTAAAAAATGTAGAATCATCCTTTACTCCTGAATCTATCCAGTTCATGACGCGGACTCCATGCCCTAAAATATGGAATTATTCGTTTGGATCTGTGTCTTGTGATCCTCATGACGGATGACTAGTCACATGTGGGATGATGAGGCGCCCGGTAACAGGTCCTCCCGATCCTTTATGCCTACACTTAGATTACATTTACATGGAGAAATTGCAGGAACCCCACTGACATGAATGTACAAGGTGTTCAGGGCGAGCCTGAAATATAGGCCAGGAAAATGCATGTGATGTTAATGTAGGCAGAAGAGCAGGGGGCATTCTATCAAATGAGACATGTATACATGAGTAGCCGCGCATAATCGCATCCGGTGGGGCCGTTCCAGCGCGCTGGCGATGCGCTCGGAGACCTCATCCATCATGACGGACTCTATCTGTTGAAAGACGTTTTCTTCTCTCTTGTAATGTAATTGCTTCCAGCTACAAGATTACAAGCCAAAGATGTTTTGCACAAATTTTTAACTTTTTGATACATCATTTTTGAGACACACGCATTTTGTTTGGTCCATTTCATTCATTTTATTTCAGATTTCAAGTTGAAAATTTTGATTACATTTTTTAACAATTGATTTGATCCATGAATATTATACTGGTGGGATATGGTGCCCCCCAAATACATTGTCCTATTTAAAGGGGTTTTCCAGGATTTAACTACTGATCATCAGTATCTGAACGGTGGGCGTCTGACCCGGGACCCCCACCGATCAGCTGTTTCCTGGGAGCACCGCTACCTTCTCTCAGCTCACCAAGCACAGCGCCGTACATTGTAAAGTGGCCATGCTTGGTATTGTGCTCAAGTGAATGGGGCTGAGCCGCTCCTAGGCCACGTGACCGATGAACGTGATGTCACTGGCCTAGGAAAAGTTGAGAGAAGGCCGTGGCGCTCACGGGAGCACTGGTACCTTCTCAAACAGCGTCGGACCCCCACCAATCAGATACTGATGACCTATCCAAAGGAAAATACTTTTAATGGCCTTGAGAGTCAATAGCAGTGGACCTATGGGGTCGTGGGTAAGATAATATGATCAGATGCTAGAAGGCTGGACCCAGGGGAGGACTGGGAACTTAAAGTGGCCCTGGAAAAAGGAACCTAAAAGTGGCCTCATGTTATAGGCGGGTCCAAATTGACAGAAGGTGGAGCAACACAAGTAGGCAACGTCAGCAATAGCATGGAGCAAACTAGTTTCCCCTCAGGACCGTATACCACAATATATTGCCCCAAAAGTTGTCCCTATGTGGTGGCCATCAATAGATGCCATTTTCTGTCCTCCTCCAGGTGTCACTGATTAGGATATGGAGCAGGGGGGCTTAGGAGGTGAGGTGTGGCCACAGCAGTTGAATTCAAGAGGACATGTGCAATAGCTGGCCATGAGTACCTGATACTCACAGCTTTAATTATCCCTGAGAGCTCATTAAGTTCCTTGCCAACAGCAGAGAGGAGGACTTGGGGGGCCCCCCTGGTCATCGGCCTCCTGTAAGGTCTGTGGCTAATCTTCCCCTAGTTGGATGTTTAATAGTTGAGTTTTATAGATGATGCTTATGATCTGTCTCTCAAAAAAAAATGGAAATATGGAGTTGACTTCTTATATGCCGCTGAAAACTATGACTCTCACCAGCACAGGCATAGCTTTAAGGGGCAGAGGTAGTAGTCACACTCAAGGACCTTCTGCCACATACATGTAAGAAGACACCATTATTGTACAGAGAACATGGTAGGTGGGGGCCTGTTACATATGTTGCATTGGAGCACAAGAGCTTTAAGTTACACCTTTGAAGGCCAAGATCTAG
This sequence comes from Rhinella marina, assembly GCA_900303285.1. Lineage (NCBI taxonomy): Eukaryota > Metazoa > Chordata > Amphibia > Anura > Bufonidae > Rhinella > Rhinella marina. The sequence goes on from ONZH01027495.1 coordinate 597,062, forward strand.
GGTCTCGGAGCTCAAGACCCTTTTCTACCTTGCTTTGGCCTTGTAGAATGTTAACCTATTATTCTTATTCTTATTATTCTTATTTTTATTATTATTATTATTATTATTATTATTATTATTATGAAGTACCATTGCCCATGAAAGCTGACAATCTACAAGGGAAGGGGGAAGGACACAGGAGGTGAGGGTAAAAGCTGCTCCTCTGGCTTTGTGGTGGCAACATGCTTACTGAAGGTTGTAGACTTTCCTGAAGAGGTGGGTTTTTTAGGTTGCTTTTGAAGGTTTGGATGTTGGTGGAGAGTCTGATGTGTTGAGGTAGTGAGTTCCAGAATATGGAGGATGCATGTGAGAAATTTTGTAGATGATTGTGCAAGGAACAGACAAGAGGAGAACAAAGAAGCCGTTCTTGTGAGGATCGGAGATAACGTGTTGGATGTATCGGGAAAGTATCTCCGAAATGAGGAGACTAGTTGTAGAGGGCTTTATATGTGTGTGTGTGTTAGTATTTTGAACTGAATTCACTGGACAATGGAGAGCTAGTGAAGGGATTGGCCAAGGGGAAGGCAGAGGAGAAATGGGGAGAGGTGGATTAACCAGGTAGTGGAGTTGAGTATACATATAAATAGTGGCCACAGGGGAGGATGTTGTAGTAGTCCAGGTAAGAAATAAAAGATCACACTAGAAATTTAGTGAACTAAGGGTTGACAAAGGAGTGAATATGAGGCATGTTCTTAAGTTGAAGGCACTGTCTCTGACCAGTTATGCATGGAGACAAAGTGGCCAAAATGACCAACGTCACAAGGTCAGAGCAAGAGGTACATTTGTACACTACCTGGTCAGGAAATGGTCCAGCTCTCAAGACCATGGCCTTTGTCCATGGTAGGAGATCCCTGAGTCATGATGGAACTTACATAAGGTTATCCCACTATAACACATCACCTTTAAGGATTTGGAGAATTTGTGAATTAGAAAGAGTCTCATATAATCAATCAAAGTTACAAGTGCGATTATCTCCAGATTAGCCTGGGTTCAGTTTTCTCATGCTTTTTATCTTTTACAATTTTATTTTGCTTTTTCAGTTTTTAAGTGCTAGTTACAAACACTGTCTTCTCCCTCCATGTAACATATGCCAATGATGTCTATGATCCTTCATGACGTCAGTGTTTACTTGGATGAGAACACAGGTGCACCGATTAGGAATGCCCACATGACCTCCCACATGCATATTACCTAGCAGTAAACCAAGTTATTTTCATAATTCTCCCCCCAGGTTATTGTGACTCAATGAACCAATGTCTTTATGATTTCTCCTAGATGCGTGAATATTTCTGAAAATGCAGAAGATGTTTTCGTAAATGAAACTTATTGCAACCACCTGGAAGCTCCCGCGGCCAGGCAGCAGTGTAGCATCTCTTGCCCTGGGGAATGTGTGATGTCTTACTGGGGTCAGTGGAGCCAATGCGCAAAGGTAATGTAATAACTTCTCTATGGTTTATTTATTGCACTGAGAAAATGGTTTTGCTACAGGCTGAAACCTAAATGGTATGAAGATGATCAATAGTTCAGTCACATGGGAAGTAGAGATCATAGAGTTTGGAGCATCGTTGCATCGTTTTTTTTCCTGAATCTAAGATGACACAAGGTTGGTGCAGAGGCTCAGGGTCTTGCTGCTTCAGATTTACACTCAGTCAAGGTATCCCATGTTTGATGTCTATATCTTTTTGTTTTCTTTGATTTCCTCCTTCATTTTTAAAAAATATACTAATATGTTTACTGTAATCTTAGGAAATTGATACTAGTATAGGAATGGAGAGGGCGTAGGGAAATTATATTGCGAGGCCAAATGAGACTGCAAAATGTAACAAAGTATTTATGCCCCCTTCTGAGACAAAGAAACTCTAGAAGCTGAAATATTCTGTTTTATAGAACTAAGCTCCCTTATTCTACAAGGGTGCAGGAATATATATCCACAGGATATAGCATTTATATATGCATGGGTAAATAATAACTTTGAATGTGCTTTAAAGGGGTTTTCCGGGATTTTACTACTGATGACCAATCCTGAGGATAGGTCATCAGTATCTGATTGGCGGGGGTCCGACACCCTGTACCCCCACCGATCAGCTTTCAGAGAAGGCACCAGTGTTCCGTGAGTGCCGCGGCCTTCTCTTAGCTTTCCCTAGGCCAGTGACGTCACGTTCATCGGTCACGTGGCCTAGGAGCGGCCCAGTCCCATAACAAGTACAACCTCAATACAATGTATGGCGCTGTGCTTGGCAAGCTGAGAGAAGGCAGGTACCTTCTCAAACAGCTGATCGGTGGGGGTTCCGGGTGTCGGACCCCCACCGATCAGATACTCATGACCTATCCTGAAGTAGGTCATCAGTAGGAAAATCCCAGAAAACCCTTTTAAAAGGGGTTCCCATCCTTCAAATAGGTCATTATTGTCAGATCGGTGGGGGTCCAAATCCTACCACCCCCTTCTATCTTATGTTTAAAGGGGGTCAGGTGTATATTTCAACTTTTTTTTCATCCTTCAGTTGTTTAGTTCTATGTTTTGCATTTTTGCTATCCAATGACTCATATCAGAGATGGACTCTGTGAGCTGCTGGACCTGCTGCCTCCACCCACGGTTGACATCTAGAAGTGGGATGTGTGAGCCATCTGTCCTCCTAGGTGATTCCACCTGTGATGTAAATCTAAATAACGCAATTTCCATTACAATAAATTAGCTAAGACAAACAACTAAAATACAATTTTCAGGGGGACTTCCTAGAGATGAATCAAGGAACTCAATAATAACAGGATTTTCATTTCCACAATATATTTGTGTCAAAGCGCTCTAAACACAATAGCTGTTCATTACTATTCACCCCGCTGCTGGAATTAAATTGCATTGATGTTGTACACTTGACTCCAACGGAAATTGTCAGCCTCTTCTTCCCTGCCAATTTGGATTCTGAACGTACAAAACGGCATCTTGTTTGTCAAAGCCTCTTCTTTTCTTCTTTTGCTTGTATTTTTATTTTTTTAATTTTTCTTTATTGTGAAATTTGCATACGAGAAATGGACACATTTATGGAGAGGCCATAGGAGACACGGATTTCTTCTCTGTGTGTCCTTCCTCTGCCGGAGGGAATCGCATTCATTAACAAAAAACACGAGAATGTATTCCTAGGAAGCGTGTTGAATATGGATAACATGGAGATGCATGGCGTCAGTTTGGTGGAGTGACAAGTCACCTCTAGCTTTCCATTGTTTAAGAAGATGCTTTGTACCAAGGAAGATGTGAATACAATTGTTTTCCATTGAACACTATCCCTTCTATTTCTTCAGATCTGTATCGGACATCTATTGAACAAGACACAAGATACTGGCTGTAGGCCAATGGACAGGGGTGTAACTACCATAGCGGCAGACCATGCCACTGCTATGGGACCCGGGGCAAGAGGGGGCCCAGTCTTCGTTGGGATTATCTCCTCTTCTACTGGAGGTGAAAACTTGGTCAGGACTCTACCCTATAAAGCAGTGGTTCTCAACTCCAGTCCTCGGGACCCACCTGCCAGTCAGGATTTAGGAATATCCCACAGAATGAATACCTGTGGTAAGTCCTGATGGATGGACGCTAATTATATCAGCTGGTCTAAACTAAGGAAATCCTGAAAACCTGACTGGCAGGTGGGTCCCGAGGACTGGAGTTGAGAACCACTGCTCTAAAGGAACAACTTTTAGTAAATGAAGCAGTGGAAAAATGGTCCAAGAGTCATTGAAAAGGGGTTTAGGCAGAAACCCTTCTGCCCTGTGTGGGGGCCTGGTCTGATCCTTGCTACAGGGCCCTTACTTCTCTATGTACACCACTGCCAATGAACATTAGCTGAGAACACTTTTCATAGGACACGCTCATACTGTATATCCCATGCGGGGTGCAACAGTCAAAACAGTGATTATTTGGAGCAAAATCAAACATTTTCCAACACACTTCCCTAACCAAAGGTTGGCAATTGGCAGAAAATATGGATGTGTTGAAAGGGCTTATCCAGGACTTTCCATTACACCATGCCCCGGCTCATCTTCACCTTAGATCACTCTGCTGAAGAAGGTCCTGTTGGGCCGAAACGTCCAGAGAGTTATTATGCTATGTGGTTTTTCTTGCATGTATCCTAAGTGGATCGCTTTCTGGACATAATTTTTGCAGGTACAAATTGAATAAGTCTTTGAGCATCAATTGTGAGTGCCGCAAATTTTCTGGAGATATGTTTAGGATAAGTCATAAATATCTGATCAGCAAGGGTCCAACACCCAGCACCCTCACTGAAGATCTGACCTCCAGTAACTCTGGCTTTGGAAATACTGTAGGGGCCAGAATACATAGCTCCGTCCACTGTATACTGGATGGAGCTAGTTACTGTAGTGCTGTTCCCCTTGACTTCAATGGGAGCAGTGCTGCAGAAACGAGTCCCTCCTACAACACAGTAGACAGAGCTGTGCCTATTTATGGCACTAGGGCTACTGCAAAACAGCTGATCGGTGGGAGTGCTGGAAGTTGGACCCCCACCAATCAGGTATTGATGACCCATCCTAACAATAGGCAATCAGTATTAGAGTCCTCGAAAACTCTTTTAAAACCAAATTTCCAGACTTGTCCAAACTCGCCTAATATATACGATTGCAAAAAAAAAAAAAAGTGATCCTAACAGGACAATGCTTTTGTAACGTATTCCTGCTTCACGCGTATCAATAATAGTCTTCTGAGGTCTTCTCAAATTGTTTGCATCGAGGTATGGTTGAAACTACCCATTTTTTCTTGACACAAACAGATTAGTCAGTAACCATGCTTTGTGTGCCTTTAATTGGCAAAGCACCTGCAAAGCAAAACTTCCCATTTTACTGTATCTCCTTTAAAACTTCTTGGATAAGTCATTATCACAGAGTTTCACTTACATTTTACATTAGACCACATTTTTTAGTAATCAATGCAGAAGGTAATTCCAAAGGGGGTCACTTATATTTCTTGCAGCTGTAGGTCATGGCCATTGCATCATGGGTGGTGCACATGAATTGTATAACAATCTTGCTCCATTTTGTTTTTATGCATGGCATTAAATGTAAGATAACAGTATCATATCCCCAACACGAAAAATGTTCAACAAACTCCAGGCTGCAGATGGTGACCCTTAACAACTCATCACTTAGCAGCAAAACCTTGCAGGTGAGGTTCTAATGAGATTTATTTAAAAAAATCTGAAATTATCCTCGGTAAGTAGTGCGGTAACCATAGTGTCTGGTGACCCTGTAAATACCCATGCAGTTCCCTCACAGTTGTTGAAAGAAATCTGTTCATATCACATTTTGGCTTTATATTGGAGGTAAATGTTCTGAGGACCTCCTGATGTATGACTAATACCTATAGCTCTGATATATGCCACAGTATTTGCATACATTATCTGTATGCCTTTCCCAGTGTATGCGCCAAATGTAGGGCTCAATCATGATTTGAATGCAGTACCCCAGAAGAACTAACATTGCGTTAACTCTACAGAGTTAACGCAATATTTCTGGAGTTAAGTGTTGTGATTTGTTATATATTTGCTTTTAAGAGTACAGTATCGACAACATATGATAAACAACTTGACTTTTTATTAGGTTGTTAGGGTGACAGACCAGGTCCTACCCCTGTCTAGTTAGAGAGCCGCTAGTATGAAGCAGCTTGGAGGAAAGACGTGTGTGATAGGCCTCCTGCGCAACTTGGCCCCAGTTTAGAGAACCCTTGTCTCTGTACCTATAAGTGCCCAGAAAACAGCTATATGACCAAGTTGTCATGAGAGAAGAATAGAAGGTCTAGAGCCAAGGCCGTGCATTGGACTCAGACAGCAAGGTATTGTGCTCATTTATGGCTGAAAGGCTTTGCTGATGTGTCATTCTTAGAGAAAGATTGGCCACCATATCTCAATTCTGCCCCTCTCCGTCTGGGAACTGCAGAAGGGCTTAACAAGAAGAGAGACTGTATTTATTACAACCAAGGGGCCCAATTATTGTCTCCCATGTCCACCAGTCCTGCCTTGCACCCGACCAATCCATCTACCATTAAGGGCACCCCAACTACCACCGGACAGGAGCCCCAATGCTAGGGTATGCCCTGAGGGAACAATGGGTGCGCCCTCCAGTCATTGTACAGTCCTAGTAAGTGCCAGTGTGGAGACTGCCACCACCACCCACAGAGCCACGATTACCACTCAATCCTCCACACACTCCTCCTGGGCCACTGCATGAACAGACCGTAAGAGCTACATTTTCTGCTATGCTTGTGTGCCACAGTAGATCTGGCCTTACAGCCATGAACCCAGAAGCTAAACTGAACACTGACTTTACTCCAAGATGAATGGATTACAGTGCAAGTAATAGTAGGAGGACACACACAACAAAACCTGCGATCATCACTAATGAGCACTACGTTGGCATACCCAGTTTGATACCAGCCATTGTGCTCGGGGAGGAGGACCCATTCTTTCCTGTATCACATCTATTAATGTCTCTACAGTAACTTGAATTTTCAGATTTGCATTCTTAATATTAAGTCTCAGTTCTGACACCTCCTGTCCTGGGAACGTGCTGCAGTCTCCTGCCCGCTTTAATCATTACTTTGATCATTCTAATTAAACTACCTGAGGGTGAAAGTGAAATACAGTTCTGTAGAGAACTATGGCGAGAATCTGCTGACATGTACTAGACACGGGGACATTTAGATGGCAGATAAAGGCCAATTAGCCGTGGTGTCCGTCCATTGCGGTTATTAATAGGTTCTCTCAGGAAAGACTCAGTAAATGACTTCACTGTTGTTTTTGGACTTGTATTCGTAGGCTGCAGACCCCTATTCCTCTAGATAATGAGCCATCCCTTTTAGCAGAAATTTAATAAAACCCATCCAATTTCCTGTTTATTTGGTAGCGCTTTTGCAGTTTTTTTCCCATTTATTTGCGCTTATCAGTCCGGAGTAATTCGTCGAGCTGCCGGCATTGAACGAGGGATCGCGGGAAGTTAATTAGTCACCAGAGGACGTACAATGAAATGTAGGATAGTGAGTTATTGACAGACATTTAATAACTGTCAGCCCAGGCTGCACCGGGCGCCGGTTATTGGAAAGTAAATGTGCGTGGAAATGACGGCATGGCTTTAATAAAATTATTTTCTTTTATTAACAAAGAAAATTATTTAAAAAGATAGAAAGTAAAACATAAAAGAAAAAGGTTTGCATCGACGGCATGCACAGGAATCACAGCTCCTGGCTCTCCCCTGGAGGCTCTCCTACACGACCTAACTCCTGTGCTAATCAATTTCACAATATATCTATTAGAGATGAGTAAAGTATTAAAAAATTCAATTTGACTGTTTCGCCAAATTTTACAAATGACTTGCGCATTTCTTTGTAAATAGTGGGTGCAATGGCAGGGGGCGGCGATTGTGCCGCCCCTCCGTCATTGTACCCCTCAAATGCCGTGTTCATAGCTGATTGCTAAAAACACAGTGTAAAATGAAAAAAGAAAAATCATATCTCATCATTTACTCGTGACGGGCCGGATGCTGCCATCTTGATTAAAGACCTAGCTTGAAATCTCGCACGGCCCGTGATGCCATACGTCACCACGCACAAGATTTCGTGTCTTCAATCAAGATGGTGGCGGCCGGTCTGTTGTGAGCAAATGGATGAGGAAAATTTTATTTTTTTATTTTATTTTTTTACCGCCATTCAGGGAAAATTGATTCGCTCCCACGAAACACGAGAAAATTCGGCTTCATAGCAAATTGAACTTTCCCTAAAATTCGTATCGGATTTGCTGGACACTAATATCTGTGTTAGAAAGCTCTTTTCTCACCTGCGTAACCCCTTAGCAACCAGCCTAATTTGGGCACTAAAGAGTTTGTACCAAGATTTAAACTTATCCCTTATCCACAGGCTACAGGACAAGCATCTGATCAGTGGGGTACAACTGCAGTCATTAGGAAGGGGGTTCCAGTCGAGCATTCATTCTATGTGAGACTGATGGAGTACAGACTTCCTATAGAGAGTCAATGGAGTGGCAGTGTGCATGCTCGACCACCATGTCCTTCATTCAAGGAACTAAGGTCCCCCGTTGTTGTGATGAGTTGATATCCCATTCAGTGGTCGGACCCTCAACGATCCGATGCTCTATGCCAGGGATGCTCAACCTGCGGCCCTCTGTTGCAAAACTACAACTCCCAGCATGCCCTAATAGCTGTAAGCAGTGCAGGCATGCTGGGAATCGTAGTTTTGCAACAGCTGGAGGGCCACAGGTTGGGCATCCCTGATCTATGCTATAGTTAGCACTTAAGTTAATATCTTGGTACAAAAAAACCTTTAACTTATAAAAAAAAGATGTTTTCTAGAACAAAGAATTTATATAGCCTGGAGACATGGAAGGGTAACATGATTAAAACCTGTCAATGTGTTAAAAGGAATCTGTCAGCAGTTTTGTGCTTGCAAACCTGCTGACAGCACTAGGTAGGGGCTGGGAGAGCAGGAAAAATATACACTTGTGGAGTTTTTATCAGGAGCAGTGTGAATATGGACTTCTTTTCTACCAGGCACTGCTCCTGCAAGGGTCTGGGAGGTGGAGATTCACTGTGAAGTGCACTCTGATTTCTGCAATGAGCTTGTTCACAACCCATCTTCTCTGTGTGACATATGTAGTCCTCTCTGGATACTACAGCAGTCTACAGAGCAGAGGGGATGTGAAGCAGCTTAGTGCAGAGAGCACTTCACAGTGAAGCCCCATCTCCTGGACACTTGTAGGAGCAGAACCTGGCAGAATAAAACTTCATATCTACACTACTGATAATACAAGCACCACAACATGTATGTGTGTCATGCTCTCCCTGGTGCCTAGTGCTCCTAGGTAGTGCAGTCAGCAGTGATGCGTGCACAAAACTGCTGACAGATTAAAGGGTTTATACTTCAGGACAGAAGATCAATATCTGATCATTGGGGGTCTGGCACTCCACACCCCCACTGATCAGCTGTTCTCCAGTAGTTCTGGCGCTGGAACTTCACTACTCCATAATTGTATATTGGACGGAGCTAATTACTACTATGTTGCTCCCACTGTAAGAAGGTAGATCAGAGGCAATGTCATAAAATATTATTTTTACATGATCACATTTCATAGTCACATGTTTTTTGTTTTTTTTTACTCTGCATGAAAAACTTTTATTAATGTTTTTGGGCAAGATGTATAAAACAACTATGTGTATTTGTTACAGTGCTTTAGGGCTCATGCACACGAGAGTGTGACGCCCGTGCTGCGGGCCGCAAACTTCGGTCCGCAATGCACGGACACTGACCGTGGAGCCACCGCATGCGGAGGGCGGACCCATTTCCTTGAATGGGGTCCGTGATCTGCATCCGAGGGTCCACACCTCAAAAAAGTAGTGTTTGCGCTACTCTCTTGTGGTGCGAAGGCACGGCCAGAAACACCACGGAAGTACACCGTAGTGTGCCATATGCAGGCCGCAATACGGCCACGGCCGGGCATTATAAAAACAATTAAAAAATGAATATCATTTGTTTTTGTGAAGCCCTAATCTGTGAGCCATAAAATTTTTATTTTTCCATCATGTTTTCATTGGTACAATTTTTTGGGTAGAAGTTTTAAGTTGCTAAAGGTAGTAGAATGTGGTAGTACCAATGATGTATTTTTTTATTTATTTTTTAATAACAATGGGTATGATATAGTAAAAAAAAAGTGATTTTTGTTGAATTTTTTTTCTATAACTTATTTTTTTAGTCCTTCTAGGGGACTTGAATATCAAATTGGTATACCGTAATACACAGCAATACAGCCTATTAGGCCTGGCCTCTGCACTAAGATGGCAGATCGCAAAGTTTTGAGAAATTCCATTTCTGCTTGGCTGAATTTCACAAAGAAATTCACCTCATAATGAATTACCTCATCACGAAGCGCATTTCTTTGTAAGTAGCGGGCACAATGATGGCGAAAGGCGATTACGCCGCCCCCTGTCATTGAACCCCTCAGATGCCGCGTTCATCGCTGATCGCGGCATCTGAAAATAATAGTGAGAGCTTTCAGGGGTTAATCCGGTAAAAAAAAAACAAAAAAAAAAAAACGTATGCATTTGAGTGCAAAGAGGCCAATGTTGCCATCTTGATTAAAGACACCGCGCGAAACCTTGTGCGGTGCGTGATGACGTCATCACGCTGGGCAGAGTGGCGACGTGCATGAGATTTTGCATGGGATCTTCAATCAAGATGGCTGCGGCGGCCTCTTCGCGGTCAAATGGCTGAGGTGAGATGTTTGTTGTTTTTTTTACCACCATTTCAAGGAAAATTGCTTTGTTACCACGGAACAAGTGGAAATTCAGCTTCGCGGCAATCAAATTTTTCCTGAGATTCGGATCGAAATCCTCTTCAGATACTTAAAGGGGTTGCCCCACGAAAAATATTCTACAGTTTTCAAACCAGCACCTCGATCTGAATACTTTTGTAATTGCATGTCATTAAAAATTTTGAATAGTTAATGAGTTGTTCAGTAAAATGTATCTGTATAGTACCACTTCATTTCTTATTTCTTTGACCAGCTCACTGAGAAGGCCGCACACGCTCAGTTTCATCTTTCAACTGCCTGCTGAGCTGATAGGGAGAGTTGAGACACGCCTCCTGAGCTGTGATAGTGAGAGCTGAGACACGCCTCCTGAGCTGTGATAGGGACATCAGAGACACGCTCCCTGAGCTGTGATAGGGAGAGCATGGACACGCCTCCTGAGCTGCAGCAGAAAAGACACTCCCCTTGAGCTGTCAGCTTGATATAAATCTAGCAGAGCAATGAATGTAGAGATCTCTGGATCCATGTGAGGTACAGGGCTGGTTCTAGCTTTGTTAGAAAGAGGTTGTCATGTCCTATATGATGTCTGATTTTCATTTTTTACATTATTCATGGGATAACCCCTTTAAATTCACTCAACCCTAATGGCAGACCAGAAGGCTGTGATTAGACCCTTAGCTGTCATAGCAACCCATCAGCACCCTGGGGTAAAGGGGAAGATGCTGACAGGTTGACAGAGGAAGCCACTTAACTTTCTGGTGCCACTTAGATACTGCATCTATCTCCAAGTTGGAAACTACTTCCTGACAGCACCGTTCATGTACAGCAGGTATCAAGAAGGGGTTAATGATCTGGATTTCTGCAGCCACCTCTCAGTGCATAATAATTTAAAGAGCTAGAATTGAACTGTATGGGAGTGTATATATTTTTATGCTGTAACCTCTCCCTGGTGGTGGCTGTAGGTGGCCACTGTGATAGTAATTCCACCCCCTATCTCTTTGGGTCTTATACCAGTCACGATCCCTGCCTCTATAGAAGGTAAGTTGCCGCCTTAAGTTTTCATCGGTTTTGTTTTGCAATTTATAACTTTCTTTTCTGTAAAATTAAGTGGTCATTAAAAATGTCCAATTGTTTTGTTCCTACAGTATTTAGACAATGTGTCTCCATGGTAACAGACAACAATCAAATTGCGTAGTCTGATCCTGTAATTGTGTTCCCTCCAATCTGCCCTCTACGTCTGGCTAACCTACCTAATGAGAGTTATCACAAATTGGGGACAAATGGAAGAATTAATGACGGTGGGATTACACCAGACAGAATTTGTTTAGATCTTCATAGAAGTTGTAGAAACAAAATTATACATTTCTAATTAAGACCTACTGCAAAGTTGCCTCACTTTTCACTTCAATTGGTTTTGAAGGTGTTCATGGTCCTTCAGCCATATATTGGCCTTTCAAAGGGGCTGTCTGTGTTGTCACCCAGCTTTCCCAGATTAGTTTTGCTAGAATACATACAGTACATTTGGCATTAAGAATTCTAGGACATATGAGCAATAACAATTATTCTAATTCTGTCCTGTGTTTTTCATATGACATGTTCCTCGACCGCAGCTTGTCTAATTGGCGCCTGATCTCCGCATGACAATCTCAGGTTGGGTCAGCATCTGTGAAATTTGCTTCTGCAGATGTCCGTCCTGCGGGGGCCTGAGACGCAGCATTCCTGATATTAACCATCTTCTCCTCTGCTTTTTCCATCAGTCATGCGACATCAACTCTACGAGGTCAAGGACGAGATTTCCATTGAGAATTCCGACTGACGGAAAGACTTGTCCTGAGGATGTGGAGACTGAGCCGTGTGTCCTGAACAGTAATTGTTTCCACTACCAGTATAATGTCACAGGTACGAGCGCACCCTCCGGATATTATAATCTGTACTACACCCTAATAAATCCCTCCAGAGGGATCTAGAGTCCACCAGAGTGACAAGTACTTTGGATGTGACCTTATATTATTCATACATTTTTGCTCTTCCTTCCATCAGATTTATAAGGATTTATAAAATGTATAAGGGACTACCACTGGGCAAAGCTGATGGGTAGAGATCCCTTATACTGAAATGAATGGCTGGGTGGGCACAAGGGTCCTCCACCACCCTGAGGACCTAGGGAATTCAACCTGTTCCTGACCACCCATAGACTATAAACATCCTGGGGGTTGGGTCTTATCTCTGAATGGATGTTCTGGAAAGTCCATTCAGAGATTGGCGCTGTATGCTAATCTTGCAGCTGCTGTGCCGGGGGCCAGCTGTCAATGACACAGGGCACCCCATAGAAAAGGCAGGAACTGTTCCTCAGAGTCCCTGCCTTCAGGATCACTGTATACACAACTCTGAATTAGCGCTGTGTATACAGCCAAGGAAGCGCTACTGGCCCCGCAGTCAGGGGCGGATTGAACTTAGACCTTACAGGGAAATTTCCCGGTGGGCTGATGCTCAGGGGGCCATCTGGGCCCTCCTAATGGCCGGCCAGTGGAAGTTTTTGGGGATGTATTTTGTACTGCTGGCAGTATTTTGTACCATGGACTGTGGTATTTGGCCCTGTTGGGACAGTGTAATGTGCCACAATATGGTATTACTGGCCCCGCCTTCCATCAATTTGGATGCACCTACAAAACAGGGCCATTTTTAGTATTTTTTTTCAGGGCCAATTTAAGTTCGGAGCTGCTGGGTCTTCCTGAGCCTGCGATCAGCCCTGCAGTGAGGCTGTACAGCATTGTATACCACTGTAAAGCCTCTCTGGGGGTTATATTCCCCTGTAACTGAGGCTACTATGTCAGTCCCAATTACAGGAGAAATCAACATAAAAAATGTCTTCTATAACCTTATGGGGGACACAAAGTGTAAAATAAAAGTAAAAAAATTAAAAGTAAAAATGTTTTATAAAAATAAAAAATATGTCTCATATCTAAAAAAAGTGCCCTTTTCCACAATTAAATAATTTAAAAATTGGAAAAAATGGAAAAAAAATTCAAAAATCGACATATTTAGTATCATCGCCTCCGAAGCAACCGGCTCTATAAAAATATCACATGATCTACACCATCAGGTGACCGCTGTAAAAAATAAAATAAAAATAAAATAAAAAAATATATATACAGTGGAGGAAATAAGTATTTGATCCCCCACTGACTTTAAAAGTTTTAATACTAAAAAATAAATGAAACGTCTCATAATTTTATGCCAGCTTTATTTTAACAGTGCCACATAGAATATCAAAAGAAAAACGGAGAAAATTACATGAAATGAGAAATAAAAAATAATTTGCATTTCTTTTGAGGGAAATAAGTATTTGATCCCCTAGTAAAACCATGACTAATGTTGGCTCCCACAGACCACTGACACACCCTAATCACAGTGAAGTCGTTACCTGGATGAGAGACACCTGTCCCAAATTGTCACCTGTATAAAAGGCCACCTGCCAACAGTCTCAGTGACACTCCAACATCTCCACCATGGGCAAGACTAAAGAGCTGTCTAAAGATGTCAGGGACAAAATTGTTGACCTACACAAGGCTGGAATGGGCTACAAAGCCATAAGTAAGAAGCAGGATGAGAAGGTGACAACTGTTGGTGGAATTATTCGGAAGTGGAAGAAGTACAACATTACTGTCAATCCACCCAGGCCTGGAGCTCCATGCAAGATATCACCTCGTGGAGTCTCATTGATCATGAGAAAGGCTAAAAATCAGCCAAGAACTACACGGGAGGAGCTGAGTAATGATCTCAAGGCAGCTGGGACCAAAGTCTCCAAAAAAAACATTGGTAATACACTGAGACGTAATGGTTTAAAATCCTGCAGTGGACGCAAGGTTCCTCTGCTCAAGAAGGCTCACGTCCAGGCCCGCCTCAAGTTTGCCAATGAACATATTAATGACTCCGAGAGAGACTGGGAGAAGGTGCTGTGGTCAGATGAGACCAACATTGAGCTCTTTGGCCTCAACTCAACTCGACGTGTTTGGAGGAAGAAAAATACAGAATATGACCCTAAGAATACCATCCCCACCGTCAAGCATGGTGGTGGAAGTATTATGTTTTGGGGGTGTTTTTCTTCTAAGGGCACAGGCCAACTTCACCGCATTGACGGGAAGATGAACGGGGCCATGTATCACAAAATCCTGGGTGACAACCTCCTTGCCTCCGCCAGGGCACGGAAAATGGGTCGTGGATGGGTCTTTCAGCACGACAACGACCCAAAACATACAGCCAAGGAAACAAAGTAGTGGCTCCATAAGAAGCATATCAAGGTCATGGAATGGCCTAGCCAGTCTCCTGACCTCAATCCCATCGAAAATCTATGGAGAGAGCTGAAGCTTCGCGTTTCCAAATGCATGCCTAAAAACCTTAAGGATATGGAGATGATTTGCAGAGAGGAGTGGGCCAAAATTACTCCTGAAGTGTGTGCAAACCTTATAAAAAACTATAAGAAACGTCTGACTGCTGTGCTTGCCAACAAGGGTTTTGCCACCAAGTATTAAATGATGTTTTCCTAGGGGATCAAATACTTATTTCCCTCAAAGAAATGCAAATTATTTTTTATTTCTCATTTCATGTACTTTTCTCAGTTTTTCTTCTGATATTCTATGTGGCACTGTTAAAATAAAACTGGCTTAAAATTATGAGATGTTTCATTTATTTTTTAATATTAAAACTTTTAAAGTCAGTGGGGGATCAAATACTTATTTCCTCCACTGTATATATAATAAAGATTATGCCAAAACAGCAATTTTTTGGGCACTTCACACCCCAAAAAACATCATATCAAGAATCAAAAAGTCGTATGTACCCCAAAATGTTACCAATGAAAACATCATCTCATCCCACAAAAACAAGCCTTCACACAAGACCTCGCCTCCCAAAAAACATCTCAAGTCATCAAAAAGTCTTATGTACCCCAAAATGGTATTGATAAAAAGTACTCCTAAAAAGGCTCCCAGCTTCCTCACTGCGCCTGCGCAGAATGAAGGACGCACGGCGCAGCACGGGATTTGGATCGGACAGCTGCCTGGCCCTGTCAATCAAGACAAAGGAGGCGTTTTTGAAGGTGGGCAAACGGAGCCTCTAGGAGCAGGGGTACCACCAACCCCCCCCCCCCCCCCGCTCCTAGGAGGCTAATTACCATATTATAAATGTTTAAATTACACAAAAACGGGGGCAGTGATATAGTAACATAGTAACATAGTTTGTAAGGCCGAAAAAAGACATCCGTCCATCCAGTTCAGCCTGTTTTCCTACAAGTTGATCCAGGGGAAGGCAAAAAAAACCCTGTGAGGTGCAAGCCAATTTTCCTCACTTTAGGGGGAAAAATTCCTTCCCGACTCCAGTCAGACAATCAGAATAACTCCCTGGATCAACGACCCCTCTCTAGTAACTATAACTAGAGATGAGCGAGTAGTGAAATATTCGAAAGTTCGAAATTCGATTCGAATAGACCGCGAAATTCGACTATTCGACCGAATATCGAATCCCATTAAAGTCTATGGGAAAAAAATGCTCGCCACTTGGAAATCTCAATTCGACCACTTGGAGGTCACCAAGTCCACCCTGAAACCTCAGAAAAGGATGCCAACACTGCTGGAATGCAACTGGGACAGCAGGGGAAGCATGTCTGGGTGCATATAACGCGCCCAAGTCGCACTATTACGCCACTATCACAGCCTCTCAACAATACACTCCAAAGACAATCTAACCTCTCTGTAAAGTGAGACCATACAAGGAAACCTTCTTTCCTCTACATTGCCATGGACCCCAAGCCAAACTAGACAAAAAAGAAGATGAAATCCTGCACCCCTTAAAATCACGTTGCCTATGACAACCACAGATGGCATAGGCAAGGGGGAAAGCAAATAGACCCCACCCCTAATTGTCATTGTGTGTGTGTGTGAGATGTGGTCAGACATGTCTTCTTTAAAATGTAAAAACAACTCAAACACATGCAGAAGCCTTAAAATGCCCAAATTGTTGGCGCTTGAGATGTCAGTGACCCGACCTGGCCCAGTGTCATGTCTAGCAGGTAAAGCAGTGGGGATGTTGAGGGATGCGTAGGACCGCAAAAGGCAGGAAGAGGCCGTGGGCTGGCCAGAGGCTCATGGAAAATTTTGTGGAGGCCCAAGAGGTGAGACGTCTTAAAAATTGTGTGGAGGCTAAAGAGGTGAGACCTCTTAAAAATTATGTGGAGGCCCAAGAGGTGAGACCTGTTAAAAATTATGTGGAGGCCCAAGAGGTGAGACCTGTTAAACATTATGTGGAGGCCCAAGAGGTGAGACCTCTTAAACATTTTGTGCAGGCCCAAGAGGTGAGACCTCTTAAAAATTATGTGGAGGCCCCAAGAGGTGAGACCTCGATAAAATTATGTGGAGGCCCAGAGGTGAGACCTGTTAAAAATTATGTGGAGTCCCAAGAGGTGAGACCTCTTAAGATTTTGTGGAGGCCCAAGAGGTGACACCTCTTAAAAATTATGTGGAGGCCCAAGAGGTGAGACCTCTTAAAGATTTTGTGAGGCCCAAGAGGTGATACTGTTAAAAATTATGTGGAGGCCCAAGAGGTGAGACCTCTTAAACATTTTGTGCAGGCCCAAGAGGTGAGACCTCTTAAAAATTATGTGGAGGCCCCAAGAGGTGAGACCTGTTAAAAATTATATGGAGGCCCAAGAGGTGAGACCTCTTAAACATTTTGTGGAGGCCCAAGAGGTGAGCCATAAATATATAAATTTTTCTTATTTACGGAGCAATTCTACGGCGGTTAAGGAGGAGGAGGAGGAGGTGGAGGAGGAAATGGCACTTCATACAGATGGCACTTCACTTTTGGCTGCTTTCCACTGTTGGGAGAAGCAAAGTCCGGGTCAATCCACTTGCTGTTCATTTGATTAGCGTCAGCCTGTCGCACTGTCGGTTGACAGGCGGCTGCGCTTATCGGTTATAATGCCCCCGGCTGCGCTGAACACCCTTTCTGATAGCACGCTGGCGGCAGGGCAGGCAAGCACCTCCAAGGCGTACAGGGACAGTTCCGCCACGTGTCCAACTTGGAGACCCAGTAAGTGTAGGACGCCGAGGGATCGGGGAGGACAGGGTTACGGTCTGCCAGGTACTCCCGCAACATCCGCCGATACTTGTCCCTCCTGCTGATAGCGGGCCCCGCAGTGATGGAAGTTGCACGAGGGGGTGCCAATGAACGTGTCCCACACCTTGGAGAGTGTTCCCTGGTGGCTGTGGGCCTGATGGATGTTGTGGGACTCTGGGAGACCCTCTCCTCTCTGCCGCCCAGCGATGGTGGGTGGGAAAATCTCCATCATGTTTCTGCACGAGTTCCCTCTGGTATTCCAGCAATCGATTCGTCCTTTCCTTCTACCGGAATAAAAGAGGAACGTTATCTTATACCGGGGGTCCAGGAGTGCGAAGACCCAGTACAGTTTGTTCTCCACTATCCGGACAACACGTGTGTCCCGGGAAAAGCAGCCCAGCATGAAGTCAGCCATGTGTGCCAGACTCTGAATAGGCATGACGTCACTGCCCCCACCAGAAGGATCACTTGCCATTTCCTCCTCTGTCCGCCTCCTCTCCGCCCCATCCGCGCTGAACCAATGGGACGCACACAGCCTGACTGCTACCTTCGCCGCCAGCATCCTCCTCCTCTTCCACAGCCACCTCCACGTCGTCCTCCTCCCTCATCCTCCTCCTCCTGCAACTGCCACCGTGAAGCAGACAAAAGTGTGGTCTGACTGTGTAGCTCCGTTGCGTCTCCTCCTACCCCCGTCTCCTCTGCGTGCAATGCGTTCTCCCTTATTGCGATGAGCGATTCTTTAAGGACGCATAGGAGGCGGGAATGGTTTACGCTCCAACTATAGCGTCCTCGGCTGCTGACCTTCTTGGTGGACTCCTCAAAGATACGCAGTACATCGCATATGTCTGCCATCCATGGCCACTCGTGGTTGGCAAACTGAGGGAGCTGAGTTGGAGGCACGCGTGGATTCATAATCTGGTACTCCATCAATGCTCTCTGCTGCTCACACACCCTGGCCAACATGGGAATAGGTGGAATTCCAGCGAGTCGGCAGGTCGCACAACAGCCAATGTTCAGGCAAATGGAGGCGTTGCTGGAGTTTTTTTAAACTAGCAGCAGCTACAGTTGACTTCCGAAAGTGAGCGCACAAGCGCCGCACTTTCACCAGTAGCTCTGCCAGGTTGGGGTAAGTCTTTAGAAATTTTTGGACTACCAGATTAAAAACGTGGGCCAGGCATGGTACGTGATTGAGTTCGGCAAGCTCCAGAGGCCGCCACCAGGTTACGGCGTTATCGCACACGACCATGCCTGGTCCTAGCTGCAGCGGCGACAGCCACATCTCCGTCTTGCTGCAATATGGCGTCCCTTCACTCTGGGCGCTGTGCTTCCTGTCGCCCAAGCTGGATGAGCTTTAGCACGCCTGCTGACGTCTCCCCGCGCCAGTGCTGCAACGCTTCCAGCTAGCGGCTGAGGGCGATGTTAAGGCACAGGAGGAGGAGGAGGAGGAGGAGGGGGGGGTTTATCAGAACCCATGCTGGCAATCTTGGCGGGGTGTGGTAGGTAGGCCGTTCTCTGTTTGCGACCGCCGTCCCCGCTTCCACTACATTCACCCCAGTGTGCCGTCAAAGAGATGTAGCGTCCTGGCCGCAAGCGCTTGTCCACGAGTCGGTGGTACAAGTGGACCTTTGCGCTGACTGCGTACCTCAGGGCCCGCCTGATGTTACGCACCGACACGTGCTGGTGCAGGGGCGGGGGACGGCAACTCCGGGAAAAGTAGTGGCGGCTGGGGACGTGAATAGCGAGGTGCGGCAGCCGCCATCAGGTCGCGGAAGGCCTGCGTCTCCACAAGCCTAAACGGCAACATCTCCAGGGCCAGCAGTTTGGAGATGTGGCAGTTTAAGGCTTGGGCTTGGGAGTGACTCGAGGCATACTTCGCCTGCGTCGACTCGAACGCCTGCGAGATGGACAGTTGATGGGACAGGAAGTGTGAAGGTGCACGGCGAGGAGGCGGGGGGAAGGGGAGGCTCAAGGAGAAGTCCCCCAAAGTAGCCGAGGCAGAGGCAGATGTGGGAGGTGTCCTGGCTGGAGTCTGAGACCGCAAGTGGCAAGCACACAACAAAGGGGAAGAGGCAGTGGCAGCAAGACCGGGCGCAGGTTGTATTGCGTTTGCTCTCTCCCACTCAGCC